>CM061142.1:265668410-266268410 GCA_030789695.1 Scilla litardierei | reverse complement strand
GATGGTCATACTCTCATGCATTTGCATTTCACCATCTTAGTGAGCCTTAGGATTATCATAGAATCCAACCCAATAGGTTCATCTTGCCCAAAGACTCAATTGGAGTCTCTGGCTCTCCTGCAGTCGCCTGCTGAAGGGTTACCAGTCGACTGGGTGATTTCCAGTCGCCTGTCGAGCCTTCTACAGTCGACTGTGATGCACAGCTCAAGTCAAATTTTCTATTGACTCATCTTGAGCTTTTCGCATCAGTCGACTGATGTTCAATTTACAATCGCCTGTACTCTTACAATCGCCTATGAATTGGTTGACAGTCGCCTGTGCGCTTCTTGCATTTTCTGGGGGTTTTTTCCTATGTTGCAAGACAGTCGCCTGTTGCTGTTTTTACAGTCGTCTGTATATTTACAGTCGCATGTGAAATGGCCATCAGTCGTCTGAAAGGCGTAAGTGCGAAATATACATCTCTCTCTGTTTTTTTCTCCTTCTTTTACAGCAGTCGACTGATGATGTTATTGCAGTCGCCTGACTATAAGACAGTCGACTGTATTATTGATATCAGTCGCCTGTGCGTAAACTGGAGAAAGAGTGCAGCTCTCTGTTTCTTGTCCATCCCTGCTGCAGTCGCCTGATGAAGGATATACAGTCGACTGTCTGCTTTTCAGTCGCCTGTGTAGTCTTCTACAGTCGACTGTCCTGGCTCAGATTATAGCCGTTGGGATATTTTCTAGCCGTTGATCAGTCGACTATCTATTGATCATCAGTCGACTGTTCTTACCGTAAACTGCCAAAATCTAGCCGTTGCAGATTTCTTCCCTTTGGGGTTTTGGTTGGTTTTATGGGTTCCTTTGGCTTCCTATATATAAGGATTGGCTTAGTTCATTTACAACACTTGAAAAGGGTTAGGAAATCATAGAAGATCATTTCATCTCTTCTCCAAGCCACTCCTCCCTCATTCCCTAATTAGAGCTTCATTCTTATGCTATAGTATCTAAGCTCTAGGGAATTTCTCCAAGGGATCTAATTCTCATTCCTTTCTTGGAGAACATCTTTCTTCTCTTCATTTCATACACTCCAATGAGAAGTGTTAGGATTCATTCCTAGAAGAGAGAAAGACCATCAAGTGCAATCAAAGCCTCATCTCAAGCACTTGAGTTTCACTTGCATGCATTCTTCATCGCATTGGTAAGACCATATCAAGGCATAGGTAAGTGTTGTTTCGTTTTGTTTTGTGTTTGAAACCCTAATTCTCTTTGTGGGAATTAGTTACTCTCTTTGTGGGAGTTTGGTTCTTTCTGTGTGAAAGAACAAATCCTCTGTGTGAGGTCTCTCTGTGTGAGAGTGAGGATATCTCTTTGTGGGAATCCTAAATCCTCTTGGTGAGGTCTCTCTCTTTGTGGGAGTGTATCCCTTTGTGGGATTGTGTTTTCACTTCTCTGTGTGGGATTATAGTGAATACTGGTGTGGCTGGATGTACCCAAGTTTTGGGGAACCAGGGTAAAATCTCTGTATTTGCGATTGTTGTTGTTGAGCACTCTGTTTAATTTCCGCTGCTTATTGTGCTTTAATTTTAGTAACTTTTAATTAAGCACTTTGCTTGCTATTACACTATTCACCCCCCTCTAGTGTGTGTGTAGCCCCGCATGGTCCTTTACAGTTGGTATCAGAGCCTTGGTTTGGTGGCTTTTGCAAGCATGACTTCTAAGTCTCAACAACCCCTCTCCATTCCTCCCGTCTTCAAAGGCAAACACTTCTTAAAATGGAGGAAGAAAATGTTCCAATGGCTTGATGATCACGAGGAGTCACTGTCTATCACCTCGGATGGTAAATTATGGAATGCGTTGCAGAAGACTCTCTCCCCGAAAATTGCTAAGAAAGTAAATGATTTCATGACTGCCAAGAAGATATGGAATTATCTTGATGAAAAGTATGGAGGAGAGGAATCGTGCGATGATGAGAGCATCGTTGGTAATGAGGTATCTCGTAACTCTCTCGTTCAACATAGTGATTTTATTGAAAATTGTAATGCGTTGTTTATGGACTCTCCCAAAGCGAATAATAACAAGCTTGAGAGAGATGCACGCACGCACACTTTATTATCATCCAAACCTTGTGATGATACACAAACCATTGCATTAAATCAAGAAAAGATTACTCTTGATTCACGTGTGTGCATGTTGAGCAAAGAGAATGAGTCTCTTAAAGCTCAAGTAGTGTATGTCAATGAATTTCATAGATCTTTAAAGGAGAGTTCATTTGCTACTCATAAAGAGGAAATTCATTGTTTGCATGCCGAGAAAGAAGGATTTCTTTCTCAATTGAGTGCCTTGAGAGATGAGAATGCTTCTCTCAAACTACAAATGGAGAAGATGCACTCGGATAGTGATTACAACATTTTGAGAGATGAGACATTGGCTCTCAAGTCAAAATGTTGTGAGCTTAGCTCATGTCTATCCAAGAGGGATGACAACATTTCTTCACTTTTGAAGAAATGTGAGCTATTGTCTACTGATATTGAAAATTTCAAATTGAGTAAGGACAAGGTTTTGCGATCCTCTTCATTGAAGGTGAACAAACCAAGCTCTTCTCGTAGAAGCACCCAAATAAATTTTATAGGGGAGCATTATAATGAGAAAGTCACATCCAACTCTTTTGGCCTAAAATCTACTAATATTTCTAAGCCAAAGAGAAATCATGCATTTTTGTATTCCGGTCTTGCATATATTAAGAAGCATATTCAAAAACATGTTGATATGAATGCTTCTTCTTTGAATGCTATGCATGATGTTTCTACCCATAGGAAGAGCGTACTTTGCTTGCATGCTAAAATTGATGCTAAATCTTTGCATGCTTCACATGTTCCTATGCATGGTAGAATTACTTGTGTGAATGCTTCTAATGCTAAATTGCATGTTTCACACACGGGGCACGCCAATGTTTATGTTCCACCTCATAAGCGTGCACCCTCACCTCCTACTCATGCCCTAACCAAACCTATTCTTAAGAATCCCAAGTCACTTTCTTTGTGGATTCCTAAGAATGTTTCTAGGCTTGATAGGAATTCGTATATAGATTCATATGTGCGTAATGTTATATTTTCATATGACTATATACGGAAACCAAACTCCACTTTTGTTTGGTTTCCAACTTGCTAGCTCACTCACATTGTTATTCATGGCTTGGGTACCATGCTTGTATGTTTACATTTTGTACCCATATTTTTGTGAGTGTGTCTATTACTTCCATGTTTGCATGTTTCGTATGATTATGGGGGAGTATGGAATTTTTGCTTGCTAGCATTATTTTTCCATTCATATGTCACATTGAATTCCATTCATATTATGTTTGTGCATATGAGATGGTTATTTCTCTTGCTCTTGGTTTTCATATTTGGCTATTACCCATCTTTTTGATATGCCAATGGGGGAGAGAAATAGGTTATGTAAAAATATACCTTGTGCTTGTTCATGCATTATTTTCAATTGGTATGTTTTTGCATAACAACCATCAATATGATTTGTGCTTTATAGGTTTATCTTTTGTGCACATTTGCATATTGATTGGGGGAGTTTGTTAGCACACATTGTTTATTTCAATGTTTATTATATTTTGACATAATGAATTGTCATCATCAAAAAGGGGGAGATTGTTAGTTCTTGGTTTTAAGACTAATGTTATTTTGATGATGATCAATACATTATGTTAGTGTGCTAATCATTCTTATGTTTTAGTCTCAGTTTATCGTAATGATTATATGTTGATGAGACAAAGCATAATGCTGGGAGGATATTACAAGGAATATCTTAAAGACCTCCAAGAGTGATGGTGTGCTCAAGCTTGGATGAAGTCTTGTAGATCATCTAATGAAGCCAAAGCTTGGAGCATGATGATGGATGGACATCTAGAGAAGCATTGACAAAGCTTAGAGCTTGATGAAGGGAAGCTCATCAAGGTGTGCCAAAGCTTAGAGATGATGGAGAGCATCAAGGCATTGTGAGCTTGAAGACTTAGACTCTAGGAGATGCAATTTGTAATCCATGTAATTTCATTTACTTGCATTTCTCTTTTTGAGTCTAGGATTATTGTAATGCCTTGATAGATGGTCATACTCTCATGCATTTGCATTTCACCATCTTAGTGAGCCTTAGGATTATCATAGAATCCAACCCAATAGGTTCATCTTGCCCAAAGACTCAATTGGAGTCTTTGGCTCTCCTGCAGTCGCCTGCTGAAGGGTTACCAGTCGACTGGGTGATTTCCAGTCGCCTGTCGAGCCTTCTACAGTCGACTGTGATGCACAACTCAAGTCAAATTTTCTATTGAATCATCTTGAGCTTTTCGCATCAGGCGACTGATGTTCAATTTACAATCGCCAGTACTCTTACAATCGCCTGTGAATTGGTTGACAGTCGCCTGTGCGCTTCTTGCATTTTCTGGGTTTTTTCCCATGTTGCAAGACAGTCGCCTGTTGCTGTTTTTATAGTCGTCTGTATATTTACAGTCGCATGTGAAATGGCCATCAGTCGTCTGAAAGGCGTAAGTGCGAAATATACATCTCTCTCTGTTTTTTTCTCCTTCTTTTACATCAGTCGACTGATGATGTTATTCAGTCGCCTGACTATAAGACAATCGACTGTATTATTGATATCAGTCGCCTGTGCGTAAACTGGAGAAAGAGTGCAGCTATCTGTTTCTTGTCCATCCCTGCTGCAGTCGCCTGATGAAGGATATACAGTCGACTGTCTGCTTTTCAGTTGCCTGTGTAGTCTTCTACAGTCGACTGTCCTGGCTCAGATTATAGCCGTTGGGATATTTTCTAGCCGTTGATCAGTCGACTGTCTATTGATCATCAGTCGACTGTTCTTACCGTAAACTGCCAAAATCTAGCCGTTGCAGATTTCTTCCCTTTGGGGTTTTGGTTGGTTTTATGGGTTCCTTTGGCTTCCTATATATAGGGATTGGCTTAGTTCATTTACAACACTTGAAAAGGGTTAGGAAATCATAGAAGATCATTTCATCTCTTCTCCAAGCCACTCCTCCCTCATTCCCTAATTAGAGCTTCATTCTTATGCTATAGCATCTAAGCTCTAGGGAATTTCTCCAAGGGATCTAATTCTCATTCCTTTCTTGGAGAACATCTTTCTTCTCTTCATTTCATACACTCAAATGAGAAGTGTTAGGATTCATTCCTAGAAGAGAGAAAGACCATCAAGTGCAATCAAAGCCTCATCTCAAGCACTTGAGTTTCACTTGCATGCCTTCTTCATCGCATTGGTAAGACCATATCAAAGCATAGGTAGGTGTTGTTTCGTTTTGTTTTGTGTTTGAAACCCTAATTCTCTTTGTGGGAATTAGTTACTCTCTTTGTGGGAGTTACTCTCTTTGTGGGAGTTTGGTTCTTTCTGTGTGAAAGAACAAATCCTCTGTGTGAGGTCTCTCTGTGTGAGAGTGAGGATATCTCTTTGTGGGAATCCTAAATCCTCTTGGTGAGGTCTCTCTCTTTGTGGGAGTGTATCCCTTTGTGGGATTGTGTATTCACTTCTTTGTGTGGGATTATAGTGAATACTGGTGTGGCTGGATGTACCCAAGTTTTGGGGAACCAGGGTAAAGTCTCTGTGTTTGCGATTGTTGTTGTTGAGCACTCTGTTTAATTTCTGCTGCTTATTGTGCTTTAATTTTAGTAACTTTTAATTAAGCACTTTGCTTGCTATTACACTATTCACACCCCTCTAGTGTGTGTGTAGCCCCGCATGGCCCTTTACATGAAGAAGCAGGCTAGAGGGCCCCCTCCAAAGAACAACATGGAAGGGAAGAGGAAAAATGTGTGGAAGAGGAAAGACGACGGCCAGACATCTGCCCTCATTAAAGACTGGGAAGACAAATGCCACAGATTGGCATGACTGGACACTGGTCCAAAAACTGTCGTACTCCACGCCACCTCCAGGATTTGTACAAATCCAGCCAAAAGTCTGCTGAAACAAACCTAGTGGAAAATGAAGACCTGGCTCCAATCCGGTACATCGCCGAAGACTTTACGACCGATGACCTGCTAGACTGATGCCTTATCTATTTCTGCAATTTATTGTAGTTGAAAAACAATTTCCTTTCTAGTTGTTTATTTCTTTCAAGCATGTTAGCTCAATTTTCAGACTTTGAATGACATTTACTTATTTTGTGCATTATACTGCTATGCTTTTCTTTCTTTTTATAGATGGATAATAAATGCCTAGTGGACAGTGCTTCTACACACACGGTCATTCAAGATATTTGCTTTTTTCAAAGCATCAACCAATACGATGGCACCGTAAATACTATTTCCGGTCCATCAAGTATAATAAAAGGATCATGGGAAGCAAACTTTCTGCTCCCCAATAAAACACAAATTTTAATAAAAGATGCTCTTTTCTCTCCAATCTCGCACAGAAACTTACTAAGTTTCAGAGACATCCGTTTAAACGGATACCACCTAGAAACGGTGCACAAACATGACAAAGAGTATTTGTATATAATGGCTCTTAAAAACGGTGCTAAAACCATCATTGAGCATTTCGAGGGACTCCCGTCGGGTCTCTACCATACAACAATACGAGCAATAGAAGTCAATATAATTGAGCACCAGAAGTGCAAAAATCAACCAGAATTCCAACTCTGGTATAATAGACTCGGACAACCAGGATCGGCAATGATGCACTGCATTATATCCCCGTCCCGTGGAATTAATTTGAAGAACCTGAAGTTACTTCGAAAGGGTGATTTTCCTTGCACCCCTTGTTACAAAGGTAAATTGATTACGAGACCATCTCCACCTAAACTGGACTCAGAGTCTCCCAGCTTCCTGGAGAGAATACATGGAGACATTTGTGGACCTATTCACCCCTCAAGTGGTCCATTCCGGTACTTTATGGTACTGATAGACGCATATTCCAAATGGCCATATGTGTGCCTATTGTCCACCCGCAACGTAGCCTTTGCAAAGCTACTAGCACAAATCATTAAGTTACATGCACATTTCCCAAACAACCAGATTAAGAAATTACGTCTAGATAACGCTGGGGAATTTACATCACGAGTCTTTCTAGACTACTGCCAAACAACTGGCATTGAAGTTGAACATCTTGTAGCACATGTTCACACCCAGAACGGGTTAGCTGAATCTCTAATAAAGAGACAACAATGGATTGCTCGTCCATTGCTAATGCAATCCCAGTTGCATGTGACTGCATGGGGACATGCAATCTTGCATGCTGCATCGCTAATAAGACTACGACCATCTGGTAGTCAAACTTATTCCCTGATACAAGTTGCATATGGAACTCCACTAAATATCTCTCACTTGAGGATATTTGGATAAGCAGTCTATGTCCCCATCGCACCACCATAGAGGACCAAGATGGGTCCTCAACATCGCTAGGTATCTATATAGGGTTCGACTCACCATCGATCCTTAGATACCTGAAACCCCTAACGGAGGACACTTTTAAGGCATGTCTAGAAGACTGTAAGTTTGACGAAAATAACTTTTCCATACTATACATGAACGCTAAGAAGCCTGAAGCTTTAAAGACCATTTCATGGGATACAAAACTTTATCCCACTTTTATCCGCGTACAAATCAATGTGAAGATGAGATCCTGAAGATCCTCCAAATACAAAATACAGTTCACATACTACCGGACAAATTCACTGACAACCAGAAGATTGTCAAATCACACGTCCCTGCTGCAAACACGCTAGCTAGGATTGACATACCCAAAGATGGATGTTATCCACCTGCAGCAGAAGCGGTCGTACCTCAACAAAAGAGAGGACGACCCCTAGGCTCCAAGGATAAATTTCCTCAAAAGAGGAAAACTCCTGGAGAAACTATAACGATACCACCACAGGATGCTGAGCTCAGCCCAGACACCTCTCCCCTTTTAAAAACCCCTGAAGAGAAAAATATAGGAGAAATATCATTAAATTATGTACATACTGGGGAGGTACCGGACAGAAAAAGCACAATAATCGATGATGACTTTGCTTTCGTTATTGCTAATCATGTCACTGAATATGACGATGATATCAATTCACGCTCTCTAACATAATGTAAACGCAGAGAGGATTTGCCAAAATGGAACGCGGCAATAGGAGTAGAGCTAGACTCACTCTCGAAATGCAAAGTTTTTGGACCAGTAGTCCCAACACAAAAGGGTGTAAAACCTGTGGGATGTAAATGGGTATTCGTAAGAAAGAGAAACGAAAATAATAAGATCGTATGCTACAAGGGCGCCTTGTTGCACAAGGTTTCTTCCAACGACCATGAATAGATTATGATGATACATACTCACCGGTCATGGATGCGATCACTTTCTGATTTATAATTAGCTTAACAGCTACGGAAGGCCTGGATATGCAGCTCATGGACGTTGTGACTGCATACCTATATGGTAATATAGATAAGGACATCTATATGAGACTTTCGGACGGTTATAAACTACCAACAAAAATGTTAGATAGACCTCGGGACGTCTATTCTATCAAACTCCAAAGACTTAGTGAATTTCTCGTGCAACAAGGATTCATCAATAATGAAGTTTGCTCTTGCATCTTTAAAAGAGCAAAGGGAATAGGATTCGTAATAATTACCATCTACGTAGACGATTTAAATTTCATTGGATCTCCTGAAGAGATAGTTGAGATATCCAAAAGCCTTACACAAACTTTTGAGATGAAAGACCTTGGCAAAACCAAATACTGCCTTGGCTACAAATTGAACATCTCAACGGAGGAATCCTGTTACATCAATCCACTTACTCAAGGAAATTGCTGAAAAATTTCCAAATGGACAAATGCCACCCGCTGAGTACACCAAGGTCGTCAGATCATTGGATGTTGATAAAGACTCCTTCCGTCTGTTGGAAGAGGGAGATGAAACACTTGGTCCTGAAGTACCTTACCTAAGTACCATTGGAGCACTCCTCTATCTGGCAAACTGTATGTGTCCAGATATAGCGTTTGTAGTCAACCTACTAGTCAGATACAGTTCAGCGTCCACAAAGCACCACTGGAACGGAGTGAAGCACCTTATGCGCTACCTACAATGGTCAGTAGACCTGGGACTATACTACCAGAAAGGCATATCTTCCAACTTAGTTGGTTTTGCATATGCAAGATACAGATCAGATCCCCACACCGCAAAGTCCTAGACTGTGTATTCACCTACGGTGGAACAGCCATTTCATGGAGATCTGTGAAGCAGACCTCGACAGCAACCTCATCCAACCACTCCGAATTCATTACGATCCATGAAGCTAGCAGAGAATGCTTTTGGCTACGTTCAGTCATTCACCACATCCTGATGACGATCGGCCTGAAGACGGGCGACCTTGAACCAACCACCATATACGAAGACAATGTAGCCTACATAGCTCAACTACGAGGTGGCTACATCAATGGTGATAGGACAAAGCACATTTATCCCAAGCTTTTCTGGTCGCATGAACTACAAGAAGACAAACAGATCGACATCCAACAGATCCAGTCTTGCAACAACCTGTCAGATCTATTTACTAAAGCACTACCTCGCTGTACCTTTTAGAAAACTTGTAATATGGATTGGGATGAGACAGTTGAGAGACTTACAAGCCTGAAGCTTTTACACAACAAGGGGAGTTAATGTTGTGTTGTACTCTTTTTTCCTTAGCTATTGGTTTTTTCCACTAGGTTTTCCATAGCCAATGGTTTTAACGAGACAACCACATCAACTCTGGATCCAGAAGCATTCACCCCTGGCAATATCCACCGATCAGGGGAAGTTAAGGAGACTTGCACTCTTTTCCCTTAGCTATTGGTTTTCCCGTTGGGTTTTCCATAGCCAAAGGTTTTAACGAGGCAAGACTTCCTAACTTAGGACCCAGAAGTATACATATCCTCATGATCAGATAAGCTCTATGAATCTCGAAGCATTCATATACCAAGCTGACAGCAATGGATGGATAAGGGGAAGTGATGAACAGGCTTTTGTAGGCCCAAGTGGAGCCCACTAGTGTTTAGGGTATCCACCCATTATGTAATTGTTTTCTATAAATACATGGCTACGAGTTCAGTAGCCGGTACTCTCATAACAGATTCTTATTTTTACTTAACATTTAATTTGATAAGTTTACTAATCAAGTTTGAATGTATGGTAACGTGATCCAAAGTGAAGACTCTTTGTAACAAGGACAATTTTTGAGAAAAAGCTGAATTTTTTTGACAAAATCAACCAAACAAATATTCAGTAAAATCAACCAGGTCTAGCCACGTCAGGACCCAAGGGTGCTGACTGATTATGAGTGAATATTGCATATTATACCCTCGTATTTGACATCATTTTGTGCATTTCATTTGCCTATTTGGCTCTGATATGTGCATTTTCTCCCTATCATATAAATTAGAGCTTATTTTATTTTTATACGCAAAATGTGATTTTTATGGCCTAATTTTATCTCCTCTTATTTTTTAAGTGAAAGAGGGATTTTTCTAGATTTACTGGAATTTTTACTGAATTTTTTTGAAGCTCGGATCAATTTTGGGAATTAAAAGGCCAAACGTTTATTTATAAAAAATAAAAAAATAGAAAAATCAACATTACGCCTGTGCACGTGCTTCACGCGTGCACTGTTGCAAGGCTTCCAGACTCAAAAGAACTGGTCGGGTGGCCAGCGGGTCGGGCGGGCGCCAACAGACCTGACCCGACCCGACGTAATGTTACACAGCCGATCACAGCAGGCGTGTTACAGTGGTTCGGGTGGCTCAGTGCCTGACTCGATCCGAATCCTTCAGCGCACATCAGCAGCAGTGCGGGCGCAAGTTTTGGAACCTGCAAACCTACAGACCCGCAGGCCCGTTTGCGTAAGTTTGAGCTATTTTTGAGGGGTTTTGGAACCCTAGCCGACCCTAGCTTCTTCCATTCGATTTTCTGTGATTTTCTGATTTTTGTGACCATTGATGGAGGCTAGGAACTTGAAGGAGGAGCTCAAGATAGAGATAGATTGATTCTTGGTGAAATCTAACCATTTCTCTTGTAATTTTGCACCTTTTCAATTGTATTGTGATTTTGATGATTTTGTATACGGATTTCATCTTTTCCTTTATGATATATAAGTGTTTGATTGTATGGGTTGCGATTAATTATGACTGGTTGTTATTCAATGTTTTAATTGCCTCTTGCACATTTTCATGCTTATGTTTAGTAGATCATCATTTCATGTTTTAGTTTGTTAAGACCCAAGAGAGCAAACCCCAAGAGGGGAGAGAAACCTAGAGGAATGTCACTGTGCTTCCATGCTTATTGATTTGATGGTTCATCCACTGCATCTTGCAAATTAGTTGTATTTCCAAACGCTAAATTTACCGATTGGGCATACCCTAGCCGGATGACTAATTGAGTTATATTAGGGACATTTGAGCTTGATTGACACCAATATTAGTGAACTCACAACCCATGCACTCATGCTAGCTAACCTAATTACTTACCTAGTTCTCTACCCCTAGTTATCTTAAGTTAGGATTATAGTATCACCACCTAATTTTCATGCTATCCCGTTAGTGTGGTAGTTGTATCATCACAGTTTCCTTCATTTATCGATCGAACTTGTGAGCGTATAAAGACTTGTCCTCGTGATTCGACCCTGGACTTACCAGGATTTACTACTTGACAACCTCCTATACTTGGGAGTTGGTGTTTGTGCAAGACAAGTTTTTGGCGTCGTTGCCAAGGACAGCGGTTTGTACCATTGACATTATTATTGATTTTAGAACTTCTTTGGGGAAATTTCATCTTTTGTGCATATTTCGTAAATAATTTTCATTTTATTTATTTTTCCTTTCTTTTATGTACATCCATACACACTTCAGTTGCTTCACTAATTTATGTGGCATAGCACACCGCGTACATATAGACTAGCACGTATCACAAACATGGCAAACAACAAAACTATCAAGGTTGAAAATTTTAGTGAGCATAACCCACATTCTGAAGCCAATGTCCCTAGGACATTGAGAGATTTATTGAGACCCCACGAGGTCTAGCTCAGCTTCTTACTTTATCTTACCTATGGATGCGAATTCTTTTAATTTCAAACACTGGGTAATTCAACTCCTCCCTAGTTTCCATGGGTTGGGGAGAGAGAACCCATATCTTCATATTAAAGAATTTGAAGACGTATGATCTACATGTTTTGACAGAAAAACAAATTAACACTATTTATTTGAAGTTGTTTCCATTCTCCTTAAAAGATAAAGCCAATAATTGGTTGAATGCATTATCCCCATGCTCTATTACATCTTGGTTGAAATTAGAATCTGAGTTTATATAGAAATTTTTTCCCTTGCACAGGACTCGGAGCTTAAAGAAGAAAATCATGAGTTTCGCCCAAAAAAACAACGAGACCTTATACCAAACATAGGAGAGATTCAATGAGTTGCTACTAGCATGTCCACACCATGGATTTGAGAAGTGCCGGATAATTGGGTTCTTCTATGAAGGGCTACAACATATGACACGGCAATTTGTGGAAACCATGTGCAATGGGTAGTTTTTTTTTCATAAAGAACCGGATGAGGCATGTGATTGTCTAGAAATGGTGACGAAGAATGCTCAAACTTGGGACACATCTGGAATTTGATAAGATGGACACATCTTCTTCCCAACCATCCCGAGGAGTCCAATATGTCATGAAGCACGTCGATGCAATGGAGGCACATTTGGAGGCTATGCAAACGAAAATTCAGGCCATTGAATTAAAAGCGGTGAAGAATGTGGCCACTGAGCAGAGTTGTGTAATATGCGAGACCACTGGACATGATACTTCGAATTGTTCCACTATTCCAATCGTAAAGGAGGTATTGTGGGTGCCCACCGAGGAAGTAAGCCAAGTGTTCCATGGATTTAATCCCAATGCTTACTACCCCAATTGGCACAACCACCCAAACTTAAGTTGGAAGCCTCAATAGTCGCCACCATATGCACAACAATGATCCCATCCACCCTATAAGCATCCATCGTTCAACTATAACTACCAAGGTGGTGGACACCAAAAGAGGAAGGAGGAGGCTAGTGAACCACATGTGCAAACTAGGAATGATACATTGCAGTATCTAATTCAAATCCAACAAGCGTAGAGTCAATAGTTTTAGCAGTTCCATCAATTCCAATAGACACAGAACCAACAAATGAATAAGAATCTTGCAAAGTTGACGATAACACTTGAGAAGGGAAAGCTTCCATCCCAACCATTGCTGAACCCAAGTGCAAACACATCATCGTCAGCGTGAGGTTCATTAAAGCCATGTCAAGCTTCACCATCCGAAGAAGCAGAAGAGTATTCCAAGTGGAGCGACACAAGGAACCACATGAAGTGGAGGTAGAGGACAAAGAGCAAGCATTGCCATTGGTACATGATGAGGAAGGAAGCGTAGGCCTATACGACAATGAGACATCCAAGGAGCTCGATCCATACTCCACCCTCGTGCCATACCCACAAAGGCTCTTCCCTCCAACCAAGGATAAGTATCAAACTAAAATCTGAGAGATTTTCCAGTGCTATCAAATTAACATTCCTTTCCTTGATGAAATAAATCAAATTTCCCATATGCTAAATTTTTGAAAGACTTGTGCATGATTAAGCTTAGATTGTATGTAAAGAAAATGGCATTTTAACCGAACAAGTTAGCTCCATAGTTCAACACAACACTCCCCCAAAGTTTAAAGATACTGAATCCCTTGCCATTGCATGTATCATAGGAACCAAAAGCATAGGGCAAGCGGGTTGGATATAGATCTAGGTCTAGAGGGGGATGACTAGGCTAATAAAAAAAATTCTCGTGCAACCCACGAGAAATCACACGTAGTTATAAACATAGGTAGAGTAAATAATACGTAATCACAGATGCACATCAGATTTACCCTGGTTCGGTCGTCACCACGACCTATGTCCAACCTCCGGAAGCAAATACTATATTAATAGTGTAACATGAACAACCGTAATAGCTAGAGAACCAACGTCTCTACACTCACCAGGCTCAGTACCCCACTCTTCTTGTTCAACACTATCAATCCTAATATATGCTCTCACTTGACGACACCCCGCAAGTTCCTCTTGTCTAGACCATCATTAGACAAGACCCTAAAATGTCACAAATAAAGCGGTAAAGTTTTTCCTATGGAGATCAAATAATACTACACAATAATTATAATAAGAGTTTAGAAATCTCAGTTTTGTGCAGCTGTAGTCGTCTCCGTCAATCGACACGGGTCAGATCAAGTCTGACAAGTAGTCGTCATGTCTTGACAAGCTAGGATGTCTACTCTATGATCTCAACCCCTTTGATGATGTAGTAGGAAATGTTCAAGTACAGGGGGTCTGCTTTTGGCACTAGCTTGCTCTCTCCAAGGGTCGACAACTTTGAAGGCTCCTCCAAGCAATGTGTCGACAAGTAGATGTGCTTAGGTCTTCAATGGGTCGACAGCCTTGCTTGGTTGGTTGTTGATCTGTTGGTCGTCAAGGCTTGTGTGTGAGCTTGACTCTGGAACGACAACGAGATCTGTGTGGGGCAAGCTCAGGTCTACATGAAGATGTGGCACAGATACAATGGGTTGGCGAGCATCAATTTTGTTCAAGTGATTATCAGAACATGATGCCCTGTGCGTTGCTAGGTTTGAAACACATGCTGGCAATCTTCACGGCTGCAAGAGGAGGTCGACGACAACAATGATGAGCGGAAGCACAGAGTTGCAGACCTCGGCAGCGAGGAGCTTCCCCATTTCACGGTAACACAGTAAGGGAGAGTTGAACTCCTCCAAGGCAGCAGGAAGAAGCAACCGGTGACAGCTAGCAGGTGATTTGCTTGTCTAGGGTATGCAGGGGAGATGTTTCTCCTGGTGTTGGGTTGCAGCAGCATGCTCACGTCGGTGACATCTTCTTCTCGACGGCAGGATCTTCTCGATGGTAAGCTTTAGACTCCACGGCAACTTGTGGTAGGCAGCGATTCAATGGTGACTGCTTGGCAAGATGGCATGGGTCGGCAAGCGCAAGGGTGTAGCAGATTGATGGGTCGACGAGGCTTCTAGCCATGCTCCCTCTTTTGCTTACGTAGGTCGACAACGATGCTTGGCTCCTTTAAGCTTGCAACAATGGTAGATCTCAATGGGGCTTTAAGTAAGGACGAAGAGGGAGATCTTTGGCTTGATAGGGCTCACGGCAAGATGATACTTTTGGCTTTGAAGCTTTGCTTGCATGAGGCTATTGGTTTGAAGATGATGCGTGGATTGCCTTGGGAAGATGATGGACTTTGATGCTTTCCCTATTTTGTAATGGCAGACATATTCCTTCTCTTTTGATGACCCCTTTTATGGTGAAAACTAGGGTTTGAAAAGGAGGGGTGCGGCAAGGAGCATATTGCTATAGATGGGGTTGGCTAGGAGAGGAATCCCTAGAAGGTATGAGGTTTAGATATGAGACCATCTTTGCATAGGCGTAGTTTAACGATTTGAACAAGTCAACAATCTCTTCGCATCTCTTCATCCCCTTTGAACAAGTCCACTTTACTATGTGTATATTAATTTCTCCATCTGATTCGACTAGGTCTCCTCTTCAATAATTACGTCCTCGCTACTCCTGCAAACTCTTAACGCACACATCAAATCATTCATACACGTTTTTCATTATCAAACAATAAGTCCTAGATCGTTGTAACCAACAATCTCTTCCTTTTGATGATGACAAACCAATACAAGATTTGTAATAACGATTTAAACTAAACAATACCATATTGACATGTGTGTGAAGTGTGATGGAAGCATACACACATACAAGCATTTAAATAACAATAATGATGTGATACATGAAAGCATGTCATGCTCCCCCTATTTTCATGCTCCCCCATGGACATATATTCACACATTCAATTATTCATTAATGCACCCCCTTAAACCAATATTCATATAGCACCTATAAGCATTAATGCATCAAATCTTCAATATTTTCTCCCTCTTTTGTTATAATCAAAAGTGTATAAACGAAGTCTAGTTCAAGTCACATGAAAAAAAAGTATTGTAAATTACAACTAGCACTTGCATGGCATTTTTCTTAAAATAAGCACGTCAAATTCAATGAAAAGTGTAACGTAGACTTTTACACCGTTGTGTAAGTGTGATGATTAAATAATTGAAGAACAAAGGGAGAAATTTTCATAAAACTCACCCAAAACCAATCCACATTTTCCAAGAAATATTAAATCATCTAGGATTGGTTTTCCCCATCTCATTAAAAATGAGTTCAAGATACCACACCCCAAAAACATAGTCTATAAGGACTCTTAGATGTGGGGGTGGCATTGCTTGACGAGTATAACTCCAACGCTAAAGATTACCCATAAAGCATATGTTGGATACTCGTGGGTAGTATACTTACCATGAATTGTATCCATTTTACATATGGAGCAATATTCATGTATTTTTCCATATTCAATTCTTTTGAGCTCAATTTTTATCCGTGGTAAATACACATCATATCCCTTAGATTTTCAGTTATTATTCATCCTACATTTACTTTCCAATATTTCATAAAAGAATCTCCAATTGTGCAACAATATTCAATACTAGTGGAAGTGAAAGTGTAGGTGTAGAAATCATGTTACTTAATTCATTAATCATGTCATGGCTATTTAAAGGTACTAACATGTGCATGTAGCTATAACAATAATACAATGATTTCTACAAGAATATGAATGACATTCAATAATATCACTTGAATGATACAAAGAAAAAGATATACATTAAGCACCCCTTTTTTCTTTTTCAATTTTTTTGATTTTTGGTTTACAAAGACCTAAACATGCTAGAAAGCAAACAAACTAGCACACAAAATAAAAAATAAGTTAAGCACACAACAGGCTATGAAGGTATGCATTAAATTCAAAGAGGGAAAAGATATACCTTCGCGTCGTCGTTTGGATAAGGAACTAAATAATGAAACGTTCATGCCATAGTCCCTTGCCAAATCTCCATCTTACCTACAAGGTAGATGATATGTGTGACCTTGGAATCCAACAAGGTCCACTCATGTTAGCCATCA
This sequence comes from Scilla litardierei, assembly GCA_030789695.1. Taxonomy (NCBI): domain Eukaryota; kingdom Viridiplantae; phylum Streptophyta; class Magnoliopsida; order Asparagales; family Asparagaceae; genus Scilla; species Scilla litardierei. Next base: position 266,251,320 of record CM061142.1, on the reverse strand, counting down.
AAGATTTAGAAACCCATATTTGTTTGAATTTCATATTCGTATTCCTAAACTTGCAATAATAGGATGTATGACCAACACTATCACAAGTAAAGCACTTTGCATACATATTTTTGACTATCGTAGGCACATTGTGAATTTTCGACCACGTCTATTACTGACCTAAAGTTGATTCTCTAGAATAGTATCCAATGATTGTTTTCCTATAGAGAATTTGTTTAATGACAATTCTAGACTTGTGATTTTGGATTTCAATAAAGCATTTTCATTTACAATCAAAGTGCATTTACTTATAAAAGCTTTCTTGTTTTCCTCTTCCCTTTTTGCAAAAGCAATCATTTTTTCTTTGAGCTCAGTATTTAGCATGCACAATTTTTCATTAAGCTCTCTAATCACATAATCTTTTTTAGTTTCAAGCTTAATTAAATCTTGCTTAAGCATGCTAATATCATTCAATAAAGAATGATAAGAAAGACAATTAGCTTTTTCATGCAAGATAGAATTCTCTTTTTCCAACAAAGCAATGTTAGAATCACATGCAACAATTTTTCCTTTTAGCTCCTTAATTTCTAATGACATGTGGTAATCATCTTGTTGCATTTTTTCATTGGAATTTCTATAATCTTCTAGGGTGGATTCTAGCTCTACAATTTCCTCTTGCATGGCTTTACAAATAATTAGAAGTTCAGCTTTACTACTAAATTTTACCTCATTATGTTTTGCCATGAAGCAAAGGGAGGAGTGGGCGCAATCCTCATCCTTATCCTCGCTATCCATATCACATGTTTGCACCACACCTTTTTCTTTCTTCTCTGCAATATTAGCTGTGTCTTGTGGGCAATCCTTTATAATGTGTCACTGCTTTTTACATTTAAAACATTTAACCTTATTAATAGCAGTCTGTTCAGATGAATTTCTAGAAGGATTATAATGGTTAGAATGATTAAACCTTTGTTGCATGTCATCTCTTCCTTGAGTAGTTTTGATGTATTTTCTGAAGCCTCTGACCATCAAAGCTATCTCCTCCTCATCATTGTCATCTTCACTGGCTTGAAGAGCTAATGGCTTTGGAGCTTTTTCCTTCTCCTTTGTTTTCTCTCTAGCCTCTATATTCTGTAACTCAAGCTCGTGGGACATTAAGTTGCCTATCAAGTCCTCCACTCGCATCTGCGATAAATCTTTTGCTTCTTAGATGACAGTGACTTTAGGCCTGAAAGAGCTTGGCAGCGCCCTTAAGATTTTCCTTACATGTTCAAGGCTAGAGTATGGTTTACCAAGGGAGCTAGACTTGTAGACGATATTGGTGAACCTCGCAAACATCTCTGATATGGACTCTGATGGTAGCATGCAAAAGCTCTCGTACTCTGTGCTCAGCAGCGCAAGTCTAGACTCCTTCACCTGTGGCGTTCCCTCGTGCGTCACCTCCAGTGTATGCCATACTTCTTGTGCAGCTTCACAGTGTGAGATACGATTAAATTCAGATTTATCAAGAGAGCATATACGAGCATTCATAGCTTTTCCATTTAAAGAATATAATCTCTAATTATTATCATCCCACTTTTCTTCAGGTTTAAGAATATCAATATTTTCAACTTTAATAACAGGTGGCTTATAACCTTTTTTGACAATGTGCCAAACTTTATAATCAACAAATATCAAGTAGATTTTCATCCTAGATTTTCAATAAGCATAATCTACTCCAATAAATTTTGGGGATCGTGATACCGACTGACCTTCAGAAAATGCACAATCAATAGAGTTATTCATAGTCAATCTAGCCTAGATCCTCTAACCTGCTCTGATACCAGTTGTTGGATCTGGATCTAAGCCTAAAAGGGGGGTGAATAGGCTAATAAAAAAATTCTCTTGCAATCCACGAGAAATCACACGCAGTTATAACCACAGGCAGAGTAAATAATACGCAATCACAGATGCACATCAGATTTACCCTGGTTCGGTCGTCACCACGACCTATATCCAGCCCTCGAAAGTAATTACTAAATTAATAATGTAACAGGCACAACCATAATAGCTAGAGAACCAACGTCTCTATGCTTACCAGGCTTAGTACCACACTCCAGTGTTCAACACTATTAATCCTAATATATGCTCTCACTTGACCACACTCGTCAAGTTCCTCTTGTCTAGACCACCACTAGACAAGACCCCAAAACGTCACAGATAAAGCGGTAAAGTTTCTCCTACGGAGATCAAACAATACTACACAATAATAATAATAGTTTAGAAAACTAAGTTTTGTGTAGCCGTAGTCGTCTCCATCAATCGGCACAGGTCAGATCAAGTCTGACAAGTAGTCGTCATGTCTCGGCTACCTAAGATGTCTCCTTTATGATCTCAACCCCTTGGATGATGTAGTAGGCAATGTTCAAGTACAAGGGGTCTGCTTTTGGCACTAGCTTGCTCTCTCCAAGGGTCGGCAACTTTGAAGGCTCCTCCAAGCAATGTGTCGGCAAGTAGATGTACTCAGGTCTTCAATGACTCGGCAGCCGTGTTTGGTTGGTTGCTGATCTGGTTGTCGTCAAGGCTGGGATGCGAGCTTGACTCTGGATTGGCAACGAGATGTAATGTCCTGCTCTCCAAGATACCCGAAAAGTACGAATCCATCCCAGAGTAGCGAGGATTACGAAGGAATAATAGAAGAAAAGTACAAAGGAAGACAACAGGCCACTGCGCACTATTGAGATAGTGCATGTAGTGTTCCCATACATTCAACCAAAACAAGCAGCACAGAACACTAATATCTACAACAGAGACCAACATAGAAAAACTGCACTGAACCAATTAATGAATCACTGCTGCTACACAATAATATTTTTACATAACAACCTCAATCCCAAGGAAGAAACCCCAAGGTACATGGTCTCTCTATGCCCGAGACATATACAAACCATAACATACTATGAGGCAAGGTTCTATCTCTATTCAACACCTAACACAAGTGAAGCTCATATCTTACGCATCACTAATGTTCATTGTACATTCATTTATACACAATATCTCACTCTACACGAAGCAAAGCCCCAAGAGTACAAGTCTCTCATTCTCTCCCCTCATTACCCAACTCACAACCCAAACTCCTCAACCATAGCTCTATCACCGTCTCCCTGCCTCCAGATCCAAAACCTGTAACCACAAATTGGAGCACGTCAAGCGTGTCCAAGTAGGAATCCAACTTGCGCACATAAATTTTAATTTGAGGATTGTTGTTTTAATCACAAATAATACAAGTAACAAAGGAATCACCGTTACAAAGATAAGAAAAGTAGAAACCACACATTGCTTTAATCACACATGGCATGAAAGGAACCACAATCACAACAGCAGGCAAAAGTAATAAACACAAATAAATAACATTTACCAATGCTACAAACGTAATGAAGGTTATCAGTTAGTTCATTAGTTAGTGTTCTAGAATCCAAATATCGAATATGACGTTTGGGACTGGACCTCTCCCAACTGTGTGGGAGAGTAAAAGAGGACTCCCCGCCGTGCTAGCCCGTCAGGAGCCTCGGGTACCACTCTACACTCCCCGCCGTGCTAGCCCGTCAGGAGTGTAAGTGTACCCTCCACACAAGACCACAACGACACCACTACCAGTCCATCCCATTGTCCTACCCGATATTTCAGATTTCCTCCACCCGTGTCACCCTCCTTTAGGAGGACTGGAATATTCCTCACTTTCACTTTTCATAAAACATAACACTTTTCAAAACATTGGTATACACTTTCCAACACATTGGTATACACTTTGCACCATTTCACGCATGTGCGCTCACAACCATCTCATCAACCTCCAAAGAATCAAGTTATAATGTATATTGTTTCATTAATACACAACATAGAGTTCTCCAATATATTTGTGTGTTCATAAAATAAGGCTTCTCCAATATATTTGATTTTTATCAAAGAATTAAAAAAACTACCAGAAAGACTAACATACTGGTTTGCTTTGAAACAAACCATCACATGAAACCCAAAAATAAGGAAAAGAGAAAGGAAGAGTATAATCATGAAAACAAAATTCTTCACTAGTTGATATCTAATTATTATTATAGAAGTACAGAAACTTAAACTCAACTCTCTCTTTGACAGAAAGAAAACACGTGTCTTCCTTAAACCAAATATTCATGAACCAAGCACATTAGCATTCGCAACTTCAGCAGCAGAAGTTAAATGAAGTAGCTTTGATGAAGGTGTGCATTTAGTTGGATAAAATGGTTTCACTACCTGTTACTTAATCATTCAAGATTAATAGAAATCAATACAAAAATTGATTGCAAGTGTACATTTTAATAACAATCCCACCGCACCACCCCAGGACCCAAAATAACGACGATAGCAACAACAACATGTCAACAGAAAACAATGACAGGGGGATGCAAAAAAAACAAAAGAAGTCCCTTTCAGTGTCTTAGCAATCATAAAGTGCAAGTAATCACCTGGTCATGTCCTGCTAATGTCTTTCATTAATCATGTGTATGCATATAACTGTAAACTTCTAATAACAGTCCTGAACTTAAAGCTAATATAATCAAGGGGCATGTCAAAAGAACAACTAAGAGCTGATATAAAGTAATTAGTAATTATCTGAAGAATGTAAACAGAATAAATTTATTTCTCATATATATACAATCCAAAATTTTGGTGTAAATTTAAAAAGACAATCTATGCCATGCCACATGCAATGGGAAGTAACATTCCATGGATACAATCTGTGCCCCTCCATCCATGCATATGAACCTAATTTGACTTCAATTGCAAGCCCATTCTCTTGTAGCTTGGTGGGCTCCGAAAGGTGCTCTCTCTCAAGCGCAAGAGTCCGTACAAGTAGTAAAATCTGGGAGTCCAGATGTCGAATCCACGGGAAGAAATCTGTTGCAACCACAATTCAAATCAAATAGAAATCCTACGGAAAGAAACTAACCACTTCAATGATGGTGGTGATGATGGTGTGAAAGTGCGTGATGGTGACGTGCGAACAAAGAAATTCGTGTATGAAAATATCTATAAAAAGTATGCACATGGTATGGGTTCGTTAGGATCAACGATTCGTATTATTTTGGTTGATAGGTATAACGCAATGAATTCTCCTTTTGGGAGTAATTCACCGGAAAATACCCAATATAACTCAATGAATTCTCCTTTTGGGAGCAATTCATCGGAAGATGCCCTTTTGGGGGTTCAAGCAAAATATTCAATAAGATCGTCGTGAAAGTTATAATACGATATGAAACTCTCTTTTGGAGAGATCAAAACTACGGTATGAAACTCCCTTTTGGGGAGATCAAAACTCACCCTTTTGGGGCGATCATCAACTAAATCAATTCTTTTGGAATATGAAAAAGTCGATTTACGAACAAAGATTACAATTTTAACGACGTTTAACGATTTAACACAAGGAATACAACCAAACTAACACAAATAATATCCCCTAACTACTCCATACCATGCACAAATAAGTTTTAGCTACTCATAATGCAGAAATAAACAACTTTCATAGCCAAATACTTCAAGTTCATAGCAAAATACAATAGAAAACACCAAAATACGGGATAGAAGTTGAAGAAAATATCACCAATTCTCCTTGAAAAGACTTCAAACTCTTTGGAAATAATAAAACAAGCCTCTGGAATTTTACAGAATTTTTCAGGGGGAGAATACGGCTCCTAGAGCCTCCAATACGCTCAAAATACGCCCCAATCTGCTTGAATACGCCCAAAAACCCTAAATACACTTATATAATAGGCATTGCGGGTTTGGGTTGTGTTATCGGGTTCAAACCCACACCAAAACTTACTCGGATACATCCTGACCGCACATCTAAAGCGGATCAATTGTGAATCGTCGATCCAAGCGGGATTACTCCTCGTGGCGCCGCGTGGCGCTGTAATCTTCGTGCCAAGCCCGCTTCCGCATCCAGCGCCCGCATCCGCATCGTCGTTGCTCTGAGCCATTGGATCTTGATCGGATGGCCCTGGGAACGCCGCGTCGCCCGCTTCTTCGTCGCTTCAGGGCGCCGTTGGATCGGCATCGGACGGTCCTTATAATTCCACGTCGCCCGCCTTTTCGAACATCTCCGAGCGCCGTTCTCTTTAAATCGTGGCCGTGTAATCGTGGATCAACGGTGGATAAGAGGCCACGTGGCTCCTAAAAATCCCGCTCCGCTGCGCTTTCGTTTTCGATCTGCTGGCCGTTGGATTAAAATCCAACGGCCAGTAATTTTCTACGCTGCGGCGTGTTAAATACGAATGGGCTTCGATCAGCGCCGTTGGATGCGGCGGGAAAGGTTAGATGCGCGCCACGTGTCGTATGCTGATTGGCTGGCGGCCGTATAATCCGTATTTCTTGCGTATTTCTCCATTTAAGTTGTATTCTGCATTCAAAAATTCATAGTAATTAGCACAGATCTCAGAAAAATACAAATAAATAGTCGTTGGAATCGTGAGATCGAGACCAAGCTAGGAAAAATATAAAATGTGCAGAATTTCATCGTTAAATGCTGTTTTGTGCTCAAATAGTGTGTTTTCTCTAATAAATAAATGTGTAGAAAATACGTATGAATTAGAGAACAATGTAGCATCGCATGAGCACAAAATATGGCTAAATGGGGGGTTAAATATGTAATATTGAACCCGAATCACACCCCCCAACTAGCGATTTGCTAGTCTCTAGCAAAAAGAGCGATAAATACGGATGGGTAATAAAACAATAAGTTCTTTCAAATTGCTCATGGCATGGCTCAATAATACGCATTCCAACATGATATTGACCATCAATATACACATCCATGAACAAAATCAATCACATGATATTTTCTCTAATTTAGTATGAATAAATAACATGCAAGCATCGTTTTGCGCAAGCGAAAGTATAACACGTCGTTATATACTAGTTTTCGTGTTTCCAAGGAATTGGCCTATCAAAACAATCATTCAAATCATGGGTATTGAAGTTGCTTAGTATATTCACCATTTCTTTTCTTTTATTCGTTCCGCGTAACGCGTATCAAGCAACATTCGCAGAAAATTGTATAACTTGGATCGCTCCATCAAATGAGTGAGTTTCCTGTCAATGGCTCCCAAATCAGACGATAATAGGGCATTAGGCCAAAAAGGACCCCTCGGACTGTACTACTCGAGCCAACCAAGTTATTTATTAGTGACATACTTATTCATTCATTTTTCATCATTCATTTTTCTTTTCATTTCTTTCTTTCTTTTCTTTTTCTTTGTAAGCAACTCAACACCCATATTTTCAAACATACACATTAATGACCATGGCCACATTTCTCTTCAACTAGAAGACTATTCCAATAAATCGTATATACTTAAGCTTTTTCATCACATTAGCATGCGTGAAATAAATTCAAACTATTTCGAGATATTAATCAAGGAAATTGAAAATTTTCATGAATAGCATATTAACTGTAATTCCATGAAGGGAAAATAATTTAATCAAGCCATAAACAATTTTTAGAACACAATCAATGATAATCATCCGCATTTGAGGCATGTGAAGGAGTTTTAAAATGATGAGATTTGGTGATTTATTCTTCTCAAAAAAAAATCCTAAGGTCTCTTACACACCCCCCAACTAAAGATGGACATTGTCCTCAATGTCGGAAGAGATACGAGTTTATTCAAGCAAGCAACCTAGAAAGCATATAAAAACTACACTACTGGAAAGAACACACCGTGATCAAATGGCGGATCCCGAATCTTTGATGGTGGAGGAAGTTGTTCAATTTGCTCCTTACGCTCCTCGGCGATTATTCTTCCTCCAAAAACTAATTTGGACACCAGCAACACAACTCCAAGCATCTCTATAAGCTGTTTGCCAATGTCCTGCGAGAGATGAGTTATGTCAGTCCAAATTATTTTAAAATTATTCTCAATGAAAGTATTCCAAATGTAGTCATCAAAATAAGTGAAAGAAATTAAAGCGAGTTGACGACTACTCCCTGAAAGATATGCACTACTCTCCGTACGATGCTCGATCAATAGAGAGAGGGGTAAATGATTTTGGGACAAAACTGGAGGAGGGCATGGTTCTGAATCCATGGCGATAATCTCAAAACCCTTGTCCCTAGCTGTCTCCTCCTCTCGTTCATCCAAAATTGCTAGCTCGTCCTCTCTTTTGCACACACTTTCTGCCATGTGGATATTTATATTCGTGTCCTCGCTCGGTATACCTGCAAGAGAAGATAAACTCGTATTAGATTCTTTAAATTGAGTTTCAAAAGCATTACCTTCTTCTACGCAAGTGGCAATCAAATTAAGATCTTCAATAGATTTTTAAATCTGCCGACTCCGAGCAAGGAAATTCTCCTGGAATTGAAGGGATGTGGCCTCCTGTGTCTGAATAATCAGGTGAACTTCCTCTTTCAAGGATTGCAAAGGTACGTCTACGCTTTGCTCTTCTTGATCAAGGCACGAAGGCTCCGTTGAATCGCTCTCTGAAGTCTCTTCCATGGTCTCTTCGTTTTCTTGCAGAGACTCCATGTATTCCCACGCCACTGTCGGCGTCATGCCTCCCAATAATTCCTACAGCTGAGGTTGTAGTCCTTCTAGGAAGGACGCCATAAGCTCTTCATTTGTGTACCCATGCTGCGGATAGCTCGATATAATGTCTGTGAACATCCTCCAGGCCTGAAAGAAAGTTTCACAGTCAGTTTGATTAAAATTAACAATTTTAAGCTTTTCCATCCTATGTTTGTGTGCATTAGCGTACCTTGCATCATACAGATTGTTCGTGCAATAGAAGTTCATATATTCCATTTTTTAAAAAATTAAAATAAAATAATAAAAAAAAGTTTATGTACAGTAAAGTGGAAAGATCTCACCGAAGGTCCTCTAAATGAAATAAACCGTAGTCTCAAACCATTCCTCCCCGGCAACGGCGCCAAAAACTTGGTGGGCTCCGAAAGGTGCTCTCTCTTAAGCGCAAGAGTCCGTACAAGTAGTAAAATCTGGGAGTCCAGATGTCGAATCCACGGGAAGAAATCTGTTGCAACCACAATTTAAATCAAATAGAAATCCTACGGAAAGAAACTAACCACTTCAATGATGGTGGTGATGATGGTGTGAAAGTGCGTGATGGTGACGTGCGAACAAAGAAATTCGTGTATGAAAATATCTATAAAAAGTATGCACATGGTATGGGTTCATTAGGATCAACGATTCGTATTATTTTGGTTGATAGGTATAACGCAATGAATTCTCCTTTTGGGAGTAGTTCACCGGAAAATACCCAATATAACTCAATGAATTCTCCTTTTGGGAGCAATTCATCGGAAGATGCCCTTTTGGGGGTTCAAGCAAAATATTCAATAAGATCGTCGCTAAAGTTATAATACGATATGAAACTCTCTTTTGGAGAGATCAAAACTACGGTATGAAACTCCCTTTTGGGGAGATCAAAACTCACCCTTTTGGGGCGATCATCAACTAAATCAATTCTTTTGGAATATGAAAAAGTCGATTTACGAACAAAGATTACAATTTTAACGACGTTTAACGATTTAACACAAGGAATACAACCAAACTAACAAAAATAATATCCCCTAACTACTCCATACCATGCACAAATAAGCTTTAGCTACTCATAATGCAGAAATAAACAACTTTCATAGCCAAATACTTCAAGTTCATAGCAAAATACAATAGAAAACACCAAAATACGGGATAGAAGTTGAAGAAAATATCACCAATTCTCCTTGAAAAGACTTCAAACTCTCTGGAAATAATAAAACAAGCCTCTGGAATTTTACAGAATTTTTCAGGGGGAGAATACGGCTCCTAGAGCCTCCAATACGCTCAAAATACGCCCCAATCTGCTTGAATACGCCCAAAAACCCTAAATACGCTTATATAATAGGCATTGCGGGTTTGGGTTGTGTTATCGGGTTCAAACCCGCACCAAAACTTACCCGGATACATCCTGACCGCACATCTAAAGCGGAGCAATTGTGAACCGTCGATCCAAGCGGGATTACTCCTCGTGGCGCCGCGTGGCGCTGTAATCTTCGTGCCAAGCCCGCTTCCGCATCCAGCACCCGCATCCGCATCGTCGTTGCTCCGAGCCGTTGGATCTTGATCGGACGGCCCTGGGAACGCCGCGTCGCCCGCTTCTTCGTCGCTTCAGGGCGCCGTTGGATCGGCATCAGACGGTCCTTATAATTCCACGTCGCCCGCCTTTTCGAACATCTCCGAGCGCCATTCTCTTTAAATCGTGGCCGTGTAATCGTGGATCAACGGTGGATAAGAGGCCACGTGGCTCCTAAAAATCCCGCTCCGCTGCGCTTTCGTTTTCGATCTGTTGGCCGTTGGATTAAAATCCAACGGCCAGTAATTTTCCACGCTGCGGCGTGTTAAATACGAATGGGCTTCGATCAGCACCGTTGGATGCGGCGGGAAAGGTTAGATGCGCGCCACGTGTCGCATGCTGATTGGCTGGCGGCCGTATAATCCGTATTTCTTGCGTATTTCTCCATTTAAGTTGTATTCTGCATTCAAAAATTCATAGTAATTAGCACAGATCTCAGAAAAATACAAATAAATAGTCGTTGGAATCGTGAGATCAAGACCAAGCTAAGAAAAATATAAAATGTGCAGAATTGCATTGTTAAATGCTGTTTTGTGCTCAAATAGTGTGTTTTCACTAATAAATAAATGTGTAGAAAATACGTATGAATTAGAGAACAATGTAGCATCGCATGAGCACAAAATAGGGCTAAATGGGTGGTTAAATATGTAATATTGAACCCGAATCATAGCTTAATACCAACATGAACATCAATTGCAAATTACCACAAATCCATTCTCCCTAAACATAAATCAACAAGCTACCAACTCAAAATTCACAAGAATCACCAAAAGATCACAACTTTCTTACTAATTGGACTTAACTAGGACAACAACCCTAATTAATATCTAGAGTACAAGGTGGGGATTCCTACCTCAAAGAAGACCCAAATCCCTCATCCAGTTTCATGAAGTCCACCATGAATCCTAATGCTCCAAAATCTCCAAACCCTAGCTTCAATTTCCCCCAAAGCCTCTTCTCTCTTCATGGATTTCTCCACTCCTCTTTCTCCACTTCTTTCTTTTTCTCTATTCTCTTTGCTGCTGTTGTTGTTTTTGACTTGGCTAACAAAATTCGGCCTGGGGCAAAATTTCGACAGAATGGAGAAAAAAATGGGGAGAGATGGGAAGTCGGCAGCTTGGGGTTGGGGAGAAGGGGGGCTCGGTTGGCTTAGGGAGGAAGAAATGGGGCAGCTTCTTTCTTTCCCCCTCCTTCTTTTTGGGAATCAATTCGGCCTGTAGAAATTTTTTTGGCAGCAAGAGGAGGATTTGGCCTGGGTTGCTTAGGGGAGAAAGTAAAGGATAAAAGAAATGAATTTTGGATAAGGATGTGGAAGTTTGTAGAGAAAGAGAAAATAATTAAATAAATAGGAAACCCAATGTATTTACAAGTTTGCCATGCCTCTAACATATCTCCCTCTCATCTCTAATACTCCAAGCCCAATTAATAAAGCCCAACCAACTCTTAAGCAACTCGAATTAACTGCCAAACAATAGCAATACTAATACTAATCAACGTCAACCATAACATCAATAATAAAATGCCAATACTAATAATAATAACATCCACCACAATGCCGTTCATTAATATTAGTAACAACAACAAGAATAATAATCTCTTTAGAACATAATAAAGAAATTATCATAAACACACCATTTTACTATACACACCCACCAACCAACCACCACTAAGCACGCGAATAACGCGAATAACACTCACTACATCACATCCAATACGTCCATAGGTATTCACTTAGACATCCAAGTCATATCATATTCAACCATATCGCCATCTATGTAGGAAATTACTATGCACGCAACAAAATTACTATGCACACTATGGAGGCACACAAGCAAGCATACACTACAGATCAAACAAAAATACATACCCTTACTGTATAGGGCACTTGGGCCATTACACGAGATCTGTGCGGGGCAATCTCAGGTCTGCATGAAGATGTGGCACAGATACAATGGGTTGGCAAGCATCAATTTTGTGCAAGTGATTGTCAAAATGTGATGCCCTATGCGTTGCTGGGTTCGAAACACATACTGGAAATATTCACAGCTACAAGAGGTGGTCGACAACAATAAGGATGAGCGACAACATGGAGTTGCAGACCTTGGTAGCAAGGAGCTTCCCCAGTTCACGGCAACACGGCAAGGGCGAGCTGAACTCCTCCACGGCAGCAGGAAGAAGCAACTGGCGGCAGCTAGTAAGTTATCTGCTCGTCTAGGTCATGCAAGGGAGATGTTTCTCATGTTGTTGGGTTGCAACAGTAGGATCACGTCATCGATAGCTTCTTCTCGATGGCAGGATCTTCCCGACAGCAAGCTTCAGACTCTACGACAACTTGTGGTAGGTAGCGGTTCAATGGGGACTGCTTGGCAAGATGGCATGGGTCGACAAGTGCAAGGGTGTAGCAGATTGATGGGTCGACGACGCTTCTAGCACTGCTCCCTCTTTTGCTTGCATGGGTCGACGACAATGCTGTTGGGTTTTGAGGGACCCTTAGGGCACATTTCTATGGCCATCCTACGTCGGACGGACGATAGAGTCCAAAGAAAAGCAAGTAGCGGAAAAACGTTAAACTATTTAACATGCAAGACCTAAGGATATCAAGACCCTAGCCAGGATCTCTACTATCTTGAGGTGGGTCCGACCACCCCAAGATAGATCTAAGCTAATGCAATAATATAAATATTATGCTTAATTAAACTACATACCTAGAACCTTGCTTGCACCAGCAATGTGTACCGAACCACGTCCCGAGCCGCTTCTCGTCCCGAACTGAACTACTTCCTGGACCGCTCATCGTCTCAAGCTGAACCGCTTTCCGAACCGCACCGCGTCCCGAGCTGAACTGCTTCTTGAACCGCACCTTGTCCTGAGGCAAGCAATCCCCTTGTCGCCGAGCCAACACGCGCCGAAGAAAGTTTCACTTGAGTGGATCCTTTGCCAAGACTTCGGATCGTATCTGAACCCCTTCGTGGTTTTGCTAGAGTCCTTCAGGAGCAAGGCAGAAATATAGGGAGAAGAGAATATTAATTTTAAGCATAGATCCGAGCATGCTCCAAAATTTTTGGGAGTCGCTCAGATCTAGAGCTTGGGACGAGTTTAGAGGAGGGGGCAGGCCCATATTTATTTAGGCGGCTGACGCCTCCCCTTTACTCCCCTTCCGATGCAGGACTAAAGTTTTGGAGTTAAATAATTCAAATTAGTTTGCCTTAAAGAAAGGCCAAACTTCTATGAACTTTAACTCCCTCACCGTTGAGCTTCACATTTGATACAACCTACCAAATCGAAGAGCGGTGAATGGTGAACGCGTAGGAAAAAAACAGCACGTCAGTCCGAGTCCATTTGACCCTCAAACGTGTGTCCAAAGATCAGCCCAAAAGTTGTTTTTCGCAAAAACTGAGCCGCGCCCAAAAATTAATACTAAGGTTCGAAACCCTATTGTGTGGGGCCCACAGTGTGGGCCCCACACATTGGAATCCACCCAGCCCCCTTGAGGCACTGCCATGCATGCGCCCAAGCGGGGCGCTGCCATGCGCATGCCCCTTTGGGGCACGCTGCATGCTGGTGCCGCATTTAGGGGCACCTGAGCATCCTGGCCTGGCCCAATGGACCAGACCAATAAGTGTGTTTTTTTAAAAAAACTTTTGCACATCATTCTCATGGGCTTTCTATTTAAGACACTTTTAAATAGACCTTTTGGGCTTGTTTGGACTTCGATTTAAGCGCGGTTTTCTCCATGACTTTCACAAGAAATCCTCTTCATTTCTATGCCTTTATAAAATATATTTGTAACCATTTTACAATATATATATTATTTAATATTGCATCATATGCAATAATCCACATTTTTAATATAAAAATCATTTGCATCAAATACAAATGATCTGAGGGCATACATCCCCCAACATCTCCCACGTGCACTCAGGATCATTTATCCCGAATGCAGACGATAAGTGCAAACTCTTTGCAGCATTCTATCCCTTGCATCAAATGCATATTCTCCCTAATTTCTACCTATTACTGACGAAGGTCGCACTCTGTGTGAGACCCTACAGCTTGACCCTACTACAGGTGGAGCTTGAAGCCCCAGACGGCAGTAACCGCAATCAGCAGGTGTCATCCCTGTTTCAGTATCATACTTATATGGTTAACTCATTGACATGAGTATTGTCGGGACCACCCTGACTGTGTCCGTGATGAATATCGTAGTTTTAGTCACTTCGTCAAAACTATGCCGTTTATTTCAAGCCTAGGGTACGGTCGAACTGTCAACCCCAATAGCTCGAAGCCGGTTAGTCTCCATCAATCTTTAGTCAAAATAATGATGGACTTCTTCCAACATACTCTGGCCAGAGTTTTCACTAAAGATTGAACTAACACTACGACACTAACTCCCATTGACCGGGAGAGACGAATCCTATCTTGGTCATTACTCTCCTCACATGCTTCAAATGTCACCCAACCAAAGACCTTTCGACAGGCCAAACCTCGAAGCTAGGTCAGATATTTAAGTGACTCCGTTCATGTATCGGTTCATACAATGACCTCACGTCAAAAGACCAACTTGCATATCATTACTAAGAGTTATCATTGACAGATTGGTCAATCATAACCATATGATAACTCTTGTTGGGTCGTTCAGTGAACTCATTTTCTAATGAGCACCTATGTCACGTCTTCGACTTTGCCAAGTCAAACGATCATGAGATCATCGTCATTGTTACACGGTGAAGACTAAGACACAATGGTCTATCCGATGTTTCGATATCTTTTTCTCGAAACATCTACGGCCACGAACCCTTTTAGACTTATGCTACTAACGGGCAAGCACTTCTCCATGATCGAGATCCTCATCTTGATACATGTTTGACCTTGCATTAAGTCTCAGGACTTTACCTAAGTTTCTAATGATTACAACATTTCTATTAACTTAGATAAATGCTTACCAAACAGTTTACTATTATTTTGAACAAGATGTCTGTATAGATACACAGGGATGAATTTGCCTCGAAGGCATACCCATCTCTCAACATCTCCCACTTGCACTCGGGCCCATTTATCCTGGTATCTTATACCACATTTACACATAAGTTTTTTTGGACTTCATGTGGTAGAGCCTTCATGAGTGGATTTGCTAAAACGTCTACTGTATAGACTTAAGGGGTTTCTATATTTATCTTAGACCACATATTTGAATCTCATCCAAATAATTCACTTGGTCTCTCGGAATCCATAATATTTAATTTTCCTGGATCTCATCCAGCTCATCGTACCTTACGACAATAATTTAAAGTAAGTAACTGGTCTTTTTAGACGGTTCATATTCATTTCTGATAAAGTGTCAAACTCTTTGACCACTTTGTCAAAACATATGTCCAGCCTCTAGATGCCTATTTTATATGTTCTCACTGACCTTGAAAACTCTCTGGCCAATTCATATAAGTTCTTTCTATTAAATCGTATTTAGAAAACGAACTATAAATGAATGCTCCAGTTTTCGTGGTCATCAAGAGCATTTACATCGAGTTCGGTCCGAGTAGATCTGTACAAATCTGTTGGCGAGACAGTTTCATCATAATCCGTTTATAGGATATAGGATGAAAACCATTCTCAATCAACATAAGTTGTACTTCACTATTTTATCTCTGCACCAATCTTCTGTTTTGAAGATTTACTTGCAGTCAATAAGAAACACTTTCTTTGGGCACATAAACTAAAGTCCATACTTTATTTACTTGCACGGACCATTGCTGATTGCATCAAGTTATTAATCAGAGTCCCTACTTCAAATTGCATCCTGAAAGTTGTCTAGGCCATCATCAACTATGATGTCTAACTCGACTCTTCGTCTCACGAAACTAGAGTAATCCTTTAACTTCCTAATGATTGATTTAATGAATATCTTATTGATAAGGTCCTCATAGAACCTTAACAAAACCTAGGCATTACTATCTGGGACTTAACCCAGAGGAAGGATTATAACTCAGAGTCACTTGCCATGCATCACATCATGTCTAACAAAGTGTGATTCATGCTCTCTAACACACCGATGTGTTAAGAGACTTGACCAGCGAGAAAATCACATTTCCCTTTTAATTTACGCAAGATTTATGCAGCTAAGTATTCGACTCTTCGATCTGATCGAAGCAGTTCAAAACTTCTGTCATTTTGTTCTTTATTTTATCAGACTTGTGTTTCAATAAGAACACGTGTCATAATAAAATAAGAACAACTTATCCTGGCTAACTTAGACTTGGGTCTGGGTACATCCATCTATACCAGACTACGAGTTCAACAACTCATTCTCCCACTGTCTCACAGAAGGTGTTCGGCCATCATACCTTTGAGACAAGATTCACAAGTGTCTATAGACTTCATAATACGAGAGGTCAGATCCCTCTTTATGTGACTTGTGAAGCTTAGTTTCTTTGGTACGGCCTAGTATATTTTGCCATATAAGTTTTGTTATTATCTTGCGTATTCATGTATTAACATTTAATACATTATCGTTATACAAATTACTCACATAAAACATTGCTTCAGAAGCAAGGCAACGACATTTGTCAAAAATGTGTTTGACGTCCTACATGGTCCAAGAAACAACAATTGTTCCTTTTTCCAACACGTAGACAATCCTTTTATTTTGTATAACGGTTATCCTGACACCCGGACATTAAATATGTTACATTTTCAGTTCCTCCTACTTATGCCTTTACTAATGATAAATAAAAAACTATCTTTCTCAGTTGACTTTCCATAGTGCTTTCTTTCTTTTCTAAATCTCATTTAGATATTATACGACCCAAAAAAATTGTTTGCTGTACAAGCACCTAACGTATCCAAACACTTGAGCTTCACAACCTTGAGTTGACTCAATAAGTTGCTTGACTCAATATCTGATTTGGATACATGGTCTTGTACCGCTCATGCACTCATCTTCAAATCAAATAGTTTGATCGAAGTTTCGAACCTTGCAGATCGAAACCGTTTTCCATACAACCTTGAGTTGACTCAACAAATTGTATGGAAAAATATGCTTTGAACATCAGTATGTTCGAGCTGCCCCTTAGAGGCGAGT
Organism: Scilla litardierei; assembly: GCA_030789695.1. Lineage (NCBI taxonomy): Eukaryota > Viridiplantae > Streptophyta > Magnoliopsida > Asparagales > Asparagaceae > Scilla > Scilla litardierei. Next base: position 266,234,123 of record CM061142.1, on the reverse strand, counting down.
GACAGGTAGTGCATTTATTTGTTGGACCTAGAACTTTAAGGAAATCATTGTCCTTAAGCCTGTGCTTTTAGAAGGTCATTTAATGTCAATGAGAACAAAGTTTAGTCTATCAATTAGAATTTAGGTTGACATTCCATTAACAAACTATTTAGACCAGTTAACTTATTCTCTTAGAATATTATGTTTTTGATTCCATCAGTAAACATATAACTACCCTAGTTTAGCATATGTTCAATATTAAATATAGATAGAATGGATTTTATCTAACTATATCCTCCCACTATTTTTGCGATCATTTTAAGCCATAATAATGAACGATTTAATTAAATTAAATTAATGGGTAAGAGATCCAACCACCCTGAGTCTCACAACCTTGAGTGTGCTCAACAAATTGCTTGACTCTGCGATTGGTAGATGACTCTTCATCAATCATATCATATATGTTTCTCTAATTGGTTTTTACCCTAAGCCACTTATGATCACGAGTGTGCTCACCCAAATCATAATGATTAGCCTAGTCAGACCCTTGTTTTCGTGTCTAGATTAACTTACACCAGCACTCGGTGTATTCACGACACGACGATTTGGGTCAAGGCTTGACTACATCATATGTATTAAGAAGTTGGTTTCTATAAGGTTACCATGTCACAGCTTGAGTGTACTCAACAGCTGTAACATAGATCCTATAGTTGCTAAAATCTAAAACAAGGAGGGCTACGTATTATCTTGAAAAAGATTATTAACATATTAGACTTAGGTATAGTCCAGGGTGTCATATAATCATGACTCGCATCATTACGGTCCAGCGGACACGGCCAGTGAATTGACTAAACCAGGATCACTTATCCCCAGTCTAGCTAGGGTGATCCAACAAACTTAGCTAAGCACATTGACCGGATCATGGTCCATTGAATGAAACTTATCATTTTTATATTGTGTCATAGACTAAAAGGCTTTTATTAGAACTAGTGAATCCTATCAACTAGTGAATCCTTAAAATTCAAAATTTTATGGATTTGTTAATAACTTTTATCAAGTCCTTATCAACTATAAGGAATGATTTTTTAATGGTGCTATACTAATCGTGTATTAGGCATTTAAAACAATTTTAAATCATAGCAGAAGCAATCTAAAAATTATCTTATAATTATTAGACGGCTTTTAATGGCTAGCCTAACAAGGTTTTCTTGAGTTATCAAATAAGCAAGAATAAAACATAGCCATTTAAAATTACAACTTACTAACATCACATGAATTAAGTTCAAAATTATCACATAATTAATTTTATGTTTCTAACAAATATAACAAGCAACATTAAAATTTTATCACATAAATTTAAAGCATAATTTTAAACATAAAATTTTTATATAATAAAATTAATTGCTTCATGTTCAAAAATTATCGCATAATTTTATTACATGAACTTATGTTTTAAAATTTATCAGATTAAAATAAGCATGCTAAAAATTTTTAGCACATAAAATTTAAAGCATCTAAAAACTTGTTTTTTCATTTTTAAAATTTATCACATAAAGTTAAAAACAGATCTTTTATGTATTTAAAAAACATACTTGCATTTATAAATACTGCAGTCCTTAGATCAGATGTAGACCTAGGCTCTGATACCAATGTTGGGTTTTGAGGGATCTTAGGGCACATTTCTATGCCCATCCTACGTCGGACGGACGATAGAGGCAAAAGAAAAACAAGCAGAGGAAAAACGTTAAACTATTTAACATGCAAGCCCTAAGGATATCAAGACCCTAGCCAGGATCTCTACTATCTTGAGGTGGGTCCGACCACCCTAAGAAAGATTTAAGCTACTACAATATTATAAATACTATGCTTAATTAACCTACATACCCGGAACCTTGCTTGCAACGGCAAGGTGTATCGAACCGTGTACCGAGCCACTCCTCATCCCGAGCTAAACCGCTTCCCGGACCACTCCTCGTCCCGAGCTGAACCACTTCCCGAACCGAACCGTGTCCCGAGCTGAACTGCTTCCCGAACCGCACCGCGTCCCGAGGCGAGCAATCCCCTTGTCGCCGAGCCAACCATGCATCGAAGAAAGTTTCACTTAAGTGGATCCTTCGCGAAGACTCCGGATTGTATCCGAACCCCTTTGTGGCTTTGCTAGAGCCCTTCAGGAGCAAGGCAGAAATATAGGGAGAAGAAAATATTAATTTTAAGCTTAGATACAAGCGTGCTCCAAACTTTTTGGAAGCCGCTCAAATCTAGAGCTTGGGACTAGTTTAGAGGAGGGGACATGCCCCTATTTATATAGGCGGCTGACCCCTCCCCTTTACTTCACTTCCGATGTGGGACTAAGGTTTTGGAGTTAAATAATTCAAGTTAGTTTGCCTTAATGAAATGCCAAACTTCTATGAATTTTAACTCCTTCACCGTTGAGCTTCACATTTGATACAACCTATCAATCGAAGAGCGCTGAATGTTGAACGCGTAGGAATAAACGACGTGTCAATCCGAGTCCGTTTGGCTCCTCAAACGTGTGTCCAAAGATCAGCCCAACAGTTTTTTTCGCAAAAACTGACCCGCCAACCAAAAATTAATCCTAGGGTTCGAAACCCTATTGTGTGGGGCCCACAGTGTGGGCCCCATATGTTGGAATCTACCCAGTCCCCTTGGGGCACTGCCACGCATGCGCCCCGCTGGGGGCGCGTGCTTGGCACGCCCCCAAGTGGCGCTGCCATGCACGCGCCCTTTTGGGGCGCGCTGCATGCTGGCGCCCCAATTAGGGACGCCTGAGAATCTTGGTCCGGTGCAATGGGCTGGGCCAATAAGTGTGAGTTTTTTTAAAAAAACTTTTGCACATCATTCTCATGGGCTTTCTATTTAAAACACTTTTAAATAGACCTTTTGGGCTTGTTTGGACTCCGATTTGAGCGCAGTTTTCTCCATGACTTTCACAAGAAAATCCTCTTCATTTCTTTGCCTTTATAAAATATATTTGTAACCATTTTACAGTATATATATTTTATTTAATATTGCATCATATGCAATAATCCACATCTTTAATATAAAAAATCATTTGCATCAAATACAAATGATATGAGGGCATACATTGGCTCCCCCAAGCTTGCAGCAATAGAATTCTTAATGGGGCTTTGAGCAAGGACGAAGAGGGAGATATTTGGCTTGATAGGGCTCACGACAAGATGATACTTTGGCCTTTGAAGCTTTGCTTGCATGAGGCTATTGGCTTGAAGATGATGCATGGATTGCCTTGGGAAGATGATGGACTTTGATGCTCTCCCTATTTTGTAATGGCCGACATATTCCTTCTCTTTTGATGACCCCTTTATGGAGAAAACTAGGGTTTGAAAAGGAGGGGTGCGGGAAGGAGGATTTTGCTATAGATGGGTTCGGCTAGGAGAGGAATCCCTAGAAGGTAGGAGGTTTAGATATGGGACCATCTTTGCATAGGCGTAGTTTAACGACTTGAACAAGTCAACAATCTCTTCTCACCTCTTCATCCCCTTTGAACAAGTCCACTTTGCTATGTGTATAGCAATTTCTCCATCTGATTTGACTAGGTCTCCTCTTCAATAATTACGTCCTTGCCACTCCTGCAAACTCTTAACACACACACATCAAATCGTTTATACATGTTTGTCATTATCAAACAATACGTCCTAGATCATTGTAACCAACAAAGCTCTCGTTGACTTAGGGTCAAGTGTTAATATTTTGCCATACCATATGTATAATCAACTAGGATTGGGAGAACTCAAAACTATGCTGGTTATTTTGCAATTGGCTGATAGAAGTGTGAAAGTCCCACAGGTTGTGTAGAGGATGTGCTTGTCCAAGTGGACAAATTTTACTATCCCATGGATTTCATTGTCCTACATTCAAGGATCCCCCTGGAAAATCCTACACATATAATCCTAGGAAGACCATTCTTGGCCACGTGCAACACTTTGATAAAGTGTCAAAGTGGCCAACTTAAGATAACTTTCGGTAACATGACACTCGAACAAAACATTTTCAATGCATGTAAGTTGCTACCACAATAGGATTATTTTGAAAAAGTTAGCATGGTTGATTTCTTGCTTCCTAAACATGTGATTTTCTTGTGGAAGATTTTTTCAATTCTGAATTTGAGCATGATATGACTTTCATTGATGATTTTGCTCAAAATATTGACGAAGCTCGATTTGTGCAGGATTCGGAGCGGGGTCAAGAACCAAATGGACCCGAAATTTGAAGAATTTCCTACGGACTCCACACCACAAGTACCATCATCTTTGGAGCACCCCCGCTTGGAGCTACAGCCGCTTCTAGAGTATCTCAAATACGCTTTTATCAGGGAGAGTGAGACGTTTCCAATGGTAATAAACTCTATACTCACTCCTAGGCAAGAGAACGCTTTATTATATGTGTTGTGGGCATGCAAAAAGGCTATAGGTTGGACAATTGCAGACCTTTCAAGTATTAGCACTTTAGTTTGCTCACATCACATCTACTTAGAAGAAAATGCTCAACCCTCACGAGAATTGCAACGTCAGCTTAACCCAACGTTAAAAAACGTAATTAAGGTTGAGATAGTTGTTGGACACACTGATCTATGATTTCTTGTTTAATGATAACAAACCTTCATGAATATTTTGATGTGTTTATTATGTATTTTCAGGGCCAAACAATCAAGGAGAACGTAGTGGCAATCTTGCAAATTATGAGCAATGGCAGTGATGTAAATATGACAAGAGAAGGAGAGAGGGCAAATTTGTGATTAATCACTTTTGACTTGGTCAATATGGCCTACAAATTCCATGGTGGGATAAGGAGATAAGGAGCGCCAATTTGGAGCTTCAAATCAATTTAAACTGGTGTTCAAATCAATTTAAATTGGGATCTATCTCTAAGATGAGAACAAAGGAGTTTTGATTGAAGTGAGATCTATCTCTAAGATGAGGGCAAAGGAGGTTTGATTCAATCATAACTATTAGGTCCAAGTACTATATGTATCATCCCTAGCCCCCCAAGAGAGAGAACTGGCCAATGCTTGCAAAAAACCTCTAGCTTACTCTCCCTTGCGCAAGTTCATCTCCAAAACCAAATCTTTAACCTTGCCGCACGCCTCTTCTTCAAAACCATATGCCAAAATATTCGTTTCCAATCAACAAGAGAAGCTCTCGGCCCAGGGATCCAAGCCTCCGCCTCCTTGTAAGGATCCTGGCTACGAGGAAAACACTAAAAGGGAGGTTGAATAGTGTTTATAAAATTTAAATGATAGTTATACTAATTTAAATCCCTAACAACAATAAATACAGAATTATAAATTAACCCAAAATGAAGCAAGCTAACAAGGAGATGTTTCAAGGATTCAGATTACCCAAGTCCAATCCCGACTTGTTTCCAGTAATCCTACGTCCCTTCCACCCGGATACTCAAGTTAGAACCCTAACTTGAGGTTTCCTTAAAATCCACTTGAAGCAACGCTACAAGTGTAATCGAACAACAATCGATGTCTTTGACTCCCACAACTTGGGATCAAGCAAACCCACTCTCACAAACCGAGAGTGAAATTGAAATACGAGATAATGAAATTCGAAATGTAAATACAACCACCTATGCCTTGAAGTAGAATTTGAAGGAGCAAGTGTGTGTGTTGATGTCTCTTCCAAGCTGAAAGAAAGTCTTTGCACTTGTCTTCACCAAAGCTTGAAGCTCAGATTTGGTTTAAGTGGGAAGACAAGATTAGAGTTGAGATTTCCAGAGCTTGAGAGTTGAGGAAGAGATAACTTGAGAGATTGAGCTTAGGAATGAATGCAAGATCGTCTAAGTATTGCTTAATGGAACAGGAAGAGTCCTTATAGGTTCTCTAAAACCCTCAAGCAAAATACCCAAAACCCCCTTTGAAATCCGTCTGGAAAAAGCCAACTGATAGAAAATACGCGTCAAACAATCGACTGGTGAAGAACTCATAATCGACTGCTACACTGTGTCAGATGGTAAGTGAGAATTCAAACGATAACTTACCACGTATGACAGTCGACTGATGAAGGTATGACAAGCGCCTGTAAACCAACATGCGACTGAGAAACCTTCTACAGGCGACTGAATTCCTAAGTGCGTAAGTGGTGAAAACTTAGGAATTTTGGGAAGACATGACATGCGATTGTAGAAGCATATATAGGCGACTGTGCCATGGGCAAGCACCAATAAATCCTTCTTACATCGCCTGCAGGCGCAAGTGCGAAAGTTGTCAAAACTTGGGAAGTTTGACAAATTGGGACAGGCAACCGTGCCATGGGTAGGCGCCTGTAAACCCTTCTTACATTGACTGCAGACACAAGTGCGAAAGTTGTTAAAACTTAGGAATTCTGGGAAAGGGGAGACATGTGACTGACTAACAAGTCACAGGCTCTTGTAACTGGACAGGCGCGTGTAACTGGATAGGCACATGTACTTTGTACAGCAGTCGCCTGGTGAAAGATAAGAACAAAAAACCCAAAATTCAAGTTAATAAGTATGTGCATAACAGACGAACGGAGAACAAATCTCAGGCACCTGTAAGGGGACGTGCGCCTGTATTTCATTCAGCAGTCACCTATTGAAAGTCCAAAATGCACATGCTTGAGAATTATGAAATGGAGGCATAAGAAAATGAGTTCTAATGCTTTCATAGGATAAAATGAAAGGTGTGTGTGCTCCAATGTAATTCTACTTCTAAGCTACATACTAATGAGAAAGAAAAGAAAATAAAAAATATTACATTTCTTTTTGCCTCTCTTCTTTCTATTGAATGTTCTTGAAGTCTTCTTGAAGCTTCTATCTTTATCTTTGATCATCAAATCGACATTACGAGCTTTGATTGATCCTTGAGTGTCATCCATTGCTAATTGATCTTCATGAAAGGCTTAGGCAATGGATTAACTGTAAATAGGGGGATTAGTCATAAGTATTTATGTTTGCTCATCATCAAAACCAAGTAAGGAGAATCCCAATACTCAACACTCCTCATCTAACTCACGTCAAGAGGGATAATCAAAGTTCTCCAAGAAACTTTCATCAAGCTACAAAGCTCCAAGACTCACCCAAGCTCTCGGCCAAGGCACCCAAGCTTCATCAACATCATCTAAGTGATGGCAAGGCAAGCACAAGCATCAAGTTCAACTTGTCAAGTCACGACCTTGCTCTACACTGCCATCTACACGAGCTAGGCCCATTGAATCTATGTGCCACGAATGTTGCTGACACTTATCTGCAGCATTGGGGAGCAACCAAGTCACGGCCTTACATTACAGAGCCAATTCCATGCGCTAGACACTGCCAGTGATCATTCCATTCCCTTTGCTGACCCATGGAGAAGGGCCATAAGTCACGAGCCGAGTTGAAGAATCAATTCCTTGAGCCAGGTGCAGAGTCCCCTAGTGTCATCTCCATTGCCGGCACAATGCAGAGTGCTACTTTCTGCATAGCCGCAACTACGTAACAGAACCAGAGCCCACTGCTGACCCATGCATCCACCGAGCCAAGGGGCTTACTGACTCACAGATTCAATGTGCCATCACTGAGTTACTTTGTTCATAGACCACTGTGAAACAGATTTGCACAACCAACTTTAGAGGGCTATATCTTTTGATCCAAGCATCGAATTGAGACACCGTTTGTGCCAGCACGAAGCTGATGACATGATGATTGACAAGAACTATCCAAACATCTCAAACTGAGCACTCTAAACTCTTCATCTTATTTATAGTTGTGATAGTATTTTTAGATAATTGTATTAGTTTTTATTCTTGTTTTGGGGTTCTTTTGGGGTATTAACTTGTTGGGGCAAGTCAAGAGAAAATATTAACTAAAATATTAGCGTTTGACTCTTTGGTGAGTGAGATACAGACTTGGTGTGCTGAGTGTTAGGACCCAAAGTTTCGTGTGTTGTGTATCTTGACATTATTATGCTAGTGAGTATTTTTGGGGCTGGATAGGTCGTTGGGATGGCTGAACCAAGGTAAATATTGTTGAAAGCAATGATCTAGGACCCTGGTTTGATGATGACAAACGTGTCGTTATATCTGACGTGTGTGCTTAGTGTGTTTCAGGAAAGGCGAAACAATAATCTTCCCAATAGTTGAAGTAATTGCTAAACATATAGCATGTTGAAAAGAGAATAGGTGGTGTGCACAAAGCTATTTTGACTTGGTCAATATTGGAAGAGATGGAGACAAATTTAATCAAAGTGATTTGATCAAATCTATTAAAGATTCTTGCTCCTATCCTATTCCTATTCAAATCAAATCTCTCTCGATATCATCTCTATTCAAATAACAAATCTTATTTGAAAATCCTATAGCCAAGGGGCTATCCACGCATGCCAAAGCCCTAGACCAAGTCATACCCTACCTAGTATTTAAACACCACTATTCTTTAGGGTTGAGATGTGGCAAAACACAAAAAAGAAAGGGGATCAAACATTTTTGAGAGGCTAGGTCATTTTTGAGAGGCTAGGTCTCGCAATACAAAGAAACCCATCTTCTTCTTCATTTTTTAAGCCGCCACAAGTAAGCCAAAGCCTTAGCCTTAGACCCCTACGCTACAAACATCTCCGCACACAAAATCTCAAGGCCAAAAACCCTTCACAAAGTCATCTACAAAACTCATCTCCAAGCCTTAATCAAGTCAAGCAAGCGAAGCTTCCAACTCCAAAACAACGCTGCCATCTGAGAACCCGCTGCCACCTTCGAAGAGCTTGCCGCTGCTGTACAAGATCACCACCGGAGAAGCAGCGATCTTCGTCTTCAAGTCCCGTCCTCAAAGTCATCGTTGTCGCATCCAGCTGCCACCGAACGTCGACAACCCGCAGCTGCTCTTCCCATCGCCGTCTTCTGAACACGGCCGCCTAGAGAAGTCGTCGCTGCTCCGAGTCGCCGTGACGAAGCCACCGCCGCTACTATCATCGAAGAGCCCTCACCGCTGCACAGGGGAGTCGCCTTGCTGTTCCCACCGTCTTCACTGTCGAAGGAGCGCTATGAGAAGAAGCCGAAGATCACTTCGTGAAGCTGTCTCTCGGAGATCCCCAACGAGCCCTTGCTATCGTCGGAGAAGAACTCGTCGCCGCCGAGGTCGAACGAAGTCTCCATCGCCTCTGCACAAAGCCATACTTGCCGGTGCTGAAGATCTGAGCGCTCGCCGTCGCTGAGAGCCTGCCATCGCCGAGGAGTTTCCATCACTCGACGTTGCCGAAGAAGCCGCTTGGAGCAGCTGCCATCGTCGCTGCCATCTACACATCGCCGAAGTCCACCCGCCGTGAAGAACACCGTCGAAGAGGAGTTGCTCGTCGCCGTCGAAGACGAAGAAGGCGACGTCCATCGCTGCACGATCGCCTTGTGTCGAAGCCATCGTCGAGAGCCATTGAACATCACCGCCGAAGAACTCTACCTGCATGCCCTAAAAGCTGAAGACGAACGCGAAGCGGAGTTCGTTTGCTGACGTGGCAATCGGGGGTGTCGTGAGATCGAAACGAAAAGAAGTAATCTGCAGGCTGACGTGGCTCAAAGATTTAATTGAGTTGCTCTGCGCACCGACCGAGGTTAAAAGGAAATGAACTGAAACTTCTCTGCACACCGACCGCTTATTTAACGGGAGCTGCTCTGCACACAGACCGCCCAATTATAAGGATTTGAACTGAATTTCTTTACACACAGACCAGTGTGTATTTTGCAATCGAGGAGTCAGATTGAGACACCGTTTGCGTCAGATTGGAGCTGACGACGTGCTGATTGACAGAGATGCCTACACGGACACAAACTGAGCATTTCTAAACCCTTAAACTCTTTTATTTGTGTCTTAGTGTAACGTTCTTTGTCGGGGAAACTTTACCTATTTTTCTGTGACTTTTTTGGGACTTGTCTGGTTGGGGCTAGACAAGTGGGACCTAGCTAGTTTGGGACTAGTTGGTAGAAAGCATTACTAGGATTGATAGTGAGAGAAAACACAGTGTGTGGGGTACTGAGAGCCTGGCGAGTGTAGAGACGTAGAGGGTGCTCTGAGCGTGCTCTAACTTGTGGTTTTGTACCTATTGCGCTATTCAATACTAGTTTTGCTTTGGGAGCTGGAGTAGGTCATTGGGACGACCGAACCAGGGTAAATCTGCTGTGTACTCTGTGTCTGCTTTTTATTTACCCTGTTGCTGCTATAACTGCGTGTGCTTATTCGTGGGTTGCACGAATTATTTTTATTAGCCTATTCACCCCCCCTCTAGGCTAGGATCCAGATCCAACAAGTGGTATCAGAGCAAGTTTTAGGATCTAGCGTAGGATTGACCATGAATAACCATATGGATAGTGCTTTTGCTGAGGGTCAGTCTGTTTTCCGTCCCCCTAGATTTAATGGAGGTGATTATGCTTATTGAAAAAATCGAATGAAAATCTACCTTATTTCTGTTGATTATAAAGCTTGGCAAAATAATTGAAAAAGGATATAAACTGCATGTTATTAAAGTAGAAAATGTTATACTGATATATATAAATGGGAGAGAGGGGATCGGGCGACACTGGCGATCCCGGCGGTGGATCGGGCGGACTTGAGGGCTCTGGCTCTGGAGAGTCCTCTCTCAATGGCGGAGTAAAGCCCTCTCTCAAGGGCGGTCATCTGGGAGGCCCAGGCTCGGGGGCTGGATCTGGTAGGACGCTGGGGATTCTTAAAGACGGTGGATTGGAAGGTAAGGCACTTGGGAGATCTCCGATCAATCACCTCATTCACGGCAAAGTAGATCTGAGTGGTGAGGGAGAATGGAAGACAGTGAATCGCAGATGGAAGGGGAAGGGGAAACCTATGATAGGTGGAGGAGGGAACTTCAACTACAACAAAGGTGGCCCTCATCGTGGAGGAGGCAAATTCATAAGTAATCCTCGTCCTAAGTTGCGGCATGTTATCAGGCAATCTGATCAATCCAACATTGGGCTCAGTGGCGTCCACCTTAATGATGCCCCAAAGGTGTTTGACAAAATCCCTATTAGGCCAAATATCACTCTTCATATTAACACTTCTGGACCAAAGCCATCCTAGTCTGATGTTTGTTCTAATAGGAGATCTTACGATGAATCCCTTGCAATGTCATACGTTCCCCCGATGATCAAAGATAATGGGGTAAGGGTTGGCAGGGTGGGGGCATCTTTGCTAGAAAAAGGGGCGAAACGTTGGAAAAATACCTTGGTGGGTTATGTTCTTGGAGATGTTCCCTATTACAGACAACTCCGTGCTTGGGTGGATCGTTTGTGGAAGCTGAAAAAGGAGGTTCAGATTTATAGTAGAGAGAATGAGTTCTTTTACTTCAGATTTGACTGCCCAGAGGAATGTGAGCGTATTCTGTATGGTGGGCCTTGGCTATTCGATGGGAGATTAACTGTGCTACAGAGATGGAGTCCGACCTTTAGGCATGACAGGGACATGCTCTCCACGGTTCCAGTTTGGATCCAATTCCACGGACTCCCCTTAAGCATGTGGACAAAGGATATTTTAAATGTTACCTCTTCGGTAATTGGCACTCCTCTTTGTCTAGATAGAGCCACGGCAAGATTAGATCGATTATCTTATGCTAGATACCTTGTTGAGGTTGACGCTCATAATCCTCTCCTAAAAACGGTGGGTCTTGAGATGGATGATGGATCAATAGTCAACATTGACACTAAATATGAAGGAGAACCGCCGAGATGTAGCAAATGCATTTGCTTTGGACATTCGGATGATCATTGCCCAGATCAGCCGAAGCTCCCTTCAATCCAACCCATTGACATTCAGGTATCGGGCAGCCAAATTGGGGAGGGTAAGCACTCGGAACCAGTTACTATTCTGGAGGATGCTTGTCCAGCACACGAGGATCTCAATGGAACTGTTAAACCTACTGAAGTCTCTAATGATGAGATGAATGCCATGGGGATGGAAAATCTGGGAGGCAATACTGTGGAACGGGAGAGACTATAGTTGAAGCTTGTGATGATGATCATTTAAACGATATGACTCATAGCCCGGAAATAATTCCTCATTGTGATACTATACGGGAGAAATCTGTCAACCAAGGGGACTTGACCACAAGCACAGACAGCTTAGATGTTTCCAGTCAAGTTGGTGTTGTTGCTGATGATATTTTATCGGATGGGATTCCGGGGAAACTAACTATTATCAACCCAGAATGGGAAGGTGATAATGGCATTCACGCCACTGGAAGGGAAGGCCTACAAGTAGAGAATGAACCAGTGACTGGTAAGAAGACCCAAAGTTCCAGTGCAACTACGGGGGGAGGGGTTTTGAGGATGAGCAATCGGCTAAAGGAGGGGGCCTTTTCTAGGCCAAACCAACCTCTTACTTAATGTCAATTTTTATTTGGAACACAAGAGGTCTCAATAGTTCTGTAAGAAGGAGAGACCTAAGAGAAAGACTTCAGAAGATCAGGCCGTCTATGGTTATATTGCTGGAAACAAAGCTGAAAGTAGGGGAAGGGAATTGGAAATCTGATTTTCCTCGTGAATGGTATTCATTGGGAAATTTCTCAACTGACTCTAATGGCCGTATCCTAGTGGCTTGGGATACTCTTGTTTGGCAAGTTGCAGTTCAGTCTATTACTAACCAACATATTACGCTTGGTTGCTCTAATGTGGCAGGGCTATCTTTGGCAATTACGGGTGTTTACGCTTCAAATCTGAGAAGCGAACGTCTTCATCTGTGGGAACAATTGGTCAAGGATGCGGCTGATGTCAAAGATAAACCATGGTTAGTTGGGGGAGATTTTAATTGTGTCAGATACTCAAGTGAAAAGTCAGGCGGGAGACATTGTGAGATGGATGTCTTGAGAGAATTCAATGACTGTCTGAACAAATGCTCTCTGCTTGATCTCAAAAGCATTGGGCAAGTTATGAGCTGGAGTAATAGGCGCATTGGCGCAGGGAGAATTTCAGCTCGGCTTGACCGAGTACTTTGCACCCCGAAGTTGTTACACATTCTCCCAGAATCTTTTGTCGAGTACTTAGACCCGAGCTCAAGTGACCACTCCGCAATGCTTGTAAACTTGAACAGTAAGTTGATTTCCTACCCAAAACCCTTCAAGTTCTTCAATATTTGGGCTTCTCGGGAGGGATACCAGGAGGTGTTGGATTTGGTCTGGAGGCAACCTGTGGAGGGATCCCCAATGCATAAAATTTATATCAAATTGCGGAATTTAAAATGTTCCCTAAGATGCTGGGCGGCAAATCAGAAAATGCAAATCTCGGAATGTAGACAGAACCTTGTTGATGTCCGAACAAACCCCAGCCTATGCACAGATATCGCCCTTCAAACGAAAGAACGGGAGCTTTCTATACAGCTACACAGGTTATTATGGGAGGAAGAGTCCATTATGCGGCAAAAAAGTAGACAATCCTGGCTACATTTGGGTGATAAAAATACTAAGTTTTTCTATAATGCTATTAAGTCCAGACAGAGCCTTAATAATCTTGGACACCTTGTTGATGCCTCTGGGTCCCGATCCAATACTTTTGAAGATCTTAGGAAGATTGCTCCAGATTATTATGCTGCTCTCTATCATCAATCTAGCTACTGGAATGTTTTTCCGAGGCTAGTTACTAAGAAAATACTAACTACTGAGGCTGCTACTTGGCTTGAACGGAGAATCACTGCTGAGGAAATTAAAGATGCGGTTTTCCAAATAGGGGTGGATAAATCCCCTGGGCCAGATGGCTTCAATGGGTTCTTCTTTCAGCAGAGCTGGACTACGATAGGTAATGATATTACTGAAGCCATACTGTCTTTCTTCCGCACTGGCACTCTAATGCACCCTATCAATCACACAAATCTTACATTGGTGCCTAAGAAAACTTCTGCCAGTAGCCTGAGTGACTATAGGCCAATAGCTTGTTGCAACGTAATTTACAAGGCCATCAGCAAAATTATTTGTAACAGGCTCAAGATTGTGGTACATGAACTTATATCTCCGAACCAGTCGGCTTTCCTGAAGGGTAGACTGCTATCAGATAGTGCTTTGCTTGCCCATGAACAAATCCGTGATTTCAGCAACCAAATGGGATCTAGAGCTTGTCTTAAGCTAGATCTCCGCAAGGCATTTGACAGTGTAAATCGTGAATTCATATATTACATTATGCATCGTATGGGGTTTAAAAGAAAGTTCATCTCCTGGATTGCTGAATGCATTTCTTCTCCAACATTCTCAGTCATGGTTAATGGATCCCCGGTGGGTTACTTCGAAGGTAATAGGGGACTAAGGCAAGGCGACCCTCTCTCGCCCTATCTTTTTGTTATCACTATGGAGGCATTCTCTCTCCTTATTGAAAAGTCTCTTAGGTCTGGCTCAATCCAACCCATGAGACGCTCTGGGGCTATATCACACCTACTATTTGTAGATGATCTGTTATTATTCTGCCGGGCTAATAAATGTTCTTTTAATGGGTTAAAATCACTACTTGAAGATTTTTCTAATTTTACTGGTTTGGATATCAACTGGGAGAAAAGTATTGCTATCTTCAGTAAAGGTACAAAAGAGCCTAGGGATTTAGCCAATGTACTGGGGATAAAGGTTGGCACCTCCTTTACCACCTACCTGGGCTTGCCCCTATCAACAAAATATCCAAAACCTTCTATGTTTGGGAGATTGATAGACAAATGTAACAAGAGGCTCATGGGCTGGACGTCAAGTATGTTATCTAAAGCGGGACGAATAGAGCTTGTCAGGACTGTGATTCACGGCATGATTAATTTCTGGCTGCAGGTATATCGTATCCCACAAACTGTTCTTCGTATTATCACATCCATTTGTAGGAAATTTATATGTGGCTCTTCCCGCATATGGGCTTGGAATGATATCTGCTCTCCCAAGAAGGAGGGTGGGGTGGGATTGAGACTCCTTAAAGACATGAACATGGCGGCGGGAGTGAGACTTACATGGAGACTATTATCCAATTCAGGGCTCTGGGCAAACTACATGCATTCCAGCTACAAAGATATCTCCCAATTTTTTTCAGCTAAGGGGAAGGCTACCCAGTCTGGTACCTGGAAGTTTTTGCTGCAGTGTAGATCATACTCTAAACACCTTATAAAGAGGATTGTCCGAGACGGCAAATCTACCTTGTTTTGGATAGATAATTGGCTCCCTTGTGGGCCATTGGCTGAATTGTATGACATCCCCACTGATAGCATCACAAGGATGGTTTCCTTTTATTGGAATGGTACAGGAGGGTGGACCAATGACCATTCTATATCACAAATTCGGCCCCTACTCAGAGACTTTACTTTATCCCCAGGCAGCGACGACTGGGCTTGGGCGGGTCAATGCGGCTTCTCTTTCAAGGCCGCCTGGGAGGGGGCCCGAGTACAAAGACCTCCTTTTGAATACTCTTCGCTGGTTTGGTCCAAGTATGCGGTGCCAAAAATGAGCATTACCCTATTAAGAGCATTTCAAGGAAAATTGGCAACAAAAGATACATTAAGTAGATGGAGCCCTCATATTGAGACCGGCTGTGTGTTGTGTGAAGGGGATGAAGCAGAAACAATGGATCACTTGTTCTTCCACTGTGAATACTCAAATTACATATTATCCAGATGTCTTCTCAAGCTGGGGATCACAGACCCCGTCGAGCCACTTCTTGGCAGAGTTGGTGACTATTTCATCTCTAAATACGGGAAGGGCGAGACGGTTGGCATTTTGGCTAGAACTGTCCTATCAGTGGTAGTTTGGCATATTTGGAAGGAAAGAAATAAGAGGGTATTTGAAGGTATAAAGCGACCAAGAACGGTGCTATTTGATGACATATCTGTATCAACTAGAGATATTCTACACCAATTAGAAGCCAATACCCAGGAGGCTAAACGAGCCATGGAAAATTGGGATCTTATAGATGTTGGTTAGACGGCTTGCTGCTGAATGGTCTTAATTCTTGTAATTTTCCTGGGCAGGTAAAGGGTGGGAGTGTTGCTTGTAATGGGTGACGTCGCTTGTGCCCTCTCCCCATTCCTGCATTTACTCTACTTGTGTACTGCCGGTTGTAATTATGTACATTTTTGCTTCAATAAAGACACACACTATTCTTCCAAAAAAAGTAGAAAATGTTGAGATTGAAAAACCAAATGACAAATGGGATGATAATGATTGGAAATCTTATTCTTTAAATGCTAAAGCTATGAATGCTCTCATTTGTGCACTTGATAAATCTGAATATAATAGAATCTCACATTGTTTAAATGCACAGGAGATATGGCACACTTTGGAGATGACACACGAGGGAACGTCACATGTAAAGGAGTCTAGACTGTCTCTTTTGAGTGCAGAGTTCGAGGGATTTCGCATGCTACCATCAGAGAGCATATCAGAGATGTATGCGAGGTTCACCGACATAGTCTACAAGTCTAGCTCGCTTGGAAAGACATATGATAGACTCAATCAAGTGAGGAAGATCCTAAGAGCATTGCCAAGCTCTTTCAGACCAAAGGTCACCGCCATACAGGAAGCAAAGGTATTGTCACAATTGAAGGTGGGTGACCTTATTGGTAATTTGATGTCCCATGAGTTGGAACTGCAAAATGTTGAAGCAAGAGAGAAACCTGAGGAAAAAGAGAAAGCCATAAAGACCCTTGCTTTGAAAGCTAGCGAAGAAGATGAAGATGATGATGACGACATAGCGCTAATGGTGAGAAACTTCAGAAAGTTCATCAAGACCAAGCATGTGAGAAATGAAATGGCACCCAGGTTTAATCGTTCTAACTTTAATACTTCTTCCAAACAATTTAATGATCAGAAATCTACTGATAGAATGCAATGTTTTAAATGCAAGGAAAGAGGACATCTGATGAAGGATTGCCCAAATGAAACTGCTCAGCTCGCTAAAGGAAAAGGAAAAGCAAAGGTATTAACATGGGATATGGATAGCGAAGCTAAAAGCGAGGAGGAACATGAAGCCCATTCTTGCATGGCTTTGATGGGCATCCAAGATGAGAAACCGTCAGGTAGCAAAGCTGAACTTCTTAAAATTTGTGAAGAAATGCAAAATCAAATAGTAGATCATGAGTTCACTATTGAATGTCTCCAAAATCAGAACTATGACATGCAAGTTAGAGATGATAAGGTGTTTAAAGAGAATGAAAAACTTAAAATTGAACTTAATGCATGTAAGTCTACTATTGAAGTCATGAAGAAGGAGAAAGAAAGCTTTGATGAAAATGCTCCTTGTATTTCTTGTTCCTCATTATTAAACCAAATTAGCATGCTTAAACTTGATTTGATTAAGCTCGAAACTGAAAAAGACTATGTGATTAGAGAGCTTAATGATAAATTCTGTATGTTGGATAATGACTTTAAAAGAAAAAATGATTGAATTTGAAAAGAAGGAAGAGGAAAACAAGAGAGCTTTTATTAGTAAATGCACGATGCTTGTGGAGGAAAATAAATAATTAAAAACCAAAGTCTCTCATCTTGAAATAGCCATTAAGAAATTCTCTATGGGAAAATAATCGTTGGACACTATTTTAGAGAATCAATTATATGGCAATAATAGAAGAGGACTTGGTTTTGGTCTGAAAAACGTTGAAAAGCAAAAATTCAAGAAATTCCACAATGTATCATCTATTGCAAAGAACAAATATGTGAAGTGCTTTACTTGTGATAGTGTAGGCCACACTTCATATTATTGTAAATTTAGGAACACAAATATCAAGTTTAAACAAGTTTGGGTTCCTAAATCTTTAATGGCTAACACTCGTAGACCTTGTTGGATTCCAAGGTCACACTTAACACCTTTCTTATAGGTGTGATGGAGACTTGGCGAGAAGCAAATTTTTAAAGTCTCATTATATTTCTAGCTCCTTAGCCAAATAGCGACGCGAAGGTATAATTTTTATCCCTCTTTGCATTTCATTGCATACCTTCATAAATTGTTTTGTGTGCTTGATTTATTTTGTTTGTGTGCTTGTTTGCATGTTTTTTAATGTTTTTATTTCTGAAAAAAAATTCAAAAAATGAGCTTAAAAGAATACCCTTTATGATTTATCTTAAGTGGTATTGTATGAATGTTCACGACTATCCCTTGTAGAAGTTAATTCATTATTGTTGTAGCTACATGAACATGTTGTTATCTTTTTAATAGCCATGCCATGTCTCATAAATTTCAAATTTGACTTCTACACCTACATTTGCACTTTCACGATATTTGACTTCATAGTACTTTTGGAGATTCTTTTGAAGAATAATGGAAAGTGAATGTAGGAATGATTAATTTCTGAATTTTCTAAGGGATATGAAGTGTTTAGCCATGAATTAAAATTGAGCACAAACGAATTGCAAATGAAAAAAAATGAAAATTGCTCCATATGAAAAATGGATACACTTCATGGCTAATACACAACCCACGAGTATCCAACTTGTGCTAAATGGGTAATCATTAGCGTTGGTGTATATAACTCGTCAAGCAATGCCACCCCGCATTTAAAAGTCCTTTTAGGCCATGTTTCGGGGTTCGGTAACTTGAACTCATCTTTGATGAGGTGGGAAAAATCAATCCTAGTGATATTCATAAAATTTGGAAAATGTGGGTTGATTTGGTTGATTTTCAGAAATTGAATCTCCTCTTGTACTTTATTGTCTATATCACTACACTTACACAACGGTGGAGAAGTCGTGTTATGAAATTCTATGAGCTTGAATTGTCTATTCTTTGGAAAACTCATGCAAATTGCACGCTACATTTAATAATGGTTTATTTTTTGCATGGAATATTTCTGTGACTTCATTAATCCACTTTTGGTGATTACAAAGGGGGAGAAAGAATTGGGGAGGATTTGTTTGAGACAGATTTGATGTCCGTATTATTTGTTGAAGGGGGATCTTAAGAGAAGGGGGAGCATGCTTATATTTGCCATACTTACTGTGCATGCTTTGTAATTGCATTACACCCTTCAACACCCTTCAACACACCCATACTTATTGCTCAAATCTTTTATGGGTTTGTCATCACCAAAAGGGGGAGATTGTTGAAAGCAACGATCTAGGACCCTGGTTTGATGATGACAAACGTATCGTTATATCTGACATGTGTGCTTAGTGTGTTTCAGGAAAGGCGAAACGATAATCTTCCCAATAGTTGAAGTAATTGCTAAACATATAGCATGTTGAAAAGAGAATAGGTGGTGTGCACAAAGCTATTTTGACTTGGTCAATATTGGAAGAGATGGAGACAAATTTAATCAAAGTGATTTGATCAAATCTATTAAAGATTCTTGCTCCTATCCTATTCCTATTCAAATCAAATCTCTCCCGATATCATCTCTATTCAAATAACAAATCTTATTTGAAAATCCTATAGTTAAGGGGCTATCCACGCATGCCAAAGCCCTAGACCAAGTCATACCCTACCTAGTATTTAAACACCACTATTCTTTTGGGTTGAGATGCGGCAAAACACAAAAAGAAAGGGGATCAAACATTTTTGAGAGGCTAGGTCATTTTTGAGAGGCTAGGTCTCGCAATACAAAGAAACCCATCTTCTTCTTCATTTTTAAGCCGCCACAAGTAAGCCAAAGCCTTAGCCTTAGACCCCTACGCTACAAACATCTCCCGCACACAAAATCTCAAGGCCAAAAACCCTTCACAAAGTCATCTACAAAACTCATCTCCAAGCCTTAATCAAGTCACGCAAGCGAAGCTTCCAACTCCGAAACAACGCTGCCATCTGAGAACCCGCTGCCGCCTTCGAAGATCTTGCCGCTGCTGTACGAGATCACCACCGAAGGAGCAGCGATCGTCGTCTTCAAGTCCCGTCCTTAAAGTCATCGTTGTCGCATCCAGCTGCCACCGAACGTCGACAACCCGCAGCTGCTCTTCCCATCGCCGTCTTCTGAACACCGCCGCCTGGAGAAGTCGTCGCTGCTCCAAGTCGTCGTGACGAAGCCATCGTCACTGCTATCATCGAAGAACCCTCGCTGCTGCACAGGGGAGTCGCCTTGCTGTTCCCGCCGTCTTCACTGTCGAAGGAACGCTGTGAGAAGAAGCCGGAGATCACTTCATGAAGCTGTCTCTCGGAGATCCCCAACGAGCCCTTGCTATCATCGGAGAAGAACTCATCACCGTCGAGGTCGAACGAAGTCGCCATCGCCGCTGCATGAAGCCATACTCGCCGGTGCTGAAGATCCAAGCGCTCGCTGTCGCTGAGAGCCTGCCATCGCCGAGGAGTTGCCATCGCTCGACGTTGCCGAAGAAGCCGCTCGGAGCAGCTGCCATCACCGCTGCCATCTGCACATCACCGAAGTCCACCCGCCGTGAAGAACACCGTCGAAGAGGAGTTGCTCGTCGCCATCAAAGACGAAGAAGGCGACGTCCATTGCTGCATGAGCGCCTTGTGTCGAAGCCATCGCCGAGAGCCGTTGAACATCACCGCCGAAGAACTCTACCTGCATGCCCTAAAAGCTGAAGACGAACGCGAAGCGCAGTTCGCGTGCTGACGTGGCAATCGGGGGTGCCGTGAGATCGAAACGAAAAGAAGTAATCTGCAGGCTGACGTGGCTCAGAGATTTAATTGAGTTGCTCTGTGCATCGATCGAGGTTAAAAGGAAATGAACTGAAACTTCTCTGCACACCGACCGCTTATTTAACGGGAGCTGCTCTGCGCACAGACCGCCAAATTATAAGGATTTGAACTGAATTTCTTTACACACAGACCAGTGTGGATTTTACAATCCAGGAGTCAGATTGAAACACCGTTTGCGTCAGATTGGAGCTGACGACGTGCTGATTGACAGAGATGCCTACACGGACACAAACTGAGCATTTCTAAACCCTTAAACTCTTTTATTTATGTCTTAGTGTAACGTTCTCTGTCGGGAAAACTTTACCTATTTTTCTGTGACTATTTTGGGACTTGTCTGGTTGGGGCTAGACAAGTGGGACCTAGCTAGTTTGGGACTAGTTGGTAGAAAGCATTACTAGGATTGATAGTGAGAGAAAACACAGTGTGTGGGGGTACTGAGAGCCTGGCGAGTGTAGAGACGTAGAGGGTGCTCTGAGCGTGCTCTAACTTGTGGTTTTGTACCTATTGCGCTATTCAATACTAGTTCTGCTTTGGGGGCTGGAGTAGGTCATTGGGACGACCGAACCAGGGTAAATCTGCTTTGTACTATGTGTTTGCTTTTTATTTACCTTGTTGCTGCTATAACTGCGTGTGCTTATTCGTGGGTTGCACGAATTATTTTTATTAGCCTATTCACCCCCTAGGCTAGGATCCAGATCCAACAAATATCGTGTGCACTCTGTGTCTGCCTATATGATATTTTATATGCACGTATTTGCTCTGTGATTGTGTGACTGAGTAGGCTACCATCTTTATATTCACGAAAATTGTTTATAAGCCTATTCACCTCCCATAGACTTAGATCATGATCCAACAAGTGGTATCAGAGCAGGTTAGAGGATATAAGCTAGAGAATCATGAATATTTTTGATTCAGCTTTTGCTGAAGGCATGTCCACTGTTAGACCCCTTAAGTTTAATGGCATAGATGTTCCATATTGGAAAGCTAGGATGAAAATACATATGGTGTCAGTTGATTATGATGTTTGGAGTATTGTTGAGAAAGGCTACAAACCCCCATGTTTAAAATTGAAAATTCTGAAATTCCAAAAGCTGGAGATAAATGGGATGCTGCTGATAGGAAACTTTATTCTTTGAATGGTAAAGCTATGAATGCTATAAAATGTACTTTAGATAAAACTAAATTTAATCGTATTTCCCAATGTTTAACTCCGCAGGAAATCTGGCATACGCTAGAGGTGACACATGAGGGAATGTCGTAGGTAAAAAGTCCAGTTTGGCCCTTCTGAGCGTAGAATATGAAAGCTTTCGTATGCTACCCACAGAGTCCATCAAGGAGATGTATGCAAGGTTTACAGATATTGTGTATAATTCTAAAGTCCTTGGAAAACCAAATTTGAGCTTGGAGCAAGTAAGGAAAATCTTGAGAGCACTGCTAAGCTCCTTCCGCCCTAAAGTCACTGTTATCCAAGAGGCTAGAGATCTTGGAAAACTGAGCATGGAGGAATTGATTGGAAACTTAATGTCCCATGAGCTTGAATTGAAGACCATTGACTCAAGAGAGAAATGTGAGACAAAGACCCACCCCCAAGGCATTAGCTTTTAAAGCTGATGAAGAAAAGCGATGAGGAGCTTGATGAGGAGCAAGCATTGATGGTTAAAAGAACCAGGAGATACATCAAGACTCTTTAGGGTAGAGTAGATATGTCCAAAAGGTTCAATCGTTTTAATAAATTTAATCCTGTAAATATTTTATCTGAACAGAATACTACTAAGTCTGTACATTGCTTTCATTGCAGAAAATAAGGACATTTCATGAAAAACTGCACACTGATGAAGAATAACTCTACAGAAAAGAAGGGAAAATCATTGGCAGTTACTTGGGATGACGATGATGAGGATGAGATTCAGGAGGAGACTGCACATTCATCTTTGTGCTTAATGGGAGATCTTGAGGATAAGAATTCTAAGGTACAATCTTATTCTATGGCTGAGCTAGTTAATATTTGTGAAAACATGCATCAGGAAATAGGTAGCTTGGAATCCACTGTTGAATCACTAAGAGAAGTAAACTATAAATTGCAACAGGAAAATTACCAAATGTCTCTAAATGATGAAATTCTGAAAGCTGAAAATGACACTCTTAAAGCCACTATTGCAAAGATTAAAAAAGAAAAAATTAGTGAGCATGAAACATGAGAGTGTAAAGCATGTCCTAGGCTAGAGACTGAGAATACAGCTTGTAAAGAAAAAATTAGTGAGCTAAAGAATAAAATGGTAAGTTATAAAAATAGTGAAGAAGAAAATAAAAAGGCTTTTATTAGTACGTGCACCATGCTTGTAAATGAGAACATGTACATGAAATCTGAAGTCTCTGACCTAGAGTTGACCATTAAAAAATTTGGAGTTGGAAAATAATCATTAGACGTTATTCTTGGATATTAAATGCATGTCAACAATAGGCGTGGTCTAGGATAGGGGTCTAAAATGTAGAAAAGCTTAAAACAAACAAAAATACTCAAAAAGAGATTGCAAAAGGAAGAAGCATGTTTCCTAAGTGCTATACGTGTGGATGCATTGGTCATACATATTACAATTGCATATATATGAAAAAAATACAAAGTTTAAACAAATATGGGGTCCAGAAAGCACGACGACTAACATAAGTGGACCTATTTGGATTCCTAGGTCACACATATCTTGTTCTTCCTATATGTAAGTACATGGCATGGCTAAGGGACAACGGTGTGAGTGGTACTTAGACTCCGGCTGCTCAAGACACATGACTGGAAATAGCAAAAAGTTCCTTAGCTTTGTAAAGAAAGAAGGATGTAGTGTTACTTTGGGGGACAATGGAGGATGCAAGGTAATTGGAAAGGGTGGTGTAGGTAACGAACTTTCCAATTCACAGATGTCCTATAGTTGGAAAATCTAACACACAGCCTCGTTTCTATTAGCCAAATTGTGTGACAAAGGTATGATGTGGTATTCGATTCAAAATTTTGTAAAATTATTGATAGTATCACATGCGATGTTCTTATTACAGCTAATAGAAAAAATAATATTTATATAATCATGATTGTAGAGCTAACTATTTCTAAATGTCTGCTTGTCAGGGAAGAAGAAGCTACTCTATGGCATATGAGATTAGCACATGCAAGCATGTGGTTACTAAAGAAACTTAAGAATAAAAAATGGTAAGAGGACTACCGCATCAAACTTATGAGAATGGTAAGTTGTGTGTGGCATGCACAAAAGGTACCAAACAAGATCTACACTTACTAGCATAAGAGAAATTGCCACCACATACATATTAGAGTTAGTGCACATGGATTTATTTGGACCCACTGATATTGCTAGCCTATGTGGTAAGAAGTTTTCTTAGTCTTGGTTGATGACTATTGTAGGTACACATGGGTCTACTTCATATCAAAAAAATTAGACTCCTTTGAAATTTCCAAAAATTTTGTACACAAGTTTCAAATGAGAAAAATACTTCCATTGTAAAAATTAGAAGTGATCATGGTGGTGAGTTTGAAAATGCTATCTTTAAAAATTATTGTCTTGGAAAAGGAATTTTACATGAATTCTCTTCTCCTGTGACACCTCAACAAAATGGGGTGGTCGAGAGAAATAATCGAACATTAAAATAGATGACTAGGAGTTTGTCAAATGAATATGAATTGCCTTTATCTTTTTGGGGCCGAGGCAATTAATACTACGTGCTTTGTGTGCAATAGAGTCATGATTAGACTATGATGAGTAAAACTTCTTATGAACTCTGACATGTCAACACTCATAACATTTCATATTTTAAAGTATTTGGATGCAGGTGCTACATACTAAACACAGGAAATCAACTTGGCACATTTGAATCTAAATCAAATGAAAGAGTGTTCGTGGGATATTTATCAAAGAGCAAAGCATACATGATTTATAATAAACGTACCTTGACTATCATTGAGTATATTCATGTTAAATTTGATGAAACTAAAAAAGATTCTTTGGATTGCTGGTAAATGAACGAAGAGAAAACATAGAGCAAGAGAGTAATTCAGGGAACCATGAAGAACAACATGAAGACAAGAGGATGTTGGTACGCAAGAAGCTCAAGAGGAAGCAGTTGACAGTGGAGAGCTTAAGTTTGATCCCAGTCACCCACCTGACTTGATTATTGGTGAGCCTACGATAGGTATACATACTCACTCCTCTTCTAGAGTTCTTTGTGCTCTAAGCATTTATATGGATTTTATATCTGAAATATAGTCTAAAGACATAGAGACTTCATTAGGTGAGGAGAGTTGGGTTATGGCAATGTAAGATGAGTTGAACCAGTTCGTTAGAAATAACGTCTAGAAATAGTACCACGACCCACAGATTATCCTGTTATTGGCACTAAATGGGTTTTCAAAAATAAGCTTGCTGAATTTGGGAATGTTATTAGGAACAAGGTAAGATTGGTAGCCAAATGATATAATCAAATTGAAGTGATTGATGTTGATGAGACTTTTGCTCCAGTTGCTAGGTTAGAAGACATTAGAATTTTGCTAGATTTTGCCAGTTTTAAAGGACTTAAACTGGAAAAAATTGATGTAAAAAGTGTATTTTGAATGGCTACCTAAAAGAAGATGTGTTTGTTGAACAACCCCTGGATTTGAGAGCCATGATTTTTCACACCATGTCTACAAATTAGAAAGGGCTCTATATGGTCTTAAGCAAGCTCCTAGGGCTTGGTATGACCGTCTTAGCACATATTTGTTGGAAAATGATTTTAAAAAGGGTATTGTAGACAACACATTATTTCTGTTGCATGATAATGATGACTTTCTCATTGTGCAATTTATGTTGATGCTATTATTTATGGTGCTACTAATGATCTACTATGTCAAAAGTTTGAGAAAGTTATGCATGATCAGTTTGAGATGAGCCTTGTAGGAGAGTTGAAGTACTTTTTGGGACTCCAAGTAAAGTAAGGAAAAGAAGGTATCTTCATATCTCAAACCAAGTATGTAAATGAGCTTCTAAAAAGGTTTGGGATGGAGAAGTTTAAAGGGATTGGAACTCCAATGAGTCCTTCAATGAAGATGTACAAAGATGAGAAAGGAATCAACGTGGATCAAAAGCTCTACCGAGGTATGATTGGTTCCTTATTGTATTTAACTACTTCTAGGCCAGATATAATGTTTGATGTATGTGTATGTGCACGTTTCCAAGCTAACCCAAAAGAATCACATTTGAAAGCCATCAAAAGGATCTTTAGATATCTCATTAGTACACCATCTTTAGGCCTTTGGTATCCCTCTGCTGGTATTTTGACTTGATGAGTTATTCTGATGAGACTATACTGGGAGTCTAGTTGATAAAAAGAGCACTAGTGGCACTGTTTTATGCTAGGACACTCTTTAGTTTCTTGGTTTACCCGTAAGCAAAATAGTGTTGCACTTTTCACTACTGAAGCGGAGTATATTGCCCTAGTGAGTTGTTGTGCCCAAGTATTGTGGATAATTCAAACATGGTTAGACTATGGCTTAGTTCTTGGAAGAGTCCCTTTTAGATGTGATAGCTAGAGTGCCATAGACCTTTCTAACAAACATGTACACCACTCGTGTACTAAGTACATAGACGTTAGACATCACTTTCTTAGGAATCATCTCACTAAACATGATGTGTCTATTGAATTTATTCCCACAGATTCACAGTTAGAAGACTTATTCACAAAACCTTTAGCAGAGGATCGTTTTTGTCGTCTACGTCTAGAACTGTGCATTATTGGTATAGCATGAGATTTTTTCTCCTTTTGTGTGCTTGTTTTTTCTTTTCTTTTTGTGTGTTCGTTTCTTTTTGCGTGTTAGAAAATCCTTATCAAAAAAATTGAAAAATGCAAAATCTTAAAAATGGAGCTTAGTGAGTATATTTCTTTTGATTATCAAATTGCATCTTTGAATGACATTCGTATCCATGTAGAAATCTTTCATTATTGTATTGACTTTGATTACATATTAGGTTTTTTAAATAATCATGACATGTTCGATAAATTGAATAACTCGATTTCATGAGATTAATTGTAATTGCACATATGGAATTTTTTTCATGAAATATGGGAAAGTGGTTGTAGGTGGATGAATCAATAGAAAAACATGTTATTCTATAGGATATGGAGTGTCATGCCTTGGATTAAAAACAAAGATCATGGAAAAAAGAAAAATATGTAGAAAAAGAAAAAGAAAAATGATGCATATTATGAAAAAAGGAAAGAGATTCATATGAAAAATGGATACAATCCATTGCAATGTTATAACCCACGGATATCCAACTTATGCTCTAAGTTAAACCTTTAGCGTTAGTGTTATATCCGTCAAGCAATGCCACCCCTCGTCTAAGAGTCCTTATAGGCTATGTATGGATGTTGGTAACTTGAACTCATGCTTTATGAGGTGGGAAAACTCAATCCTAAAAGAGTATATGTTATATGAAAAGTTGGTTTGATTGGTTGGTTTTTATGAAACTTCTCCATATGCACTTTAGCTTTTGATCACTAAACAAGTACGAAGGTGTGTTAGTTATTGTTATGAGCTTAATTGAATATCAACTAGTTATTTTTAAAATGCCTTAATGCGATCATATGTCTTGATTAATAATGTTTTCTTTTTTACATGACATATGACATTGATTTCTTTTGTGCTCTTTTGATGATAACAAAAGGGGTTGGTAAAGGTTTGATTGATTGAATTGATGAAGTGAGCAACTTGATAGGGGGGCATGTCAATAGGGGGATCAACACTTGCATATGACTTTGTATCTTGGTTACATGCATATGATTTATATCTTGGTGATATACATCATCACACTTCACAAACACATTTCATAATGACATATTTCTGAGCATATTGGTCAAATCTTAAATATGTTTTGTCATCATCAAAAGGGGGAGATTGTTGGATACAACGATCTATGATTTCTTGTTTAATGATAACAAACCTTCATGAATATTTTTGATGTGTTTGTTAAGTGTTTTCATGGCCAAACAATCAAGGAGAACATAGTGGCAATCTTGCAAATTATGAGCAATGGTTGTGATGTAAATATGACCAAGAGAAGGAGAAAGGGCAAACTTGTGATTAATCACTTTTGACTTGGTTAATATGGCCTACAAATTTCATGGCTGGATAAGGAAATAAGAAGAGCCAATTTTGAGATTCAAATCAATTTAAATTGGGGTTTAAATCAGTTTAAATTGGGATCTATCTCTAAGATGAGAACAAAGGAGGTTTGATTGAAGTGTGGTCTATCTCAAAGATGATGGCAAAGGAGTTTTGATTCAATCATAATCATCGGGTTCAACTACTATATATATCATCCCTAGCCCTACTATGTAAACCCCAAGAGAGTCAGAGCCGACCAATCCTTGCAAAAAACCCTAGCTTTCTCTCCCTTGCTGTAAGTTCATCTCCCAAGACAAATCTTTAACCTTGCCGCAAGCCTCTTCTTCAAAACCATAGGCCAAAGTCTCCATCTCCAATCAACAAGAGAAGCTCTCGGCCCAGGGATCCAAGCCTCTTCATCGTCTAACTTAAGGCAAGAGGGATCATCAAAGTTCTCCTAGCAAATTTCATCAAGCTACAAAGCTCCAAGACTCACCCAAGCTCACGGCCAAGGCATCCAAGCTTCATCAACATCATCTAAGTGACGGCAAGGCAAGCAAAAGCATTAAGTTCAACTTGCCAAGTCACAACCTTGATATGCACTGCAATTTACTTGAGCAAGGCCCATTGAATCTGTGTGCCACGACCGTTGCTGACACACATCTATAGCATTGAGGAGCAACTAAGTCACGACCTTACATTGCAGAGTCAATTCCATGCAACAGACATTGCCAGCGACCATGCCATTCCCTTTGCTGACCTGTGGAGAGGAGCCACAAGTCACGTCCCGAGTTGCGGCATTAATTCCTTGAGCCAGGTGTGGAGTCCCTTGGTGTCATCTCCAATGTTGGCACAGTGCAGTGCATAGCCACAACTCACGCAACAAAGCCAGAGCCCATTGCTAACCCATGCATCCACCAAGCCAAGGGGCTTGCTGACTCATAGATTCAATGTGCCATCACTATGTTATTTTGCACACAGACCACTGTGAGACAGATTTGTGCAACCAACTTTGGAGAGCTGTATCTTTTGATTCGGGCATCTGATTGAGACATTGTTTGCACCAGCGCAAAGCTGATGACATGTTGATCAATGGGGAATATCCAAACTCCCCAAACTGAGCACTCTAAAATCTTCATCTTATTTATATCTGTGATAGTATTTGTAGATATTTGTATTCGTTTTTATTCTTGCTTTTGGTGTTCTTTTGGGGTCTTGATTTGTTGGGGGCAAGTCCAGAGAGAATATTTACTAGAATATTAGTGTTCCACACTTTGGTGAGTGAGATACAGACTTGGTGAGCTGAATGTTGGGGCACAAAGTTTCGTGCGTTGTGTATCTTGACATTATTATTCTAGTGAGTATTTTTGGGGCTGGAGTAGGTCGTTGCAACGACCAAACCATGGTAAATATCGTGTGTACTTTGTGTATGCCTCTGTGATATTTTATCTGTACATATTTGCTCTGTGATTGTGTGACTGAGTAGGCTACTATCCCTCTAGATTAGATCACAATCAAACAACAGTTAAATTGCTTGATGCTGGTATCATATACCCGATATCGGATAGTAGATGGGTGAGTCACATCCAAGTTGTCTCGAAGAAATCTAGAGCATCGTGGTGAGAGGTAAGAACAATGAGTTGATCCCAATATGAACCACCATAGGTTGGTTCATGTGCGTAGACTATAGGAAGCTCAATGCTATGACCCGTAAGGACCACTTTTCCTTGTCTTTCATTGACCAAATTTTAGAGAGGGTCGCGGGCCATAAGTATTATTATTTCCTAGACGATTATTCGGTGTACTACCAAATAGATATTGATCCAGAGGATCAAGAGAAGACCACCTTCACTTGTCCCTTCAGAAATTTTGTCTTTAGACGAATGCCATTTGGTTTATGCAATGCCCTCGTCACCTTTCAACGTTATGTGCTTAGCATTTTTAGCGATATGGTTGAAAGCATGGTTGAGATTTTTATGGATGATTTTTTGTTTGGCACTTCTTTTGAATATTGCTTATCTAATTTATCGATTGTTTTGGACATGTGCATTGAGACAAACCTCCTCCTAAATTGGGAGAAATGACATTTCATGACAACGAAGGGGATGGTTTTTGGGCACAAGGTCTCTAGCCAAGGCATTGAGGTAGACAGCGCTAAAGTGGAGTTAATTGAGAAGTTTCCAACTCCAAGGACCATGAGAGACCGGTCATTTCTTGGGCATGTGGGGTTCTACCGAAGATTTATAAAGGATTTTAGTGCTATCTCTAGACCCATATGCCATTTGTTAACTAATGAAGCTGAATTTATTTGGACACGTGAGTGTCAATGTCCTTTTGATATTTTGAAAAACTTGTTGACTACTTCTCCCATTTTGCAGGTCCCGGATTGGAACTTGCAGTTTGAAATCAAGTATGACGCGAGCGATTTTGCAGTTGGGGGCGATGCTAGGGCAAAAGAAAGAAAAAGTTCCCTATGTGATATACTACATGAGCAAAACTCTCAACAAAGCCCAAAGGAATTATACAACCATGTAGGAGGAATTGCTCGTCGTAGTGTTTGATTTGGAAAAATTTCTGAGTTACATCTTAGTGGCACCAATTTTAATCTACACCGATCATTCCACCATTCAATATTTGTTTTCTAAAAATGATACTAAACCCCGACTTATTCGTTCGATTTTGCTCTTGCAGGACTTCAACGTGGTGATTAAGGACAAGATATGCGTGGATAACTTGGTGACGGACCACTTGTCAAGGTCAACTTTTGGAAACGATTCCGCCGACGCACCCATCCAAGACTCCTTCCCAGATGTACAACTCTTTGTTGCATCAACCTTACCATGATACGTCGATATCGTAAACTAGTTGGCGTCAGGTAAGATTCCTAACCATTGCTCATCCATGTATTTGAAGAGATTTAAACACTAGGTAAAATCTTTCTTCTTCAATGATCCTTATTGTATAAATATTGTTGTGACCAAATAGTTAGGAGATGTGTACGAAATGACGAAATAAATAGTGTCTTACAATTTAGTTATGATGGTGCATGTGAGGGGCATTTTTCAGCAAACAAAATGGTAGCCAAAATATTACAATATGGATTTTATTGGTCAACCATGTTTAAAGACACCTACACTTATTGTAAATCTTGTGTGTCTTGCCAAAAGTTGGGGGGGGGGGGTTAACCAAACGAAATATGATGCCTCTTATGTAAGGACCATGGCTATGAGGAAACCAATAGAAGGGGGTCGAATAGTGCTTATAAAATTTAAACGATAGTTATACCAATTTAAATTCCTAACCAACAATAGATGCGGAATTATAAATAAACCCAAAATGAAACAATGCTAAATTCAAGAGTTCGGATTACCCAAGTCAACTCCTCACTTGTTCCCGGTAATCCTACGTCCCTTCCACCCGGATACCTCCGGATACTCAAGTTAGAACCCTAACTTGAGGTTTCCTTTAAACCCACTTGTAGCAGCCCTACAAGTGAAATTGAAACACAATCGATGTCCTTGACTCCCATAACTTGGGATCAAGAAAACCACTCTCACAAACCAAGAGTAAAACTAATATCGAAAGATATGAAATAATGAAATAAAAACACTTACAATCACTTATGCCTTGAAGTAGAACTTAAAGGAGTAAGAGTGTTGTGTGTTGAAGTCTCTTCCAAGAAGAGAGAAAGCCCTTTCTCTTGTCACCACCAATTGCCTAGAGGATATCACTTTGATTCTAGGTTGGAGGGCAAGAGAGAATGAGAATGGAAAAATCTAGGGCTCTTGGATTTGAGAGCTTTTAAAACTTGAAGATGAAAGCTTAGGGTTTTCAAGAGATGATCAAGTAGATGAGTAACCCCTCAATGGAACAGTAGAAACCCTCTTTATAGGTTCACTAAACCCCTCAAACAGAATCCCTAAAACCTCCTTTGAAATTCGTGGAGAAACAGCCAACAGATAGAATTTACACACTCGACGGTCGACTGCTGCACTGTGTCAGAGGGTAGGTGAGAATTCAAATGGTAGCTTACCACGTAGGACAGTTGACTGATAAATGTCTGACAGGCACATGTAAACCTAACAGGCGACTGAGAAACCTTCTATAGGCAACTGTGAAACTAATATCAGTCGTCTGGCCGAAACTTACAAAACTTGTCAAACACCAAGTGTTAAGACAAGGATCGACAGGCGACTGAAGAAGCATACACAATCACCTGTGCCATGGGCATGCGACTGTCAAGTCAACATCAGTCGTCTGGCCGAATGAAGATAAGATAATTATCTTTGGATAAGAGAGAGACAGTCGACTGACTAACAAGTCATATGCGCATGTAACTTGGACAGGCGCATGTACTTTGTACAACAGTCGCCTGATGAAAGTTATAGCTAAAAGCCCAAAAACCAAATGATAATGTTTGTCTAAAACAGACGACTCTAGAACAAATCACATGCGACTATTTGGAGACATGCACCTGTTAAACCTTCAACAGTCGCATGTTGAAATCTAAAATGCACATGCTTGAGAAATATGAATTGGAGGCCAAGAAAATGTAATCTAATGATTTCCTAGGACAGAAATAAAGATTTGTGTGTGCTCCAACATAGTTCTAGTTCTAAGCTACATACTAGAAGAGAATAAAAAGATTACAACTTGTATTAACCTCTCTTCTTTCCAAAGGATGAGCTTGAAGTCTTCTAGGAGCTTTATTCATCATCTTTGACCATCCAATCCACTTTTCATGCTTTGATTAATCCTTGAGTGACATCCATTACTAATTGATCTTCATGATATGCTTAGGCAATGGATTAACTGTAAGTAGTGATTAGTCACAAGTTTTTATGTTTGCTCTTCATCAACACCAAGTAGGGAGAAGTCCAATACTCAACATTCTCTCCCTTTTTGATGATGACAAACAAACATAAACAAAAAGATAAATAATTGTACTTAACGAATACTTACTCCTACATAGATGCCAATCAAGGTAGTCAATATTCATATGAGGCTATGAGCATCTATAGATCAATTGAAGCAAACATGTAAGATATGCATGAATGAAATGATTTCAATGTTAGAAATTTAGGATTTTATAATCCAAGTTCATTATATCTTACTCCCCCTGAATCTAAGGCAACTCCAATTTTAGATTCAAGTTTAGAATTTACTTAGCACAAAATTATGATATACTATGATATGTTTATTTCTCTCCCCCTATGGCATTATCCAAAAAGTAGGAGTAGAGAAACAACAACAATAGTGCTAAATAAGTACTAAAACAATCATGAGAGTCTAAAGATGGGATATATATTTAATGTGATACCAAAATAAAATTGAGAAAACACGAAGGTGCATCACAATGATTTATACCAAAAAATTCATCAACTAAAGAAATATTAGTTGACTAAAGGAACGATAATCCAATATCAACATTTCAAAGACAAGAAAATGTCTCACATCAGATTATGTATATAATAGAGTACACAGAGAGACACAATTGCACAACATATGAACATGGATCTCAATATATAAGAACCAAAAAGATATCATATATATTTGACTAAATACAAGGAGTACAAAAGACAAAGTCAACTCCATATACATCATCATCCATCAGTACAATCAACAAAATACAGACAGCCACTCAAACTCTCAACCCTAACCAAAAACAAATCTAGGCCTAAGGGTGAGAAGGTTTTGTGAAGCATCAATCCAGATTAGCTGCATAGGAGTGTACGGGAGTATCCAACTCAGCACGGAAGTCCTGGGCCTGTGGATCATCAGAAATATCCTCGGATGAGCAGCAGCAGCAGAGGAGACATCCTAAGGAGCCGGAGAAGTAACCGACTCATAAGCAGTATCAACAGTAGGGTCAGGAAGCTCAATGATGATCGGAGGAGGAGGCTGAGAAGGCTGAGGTGATGGTACAAAAGACTGGAGATATGCAGGGAAGGGAATGCCCTGATGCTGGAACATCAGATGGAGCAGCTCATAAAGACCATAAACCTTCTCATCCAACAGATCACGAGAGGGTGCAGCAGATGAAGAGGGCTGATCAGTATGTGGAGCGGTGGATGAAGACGGGGCTGAAGAAGACTGCCTTTTCTTTGATGTCGTCTGTAGAGCCGAAGAGGACTTCGACTTTGCAGATGCATCCAGAAGAGGGCCAAGAGGCATGGACTTATACAGGGACAGATCTATCTTGAAATGGCAAAAGACAAGAGTGAGGAGTGCTCCATATGGAATATGAGAGGAAGCAATAGTGAACTCGACCATGTCCATCCGATCAAGGAGGACCTCGGCCCAGTTTATAGACATGCCAGAGAAGATGGTGTACATGCATCGAAGGATCTCCTGGGAAGGCTGATCAGGGCAGCCATATTTTAGCAAGATGTTGGACTTCACCACTAGGTGAACAGCCCAACCTCGAGCAGAAAACATGGAAGCCCTAACGCCAGAGGAGAGATATGAAGGGATCACAGAGAACATATCCCAAAGGACAGTCTGATCAATATTAGAAACGTCAAAGAGTGAAATATCAGAGGGCAAGGAGCCAAAGGAATGTATCCTAGGAATGGTTCCTAAGAGAGTAGGGTCAAGCCTGTTATGAGTCCCCTAAACAATGGTGTCAATGACACCCGTGTCAGCATATTCACCCAAGAATGCGGTTAGCATAGAATAGCTTGACAAGGAATGGATATGCATGAGGGGATTCCATATGAGAGTATCGAAACAAATCGACCAAATGAGTCGATGTAAGGATCTCGAAAAGTCTTTGAGCGGTGAAGGCCTGATAAATAATGAATCATTCACGAAGGAGCTTTATCCCAAGCAAAGAATGAAATTTTATCAAACAAGAATCGTCTCGGCAAATGGGTACTAGAGGAGCAACAAGAGGAGGCCTGGGTGGATTTTGGCCTTGGGTTTCAGCGGGAATAGACTCTGAGCGGGTGTCAGCAGCCACACGAGTGGAATCAGACTCAGAGGTAGGCTCATTGATGTGAACACCAATGGGTTTTTGTTGACGCTTCTAAAGGGGCTCAACGAACTCTTCTTCTTCGGAGGAAGAAGAAGTAGAATCAGAAGCATCCAAAATATCGGACAGGGGCTGCACAAATTTGGTGCGGGCTCTATAGGGAAGTTTCTTGGGTGCGACTAATGGGTTTAGGGTTCCTATGCTTCCTAGGAACAATGGCTTTCCCTTTGGAAGACGAAGGGATCTTGGGAGGAGCCATCGCACGAATCAAGAGAAAAACGAAAAAGATAGAGCACGATTGAAAGAAAACACGAGAGATATACCAAATCCGTGATGAACGACGAAGGAGGAGAGATCCAAACTCTCGATCGAGTGAACGGGAAGAGAAATCGACTGGTAGGATCTCCAAATCGACGAGGAAGACGAAGAGACAGTTGACGTTCGAATGAGGAAGACGAGGGAAATCAATTGGATGAGAGAGAAAATCTGACAGTCCTATGTACTTAAGTTGGGGTAAAATGAATCTGGGTCGTTGCATCGACAGATTGACGGCTCAGATTGAGTTGACGAACCGCCACATATGTGGACAATGGACTAATATGCAATCATCAGTCGAATGGCCGAAAAGATAAAGAACTGACTTGGGTAGATAGTCATGCACCTGTTGAGTAATTCACAGTCGCCTGACAAGGTGACAGACACCTGTAAAAATATGCAACAGTCACCTGACAGAAGGCCAAAAATTATGATGGGTAGACAGAGACATTTCAAGATCAGGACAAGCGCATGATGAACAAATTTCAGTCGCATATCGGAGAGACAGGCGCATGGAAAATATACAAACAATCGCCTGTGTGAAAAACACAAATCTTAGATAGAAAAATTAGAGTTTGGCAGGCAACTGTCGAAGGATTGTCAGTCGTCTGTCCTGGTCCAACAATGTATATAGGCTGCAATCAAAGGATTGAGACAACTCACCCTAAGACATATACTCTAACAATTCTCTAAATATGAAACCATTATCAAAATAATATAGATTAACATACAAATCACGTATATTAATCCAAACAAACAAAATCATCAAAAGCTCACATACATCTCATTGAAAAAATATATGAAAACATATAACATATCAAAACAAGAGAATTGAATGATGACATGAGTTCAAAGCATGATTTATCATAAAAGTATGAACTCCTATAATTCAGATTCACCCATAATCCCTAATTCTCCACGCAACCTCACAAATGAATCTTCTTTAAGAGGTTTAGTGAAGATGTCGGTGATTTTTTTTTGGGTTTCAATGTACTCTAAGATGATGTCCTTCTTAGCTAAATGATCATTAATGAAGTGGTGTCTCACATCTATGTGTTTGGTACGGGAGTGATGTACTGGATTCTTAGAAAGACAAATTGCACTTTGGTTATCAACCATGATAGGACAAGTATCACAATTGACACCATAGTCTTTGAGCATGTGTCTCATCTAAAGAACGAGTGCACATGCATGACCTGCGGCAATATATTCCGCTTCAGTCGTAGACAATGGTACCGAGTTCTGTTTCTTGAAAAACAAAGAAACTAGAGAATTTTCTAGAAAATGGCTAGCTTGATATCTAGCATAGAGACATATAGAGAACATAATATTGAGCCTACTAGCAGTTCAGTAAAGTAAGCTACCGATCATACCTCGATATAGACGAACGTCTACATCTTTCCCGTTCTCATCCTTGTGTAGATGGGTTGTCGTACTCATGGGAGTCTGTTTGCTTGAAGACGATTCCATCCCGAATCACTTGATAAGCTCCCCAGTGTATTTTCTTTGATGTATGAAAGTTTCATCCTTCATTTGCCGAATTTGTAGTCCAAGGAAGTAGTTGAGCTCAACCATATGGCTCATTTCGAATTCATCCTTAATAGACTTAGAATATTCTTGGCAAAGATTAAAGTTAGTAGAACCAAATATTATATCGTCTACATAAACTTGAATTAACGGGATATCATTTTCATAATCTTTAATGAAAATAGTTGAATCAACGTCACCCATTTTAAAACCTAAATCCAAAAGAAAGGTTTTGAGTCGATCATACCAAGCTCTAGGAGCTTGTCTCAACACATATAATTCTTTCTTAAGTTTGAAAACATGGTTTAGAATTTTTCATGAATGAAACCGGGTGGTTGAGAAACATAAACTTCTTCATTAACAATACCATTTAAAAATGCACTTTTAACATCCATTTGAAATAATTTAAAATTTTTATGGGATGCAAAAGATGAAATAAATCTAATAAATTCTAATCTAGCAACGGGGCAACGGATTCTTCGAAATCAATACCTTCCTCTTGCCGATAGCCTTGAGCTACTAACCTTACTTTATTCCTTGTGATGGCCTCATTCTCATCGATCTTATTCTTAAAAATCCACTTGGTCCCAATCACTTGGTGACCACTTGTAAGAGGAACGAGCTCCCAAACTTCATTTCTTTCAAATTGCATGAGCTCTTCTTCCATTGCAACTATCCATGAGCTATCTTCACACGCTTCTTGGATGTTCTTTGGCTCAATAATAGAAAAATGTACAATGAGAGAATTCATCAATCCTTGACCTTGTTCGTACACCTACACCAATAACTCCAATTATTTGGTCATGAGGGTGATTACGAACGGTCGAATAAGCTTTGAACATACCTGGATCACTTGGAACATCCTCAACAATTTTATTAGTATTTAGTCTCAATAATAGAATCATTAATTTTAACATTACTAATGGAATCACATAAAACATCTACACTATCAACAACAACATGAGGAATATCAAAATTTTCATCAAATGATACGTGTAGTGATTCCTCGATCATTGAAGAGGTTTTGTTGTATATCAGGTAGGCTTTGCTACGTGTGGAATATCCAACAAAGATTCCTTCATCGGATCATAGCTCAAATTTATGGTGGTGAACCGGATCGAATAAGCAAGCAGACACTAAGTTACCAAAGGTGTTCTTTATAAAACATTTTGAACCAAAAACTCGAAACTATTTAACTTGCGGTTTTTTATCATAAAATAATTCAAAACAAGTTTTGTTCGTTCGGGGCCTCACTAGGATCATATTAAGCACATAACATGTTGTGTGCACTGCCTTCGCCCAAAATTGTAGTCTAAGATGGCTATTATGGATCATAGTGCAAGCATACTCAATTAGGGTTCTATTCTTTCTCTCAACAACACCATTTTGTGATGGTGTGCGAGAAAAAGAAAAGTTGTGAGTGATCTCGTTGTCATCACAAAACTTAGTGAAAAATTCATTCTTAAATTCTCCTCCATGATCACTACGAATAGTGATAATGGTGGATCCTAAGAAATTTTGAATTTTCCTTGCAAATATAGTAAACTCTTCAAAAACTTCATTTTTATTGGTTAAAAATGAAACCCAAGTAAATCTAAAGAAGTCATCTACGGCAACTAATCCATAATGAGCATTACCTAAAGAAGCGGTTCTAGTTGGCCCAAATAAATCTAAATGAAGTAATTCTAGGGGCTTCTTAGAAGTTATGCCATCTTTAAGTTTGAAAGACGATTTACTTAGTTTACCTCTTTGGTATGAATCACAAAAGTTTTTCTTACTAAACACAATTTTCGGAAAACCTTTAACAAGATCATGCTTAACTAACTTATATATGTGCTTAAAATGAACATGACCAAAACGGCGATGTCATAATAGTTGTTCATTTGTATTAGCAACTAAGCAATGTTCTATGGTTTTAGGAAAGCTCAAATAATAAATATTTTTACGCCTAATACCGGTAAATAAAACATGTGAATCAATATCTACAATTTTACACATACCATCTCCAAAGTTAACATTGTAACCCTTGTCACAAAGTTGACTAATGGAGATAAGGTTATGACATAAACCACCAACTAAATAAACATTTGTAATAAGTGGTTTGGAAGGATTATCGACTTCGCCTACTCCAATAATGGTTCCCTTTTGATTACCTCCAAAAGTGACCTTTGCACCATCCTTGATGCTAATTACTTCGGAGAGCAATGTGGGATCTCTCGTTATGTGTTTGGAGCATCTGCTATCGAGTATCCATCCTTTCCTTTTAGAGCCAATATGACTTTTATTGCTCTTTTTCTTGTTCTTGAGTACCTACATAATATACCATAAGCTCATGGTACCCAAGCTTTGTTGGGTCGAAGGGGAATAGCCCTTTGGAAGCCAAGTCCAAGTGGACTTTGCTTCCTAACATAATTATCACTATTTATCACATTTCTAAAACCTGAATTAACATAAGCATTCCTATCATTTATGCTAGTGTTCTTATGACCCCAAATTGTGTATGTTTTAGGTGACCGTTTCCTAGTTGCATGCACATTTGGTTGAGTTCTATTTAGTGCGTGCTTCCTAGGAGCATGAGATCTAGCATATGAAGATAGAGATGGATAAGCAAGAGTCATATATCGGTTATATGCAAAGCATGTGACGTGTGCCACGCTGGCGGTGACCCGCGCGTGACAGGGTTTAGATATTTGTAACCGCAAGCGCACGGTGTTGTAGTGTGGCTTGGGGGTCGAACACAGGGAGGCTAGGATGTGCTTGTGTCAAGGAGGACCGAAATCACCCAGTGGGGCGAGCTAGCCCGAATCGGTTAATGGGTTGTCACGGAAAAGAATGCAAGGTATGAACACTAAGAAAATAAACACGGGACTTTGGTTTCCACTCCAACGAGCGATTCTCGCCGATACGGCCTACAGGTAGGATAGCGATCGGAATTAGGGTCTAATGGTGAGACGTTGCCTCTGAAAGTGGTACCGACATCCCATGGGCCCGATATTCCGGTCGGTGCCCAGGATGATACACCGGACTTCCCGGATTCGATCAGTGGGCACTCCCGTGTCCATTAACACTGATCGATTCCGGGAGCACTAAGCTCGCAACGATAACTCCCAACGTCTCATCCTGCCACTCTCGCGCGCTAGGATTCAGCGTCTACGCTAAGGACGTGAGCTATGGCTAGGGAGTCAACCGCCAAGTTTATTCCCCTTGGCCCAACGGTCAAAGGCGGTCTTTTTTCCGCCGATGACAATGAAACACCCCGCGTAACCGTTAGATTCCTAATCCCTATCGATTTTCTAACCCTATGGATGCATCGGGAAAAGCCCCCGAAGGGGTTTCCGCCAAAATCCCAGATTTGGGAACTACTCACAAAAATTCATTAAAAAGCGATTTAAACGAAAATGAACTGTTGGAATCATAATCAGACGATTGGAATGCGAAGGTAGTAGAGCAATTGAGATAATACTAAAGTTTAAGAAAGATCCAAAAACTTACAATAGAAAAGTAATTACAGCCGTCACAATAGGAGAAAACAGTAAAAACTAGCAGCTCCCCCGTTTCTGGAACCCTAGGGGTTCTATTTATAGGCTCTTGTATCACCCGATCGGTTGACAAGTCAACCGATCGGGTGATCCGTTACAGATAATGAACAAAAAACGGCGAACTTTCACCCGGTCATATGAACCGGTCGGTTGAGTTCTTGGAGTGACCGGTTGGATCTTGGCGCCATCGGGTGAAGGGATCGGTTGGGTGCCCGTGTCTTCGGCTCTTCAGCATCAGCTACAGATGAACCGATCGGGTGAGAGTCACCCGATCGGTTGGAATTTGGCTCGAGAAGACAGAGAGTTGGCCCAAGTTGAACCGGCTTGTGAACCGGTCGGGTGACTTCCACTTGAGCTCCGGCTGAGACCGGGTGGTGCACGCGTGCATCACCCGATCGGTTGGAGATGACCAACCAACCGGGTGAGGGGCTGAATGATGTATTCTTCGTCGTTTGACCCCCTGGATCACGCGTGACTCCTCCCGCTGCTCCGGGGACACATGATATCATCGTTAAACGTCCCCTACGCGGGAAATCTCCTGCAAACATGGAGAAACAAAGAAAAGTGAAAGAAAACGAGAAAATACGAGAAAACGAATAAAAGACGGCGGAAAACACGGAGAAACACAAAAGAAAACGTGCGTGAATATATGAAATATAAACGCACGTCAAAATCCCCCAAGCTGAACTCTTCCTCGTCCTCGAGGAAGACGAGTGAGAGTAGGAGCTCGGAGGGGAAAAATAGAGAGAAAGAGAGAAAAATAAAACTCTATATCCTAGATCGTCCGTCAGAGCCAACAAAAATCAAAAACGACACACCAAGCAAGCAAACGTCAAATCACATCACTAAACCTAGGAAAACGAGTCCAAGTAAGTGTCGTGGGCCCACGCGGTGAAGCGCGAGTGAGTGCGGTCGTGCGCTAGCAGTCGGTGTCGCTATCTACGATGTGCAATAAAGCTCGATATACACAGACCCAGGAAACGACCCAAATACCGATTCGAATTTGAAATTGCGGTGAATATTAGTTCAAGCATGCATGAGAAGAGTATAAGAATAGAAGCGTATCATGCATCGGGGATTCCACAACTAGGGTTAAGAAAATCACGCCACTATAGCCTAGATACTAGCTAAAAAGTTCCTAAGCCAAGTGTTTTCGAAAACGATGGGGGTTGAGATGATGTGGAGTAGGACACTCGGTGCAAATTCTTGCCTTCCCTTTATTCTCGGCAAGTAGGAAAAAATATTCACACTGGAATTTTTTTTTGGGTTTTGGGTATTTGTATTTTTTTTGGCTTTTTGGCTATACAAAATTTTTCTTTTCTTTTCTTTTTGGGTTTTTCTTTTCTTTTCTCTTTTTTTTGGATTTTTGGGTTTTTGGCTATACACATGTGTACTCTCCCAAGTGGGAGAACGGTACACGACGAGGGGATTTGCACCAAGTAAAACAAAAAAGAAGTCGAAATCTAAACACTTGGGCAAAGGAAACTATTCTCGCTAAATAGAGCATGGGCTAAATGGGTTGTCCTAGTCCTTAATTGTGGAATCCCGACACATGCGAATTGAAATATACGATATAAATATAGCATGCATATAGTAGAAGCAAATACCGCATATTCAAATCGAAGCATGATAATCTAGGGGTCATTCCTGGACAGGTATATAAAGAAAAATCACAAAGTAGAAGCACACCAAATAGCTAGGCACGAAGCACGACTCACAAAAAGCTAAGTGGACCCACGATGCGTGAAATGCAAGAGGACTCGAAACCATAGGGTCAGTGAGTGTGATTATCGATGCCATGCTAGGTGTGTGTGATTTTGTGGCGATTCATCATTGTTGGATATGGAAGACGTTTGTACACCCTTGTGGGGATGTACGAGGGAATACGGACCTCGAACGTCGCGTACACGAAGTCGTGTGCAAGGGGAATCTGTTCCCTTGCGGAGAGGATCTCTGGATGAGTGGGAAAGTCGCATTATATATGCATAAGTGCATGCGACATATGGCTAATAAAGGGGGAATATCTTAAGCTTATGTTGTACCATGCATATGGTACAACTTAAGCTTATAATGTGCCATGTATGATGGTACGCTTTAGTTAAATTGTTCCAAAGGAACAATTTACCCTAAAATAACTACCTTGGGGGCTATAAATAAGACCCAAGGGTTAGCCATTTCCTTACACTTTTGCATGGCATTCTTGCATGCATTTTCATTCTAGCGAAGCTCTGCCGAAATCCTTCCTCTCCCTTTATCCAAGTTCTTAATCTAAAAGTAGAGATTTAGATTGTGGATTTAGTAGCCTTACTCCGTTCGTGAGAAGACTCGATCCGTCGTGGCGAATCCGAAGGCGAAGTTCTGTGACTACCGTGCCGCATACGCAAGCGTAAGTCTCAACTTCATTTATCGATCCTAACTCTGTTTTGGCAGGATCCTACATTGGTATCAGAGCCATACGGGTTCGCCCCGGTCAAACCGCCGTCCCATCGAAACTATGAACGATTCGTTGTCTTTTTCACGAATGGGTATCCTACCATTACGGATATGGTAGGAACGCTTCGTGACGGAGAGAACGCAGCGGTTGTTCTTTTCACGTTAGGGTCTCCTATCATTACGGATATGGTAGGAACTCTCCGTGACGGGAAGAACCGACCGTTCACGTAGTATGTTATTTTTCTTTTTTGGCACACGGCCATTAGAAAATAACCATTTTCTCGACGAACGGGTGCTTCATCGATGAACGGGTGCTTCATCGAGGAAGAAGGTGGTGGTTATTCCCATCGAGGAAGATGAATTTTAGTGCATGTGCACCATGGCCAAATGGGATATGAAGGCCATGCACCCCCCTCCCCATGCGGAGGGGGTTGGCTACGGCCAATAACCACCACGGCCACCCCTCCGACGGGGTGTGCGGCAACCCCATTCAAAGGGGGTGGCCGGCCATGGCCAAAGGGGCCATGGCCGGCCAATGCCAAAATGGCCCTGGCCATGACCGGCCATGGCCAAGCCATGGCCGGCCCTAGCCAGGCCGGCAGTGGCCGGCCAAGGCCAGGCCGGCAATGGCCAGCCTGCCCGGCCCTGGCAGAGGCCAGGGCCGGCGCCCTGGCCACTGCCAGGGCCTGGCTGGCCCTGGCAGAGGCCAGGGCCGGCGCCCTGGCCACTGCCACGGCCTGGCCGGCCCTGGCAGGGGCCAGGGCCGATGCCCTGGCCTCGGCCAGGGCCTGGCCGGCCCTGGTCGGCCTCGGCCAGGGCAGAGGCCCTGGCCGAGGGGCCAGGACCCCTGGCCGGCCCTTGGCCAAGCCTCGGCCAGGGCAGAGGCCCTGGCCGGGAGAAGTTGCAGACCAAAATAATTGGTCGACCAATTTGGTCGTTTTGGTCGACCAATCCGACAGAAGGTCTTGGTCGATCGCGAACTTGCCGAATGACCCATACGGTGTGACAAAAGGCCTTGGTCAAACTCGAATGTGCCGATTAGCCCATACGGGGCTAACGACAGTCGCCTACTCTTGTTTTATAAATTTTTTTTTTGGGCTCTACTCCTTGAAGATTAGCCATAGTGCTCTACTTCATGCGAGATTAGCCATGTCATTGTGCTCTACTCT
Organism: Scilla litardierei; assembly: GCA_030789695.1. Classification (NCBI taxonomy): domain Eukaryota; kingdom Viridiplantae; phylum Streptophyta; class Magnoliopsida; order Asparagales; family Asparagaceae; genus Scilla; species Scilla litardierei. The sequence goes on along the minus strand of CM061142.1, from coordinate 266,190,477 downwards.
ACGGAGATTAGCCAATGTACTTGTGACATTGTGCTCTACTCTACGGAGATTAGCCAATGTATTTCAAATTTTTGACAAAGATGTTTTCAAATAGGTTATGTCCCGTCCTTAAATCGGGATAGCGCAATTTAGAATTCCAAGTCCTACCATGATCCGGCCATGGTCATCTAACCCATGGGTGTGTAGAATAGGTCTCGTGGCTTGGCAATTGTTGCGCTAAAATTCTTTGTGCAAACTCTCACCTATTCCATTTTGAAAGATATGTTTTTCAAAAATATTTTTCCGCTGCTAGTACCATATGGGTATCATTTCTGATTTCTTTTTACTTGAGATAAGTAAGAGGGATACTTTGAAAGTTACTTCTAGATGGTAGTTGGGAACGTAGTGAACTTCTCGATTCTAGAGTAACATTTCAACGCATCCAAGGAACTTATCAAGTGTTTAAAGAATCGAAACTATATGCATAGAATTTTGATCGTGTTTTTCATTCTCTTTGCAGTTTTTTGAATCGAATATGTCTACCGCTTCTAAGAACATTGTCGCAGAGCTTAACGAAGGTGAAAAGCTCAACGGTGACAATTATAAACTTTGGTCAATAAAAATCCAATATGTTTTGGAGGAGCAAGATGTGCTTGAAACACTCCAAAACATAATGGAAGAACCTGAGTTGGGCAATACGGCCCAACACAAGAGGGACCGGGAAGCTTATGATACTTGGACTCGAAAGAACAAAATAGCACGTATTACGTTATTGTCCGCAATGGACAATGACATAATGCGTCTATTTCGGGAATTCGACCTAGCCAAAGACATATGGTCTGAGCTAGAAATAAAGTTTGGTGGAACTTCGGTTACCAAACTCCGCTCCTTAAATATTCAATTTGATTCGTACAAGATGCGGCGAGATCACTCTATGAAAAAGCATCTCCGCCACATGGTGAATCTCATATCTGAATTAAAGGATGCGGGTGTTACGCTGTCTGACGAACAGCAGATCCAAGCAGTCATTCGTTCACTCCCAGATAGCTGGGATAACATGAAAATACACCTCACTCATAATGAGTGCATTAAAACTTTAAGCGATGTATCAAAACACCTCGAACTCGAGGAAGAGCGGATTCAAGCCGCAAAACCAAGTGCAGAAGTGCACATGGCCGCTAGTTCCTCACATGGAGGAAATAAGCGGAAGAATAAACGCTTAAGGTTTGCGAACGAACGAAAGCAAGAACCGGAAACCTCAAAGAAGACTAAGAACAAAAAGTGGCAAAAGAATGTGCACTCAAAGAAGAAAAACTTGAAGAAGATCAAGTGCCTTAAGTGCAACAAGTACGGTCACTTCGCCCGTACGTGTACGGATGGAAGTGATAAGGTAACTTGTAGGGCTAGTTACATATGTGTTTCTAGTTCCGTGTTTCTTGCTGAATCTAACTATTTTTGGTTGATTGATTCAGGGGCCACAGACCACGTAGCGAAGGACAGAAGGTTCTTCGTAGAGTATCGAAAGATAACTCAAGGAACAAAGTGGATATACGTCGGCATCAACACTCGTGTTGAAATCAAAGGCGTCGGAACATGCAAGCTAGTTCTCAACAACGGCCAGACTTTATTATTGCACGACGTCCTCTTTGCTCCAGATATTAGAAGGAATATCGTATCCGTGGTCATGTTAATGTCTTTAGATTATGAATGGAGGTTCTATAAACAAAAGGTTGACCTTGTTTGTAATAGTTCTTTAATTGGGTATGGTAATGTTTGTAATGGATTAATTGTTTTAAACATAATGTATGATGATTCTTCTTCTATAAATGAAAGTTTCCATTTGACAAATGCTTCTAACTCTGAATCTGAGATCATTTGTTGGCATGCAAGACTTGGTCATATTGGACCAACTAGAATGGATAGACTTGCCAAAAGTGGCTTGCTATCTAATGTTTCAAAAGTTGAAATGTCAACTTGCGAACATTGTCTTGTAGGGAAAACTTGTCGCAAGCCGTTTGGAACTGGCACAAGGGCCGAAGTTCCATTACAGCTTATCCATTCGGACATTTGCGGTCCAATGAATGTTAAGACAAGACGTGGGAAGTCCTATTTCATCACATTCATTGATGACTTCACCCGTTTCGGTCATATTTATTTGATTTCCCACAAATATGAAGCTTTATCTTGCTTCAAAAACTATATGAGTTTAGTGGAAAATCAACTAGATCGCAAGATAAAGGTCTTGCGAACCGATCGGGGTGGAGAATATCAATCAACGAGTTTTAAGGAACTCTGTGATGAAAAAGGCATAGTTCATCAAATAACTATGCCTTATACTCCGCAACAAAACGGTGTTGCGGAAAGAAGAAATAGGACATTGATGGAAATGGTCCGATCAATGATGTCTCAGGCAAATTTGCCCATCACCTTTTGGGGTGATGCATTATTGACGGCAGCATTCATCTTAAACCGTGTACCCTCGAAGTCGGTAAGTTCTACTCCTTATGAGTTGTGGAACAATAGAACTCCAGACTTAAGCATTCTAAAACCTTGGGGTTGTGCATCTTACGCACATTTATCCTCTCACAAATATGGCAAACTTGGGCCACGTGGGAGGAAGTGTATCTTCATCCGATACGCTGAAAACTCCAAAGGATATGTTTTCGTCAGTCAAGAGGACAATGGGGGTCTAATAGAATTCGAATCGAGGGATGTTGTCTTCTTGGAAAACGAGTTTCCAAGACAGGGTGAGATAAGTCAAGACTTGTCCTTGTTTGAGACTTGTGATCAAGTAGGATCGGAACGTTCGAGTGGGAGAATTCTTGGTGAAGAAGAAAATACATTTCAAACTTCACCAACGGATGATACGAACGATACCAATCCTATTCCGAGTGGGAGTGATATTATTCCAAGTGGGAGTGATGTCATTCCAAGTGGGAGTGATCAAACTCAAGCAAGACGTAGTAATCGAACGAGGCTAACACCTCTGAGATTTGAGGATGAATTTCCTCAAGCATTCATGACATTACTACAATATGATGACGAACCTGCAAATTTCAAACAGGCCGTCACATGCCCTGCTAAAGATAAATGGATAGCGGTAATGGAAGAAGAACTTCAATCCATGAAAACAAACCAAGTCTGGGACTTGGTTGATTTACCTAAGGGACGTAGAGCCATTGGGATCAAGTGGGTTCTCAAAATCAAGCATAAGGCTGATGGCTCCATCGAGAAATATAAAGCTCGCCTTGTTGCGAAAGGTTTCACGCAACAGGAAGGAATAGACTACGAAGAGACTTTCTCTCCTGTCGTGCGTTTTACCTCCATTCGCTTTGGACCTCGAGTTACATCAGATGGATGTAAAGACTGCTTTTCTTAACGGAGAACTAGATGAGGAGATCTACATGGAACAACCAAACGGGTTTGTACAAGAAGAAAACAAACATAAGGTTTGTAAACTTCATAAATCCATATATGGTCTTAAACAATCCTCAAGGCAGTGGTATATGCGCTTTCAAGAAGTCGTTTTGTCGTATGGTTTCTACATGCTCGACGAAGACAACTGCGTATATATTAAGAGGATTAAAAACAAGTATGTAATTATGTCTCTTTATGTAGATGACATACTTATAGCTGGAAATGATAAGCGTCTTATCATGGATATCAAAGCTTGGCTTTCATCCGTCTTTGAGATGAAAGACATGGGTGAAGCTGCATATATCCTTGGGGTTAAGATCTCAAGGAATCGTTCCAAGAAACTTCTTTCTCTCTCTCAAGAGACATATATAAAGAAAGTTTTAGAACGGTTTAATATGCAGGACTGCAAGCCAATTGATACTCCAATAAGCAAAGGCGAGGGTCTATGTTTGGAAATGTGTCCCAAAGATCCAAAAGAAAAGAAAGCTATGGAAAAGGTTCCATACTACAGTGCTGTCGGGAGTCTAATGTACGCCATGATGTGTACCAGACCGGACATTTGCTATGCTGTTGGTATGGTAAGCCGTTACCAATCCAACCCAGGACAGGCACACTGGAAAGCGGTGAAGAGGATATTAAGATACCTCAAAGGGACTGCGGACTATGCATTATGCTATCAAAGCAATACCTTGAGACTCGAAGGCTATACCGATGCTGATTGGGCGGGTGATCTCGACGAGCGAAGATCTACCTCAGGCTTTGTTTACTTGCTCGGGAATGGTGCAATATCCTGGAGCAGCAAGAAGCAAACCTGCATCGCCCTATCAACCATGGAAGCTGAATTTGTAGCATTCAACATGGCGGTCCAAGAAGCTGTTTGGCTTAGGAAATTCTTAGACAGGCTAACGGATGCCACTGACTCGAGCACTGTTCCTATATACAGTGATAGTCAAGCTTCGATTGCCTATGTCAAAGATCCTAAATTTCATTGTAAGACCAAACACATTGATATTCGATTCAAGTTTGCGAAGGACTATGACAAACGGAAGGAAGTAGACATAGGATACATATCCACGCATGAGATGATAGCGGATCCCCTTACTAAGGCGATCCCCAGAGATGTGTTCTACAAACACTTATCATCTATGGGAATGCGTAGGTGCTGAGCTGTATCATGTAAAATTTCCCATGTCTATAGAAGATCAAAGTTTAATAAAAGAAAGAAGTTCTTTTATATATTGCATACAAGTTTCTTACAAATGATTTTATACATTTGTGTTTAAGTCTCAGCTATTTTATTGTGTGTATGTCGGACAGATTAAGGTTGGCTCTCTCACATGAGCAACCGCCTTATCTTATCAGATGGATAAGATAGAGATGAGACTAGTTTAAAGTCAAAATCATTAGACAAATGATTTAGAGTCGTGACTTAAACAAGATAGTCGAATGAAAGATCTGCATCATATGGATGCTTACAAAAGATCTGAGATCTGTATCACAAGGATATTTGAAAGAGATCTCATAGGATTTTTTAAATCCTATCTGTCTTATGCAGGATGAGAGTCCGGGAATATTTCATGAGTAGTAAGGGGACTCAAAAGATAGACACTGTGGTGTCTGATCTTTTCATCCGTACAACATCCTTAAGACATACTCTCCCTGGGAAAGGGGTGATGTTGTAATACGTGTTCATACCACGTATGCATTTCGACCACTGAGTTTGTAGCAATAGTGTTTGCTATTATGTGAGAGTAAAAGGCCATACGGGTCTTAACTCTTACCCTCAAGGACTCCAATTGGTTCCTTTAGATTTGACGAGATGATCGCTATCTTAGCATGTTGCTAATGGGCTATGATAATTCGGCTCGGCGGGGCACGTTAGAAAAGCGAATCAAGTCAAGATCAGAAGGTTCGCAAGAAGAGGAAGATTGATTTCATATTCACATTTGGACTTTAAATGATTCAAAGCTGGCCAGCCAATTGTAATCCAGATGGGATTCAATTGTTGAATATAAAGTATAAGAAATGTGAAGAAATAATCTAGGGTAAAGCATGCGTTGAACTACTCAACTTTACACCTTCGAGGTCGTTGTGTATCTCTAACAAGTGCACAACAACAGACTCTACGCGCATGACGGTCGCACGGTCTATTTCTCGGTATGTTAGATGAAAGAACTAAGAGAAAGACGTTCTCTTACAATCCCCTCAAGTGTGAGTGGGAGATGTTGGATATGGAAGACGTTTGTACACCCTTGTGGGGATGTACGAGGGAATACGGACCTCGAACGTCGTGTACACGAAGTCGTGTGCAAGGGGAATCTGTTCCCTTGCGGAGAGGATCTCTGGATGAGTGGGAAAGTCGCATTATATATGCATAAGTGCATGCGACATATGGCTAATAAAGGGGGAATATCTTAAGCTTATGTTGTACCATGCATATGGTACAACTTAAGCTTATAATGTGCCATGTATGATGGTACGCTTTAGTTAAATTGTTCCAAAGGAACAATTTACCCTAAAATAACTACCTTGGGGGCTATAAATAAGACCCAAGGTGTAACGACTGCTTTTCATGTATCTGGATTTAATATAATATAATATATGTTTTGGTGGATTTTCTCCTCTTGTGTGGTTTTCGTCTCCGTAGTTTTCATTTTCGATCGATTCGTCGTATTTTCTCGTTTCTTCCTTAGGATTGTCGATTTCGAAGTATGTCACTCATGACGGACTTCATAACGATCGTATCTAACTATTAGATCAAGCCTAGGAGTCTTAGGAATCGATCCTGGGGCCCCGCGCTCCGTATCGGAATTTTTCTGTGCTCATTAGCCGGTATAAGAAGGGGCACCGACCGACTAGATGACGATCCAGTCGGTCGGCAATCCTTCTTGGACCGACTAGTTAGCTTTTTAAATTTCTCAGGAGTTACTGTTTATCGTTAGTCGGTCTAAGAACGTTGGTTGACCGACTAGGTTGCAAACTAGTCGGTCAGCAATGCTTCTTGAACTGACTAACTCATCATATTATTTTTGTATCAGTTACTGTTTACTCTTAGTCGGTCTAAGAACGTTCATCGACCGACTAGATGCTAAACTAGTCGGTCAGTACTTGTTCATGGACCGACTAACTCTAGAATCCTATTTTCGTTCAGGAGTTACTGTTTGCACTTAGTCGGTCAGCGTTGGTCGACCGACCGACTAGTTGCCAAACTAGTCGGTCAGTGGTTGCTCTTTGACCGACTAACCAGTGTTAAAACCCTAATTTCTGGGCAGCCGCCAGCCCAACCTATTTATACCCAACCCAATCGTTTTCATCTTCTCCAACACGACCCAAAACCCTAAAAAACTTCCCCCTTGAGCCCCCATCTTCCTCCAAGCTTCAATCCCTCATTCCAAGCCCTAAATCCATCATCCAAACCATCCATCCACTCTATCTACCTCTCATCTTCCCCAAATCTCCATCAAAACCCATCAAAATCCCCAAATCCCCCAAAACCCTAGTTTCCCCAAACTTCTCCAATCTTCTCCAGATCTGAACCTAAGGTTCCCCGGAGTGTTTCTTCCGTCTCCTCTCGGTAAGAAATCGATCTACCGTTGTTTTCATATCCTATTGTAATTTTTATGAAACCCTAATAAAATACTTGTGATTTGATGATTGTTCCCCATAACAGCGATTCCCCGTAAGCTAGCATCCGCGGAAACGAACTTTCGTAACCGTCATCCCCGGTGATAGGCAAGTGAAACTTGCATCTCTTGATTTGGGCCATGTCTTAGGCCATTTACCATGCTTTAGCGTAAAAGAGACTAAACGGTGAAAGGATAGCCGTTTAGACGCCATTGACCTAGCTTGACAACGAAGCTTGGTCCGTCACCCCCATCATGCTCATATGTCACGTTTACTTTAAATTAACGGTACGCGAATATGTTCATGTCATTGCATTTTGCCTGTCACGTTTAAATTCCATTAACGGTACGCAATTATCTGTTCATGGCATTGCGTAGTGATTATTTATCGTGACTGCGTAGCACACGCTACAATACTATGTTTCCTGGCTCGTGTTCCAGAAGCGAGCCCTGTAGTTGCTAACCCCAACGCTCGGATACCGGCTAGGTGCACCCCTATGCCAAATACACACTTATTTTCCTGGCTCGTGACCAGAAGCGAGCATAATGAGTTGCTAACCACAACGCTCGACACATGTGGGTGGGGTAAGAGATAAGCGGACTGAGCCCGAGTTGGCTTGATCAGCCACTCCGGCCAGCAGGTGAAATCTCTAGTGTTTAAGTGATTGATAGTGATAGAGATAAACGGACTGAGCCACGAGCTGGCCAGCAAGTGGACTCTCTATGCACTAAGTGTTAAGTGATAAGTGAAAAGTGATAAGTGTTAAGTGATAAGTGATAAGTGATTAGTGAATTGGTAGCTTTTGCTACATCGTGAGTGCTTGCCTCTCTTTTAAACTGTTGCATCATACTTAACTGACATGTCACTGCTTAACATTATAAGTGCTAGGTTGCTAGTTGCTTTCAGTTTCCTTGCCCAAGTCTTTTTAGACTTGCTGACATGTGCCCCTTTCTCTTTTGGGTGACGCATGTTAGACCTTGAGCCTGAGTTGCTTGCTGAGGGTGAGGTGTTTGCGGACGCCGAGCTTGCGCCCGTGTTGGACGGGGAGTACGTGGACACTGGGGACCAGTCCTAGTGTCTTCGTGGTGTTTTACTTTTGTTAGTCAGTTGTTTTGTTGTCGGTGCGTAGCACCTTTACTCTGTTATGTCGTTGCTTTTGTTTGGCCTTGTTCTGGGCCTTTAGACTCTTTCTTTTAGCATGGTGGCTTTTCTGTGATGTTGAATATTTTGTGGACAAACTTTGGGATTGGTATTTCATATCCGTCTCATATTGTTATTATTGTTGTTGTTTCGATTGCAATTACAGGGACCTGCTTATACTAAATTGACGCTTATCGGGTTTGGGGCTTCACCGCTCCACTCCCGTGCGGACCTTTTCACGTCTCGCCTCCATTTTAGGGAAGCGGGTCGTGACAGGTTTTAGTGGTGGCCCATGCAGGTCCTCTGTAACTGCGATTATCGGGATAACAATAATAATGCAAGATTGTCCAACAAATAAGTTCGACATCTGAGCCCTAAGCTGTGAGTCTAATTGTTTCGTTTTCTGCGTCATTAGATGGCAGGAAGGCGAATCACCCGTGGTGGTGGTAGTGGTGCGCCCCCTCATGACGAGGAGCCTGAGCGGGAGCCCACTAGTGGAGAGATGATGCGGATGATGTTACAGATGATGCAAGTTCAGCAGGGTGTGCTCCTGCAGGTACAGAATGCTCCGGTGACTCGAGCTGCTCGGGTGGTGGAAGCCCCTCGCCCTGAGCCCGGGGCGAAGCAGTTCAGAGAGCTGGGTCATGCGTATTTTGATGGAACCGAAGGTCCACTAGCTGCTGATGAATGGATGAGGAATATCGAGGACAATCTGAAGATGTCCAAGGTCAACGAAGTTAGTTGGGTTGACTTGGCGAAGCGCCAGCTGAAGGATAATGCTCGAAATTGGTGGGATGCTGAAGAGAAGATGTTGGTGGAGCCGATCGTCTGGGCTACCTTCAAGGCCAGATTTGATGGTGAGTTCTTCCCGAAGGCTGCCAGGGAAGAGATACTGTAGCGTTTTATCGATCTGAAGCAGGGGAACTCGTCGGTGGACATGTACCACCAGGAGTTCATGAGGCTGAGTCGGTTTGCGCCGAAGATGGTGCAGGACGCTGAGGAGAGAGCTCAGAGGTTCCTGCAGGGACTCGCTTCGGAGCTCCAGAGTTTTGTGACCTCCTCTGATCGGGAATCTTATCAGAAGGTTCTAGTAGCAGCCAAGAGGCAGGAGCTGCTCGTGAACCAGAGGAAGGGGTCTGTTGTTGGTGCCGGGAAGAGGCCTTTGGAACAGGCGAGAGCTGTGGTTAGACCTGGATTCAGGCCGAACCCGCCTGTTCAGTTTAAGAGGCCAGGAGGGCCCGTTCAGAGGACTTGCAATTTCTGTGGCAGGGAGGGCCATATCAAGGAATCATGTAGGAAGTTCTTGGGGCAATGTATTGCCTGTGGAGATCCCGCCCATGCTATCCGGGAGTGCCCGAGGTTGAAGCAACCTTGGAGGACACCTATTGCTGCCCCGCCGTTGCAGCAGAGAGCCCCGGTGCCCGCTGGTCGTGGGGTGCCCCTCATTCCGCAGAAGCAGGCTTTTCAACAGGCCGCTCCGCCGAGGAGGCATGCATTTCTGATGACTGAGGAGGAGGTTTTGGCCATGGATGAGGTCATTGCAGGTAACTTTCGATCTAGATTGTTCCTTCCTTAATTAATTGATTGTTAAATTATGTGAATGCTTGTGTATGGTGTTGCTAGAGTAAGATTTGATTGATTAGACTGTTTGTTAGGTGTGGTTTTGGTTTGCACGTTCCCTGCCTGAGTCCTCTTTGACTCTGGTGCATCGATGTGCATTTTGGCCCAGAGCTTCGTGGAGAAGCATTCCTTGTCGACGTCCCCTCTCTCCAAGAGTTGGAACATCGTTACAGGGAATGGAGTAGTCGCGGTGCATCGTGGATGCAGTCCTTGCTCTGTGGTGGTTTGTGGACATGAGCTTTATGCTGATTTTATTGTCCATAACATCACCAACTACGATGCGGTCTTTGGGATGGATTGGCTTGCGAGCTTCTATGCTACGATCGACTGCAGGAGGAAGAAGGTGGTATTCGAGATTCCCGGACATCCAGTGTTCGAGTTCAGTCGTGGTAGCAGTTCGCTTGGTCCTGTCAGGTTTCGGGCCAGGCCGGTGGAGGCTGTGGCTATGCAGATGGAGCTGGAGTGGCCAGCTGTGGTGCGTGATTTTGGCGACGTCTTCCCCGAAGAGATGTCTGGTTTGCCGCCTGATCGAGCTTTGGAATTTTCTATCGATCTCGTTCCAGGTGCGCAGCCGATTTCGAAGGCGCCATATCGTATGGCACCTGCTGAGTTGGAAGAGTTGCGGAAGCAGTTGGATGAGCTGTTGCAGAAGGGTTATATTAATCCTAGTGTGTCTCCGTGGGGAGCACCGGTGTTGCTGGTTAAGAAGAAGGATGGTTCACGTCGCATGTGCGTGGACTATCGGGAGTTGAATGCGGTGACCATTAAGAATAAATACCCGTTGCCTCGCATCGATGATATTTTTGATCAGCTTGGAGGTTTGAGGGTGTTTTCTAAATTGGATTTGAGGAGTGGTTACCATCAGTTGAAGGTGAAGAAGGGAGATGTTCCGAAGACAGCGTTCAGGACGAAGTATGGACACTATGAGTTTGTGGTTATGCCCTTCGGCGTAACTAACGCGCCCGCAGTTTTCATGAATCTGATGAACCTGATTTTCTACGAATTTTTGGATAAGTTTGTCGTTATCTTTATTGACGACATTCTGATCTATTCGAAGTCGGAGGAAGAGCATGCCTCGCACTTAAGGACGGTGTTGGAGATTTTGAGGAAGCATCGTTTGTATGCTAAGTTTTCGAAGTGCGAGTTTTGGCTGGATCGAGTTGCTTTTCTCGGGCATGTGGTGACTGGAGATGGTATTTCAGTGGATCCCGAGAAGATTCGGGCCATCAGGGAGTGGCCTGTTCCGTCGTCAGCGTCTGAGATTCGGAGTTTCCTTGGACTTGCTGGTTACTATCGGCGATTCATTAAGGACTTTTCTCGTATTGCTGAGCCGATGACCAGGTTGACGCGGAAGGATGTTGCTTTCGTTTGGTCGGGTGATTGTGAGAGTGCTTTTGGTGTTCTGAAGGAGAGGTTGACGACTGCCCCTATTCTTGTTGTGCCTGATCGCAGTGGCGGATTTGAGATCTTTTGCGATGCTTCTGGCAAGGGTCTCGGTTGTGTGTTGCATCAGCACGGGCATGTTGTGGCGTATGCGTCACGTCAGCTTAAGGTTCACGAGAAGAATTACCCGACGCATGATTTGGAGTTGGCTGCCGTTGTGTTTGCTCTTAAGATTTGGAGGCACTTCTTGCTGAGTGAGAAAGTGAAGATTTTCACCGATCACAAAAGCTTGAAGTACATTTTCACTCAGAAGGAGCTCAACATGCGACAACGTCGATGGTTGGAGCTTATGGCGGATTATGAGATTGATTTGCAGTATCACCCTGGCAAGGTGAATGTGGTTCCTGATGCTTTGAGTAGGCTTCCAGCGGTGATGATGTTGACCTCGCAGTGGAGATTGCAGCAGGATTTTTGTGAGTCTGGCGTGGAGATTGTTCTTCCTGGAGAGGCTTCTTCGTTGATGTACATGCAGGTACAGTCGACAATCGTGGATCGGATTAAGGCTGGCCAGGCTGAGGATCTGAAGCTGGTGAGGATTCGGGAGCAGGTGGAAGCCGGTCTGCGGACTGACTTTTTGATTCATGAGGATGGCTCGCTGAGGTTTGGAGCCAGGTTGTGTGTGCCAGCTGGGGATATCAGAGAGGAGTTGATGGTGGAGGCACACAGTTCGCCGTATTCTGTGCATCCTGGTGGCACCAAGATGTACCAGGATCTTCGTCTGAATTATTGGTGGCATGGTATGAAGAGGAGCGTGGCTCGGAGTGTAGCCAAGTGCTTGGTTTGCCAGCAAGTGAAGGCGGAGCATCAGCGTTCGGCCGGGTTGCTACAACCGCTTCCGATTCCGGAGTGGAAGTGGCAGCACATCACTATGGATTTCGTGACTGGACTACCTCGGAGTCCGAAGCAGAATGACGCGATTTGGGTGATCGTAGATCGATTGACCAAATCTGCGTACTTTATTCCGTTCCGAGTGGGACAGTCCACTGAGGCGCTAGCGAGGAGATATATGGAGGTAAAATTCTTTTACTCTCCGTTTTATTTCCTTTTCCTAGTTCGGATAGTGATGTAACGTGAATCGTGCAGGAGGTTGTGTGACTTCATGGAGTCCCCGTGAGTATCATGTCTGACAGAGACACGAGGTTCACATCTCAGTTTTGGCAGAGTTTGCAGAAGAGCTTGGGTACGCGTCTGAGTTTCAGCACGGCGTACCATCCGCAGACGGATGGCCAGTCCGAGAGGACGATTCAGATTTTGGAAGACATGCTGAGGGCGTGCATGTTGGACTTCAAGGGTTCGTGGGAGGACCATCTACATCTGGTAGAGTTTTCCTACAACAACAGCTTCCAGGCGAGTATTGGCATGGCGCCTTTCGCCGCTCTTTATGTGAGGAAATGTCGATCGCCATTGAGTTGGGATGACGTTGGTGATCGGGAGTTGTTGGGACCTGAGATGATCGTGGAGGCCGTGGATATCGTCAGGAATATTCGGGAGAGGTTGAGAATTGCTCAGGACCGTTTTTAAGCATTGGGCGGATGCTAAACGTCGTCCTTTGGAGTTTCAGCCGGGCGACCATGTGTTCTTGAAGATTTCCCCGAATCGTGGTGTGATTCGTTTTGGGAAGCGTGGGAAGTTGAGCCCGCGATACATTGGACCGTTTGACGTTTTGGAGAGGGTTGGCGAGGTAGCTTATCGCTTGGCCTTGCCGCCATCTGTGGAAGGAGTTCACAATGTTTTCCATGTGTCGCAGCTTCGTCGATACACTAGCGATCCGTCTCATGCGGTGGATTTTTCGGAGATTACCGTTCGCACCGATATGACGTATGACCAGCATCCAGTGCAGATTCTGGACAGGCGTCAGAAATCGCTTCGAAACAAGATTGTCAATCTTGTGAGGGTGATGTGGCGACACGGTTCACCTGGAGAGTCTACTTGGGAGAATGAGGATGAGATGCGAGAGCGTTTCCCACTTTTGTTTCCGGACTCGTGAGTTTTTGGAAATTCCGAGGACGGAATTTTTCTCAAGTTGGGGAGGATGTAACGACTGCTTTTCATGTATCTGGATTTAATATAATATAATATATGTTTTGGTGGATTTTCTCCTCTTGTGTGGTTTTCGTCTCCGTAGTTTTCATTTTCGATCGATTCGTCGTATTTTCTCGTTTCTTCCTTAGGATTGTCGATTTCGAAGTATGTCACTCGTGACGGACTTCATAACGGTCGTATCTAACTATTAGATCAAGCCTAGGAGTCTTAGGAATCGATCCCGGGGCCCCGCGCTCCGTATCAGAACTTTTCTGTGCTCATTAGCCGGTATAAGAAGGGGCACCGACCGAATAGATGACGATCCAGTCGGTCGGCAATCCTTTTTGGACCGACTAGTTAGCTTTCTAAATTTCTCAGGAGTTACTGTTTATCGTTAGTCGGTCTAAGAACGTTGGTTGACCGACTAGGTTGTAAACTAGTCGGTCAGCAATGCTTCTTGAACCGACTAACTCATCATATTATTTTTGTATCAGTTACTGGTTACTCTTAGTCGATCTAAGAACATTCATCGACCGACTAGATGCTAAACTAGTCGGTCAGTACTTGTTCATGGACCGACTAACTCTAGAATCCTATTTTCGTTCAGGAGTTACTGTTTGCACTTAGTCGGTCAGCGTTGGTCGACCGACTGACTAGTTGCCAAACTAGTCGGTCAGTGGTTGCTCTTTGACCGACTAACCAGTGTTAAAACCCTAATTTCCGGGCAGCCGCCAGCCCAACCTATTTATACCCAACCCAATCGTTTTCATCTTCTCCAACACGACCCAAAACCCTAAAAAACTTCCCCCTTGAGCCCCCATCTTCCTCCAAGCTTCAATCCCTCATTCCAAGCCCTAAATCCATCATCCAAACCATCCATCCACTCTATCTACCTCTCATCTTCCCCAAATCTCCATCAAAACCCATCAAAATCCCCAAATCCCCCAAAACCCTAGTTTCCCCAAACTTCTCCAATCTTCTCCAGATCTGAACCTAAGGTTCCCCGGAGTGTTTCTTCCGTCTCCTCTCGGTAAGAAATCGATCTACCGTTGTTTTCATATCCTATTGTAATTTTTATGAAACCCTAATAAAATACTTGTGATTTGATGATTGTTCCCCATAACAGCGATTCCCCGTAAGCTAGCATCCGCGGAAACGAACTTTCGTAACCGTCATCCCCGGTGATAGGCAAGTGAAACTTGCATCTCTTGATTTGGGCCATGTCTTAGGCCATTTACCATGCTTTAGCGTAAAAGAGACTAAACGGTGAAAGGATAGCCGTTTAGACGCCATTGACCTAGCTTGACAACGAAGCTTGGTCCGTCACCCCCATCATGCTCATATGTCACGTTTACTTTAAATTAACGGTACGCGAATATGTTCATGTCATTGCATTTTGCCTGTCACGTTTAAATTCCATTAACGGTACGCAATTATCTGTTCATGGCATTGCATAGTGATTATTTATCGTGACTGCGTAGCACACGCTACAATACTATGTTTCCTGGCTCGTGTTCCAGAAGCGAGCCCTGTAGTTGCTAACCCCAACGCTCGGATACCGGCTAGGTGCACCCCTATGCCAAATACACATTTATTTTCCTGGCTCGTGACCAGAAGCGAGCATAATGAGTTGCTAACCACAACGCTCGACACATGTGGGTGGGGTAAGAGATAAGCGGACTGAGCCCGAGTTGGCTTGATCAGCCACTCCGGCCAGCAGGTGAAATCTCTAGTGTTTAAGTGATTGATAGTGATAGAGATAAACGGACTGAGCCACGAGCTGGCCAGCAAGTGGACTCTCTATGCACTAAGTGTTAAGTGATAAGTGAAAAGTGATAAGTGTTAAGTGATAAGTGATTAGTGATTAGTGAATTGGTAGCTTTTGCTACATCGTGAGTGCTTGCCTCTCTTTTAAACTGTTGCATCATACTTAAACTGACATGTCACTGCTTAACATTATAAGTGCTAGGTTGCTAGTTGCTTTCAGTTTCCTTGCCCAAGTCTTTTTAGACTTGCTGACATGTGCCCCTTTCTCTTTTGGGTGACGCATGTTAGACCTTGAGCCTGAGTTGCTTACTGAGGGTGAGGTGTTTGCGGACGCCGAGCTTGCGCCCGTGTTGGACGGGGAGTACGTGGACACTGGGGACCATTCCTAGTGTCTTCGTGGTGTTTTACTTTTGTTAGTCAGTTGTTTTGTTGTCGGTGCGTAGCACCTTTACTCTGTTATGTCGTTGCTTTTGTTTGGCCTTGTTCTGGGCCTTTAGACTCTTTCTTTTAGCCTGGTGGCTTTTCTGTGATGTTGAATATTTTGTGAACAAACTTTGGGATTGGTATTTCATATCCGTCTCATATTATTATTGTTGTTGTTGTTTCGATTGCAATTACAGGGACCTGCTTATACTAAATTGACGCTTATCGGGTTTGGGGCTTCACCGCTCCACTCCCGTACGGACCTTTTCACGTCTCGCCTCCATTTTAGGGAAGCGGGTCGTGACACAAGGGTTAGCGATTTCCTTACACTTTTGCATGGCATTCTTGCATGCATTTTCATTCTAGCGAAGCTCTGCCGAAATCCTTCCTCTCCCTTTATCCAAGTTCTTAATCTAAAATTAGAGATTTAGATTGTGGATTTAGTAGCCTTACTCCGTTCATGAGAAGACTCGATCCGTCATGGCGAATCCGAAGGCGAAGTTCTGTGACTACCGTGCCGCATACGCAAGCGTAAGTCTCAACTTCATTTATCGATCCTAACTCTGTTTTGGCAGGATCCTACAATCATAGGGTTCATCTCTAGGAGAAAGAGATAAAAAGATGAGAAGAGAAAAAAATAAAAAATAAAAAAACACGATGAAAACGACACAAAAACGAAAAAGAAGGACTCAAATGACGCACACAGTGCGACTCCCCCAAGCTGAAGCTTGCATTGCCCTCAATGCAATATGAGTGAGTACGGGAGGGCAATGAAGATGGGGGGAATACGCACCGACGCAAAAAGAAATGAAAACGAGGAAAACACAGAGATGAGACTGAAAATAAAGAAAGATCAAAATCAAAATCAAACGACACAAAAATAGAAATAAAACCACACGACACGACACTAAAAAGGGGAAAAATAAGCACACGCACAAAAAATGAGAAAAACAACAAAACACGACAACACACCAAAATAGACGTCTCCCAAGCTAGACATGACAGTGCTAGCAAATAAAATGTCAATGTGATGCAGAAATATGCAAGGGGGAGTCAAAAAACAAACAAAGTGAAATCAGAAAGCAGGAGAAGGTGAGTCCTCGTCCTCCCTGGAAGAGGGTGTGGATGGGTGGTCGGGGGAGGCTGGGGGTGTGCGGAGAAGTGGGGATCGAGGTGGAGGAATAGAGGCAGCGGTGGTGTAAACGATGGAAGGAGTGTCGGTGGAGGTGGGGGGTGGTGGTAGGACGGCGATCAAGGCGGTGGTGAGAGGAATAGAAATGGGGGAAGAAGATGTGGTGGTGACGGTAGTGGGTGGTGGTGGGAGAGATCTGGAGCGCACCGGCAATTTCCTCCGACGCACGTATGCAGTGATGGAGGAGGAGGGAGGGGGTAGGGTGGGTGCGATGGAAGTGGTCGGGAGGGGGGAAGTGGATACCGGGATGGCAATAGATGAGGGAGGAGAAGAATGTGGTGAGGGAGGTGATGGATGTGGGGATGTGTGGGAGGGTGGAGGAGAAGATCGTCGAGGTGGTGAAGGTGGAGGTGGACCGTGGATGTGAGTGAGAAGGCGAAGAATGGTGGCCACGTTCCTCTCAAGTGCGAGGAAACGTGGGTGAGTGAGAAAAGAGGATGGTGATGGGTCCGAGGAGGCAGAGGACATGGCGAGCTCACGAAGGGCAGCGACCTCCCTTTCAAGACCAAGACGGGCAGAGACCTGGCGGCGACCAAAAGATGTAGACTGACGTGAGGCAGAAGTGGTGCCGGTAGGTAAGGTGGAAGTGGTGCCGGTGGCAGTGGTCATGCCGGCACAGGAGACAAGGCCAGAAATGGCCGCTAAGAGGTGCTAAGACGTGGTGGGCCCCGGAACAGAAACAGGACGACTCAGGCCAGCCCCTATATCTCCCCGAGACACAGGGATATCCTGCTCGCCTAAGTGGGCGGCAGGGGACGGTGGTCTGCATGCGTCCGCGGGAAGGAAAGGAAGGTTCAACCCCGCTAGGAAGTTCGGATCGGGTGGGAAGGTCCAATCTCCCACAAGAGCTATGGTCATGCGAGCGGGGTTGGGGAGAATGGTGTAAGGGGTGGGGGTGGCCATAATTGAAGATGAAGCGACCATCGGAGTGGGGTCTAATCATGTGAATGTGCCGCAGGACATCAATATCTAGCTGTGAGGGTCCTGCGGCAGTGGGAAGATTATTGGGGATGGGAATATTAAATTGGGGGTAAGAGCAAATGATAGTAATGATGCCCCCACAACAAAATTTCCCCTTACCGGCCCGGCTGATCTCGAGAACCTTGTAAACAAGCCAATCGCCGCCATGGATGGGGACGGTAGGGGCCCTGAAGCTAATCCCATCATCGTCCCGGACAAAAGGGAAAGTCATGGCCCAGAGGATAAAAAGGTCAGGGATAGTCACGGTGCCGGACTCGTCCCTGGGAAAAAATGCAGATGATATGATCTTGTGGGCCAAACGAAACACGGGATGAATGATGGAGGAGGCCTTGGCCCTTCCTCGGGGATAGTCATGGAGCAGTGTGAGGCGGAACCAGAATTGATCGACGTTAAACTCGGGCGTGTACCCGTAGTGTCGAATGGAGTCATCCCCAAGATTGGGGAAACCAAATATATCGTTAATGGTATTCAGATTTGTGGTGACACTCTTGTTACGCACCCGGAATTTTATGATCGACCCGGACTCCCAAACAAGTGTAGAGAGAAATTCGAGGGTGAGTGCCGGGTAGGATACGGTAGATGCATTAAGAAAGGCCAACCATCCTAAGTTAGCGAAAAGAGATTCGACTTCGGTGTAGACACCGAGATCGACCAGTGATTGTGTATGCGGGAACTTAGTTGATAGATGCCCCCGAGCATCGAGCCTACGATAAAAATCCTTGTGCTCCTGGTTCCTAAAGATATACCCATGCGGGCCCAACATTGGGTCTACAGGGGGGATAACAGGCGGGGGAGGGCCAAGTGTAAGTGCTCGTGTGTGGGAAGGGGGACGTGTTTGTTTTCGTCTCTTTCGAGACGGTTCATCCTCCCGCATAATCCCCTTCCCCTTGTCTTCATCCTTAGCCATGCGTGAGTGTGCGTGTATGAATGAGTGCAAAAGCAATGAATGCACACTAACACAAGCAAAATGAGCAAGCACAATTTATAGGGCAAAAATAGAAATATGAGCGTAGGAGCGAGTGTACCCAAGCGAAATGGCGAAGCTTGCTCGTAGATGTCCCCACACTGTGCAATGAGAGTAGCGTGGAGCCGCGGCGACCTCTTTCAGCAAGAATTTTCGAAATGGGCGTTGTTTGGGGGGAATTAGGTCAGAAACTCGAAATGAAAGGAGAGAGGGAGTGTAAATGATGGAGAGATTGATGGAGGAGGTGGGGAGAGGGAGTATTAGAGGAGTGGAGGACGTGGGGGAGTGAATCGGGCTGTTGGGGAGGAGAGGCAGGCGAAACGACTGTGGAAATGGCGGTCGGGCGAGGGTGAATGCGAACGGGTGGTCGGGGGTTTTTATAGGGTTTTAAGTCGAACCGATCGGGTGACTTGTCACCCGATCGGTTGACGGTTAGGTCAAAAATTCTTGCCGAAGAAGTGCTACAGGCGAACCGGTCGGTTGACTTGTCAACCGATCGATTGGCCGCTCCACTCATTTTCCCGAGAATTGAGGGTTGCTCACCCGGTCGCTTCAACCGATCGCGCTCTAACTCAACCGATCGGTTGATATTTCCCAAAAATTTCCCGAGAATTCTCCCCAGATCACCCGGTCTGTCATACGGTCTCTCCATTCTTCAACCGACCGGTTCATTTGGGGACAGTTGTGGCTTGTATCTGATACATCCCAACCGATCGGTTGCGTTATCAACCGATCGTTTGGGGCTTTGTTTCCTGCAAAAACCAACAGATTTGTCTAAGTCCCTGAATGGATGTTCCTGCGGCTGATTTTATTTATAAAAATAGATAAAATAAAGTCAAAAATAACACTAAAAAGTGGGGCAAAAGTTTAGAGCATGGGTTGCCTCCCATGAAGCGCACTTGTTTAACGTCGTTGGCTCGACGCCCGCAAGTGATGTTCATGGTGGTTGATACGGGTGATGCCCGAAGTTCGGCATCCCTTCTTCATTGGAGCTTACGGCTTTGGAGTAGTCAGCGGCTGGAGAAAGATTTGCTCGATTACCCTCTCCTTGTTCTTGGGATCCGGGGGCTTCTCTTTCGTATTGGCGTTTACCGCCATCTTCTTAAGGATCCGGACCTCGTCTTTGGTGAGGTC
Source organism: Scilla litardierei (assembly GCA_030789695.1). Classification (NCBI taxonomy): domain Eukaryota; kingdom Viridiplantae; phylum Streptophyta; class Magnoliopsida; order Asparagales; family Asparagaceae; genus Scilla; species Scilla litardierei. The sequence continues at coordinate 266,170,771 of CM061142.1, read as the reverse complement.
CATGGGTTCTTTCCCCGTTTTCCTTACAGGAGGAGCCTTGGGGAACCCGGGAGGGGTCGTACATGCTGCACTCACTTTCCCAGCAGCATCATTGTTCTTGTGGCCGTATTGGTCTTCTGAATTCCCCAAGTCATCTGGGGGGGTTTCTTAAGAGAATCTCCCAGGAGCTCTCTTCAGCAGGTTTATCTTCTTTCATCTCCAGCAAATTACACCGAGGGTCATCTGGGGGATCGGGGTACTTCATGGACAACCCCAGATCAAATTCAACCTTTTCTCCGCTGACGTTTAGCGAAAGTTTTCCGTTCTTCACATCAATCAAAACGCCAGCAGTGGCCATGAAAGGCCGTCCCAGGATGATGGGGGTGTGTGCGTCTTCAGGCATGTCCATGACTACGAAGTCCACTGGCACATGCACCCCTTTTACATTAACGGGGAGGTCATCCACAATCCCCATCAGATATTTGACCGACCGGTCAGCAAGTTGTAGGGTCATACCGGTGGGCTCCAAATCACCCATTCCTATCCTTTTATACATCGACAAGTGCATCAAACTGACACTCGCTCCGAGATCGACGAGTGCACGATGAATCTTTACTGCCCCGATCGTGCAAGGAATAGAGAAGCTCCCCGGGTCTTTAAGTTTCGGCGGATTTGCCCTCTGGATGAGAGCGCTACATTCCGCCGTCAACACTACTTTCTCCTTTCTAGACCCTCTCGTCACCAAATCTTTCAGGAATTTCGCATAGGAGGGGATTGTTTCGATTGCTTCCAGGAAGGGGATTTGCAAGCTCAGGTCCTTGACCATGGCGAAGAACTTGCCATATTTCTCGTCGATTTTGGCCTGAGCTAACCGTTGTGGAAAAGGCACAACGGGTTTGAACACTTTCGGGCTCCCTTCCTCGTTCTTCTTCTTCTCTTCTTCAGAGACTCCCTCCGGAGTCGTAGGATTTGATGACGAAGCACCGGCGTCGTTTGATTTTTCGATCGGTCGCTCGACGACCAACGGTGCTTCCGGTCTGTTAGGGGGCACTCTAGTAGGGATTTGTGTCCCGCTTCTCAGAACGATAGCAGACACATTTGCGTGCTCGTGCACGAGTGCCGACGTTTGGGTTCCTCCCCTCGGGTTCACCTCCGGTTGTGGCGGCAATTGGTTTTGTGACCTTGAAAGGTTCGCCACTTGTAACCCCAGCTGGGTTACTTGGTCCGTGAGGGCCCGTTGACCCATTTCCAGCTTTTGATTGATCTTCTCCTGGTTGGTTATATATTGAGTCAAGAGAGACTCAACCGGAGAGACGGCCCTCTGTTGGCCATACTGCTGCTGCTGCTGGATTGGCTGTTGATTCCTGGGGGTGTAAAATTGTTGCTGAGGTTGCTGCTGATATTGTTGCTGCTGAATCTGACTCTGCTGTGGCCTAGTCGGCTGATATGTTTGTTGCTGCTGCGGCTGCGGCGGCGAGGGCTGGAATGGTGCCTGGTAACCGAAGTTAGGGTGGTTCCTGTTGTTTGGAGAGTAGGCCGGGTTGGAATTGGTTCTTGGCGGATACGGCGCATTTCCCGTGGGGTTGTAAAATAGTGCGCTCGCCTGATCCAACGGTGGTGGGACGTCACCACCGTCGAATTCCCCAAAGAATTCGGATTCTACCGCTGAAATCTGTTGTGTACCGGCCCCACCGGCTCCTACCATTAGTGCGGAGATCTGGGTCGAAAGCAAGTCGAACTTGCTTGAAAGTTTGTCGACGTCCTCGACTCTGTGTATACCCCCAGACCTGGGTGTGGCTCTCTCGTCACACCACCGCTCATTGTTGGATGCCATATTTTCCAGAATATGTCCGGCATCTTCCTCGCTCCTTGACATGAAGGAACCCCCAGCCGCAGCGTCCATAGAAGATTTTAGGTCATCCCTCAGCCCATTGTAGAATAGATTAATAATCTGCCACTTCGGAAGCTCATGGTGAGGGCATCTTCTCTGCATCTCCTTGTATCTCGTCCAAGCTTCATGCAAGGACTCGTGGCTGGCCTGGGAGAAGGAGGAGATCTCACTCCTCAACTTCATGGTCTTCCCCGGAGGAAAGAACTTCGTCAGAAAAGCGTTGGAGAGCTTCTCCCAGGTATTAAAAGTGTTGGGGTCCTTCCCCCTAAGCCATTGCTTGGCTTTGTCCCGCAACAAGAAGGGGAACAGCTTCAGACGGATCGCCTCAGTCGTGACACCATTAATCCGGAAGGTGTCACATTTCTCCAAGAAGGAGTCTAGATGCTCGATCGGGCTCTCCATGGGCGCACCTGAAAACTGATCCTGCTAGATCCATGTCACCAAAGACGGCTTTAGCTCAAAGCTTTGGGCCGTAATAGCTGGAAGATAGATGGCAGAAGTGGACTCGATAGATGGCATCGAGTACTCCAACAGGGACTTGTGAGACGGGGTGTTCTCCTCCATGGATTCGGGATCCTCTCTTCTTCGCTTCTCAGCGGCCAAGCGCCTAAGGGTGGCGTTAATCTCTGGATCAACGGGGATCAAGTCGTCGAGACTTCTTGAACTCCTGCGCATGAAAAACAACAAACACCCGTGAAGCGACAAGTGGGAAAGAAACAGATAAGATAAGAAATAAAAAAGAAGAAAATAAAAAGGAAAAAGAAGAATGCGAAAATTATCGCGAGGTAGGGATAAGAGCTAGACACTATGGTTCAAGAGATCCTAAAACAACAAGCACGTTGCCTCCCCGGCAACGGCGCCATAAACTTGACGTGTGCCACGCTGGCGGTGACCCGCGTGTGACAGGGTTTAGATATTTGTAACCGCAAGCGCACGGTGTTGTAGTGTGGCTTGGGGGTCAAACACAGGCAGGCTAGGATGTGCTTGTGTCAAGGAGGACCAAAATCACCCCGTGGGGCGAGCTAGCCCGAATCAGTTAATGGGTTGTCACGGAAAAGAATGCAAGGTATGAACAATAAGAAAATAAACCCGGGACTTTGGTTTCCACTCCAACGAGCGAATCTCGCCGATACGGCATACGGGTAGGATAGCGATCGGAATTAGGGTCTATGTGAGACGTTGCCTCTGAAAGTGGTACCGGCATCCCATGGGCCCGATATTCCGGTCAGTGCCCAGGATGATACACCGGACTTCCTGGATTCGATCAGTGGGCACTCCCGTGTCCATTAACACTGATCGATTCCGGGAGCACTAAGCTCGCAACGATAACTCCCAACGTCTCATCCTGTCGCTTCCGCGTGCTAGGATTCGGCGTCTACACTAAGGGCGTGAGCTATGGCTAGGGAGTCAACCGCGAAGTTTATTCCCCCTTGGCCCAACGGTCAAAGGCGGTCTTTTTCCCGCCGATGACAATGAAACACCCCGCGTAACCGTTAGATTCCTAATCCCTATCGATTTCCTAACCCTATGGATGCATCGGGAAGAGCCCCCGAAGGGGTTTCCGCCAAAATCCCAGATTTGGGAACTACTCACAAAAATTCATTAAAAGCGATCTAAACGAAAATGAACTGTTGGAATCATAATCAGACGATTAGAATGCGAAGGTAGTAGAGCAATTGAGATAATAATAAAGTTTAAGAAAGATCCGAAAACTTACAATAGAGAAGTAATTACAACTGTCACAATAGGAGAAAACAGTAAAAACTAGCAGCTCCCCCCATTTCTGGAACCCTAGGGGTTCTATTTATAGGCTCTCGTATCACCCGATCGGTTGACAAGTCAACCGATCGGGTGATCCGTTACAGATAATGAACAGAAAACGGTGAACTTTCACTCGGTCATATGAACCGGTCGGTTAAGTTCTTGGAGTGACCGGTTGGATCTTGGCGCCATCGGGTGAAGGGATCGGTTGGGTGCCAGTGTCTTCGGCTCTTCAGCATCAGCTACAGATGAACCGATCGGGTGAGAGTCACCCGATCGGTTGGAATTTGGCTCGAGAAGACAGAGAGTTGGCCCCAGTTGAACCGGCCTGTGAACCGGTCGGGTGACTTCCACTTGAGCTCCAGCTGAGACCGGGTGGTGCACGCGTGCATCACCCGATCGGTTGGAGATGACCAACCGACCGGGTGAGGGGCTGAAAGATGTATTCTTCGTCGTTTGACCCCTGGATCACGTGTGACTCCTCCCGCTGCTCCGGGGACACATGATATCATCGTTAAACGTCCCCTACGCGGGCAATCTCCTGCAAACATGGAGAAACAAAGAAAAGTGAAAGAAAACGAGAAAATACGAGAAAACGAATAAAAGACGGCGGAAAACACGGAGAAACACAAAAGAAAACGTGTGTGAATATATGAAATATAAACGCACGTCAGCATGCATGTTATATGCAACATATGGAGCATGCATAAGATGAGGTGGATGTGCATACATGGGAGGATGGTGTGCATGAACATATGAATGTGTAGGAGCACCTGCATGAGTATTTCTCATGTGTGGGTTTGCACGTGTCTATTGGTGTGGAGCATAAAATGTGTCATACATGTCCACATGTGAAGTAGGAGATTTCCTACTGTATGAGTGTTGGTGTACATATATGCATGACCTTTCTTTTGGTTTCCACCCTTAGTGGGTTTCTTGCCAAAAGAAGGAAATTGTGAACTGGTGGCCTTCTTGGTAGGTTTTCTACCAATAGTGTTTTTGACACCACTAGTGGATGCACCGAAGGATGTCCTCACAAAATCTATAGTTGCACCATTATAGGAGGTGCGATATTTGGATGCATTTGCTTCCACATAACCACGTCCAGCACGATGTATGGCCGGAAATTGGTTTGCAAGCAATTCATCCAATTGACATTTCCCTTTGCTAAATCTCTTAACTTGGGAGGACATGAGCTCATATTTCTCCTTAAGAGAAGAAATATTGGTATCCAAAGTGGACACACGTGTTTTAAGCTCATGCATTTGGGTTTTAAGAGAATCATTCTCAACACCTAATTGTGTGTTTTGAGAAGCTAGATCAATACTATCTTTAGAATAATTTTGATCTAGTTGAGATTTGAGGGAGTTCGCCTCATTTCTCAAGATGTCATTTTGAGAAATCAAATTTGCTTTCTCAAGTGTAAGTGTATCAACAATGGTGTCATTGTTGATGATGCATGGAATGGATGATTTACTAAGATTAGATTTCTTTAAAGTAGTATATCTAAGCATAAGAGATTGATACTTAGAAAATAATTCTTCATTGGCAATCGAAGTTCATCCATGGTTACCTCGGGTTCATCATTGTCACTATCATTCTCATCGGAGAATGGATCTTATCGGGCCATGAAACAGATATGTGCATTCTCACTCTTTTCATCCTCGGATTTACTTGAGGAATCTCTGCTTGAATTATCGAACGTCCCAACAAGTCCTTTCTTCTTGTCCTTCTTGAATTTGTCAGACTTTTGGTACTTTGGAGCTTTTCACTTTTCTTTGTTCTAAGCATTGGGCAATCCTTCTTGATGTGCCCTGGCTTGTTACACTTAAAACAAAGAGACGAGGTATTGTTAATGGAATCAAATTTAGTTTTGGAAGGAAATTTACCTTTGCAAAAGAAGAGTTGGAACTTCTTTGCCATTTGTGCCATTTCTTCCAAGGTCATTTCATTCTCGGATTCTTCACTAACGGAGGATGAAGAAGTAGCTTGAATGCTAACGCTTTCTTCTTGGCCTCCGTTGGGTTCATGATTGCTCTAATCTTCATTCGGTTCTTCCTTCGTACTTAGTAAGACATGAAAGTATCGATGAGATTCACCACGATGTAATTCTTCATGTCATTGACCTCCTCAATGGCGATTGCTCTTCTTTCCCATTTTAGGTCATTCCCATGATTATCTTTCTCACCTTTTCTTGTTGGGTGTAGACTTGACCAAGAGCTTCAAGCTCATTGGTGATGTCAGTGAAGCGTCTGTACATCGTTGCAATGTTCTCATTATCCTGCATATGAAACATATCGAAAGTTTGTATTGCAACATATAATTTAGACAACATTGCCTTGTTCGTTCCCTCGTGGGTAACGACGAGATGGTTCCATATATGCACTCTTACATGTGCATACCTTATTGAACTCATCTGGATCCAATTCACAATAAAGAGCGTTCATTGCCTTGTCATTGTTCGCTTCGGCGGACTTCTCCGAGGGAGTCCATTTGTCAAAATCCTCTTTGAAGGGATCAATGTATTCCTTATGGAGGGTTCTCCAAAGAGAAGCACTCCTAATAAACGTCTCCATCGACACTTCCAATACCCAAAATTTGTGCCATTGAAACGCGGAGGACAAACCGTTAATTATCCTTGGAAGGCGATGGACACACCATCACGATCGTAATTGTTGTACGAAGGAGGTGGAGGAATATTATTGTTGTTGTTGGATGACATAGCTAAAAACCTTTGCTTTGATACCAATTGTAAGGACCCAGGCTATGAGGAAAACACTAGAAGGAGGGTTGAATAGTGTTTATAAAATTTAAATGATAGTTATACCAATTTAAATTCCTAACCAACAATAAATGCAGAATTATAAATAAACCAAAAATGAAACAATGCTAACGCAAAGTATGTTTCAATGGATCGGATTATCCAAGTCAACTCCTAACTTGTTCCCAGTAATCATACGTCCCTTCCACCCGGATACCTCCGAATACTCAAGTTAGAACCCTAACTTGAGGTTTCTTTTAAACCCACTTGTAGCAACCCTACAAGTGAAATCGAAACACAATTGATATCCTCGAGTCCCACAACTTGGGATCAAGCAAATCACCCTCACAAACCGAGAGAAAAACTAATATCGAAAGATATGAAATAATGAAATAGCAACACTTACGATCACCTATGCCTTAAAGTAGAACTTGAAGGAGCAAGTGTGTTGTGTGTTGAAGTCTCTTCCAAGAAGAGAGAAAGCCATTTCTCTTGTCACCACCAATTTCCTAGAGGATATCACTTTGATTCTAGATTGGAGAACAAGAGAGAATGAGATTGGAAAAATCTAGGGCTTTTGGATCTGAGAGCTTTTAAAACTTGAAGATGAAAGCTTAGGGTATTCAAGAGAAGATCAAGTAGATGAGTAACCGCTCAATGCAACAGTAGAAACCCTCTTTATAGGTTTACTAAACCCCTCAAACAGAATCCCCAAACCCCCTTTGAAATTTGTGGAAAAACAGCCAATGGATAGAATTTACACACTCGACAGTCGACTGATGAAGAACCAACAATTGACTGCTGCACTGTGTCAGAGGGTATGTGAGAATTCAAATGGTAACTTACCACGTATGACAGTCGACTGCTGAATGTCTGACAGGGGCCTATAAACCTAACAGGCGACTGAGAAACCTTCTACAGGCGACTGAACGAAACATGAGTAAATTCAGAAAACTTAAGAAGTTTTGGGAAGACAGGACATGCGACTGATGTGGAATACACAGGAGCCTGTGCCATGGACAGGCGACTGTGAAACCAGTATCAGTCGTCTAGCCGAAACTTGTAAAACTTGTCAAACACCAAGTGTTAAGACAAGGATCGACAGGCGACTGAAGAAGCATACATAGTCGCATGTGCCATGGGCAGGTGACTGTCTAGTCAACATCAGTCATTTGGTCGAATGAAGATAAGATAATGATCTTTAGGCAAGAGAGAGACAAGCGACTGACTAACAAGTCATAAACGCATATAACTTGGACATGCGCATGTACTTTGTACGACAGTTGTCTGATGGAAGTTATAGCTGAAAGCCCAAAAACCAAATGATAACGTATGTGTAAAACAGACGACTGTAGAATAAATCACAGGCGACTGTTTGGAGACAAGCGCCTGTTAAACGTTCAACAGTCACCTGTTGAAATCCAAAATGCACATGCTTGAGAAATATGAATTAGAGGCCAAGGAAATGTGATTTAATGATTTCCTAGGATAGAAATAAAGATGTGTGTGTACTCCAAAATAGTTCTACTTCTAAGCTACATACTAGAAGAGAATAAAAGGATTACATCTTGTATTAGCATCTCTTCTTTCCAAAGAATGAGCTTGAAGTCTTCTAGGAGCTTCATTTATCATCTTTGATCATCCAATCCACTTTTCATGCTTTGATTGATCCTTGAGTGACATCCATTGCTAATTAATCTTCATGATATACTTAGGCAATGAATTAACTGCAAGTATGTGATTAGTCACAAGTTTTTACGTTTGCTCATCATCAACACCAAGTAGGGAGAAGTCCAATACTCAACATCTTAATCCCATTCTTCAACTAGAAATCTTTGATTGTTGGGGGGATAGAGTTTATATGACCATTTCTAATCTCATTTGGGCACGCATACATATTAGTTGCCGTTGACTATGTGTCTAAGTGTGTAGAGGCCATATCATATAGAAATAATGAGGGTTCCACTGTGGTGAAATTTCTCAAAGAAAACATTTTTTCACGTTTTGGAATACCCAAGGCCATGCTAAGCAATGGCAGATCCCATTTTTGCAACAAACACTTCATTAAGCTAATGAAAAGGTTTAGATTAGCACACAAAATATCCACACCATACCACCCCAAACAAATGGTCAAGCTGAGTTGGCCAATAGAGAAATAAAAAACATTCTTCAAAAAACGGTGAATCCTTCATGCAAGGATTGGAGTGTTTGATTACCAGAAGCACTTTGGGTATATCAGACTACATACAAAACTATTTTAGGGATGTCATCGTACCCGATTGTTTATGGCAAACATTGCCACTTTCCTTTAAAATTAGAGCACAAATCATATTGGGCAATTAAGCGCATTAATTCAAATTTGGACTCATCCAATATTTCTCACAAATTGCAGCTATGTGAATTGGAGGAGCTAAGGCGAGATGTATATAACAACGCGAGGATCTCTAAAGAACCGATGAAGGCCGAGCATGACAAGATGAAACTTAGGAGGGAATTCCTCTTGGGACAAAGAGTTCTACTCTACAACGCCCGTCGGACAAATTGCGTTCGAAGTAGGTCTGACTCTTCATCGTCAAACATGGATTCCCACATGGAGAGGTGGTGCTAGTTAATGATAAGGATGGGAGTGAGTTTAAGGTCAATGGAAAATGGTTAGAGCACTACCATGATACTTGGATCAAGGATAAGAGCACCGAGGAGCTTATGGACCCACCATCGGGTGGTGACTAAAATGCGTGTTCTTTCCAAAACTTTTGCTTTTCTTTTTAAATTTTTTTCTTTTTTCTTTCATTTGTGTGTTTGTTTGTTTCTCATTTTGTCATTTCTAATTCCCTCTCACACATTAATGACAATGCGAATATTGGGTTGGGGGTGTTAGAATTTTTGAGAATTTTTGAGTATATACTTTTGGACTTCTACTTCACATGTATACATGCACATCGATAGATACTTACACAAACACAATTTTATAGGAGAAGTTTGAATATTTTTTTGATATACTTACTTGTGCATATATGAGAAATCACAAAAATTTCCATGGATTCGTACCCTTTAAGCTTAATTATGGTGAACATAGTCTAATTTCTTTCTAATTCCTAAAATTAGCTATAACATGATTGTGTTAATCATTTTTCCATGTACATGATCTTGAAACACATTTTTATGAAATTGATTCATATCTCCATGATGTTCATGTTCATTTCAACTCATGTTAGTTAGATTCAAATCTTATGTCGCATGAACTCGTGGTAGAAGTAATTGAATGGAGTGATTCATAAGCTTAGAAGAACCTGGCCATGACGATACTAATTGCCATTAATGATGCGCACTTAGCTTAGTACCCATAAATTTAAAAAATTTGATAAATAAAGTGCATCGTTCTTCGTGTCTCCATGCCTCATGAAGCATTGGAGCTTCGCGTCGAAAACTAGGATCATAGAGGAGTGCACAAAAAAACAAAAACAAACTTAGACAATTCGAGTTAGTTGCTTCGTATGGGTTTCTCCAAAACCAATGCCCAAAGATAGTCTGATCTTAGATCCATTGATCCAAAGCTTGTTACATGAATTGTTTCAAGTTTCAAAAATATATAATATGAATAATGTAAAAGATAGAGAAAGAATGATATATGGGATGTCAAGCCTAAGTTCGTGAATTTTTGACATTTTTGGGTGTTGTGGTGGCCAAATCCTCTAAAACTTGGAATTATGAAATGAAATTGCCATCTACCATTGATACTTGCAATTTTGTCTTGCATCATGCTAGCTAGTGTTGTTTTTTAGTTGATGTTATGGAGTATGCGCCTATTTCATCGGTATTCATGTTTATTTTGGATTATATGTGGAGAATTGATTTCAGTAATTCGTGCCATGACTCATTTATGGAATTTATGAGCTTCTTGATTGATCAGAATTAGTTTGCTTATTTTGCGAAGATTCTTGCAGAAAACTAGTTAATGGTGTAATTGAGGAGAAATACTACATAATTTCCTATTATATATTTGCATTTTGTGCATACATATTCCTTATTTAGATTCTAATATATACATTTTTTGAATATCATGTGATATTAGGGCTTGTTATTGGTTTATGCATAAAACATTATTTTTGTAGATTATTTTTTGCATTCCTATGTTTCCAAGGTGAATTGTATAATTTTCTGAACACAACGCATATTTCTCTATAATTTTCGAAGACTAAATGCAAATTTCTGGAATTTTCAGGAGTCTAGACGCCTGATGTAGGTTTACTAGATGCCTGTAATAGTGTTCCAGCCATCTGGTCTCCCTACATCAAACGGTTGAACAGTCGAGGAAACGAGGGGTGAAAAAAATAGAGAGTTGGAAAGATATTACAATCATGACACTCATGCCTATTAAGCGCTTGAAGAAGGCGGACCAAGTCCATTGTAGTATCAGATACACGCACAGATATGCCAGATGCCTGAACCCACTTCGTGAGACGCCTGGCCACTTAACTCAAGGTAGAGCCCCGAGCAACCAGATGCCCGGACAGAAGCATCCAGACGTCTGATCCACCACTCAACTCAAGGGACCAGACGAACGATCAGACGGCTGGCTTGTGACTTACAATAGGGACGGACAAGCAACCAGATAGGTCTGATCACTGAACCCGTTGCCATCAGCTGTTTTCTTTTACGAATTTTGATAGCTCTTCTCTCCAACCCGACCCGAATCTGCTCCTTAATCTATACAGTTTTGCCCCTTGATCTTAGATCTAAGGGTGTAGCTTGTATTTGGGAGTGGATTATACAAGCTCTCCTCTCTCCAGGTTTAGTCAATCATCTTTATTATTTTCTTTGTTTACCAATAGAAGAGGGGATTAGGGGAAAGAGCACACTAATGTGGGAAGAGCGTTGAGCTAAGTTTCATCTAGCATCAAAATCTTATTTTTTTTTCTTCTTATTGTAACTTTGATCTTGTGTATAAACCCTTGGATGATGTTTTTGATATTAAAAATTCATTTTTATTTGTGATGAGTAGCTAAACTCTTTCTTGTGTGGTGTATGTATAGTTGATGAAATAAAAATGTCTTTTTTATTTCTTGTGTCACAAATAAAAGTGACACAGTTGGCAGTAAATCCATGGTTGGATATATTTTCACTCTTAATGGAAAGACAATAAGTTAGAAAAGTTCCAAGCAAGACATTGTAAGTGATTCAACGATGGAAGCTAAGTACATCGTAGCCAATGATGCAGCAAAGAAGGTGATCTGGATGAAGAAGTTCATTACAATGTTTGGTGTTGTTCCTTCGATTGTTGATACTTTGTATTGTGATAACAATGGGGTAGTTTCACTGCCAAAGGAACCTAGATCTCAGAGGAAATCTAGACGCATCCTTAGAAAGTTTCACTTGATACGTGAAATCCAAAGACGATGGAACATTGAGATACAAAGAGTTAGTAATGATGATAATGTAGCAGACCTGCTCATGAAAGTGTTAGGTTTTCTTTCATGCATAACAAATTTATATGCAGCGAAAAAAATAGAAACCTACCAAAGATCCATGCGTTTCAATTTATTTGATCGTGATTACTAACCTTTGGTGAATGTTCGAAGAATCAAACTGCAAGTGCTGCTCAATGAATAACCACCCTCTACCAGTATCCACATACAAACGGAAGTTGCAAGGGTGCTAGCTCCTTACCGCAACTAGGGTTTACTCTCGATCTGTATTTTCTCAAAAAGGCATAGATCCCATAGCGCTTTGAAAAACCTTTCTATATCATATATAGAGTCCCACGTTAACCCTTTAACGCATTTCAGTTACGTAGAGATATCTTAGGGATAATATCTAACAGTTAAGATATATCGTCCCATTTTGAATTTCAAATCAGATTTTAAATTCAAAGTCTTATTAAAAACCATATCCCATCTATTACCTTCTTTATGTGCGACCCAATATGCTCGTATCAAATTGGCAGTGGGCCTAATCCAATTATAAGACCACAAGTCATAAGTGATTTCTAGCAAGACATTATGACTACCCAATTAATATGAATATCGTTAATCTGATATTAACCTAACCAATAGAACATGTCATAATCCTTTTGTCACATGATATCTGAGTTGAACATAAGTCATGGACAGTGTTATACTTATATTGTTCAAACATTTAATTTCTGAATTACTAAGTAGACTGATAAAAGCAAATGAAATTGATCATGTATCAATTCATCTGAGCACGGCCATGCATTTCTCTGTCCTACTTGTCGAGTGGCTAATTAGATATCTCTCTCATAAGAGAGACAAATTTTATCTTATTCATTCACTTTTCTCTGCATTATTCACATCATTGTCAATCATAACCTTTATGATTATCTGATTAAAGATAACGTTTGGTTTTGTCAAAACACAATGTTCCTCATGTAGGAAACTGTGATGATCTCAGGTATAAGGATTTTATGACATAACTATTATGAGATCATTTATGACACTGATCCATGTAATGATTTCATTGCGATTTTATCCAGTACCTTGTTCTCCAACAAGTACCTACAAGTTTGATTTGTATCACCATACAAATAATTATATCATAATTATCAACCAAACTCATACTAGTCTTAATTCATCATTATAGCTTTAGTGATGAATGACTAGGGATAATTAGAATAACATAAAGCGCCTATTTAAACATTATTATAATGAAACATGCAAGCAATATAATAATAACATTAAGAGAACCATTTTATAAATGAAAAGAATGATATAACATACAGGTCCAAAATATTTGGCCTAGGGCATAACCACTAACAGAAAGCCATTCTACAAAATAGACTGGATTGTTTAGTGGATAAAATCGATATGAGGTACTGTAATAATTGGCTAAAAGTGCTAGTGGGAGATGTTGGGGAATGCATGCCCTTAAGACAATTATTATAATTACAGTAGACATCTCGTTCGAAATGATAGTCATTTATTTGGTAATCTTGATCTACGATATCCTCTGTGTCATTTATGTTAGGTATTAGTGTTTCATACCAATATTATTTTGATGATGATCACAACATTATGTTGTTGCTAATGTCTCTCATATTTTAGTCTCTTTGTTAACAAATGAAGAATATCATTATTGGAGATGAAATGCTTGGTGTGCAAGGATGGACATCAAAAAGAGCAAGGCCAAAGCTTGGACTCAAGGGGTGCTAAAGCTTGAAAGTTGATGGGGAGCATCAAGGCGTTAAGATATTAAAGATTAGACTCTAAAGGAAGCAATGTAATTCATGTAATTTTATTTAATTGCTTCTCTCTTTTGGAGTCTAGGTTGTATATAATGCCTTGATAGATGGACTAACTCTTTTATGCATATGCATTTTCCATCATTAGTGAGCCTTAGGATTCTCATAGAAACAATCCCAATAGGTTCACCATGCCTTAAACTGAAACTAGAGTTTTTGGCTCTTTAACAAGCGACTGATGAAGGAAGGATAGGCGACTGGGTGATCCAAGCGCCTTGCCAGCCTTCTACAGTCGGCTAGTATGCACTAGCTTAAGCAATTTTTATTGACTCTATCTTGAGCTATTGGAGACAGACGTCTGACATTCATTTTACAGGCGCATGTTTTTCATCAGGCGCCTGGAATTGTTCTACAGTCGTCTCTGTGCCAAAGTACATAATTTGCATTTTCTGGGTTTCAACCCATCTTACAAGTCAACTGATGAATTATTTTCAGTCGAATGTCTAATTACATGTGCCTGTAAAATGGTGATCAATCATTTGAAGGTGCTAGTGTGAATGTTGCATTTTCTTTGCTCCTTTCCATCCCTTGTGACAGTCGCCTGCTGAAGGATATTCAGGTGCATGCACCTTGTTTAGGCACCTATGTAGTATTCTACAGTCGCCTGTCCTGTCTCAGATTATAGCTGTTGGGAATTTTATAGCCGTTAACCAGTCGACTGTCAGTCCTTCTTCAGTCGACTGTCTTTACCGTAAACTGCCAAAATCTAGCCATAGCAGATTTCTTTCCTTTGGGTATTTTGGCAGGTGTTATTGGTTTCTTTGGACTTCCTATATATAGGATATGGCTTAGTTCATTTAGAAATCTTGGAAACATTAGAAAACATTGAAGATCATTTCATATCTTCTCTAAGCCACTCCTCTCTCATTCCCATCATAGAGCTTCAATCTTATGCTATAACATCTAAGCTCTAGGGAATTTCTCCAAGGGATTTTCAATCTCATTCCTTTTCTTGGAGAACATCTTTCTTTTCTTCATTCATACACTCAAGTGAGAAGTGTTAGGATTCATTCCTAGAAGTGAGAAAGATCATCAAGTGCAATCAAAGCCTCATCTCAAGCACTTGGGTTTCACACTTGCATGCCTTCTTCTTCACATTGGTAAGATCATGTTAAGGCATATGTACGTGTTGTTTTTGTTTCATTTCTTTTCTTTGAAACCCTAGCATTTTGTGTGAGAGCTACTTACTCCCTATGTGAGAGTATAACCCTTGTGTAGGGTTAGTTGAGATCTCTCTTTATGAGAGTTAGAGTCTTTCTGTGTATGGGCATGGATTTATCTGTGTGAGAATCCAAATCCTCACTGTGCGGTATCTCTCTGTGAGATTGTATTCACTTCCTTATGTAGGATTATAGTGACTATTGGTGTGGCTGAATGTACCCAAGTTTGGGGAATTAGGATAAAATCCGTGTGTTTGCGATTGTTGTTGTTGAGCATGCTCTGATACCACTTATTAGGACCTGGACTGGCTATACAATACACTAGAGGGGGATAAATAGCGTAATGGCAAGCAAAGTGCTTAATTAAAAAGTTATTAAAATTAATGCACAATAAGCAGCGGCTCCAATTATGTTGTACAATTGGTAAAGAGGATTATCTTACAATTGGCATGATCTCAATTGGTAAAGATTTTTCTCTTATTCTTTACAATTAGTATTAGATCTTAGAAGTCAATCATTTGATCATTTCTATGATCTAGGGGGAGCATGGGAAGTGATTGATACCCACTAAATTTTTCCAATTTGGTATCATACATCTCTTTATCTCTTGATTAGTTGTCATTTTTTACGATTGGTATCAATGACAAGATATTATTTCTTGTATGTTTGATATCCACATTTTTGATAATGACAAGGGGGTGAGAGATAGAATTATGTAAATCATATCTTATATGGGGGAGAGATATATACATATGGGGAGAGATATGTGGGATTATGTAAACCATGCATGTGGAGAATGTTATTGATTTTTATTTCAATTGGTTAATGTAATCCGTGCCTATTATATGTTACCATTGTTTCTTATTATTTCAATTGGTTTATCTCATTTTACAATTGGTGCATATAAGTAGGGGGAGCTCATTAGCATTGTGCTTTATTTCTTTATGTTTTACATAATGTGTGTCATCATCAAAAAGGGGGAGATTGTTAGGTATTGGTGTTTCATACCAATATTATTTTGATGATGATCACAACATTATGTTGTTGCTAATGCATCTCATATTTTAGTCTCTTAGTTAACAAATGAATAATATCATTATTGGAGACTAAATGCTTGGTGCAAGGATGGACATCAAGAGGAGCAATGCCAAGGCTTGGAAGTTGATGGGGAGCATCAAGGCATCGAGAGATTGAAGATTAGACTCTAAGGAAAGCAATGTAATCCACGTAATTTCATTTAATTACTTTTCTCTTTTTTAGGTTAGGTTGTATGTAATGCCCTGATATATGGACTAACTCTTCATATATATGCATTTTCCATCATTAGTGAGCCTTAGGATTATCATAAAAACCATCCCAATAGGTTCACCATGCCTTAAACTCAAACTGGAGTTTTTGGCTCTCCAACAGGCGACTAATGAGGGAAGGATAGGCGACTGGATGATTCCAGGCGCCTAGCCAGCCTTCTACAGCCGGCTGTTGTGCACTAGCTCAAGTCAACTTTTATTGACTCTATCTTGAGCTATTGAAGACAGATGACTGACATTCATTTTACAGGCGCTTGTTTTCCATCAGGCGTCTGGGAACTGTTCTACAGTCGTCTGTGTGCCAAAGTGTGTAACTAGTATTTTCTGGGTTTCAACCCATCTTGCAAGTCAGTCACTGATGAAGTATTTTCAGGCGCATGTCTAATTACAGGCGCCTGTGAACTGGTCATCAATCGTCTGAAGGCGCTAGTGCGAATGTTGCATTTTCTTTGCTCCTTTCCATCCCTTGTGACAGTCACCTGCTGAAGGATATTTAGGCGCATGCACCTTGTACAGGTGCCTGTCCTGGCTTAGATTATAGCCGTTGGGATTTTTATAGCCGTTAACCAGTCGACTGTCAGTCCTTCTTCAGTCGACTGTCTTTGCCATAAACTACCAAAATCTAGCCATTGCAGATTTCGTTCCTTTAGGTTTTGGCTGGTTATATGGGTTTCTTTGTGCTTCCTATATATAGGAGATGGCTTAATTTATTTAGAACTCTTGGAAACATTAGGAAAACATTGAAGATCATTCCATATTTTCTCTAAGCCACTCCTTCCTTATTCCCTTCATAGAGCTTCAATCTTATGCTATAGCATCTAAGCTCTAGGGAATTTCTCCAAGGGATTTTCAATCTCATTCTTTTTCTTGGAGAACATCTTTCTTCTCTTTATTCATACACTCAAGTAAGAAGTGTTAGAATTCATTTCTAGAAGAGAGAAATAACATCAAGTGCAATCAAAGCCTCATCTCAAGCACTTGGGTTTCACTTGCATGCCTTCTTCATCACATTGGTAAGATCATATAAAGGCATAGATAAGTGTTGTTTTTGTTTCATTTGTTTTCTTTGAAACCCTAGATTTCTGTGTGAGAGCTAGTTACTCTATGTGTGAGAGTATAACCCTTGTGTATGGTTGGTTGAGATCTCTCTTTGTAAGAGTTAGAGTCTCTCTATGTGAGAGCAATGATTTCTCTGTGTGAGAATCCAAATCCTCAGTGGAAGGTATCTCTGGGTGAGATTGTATTCACGTCCTCATGTAGGATTACTGTGAATATTGGTGTGGCTAGATGTACTCAAGTTTGAGGAACCATGGTAAAATCCTTGTGTTTGTGATTGTTGTTGAGCATGATTTTTAATTTCTGCTTCTTATTGTGCATTAATTTTAGTAACTTTTAATTAAGCACTTTGCTTGCCTTTACACTATTCACCCCCTAGTGTATTGTGTAGCACCTCCAGCTCCTAACAACTTATATAGTGGTGGTTGTGATTATATGATTTATGTATAGAGTCCTAGGACTTATGAGAGGAACATTGGGATCATGAAGAGATCATGATAATGAGTCCAATGTGTCCGTCGATCATATGTCTAGAACAGTTCCTGATCAGATGAATATCGAGACAGGACATCGATATTCTGGTTAGACCATTGTGCATTAATCTATACCATCAGATAGTAGTGACTGGCCTTATAGTCACTCGGTGTGGAGACATCGTTAGATAATGCACATGTGTTTGTTAGGAGAACAAGTTCACAGAACGACTCACTAGATATACTTTTGTATGGTTAGCATACTCTAAGTGTCAACAGAAGATCTATAGTGACAATATATGCAGGTTGTAGGATCGATAATTACACCCTAGAGTGGGTGAATAGGATGATCGATAAATAAAACAACGTGCAACACACACATTTGGATAAAACACAAAAATAATAGACAGTCACAGAAAACACTAGATGTACCTTGGTTCGATCGAACCTCGACCAACTCCAGCAATCCTTAAAATCCACTAATAGATCAATCAGTGTCAACATGCCTACAGATACTCAGAACTCGCAAATCACATGCTCAACTCTCAAAAGCTCTATAGACTCGCAAATCCCATGCTCAACTGAATTAATCTATCTAGCTAGACTATGCCTTAATCCACGCCCGTGAATCAAGAATCCGAGAAATACTCTCCGTTGCTCTTACACACAAAAATAATGTAAAAATAATACAAGGATCAATTCACACTACATCACAAAAATATTAATAAAAAAATTTCAGAGTGCTCAGTTTGTGGCATCGATGTTTCCTCATCGATCTTCTCGTTGACTGCTTCGTGATGGCTCTGACCGTTCATCAATCAGAGGTCTATGTTGTAAGATATGGCTTCTCAAACTTGCAGGGGGATTTCTGTAATTTTGTGATTTGTCTGGGATTTTCTACAAAACTACGCTATGTCTAGGATTTTGTGATATGGAAAAAGGGGATCTAAGGTGCCTCCTTAGATGAAAATCTAAGGAGGCACCCCCATTTCCCCCCATCTCCTACAATTTTTTTTGGAAATTTTTTTTCATGGGGTTGTTGTTCACATCATGGATGATCAACATACTAAATTTCAAGGGATTCCAATACTTTTTGAGCCACCATCTACCCCTTCCAATTTCAACGGTCTAAAACGTGCTGAAAAACCCATGAAGTTGCAAGGGGTAGATGTGGGCTCAAAAAGTATTGGAATCCCTTGAAATTTGGTATGTTGATCATCCATAAGGTGAACAATTAACCCATGAAAAAATTTTCAAAATAAATGTGTGAGCTGGGGGGAAACGGGGGCGCCTCCTTAGATTTAATCTAAGGAGGCACCTTAGGATCCCTTTACCATATATATATATATATATATATATATATATA
The DNA here is from genome assembly GCA_030789695.1 of Scilla litardierei. Lineage (NCBI taxonomy): Eukaryota > Viridiplantae > Streptophyta > Magnoliopsida > Asparagales > Asparagaceae > Scilla > Scilla litardierei. Next base: position 266,151,759 of record CM061142.1, on the reverse strand, counting down.
TATATATATATATATATATATATATATATATATATATATATATATATATATATATATATATATATATATATATATATATATATATATATATATATATATATATATATATATATATATATGGGGCAAATGTGCCTGAGAACGTGCGCAGGTAGAATTACCTGCGCACGCCCCCTCTGTTCGGTGTTTGTAAGTATTTTTTTTTGAATTTTTTTTTTGCAGTAGCTAGTTATACTTGTTATGAAGCTCCCCACAAAATTTCAGGTCAATCCGACACCGTTTGAGCCTCCGTTCATCGATTTCAAAAACGTTGCGCAAAACTGTCCAGAATTTGGACAGTTTTGCGCAACGTTTTTGAAATCGATGAACGGAGGCTCAAACGGTGTCGGATTGACCTGAAATTTTGTGGGGAGCTTCATAACAAGTATAACTAGCTACTGCAAAAAAAAAATTCAAAAAAAAATACTTACAAACACCGAACAGAGGGGGCGTGCGCAGGTAATTCTACCTGCGCACGTTCTTAGGTACATTTTTTGCTATATATATATAGGGGCAAATGTGCCTGAGAACGTGCACAGGTAGAATTACCTGCGCACGCCCCCTCTGTTCGGGGTTTGTAAGTATTTTTTTTTGAAATTTTTTTTTGCAGTAGCTAGATATACTTGTTATGAAGCTCCCCACAAAATTTCAGGTCAATCCGACACCGTTTGAGCCTCCGTTCATCGATTTCAAAAACGTTGCGCAAAACTGTCCAGAATTTGGACAGTTTTGCGCAACGTTTTTGAAATCGATGAACGGAGGCTCAAACGGTGTCGGATTGACCTGAAATTTTGTGGGGAGCTTCATAACAAGTATATCTAGCTACTGCAAAAAAAAATTTCAAAAAAAAATACTTACAAACACCGAACAGAGGGGGCGTGCGCAGGTAATTCTACCTGCGCACGTTCTTAGGTACATTTTTTGCATATATATATATATATATATGATTTTCTTTTTTGGTTGAATTACAAAATTGCCCTTCACCCTTTAATTAGTCCCTCGAGCATCCTTTGATTAATCAAATTGTGGGTCTTGACTTCTAATTGGTTTTTTATTTTTCTCCTCTCCTAATCTGTGCTCCCTTGTCAATTAATTATGCAAGAGAAAAAATTTGAAGTGGAAAATCTATCAAAAAACAAGGAGCGGAAATTTCTTTGCCTTGTACTAAAAATCTTTTGCTTTAGCCACTTTGATTTGACGAACTCTTTTCAACCTGAAAACACTTAACAAACACATCAAAATATTTCATGAAGGTTTGTTATCATTGATCAGGGTTAAATATTGTGTATATTACCCCTCAATTCATGTGTTTACCATTGCATAATTAGGCTCTGATATGTTCGCTTTATAATATCATTTATATTGCGAGCTAACTATTTTTTCTATATGTAAAATACCATCTCCATAGCTTAATTTTATCCCAACTATTTTTCAGAGATTTATTGGGATTTTTCTAGAGCTTAAACGATGGAGGTTGGAGCAAAAGATGCCCACACAGCCATGTGTTACACTCCATGCGGTCGCATGGAGTGTAACACCAAGGTCTTGTGAAAAAAGAGTCACACGACCGTGTGCATCAAATCACATAGCCGCATGGAAGTAATCACCCCAGCCGCCAGCAAGAGAGGAAACGAGAACCACATGGTCGCTAGACGCGACCGGGTGGAAACTAAGCTACCAAAAAATTGGAGAAATTCGAAACGACGCGGTCGCGTCGATTCGACGCGACCGCGTAGAAATTATTACTCAAAAAAATGTACGTCTGGGGACTTTAAACGGTCTCGTCGATCATTTGACGCGATCATGTCGAACTGGGGAAAGCTATGCTTCAAAGTACCAACATGGTCATTTGAATTCAGCACGACCGTGTCGAATTCGTAGGATGTTGAAGGCTAGACGGTCAATGCGACCGTGTCAACATTCAAACGATTATTTCGACCCAGTTGATGTGAACTTCCAATGCGATTCGGGCACCGTTCTCAACCCGATGTGAACCCAATCTTTTAGGCGACGACCGCAACCGTTGGATGAGGATTTGGAGGCTTTTGATTCGCCCAACGTAAGGTATTTAACCTTAATGATGGGGGATTACGTGGGCATCTCCCTTCATTTGCATTTTTCTTCTTCCTCTTTCATTTTTGGGTTTTAGTTTTGAGCAGGAGGAGATTAGGGTTGAGCTACAAATCCCACTTGGTGATATAGTATATAAACCTCTTTCATTTGATTTTGCATTGGTTTCTCTCTTTGTATGGATTCTATTGCAATATCTATGAAATTTGGTATTTTTATTATCATATTTGGGTGATTCTCTTGTGTGTGTGAGATGTGATGTAGTAAGGGATTTATTCCCTCTATGATTTCCATTCAATTCCATGTATTTAATGCTCATATTAATTGTGTTAGGGTTATCCATATTCGTATTGCAATGCGTTACAAGGGTTCGATGAGGATGGAATGTCGCGAGGCATCTCCAAAGTGTTATAGCACTACCCGTGAGGGATCCTATTAGGATGAGGCACCGTGAGGCGTTGTCTATGTGCACTTACATGACCCGTCAAGGGATACGAGAATGGCGTGCCGCGAGGCATGGCCTAAGTGCGTAAGTCATGTTGTAGGGCCCTAGACATTGTTAGGTTGGTAATTGCGAGGCACCGCTTAGCGATTAGAATACGGAACCAGTAACCCAATTGATTGCATTTAGACATTAATGTTGGATCATGTGGATGGCAAACAACACTAGAAGGGGGTTGAATAGTGTTGTTTAAAATAAACTTTTTCGTTCTTAATAGATTAGCACAATTCAAAGCCTTCTAATGTTGCCTAAGAAATCAAGTAGAGTGATCTACGCTTGGTTCTTAATCAACTTAATCAATCTTCAAAATCAAATCAGAGATAAAAATCTTCTGGCAGTCGACTCCCTATGAACAGTAGTCGACTCCCAGAGGGAAATTAAGCACAACTCAGTTAATGAAATATTTAATGAAGATATATAAGATTGCACAGAAGTATAAGAGAAAAGCAGATACAAAAATTGATCTTTGCAATATATTATAAATGAGTTACAAGAGTAATATTCAATGAATCAAGAAAAGCAAATAGAAATAAACAATCACAGAGAGTGCAAACGCAAACACAAGGATTTTTATCCTGGTTCCCCACAACCTTGGGTACGTCCAGTCCCCGACCAATCTGGTACGAGATTTCCACTATCTGCCTTGGCAAATACAAGAACCTAACTTCACTTGTTAGGATTTCTAACAACCAAGCCTTGACCAGGATTTCCTGATTGCAACAGTGCAATATCTTAACACCTAGACTTGTCTAGGGTTTCCGACACCCTTACAACAAAGGGCAAACACAAAGAGAAAAACGATATCCAACTCACCACAATTGTTTGGTGGAGATTGGATTTACACCCAAATTCTATAGCCAATAGTAATAGACAACTATGTGTATTAGTGGCTTGATAGAATACGAATTTAGATCACACAAAGATACGAATGAAGTCTTTGTGATCTAAATCAAATGTTTTTCAAAAATCCTTTTAAATAAAATCAGAGAGTAAATAATATGGATCTTGAAAACAAATAGCCAAATTAAAAATTGATCTTCAGAAAATAATATCTCAAAGAAATACAAGATCAAGAATGTAAAAACAGATTGGCTAAGTGAAAATGAGAGCTGAGAATTTGAGAACGTTTAGAACTTTTGTGCAAGAGAATTTTGCTTTCAAGTATAATATTTTCTCTCAAAGAAATAGTCCTCTATTTATAGGTAAAAATTGATAATTCAAAATTCAAATTCGTTTGACTTTTGCCCCGAAAATCATGGGAGCAATAAATTGGAGATATGTCAAAAGTCAGGTCAAACGTCGAATTTCAAAAGCTGGTAGTCGACTCCCTAGGATTGGTAGTCAACTCCCAGTGTATTTCAGGAGAAATTAATCCTCAGCTGGTAGTCAACTCCCACCCCTTGGTAGTCGACTCCCAGAGAAGTTTCTTCTGAGACACGGCTAGTAAGACATGTAGTTAGCTCCAGGGTGTAATGGAGTTTCACTACCAAAATGAAAAGTGACTAGCAAAAGCTCTCAATAACTTTGAAAATGATTTCAAAAGTATTTAAAATGTTTAACTTCGAAATCATTTGTGTGTGTGTGTTGTCTATATGTTTGGCTTTAACATAACCCTAAGAAGGACACAACTCACACACTAAGACTTACGATATGTCTTCAGAAGCTTGACCAGGTGATGATGTTATAGATGTGAGCTTCTCTTGAGCTTCTGTTCCATTTGAGTTTGAGCTTCATCATGAACTAGCAACGTTCGTCCTTGTCTTTGCTAAGTGAGTGTAGATTGCGCTTCTTTGGAGTATGTATAAGGCTGTGTAATTTGCACACTTAACTGTAGTGTAGTTAGTACACTATGCTTCATTTGGTGTGCTCATCATCAAAATCACTTGGGGTGGAATTCAATTTCCATCACTCTCCCCCTTTTTGATGATGACACCCAAATGAAAAATGAAGTAAGTTAACATAAATAGTATGACATAGAGATGAACATACTCCCCCTGTTTTAATGCGGTTCTCCCCCTGCATCAAAGCCGTTAGCAAAACAATAACAATACATTCATTTTTTCATTTTATATACTTTCTCCCACTTGTCATCAACAAAAAAAATGACATATCTTTTCAACAAATGAATCATCCAAGTTGTAATAAAATAAGAATTTTGTCAGAGAAGAATTCAATTACTATTCCTGCAAAAAATATGTTAGCATATGATTAACTAATGTTTTAGCAGAATATATCATATAAGTTTATCCATAAGCACAGTAATATAAGAGTAGCGAGCATCACACCATAGTATAGTTATTACAGACCGGAAGTTCTGAAATCATTGTTTTAAAACCATAGTTTGAGAAATCAAGAGTGACCGCCGTTTTTCTTCAATTCCTGGATCTCGTCAAGGATCAAGCCAAGTGTTTCTTCCGTCATCTTGTTTGTCATGCTCTATTTTGCACTATACGTGTATTCTACTGAATACACGTAGTATTTTTACTTACGATACATGCGTAGGCATGAAATAAGGTGGATATCGATGTATGTGACGTAGTGCAAGGGGGATTGGGCCGCAATACGTGGCTAAGGGTAGAGTATGGGAAATGTGAATGCGGGAGAAGTACGAATGACGTCGTGGGTGTAGAACAACAGGAATGTGTTAGACGTGTGTGTGTGAAGCATGTATGCATGCATGGATGTGCGTGGATGTGTGGAAAAGACACATGCCAGTGTGAAAGGGTTTAGAGGTCAATGGCAACCCCCGTAAATTTTTAGAAAGGTTAGGGGCAAAATGGTCATTTGGACTAAAGCTGCTGTGCGTACATACTTAAGTGGTCGGTGCATAAAGTAATGGCATACTTGTAAATACTTGAATGTGTGAGGGATAGTTTGGTCATTTAATAATTAACATGGCTTATGAAATAAGCCATGGAAAATCCTATTCTAGAATCCTCTCCATCTTTCTCTCCTTTTCTTTTCTTCTCTTCTGTTTTCTTCCATCATCCTTATCTCCTCTCCTCCCTCTCAACCTCTCCCCCCTCTTCAATTTCGTGCTCCCCCTCTTCCCCTTTCTATGTTGACCAAAATTCACAGAGAGAGAGAGAGAGAGAGGAGAAGAAGAAGAAGAAGAAGAAGAAGAAGAAGAAGAAGGTGGAAGGAAGAGAAAGAGAGGAGGAGGAGAAGAAGAAGAAGGTGGAAGGAAGAGAAAGAGAGGAGAAGAAGAGAATGGTTCTTTTGAGGTAGGATACTAATATGGTTTTGAAAACTATTTAGGGTTTCTTTTCTTCATGTTATTATATCATGTTTTACCAATATGAATTAGGGAAAATCAAATTGATGTGCCATGATTTAATTTTCATGAATATTCTCTTGAAATTTCAAGCAAAATTAACTCTTTTGAATTCCTGAAATTCTATTGCATGTTGTTGCTGCAATTACTGTTACTGTATCTTGAATTGGGTTTCGAAAAAAATATGCGCTTGTATATCTTGAAGTTCTACCTCAAAATCATATAAATTTTGATATATGTTCAATTCAGGAATTGGGAGAAATAAATCCATCTTTACACTATGTCTGTTTGATTTTCAGAGTTGACACAATTTAGCAAAATTGACCTAGAGACCTACACACACAATGGAATTTTGTGTTCGTGGTCTTGTTGGAAAGTTAATAAGTTTTTGTAAAAATTCATCAGAGTGCTTATATGTTGAATTTCTGCTTTCAACATGCCCATAATTGGCTTTAAATACAGACCTTGAAATCTGTCTTAAAAACAGATCTGACACACTTTACCAATTAATTCACCATAAATCATGTAGTTCATATTGTTGCATGAACTTTTATCTGTGACTCCAAGACTAGTATATCTATAACTTTCATTTGGGACACTTTGTCAAATTCTCAATAAAAATTGATGTCATATGCCATGTATTGTCAACTTCTGCAAATTCCAGCAAGTTGAGCCATTTCTATAGGATGTCTATTTATGTATTGATGTCAATTGTGCTTTAATTCTCCATCTTTGATGTTATTATGGAAAAGGAAGTTGATTGATGTGTTAATCTAATATAGTTTCCGATGTGATTTTGAGGTGGCGCATGATGCACGCCACGTGTTTGTAGAAATGCCTCAATGAATATCTAGTTAAAGAAACTTGATAATGAGTTTGTATACACATGTATCAAGATCCATGTTATAAATTGATAATGTTGGGGATATGGATGGCATGGCTACATTACTATATGTGAATGTGTGTGATGTGATGGAGGGCATGTCACGTGAGTGCATGACCCAGATTGCTATGTGATGAGGCGATTGACTGAGGGCATGACACTTAGGTGCATGACCCGTGTTGATGAAAGGAAGTTACTGAACATGTAGCATGCCACCATGTTTTCTATAATAGAACTTGTAATGCTTAATTGATGTTTGAGAAAGTCTCAATACCCTCCAAAAGGGGGTAAGTCAGCAAAACCCGGGTTTAGGTGGGATTTGAGTAAATTGTGGATATGAGACCTGGACTATGAAGTTGGGAGAAGATTATGTGATTTGTGGAGTTTATACCCACTCGCCTTTATCGGGAGTGGATGGCATTTTTATACCCACTCGTCTTTACCGGGAGTGGAGGGGTACAGAGGTGGAGAGCCTCACTCCTGCCGGGGACGGGGGAGCTGAGAGGCCCAGCGTACAGTGCCCGTGTCCACTACATCGTGTGATATATTCACCCCAAATTTGGGGTGAAGTCCAGGTCCTGATATCACAAAGTTTACCTAAATTTCAATTAATTCAATTATAAAATGATAAAATAAGAATTTGCGTGTTACTCCTTCTGCTGGCAGCACTTCCCCTTCCCTTTGCCTGCTTTTTGGTGACTTTGTGTTATGCTTGAGGCACTTGTACTCTTCTTATTAGATAATGTTGCTTGAACACTTGTGCTATCATTATTATTATTTGTGCTAACCCATTCCTTGCAGTAACTCGACAACGGACCGCAGGTATGATTCTCTTATTTGGCTATTCAGTTTTCGCTATATATTTAGTTTATATGTCATGTTCCTCTTGCCTTGCCTTGTGAATTGATAACCTTAGAATGGTGTTCCAAATCCATGTTGGTTCCTATTGGGGTACACATTGACGTGCTCCACCCCTTTTTTCAGGTAGTAGGGTCAACTTGGTTGGAGGGACTTGGAGTTGGGAATCAGGGGTAGTACTCGGTGTGAGCTATAGTTTGTAGAGTGACTTGGTTGTCTTGGGAGGTGGAGAGTATTAGTGTATGTGTTATGATGTATCTGGGTTATGTATATTAATGGAAGTTGTTATATATGATATGTTGTTATTGATCTAAGTTATTTGTGGTGTTGTTTTGATATTACTGTAAAGCTTCACTTGTACTATCCCAGCATGTGCGCAGTGGCCTGCTTGTTCCGTTTCTCATTTCTCTTTCTTTTCCTCTCACATCACCCTCACTCTTCAGGATACTTAGAAAAAATATAGATGCCGGGTATTCTGGAGAATGGGGCGTGACAGTTTGTGGTGGCCCATGCAGGTCACCGCACTGCGATGTGCATAAGGATAGTACATGTAATGCTTCAATATTTGATTGGGATAGATTACCCCTATGGTGGGTAGAGACCTTAGTGACCTTAGAATTCTAAATGATGCACCTTTGAACCCCTAACTTTCGGGAGTTCGGGGATGAACTTTCTGCGATGTATTATACTATAGATGAGTATTTGTGGATATACTGGTGTATTTATAATTGTATGAATTCGCATGTATAAGTGCGTTTGTTGTGCTTGTTTATTAGAATTTTCTATGTTGTGGTATACTTGTAGTCAGTATATGTATTTATATTTGAATGACATGAAAGTTACATGTATCTTGAAGGGTTATAGTGGTATATGGATATGTGTGGGTGTTTATACATAGATACATGATATGGGTATGTGAGTGGGTATGCGTTATACTTCTGTGACTCTGAGGTATAGGTGATAAATATGTGTTTATTAGTGGATGTATACTAGTAAATATATATCAGCTAGCGGGGATATTATATGTTGGTAGAGACATGGGCGAGGGTGTGTGCGCATGTGATGTGAGTGCATGTATGCGGTTCACTATCTCTTAAATTATAGTTGTGTTTCATGTGGTGAGTACACCAATGTGTGTACATCTACCCTTGTATGGATAAAGTAGTGGGATGTCCACATTGTCTTTAGACAAATGTGGGAAAGTGCATGCGTGTGAATATATGTGAGCTTGTATGGGTAGGTGGTGTAGATATAGGTTGGGATATTGGTCTATATATATATATATATATATCGCTAGAGTTGCACTGCTAGTGTATGAATTCCTCATGCGTTAGATTTGAATAACTGTGAGTATGTGTATATGCTGCCTATGTGTCGATATGAACAGATAGATTGTCTTAATTTGGTATATGGTTGTGGGTTGTTTTATTGCGTGAAGATAGGTGTTGTGCTTTGGCAATATATGGTGTGCATGTGGTGATATAGGTAAGTGATGGATGCACAGGTAGTATGAGTAATGCTCCCAGGGTGTTTGGAGTAGATGTATCTTAAGGTGGGTAGGGGTGCTTTAGACCCGTCCATCTAAGTTGAGGCCCTAGCTCTATACCGTACCTATCATGGGATAGTAATATATGTATGACGTGTAATACATGTAGGATGTGATGGATATATTGAGACTACAGAGTGCAGGTACGCATAGGATGATTGTGGGTTTGCACGGTTAAGTGGGGTTATGGAATATGTATACATGTGTGCATATACTTACCTGTAGAATGGTGTCTATATGACCATTTGGATGTATATGTAGTGTACATGCCCTTCCGTATATAAAGGCATGAGGGGTGTGTATTAGCATATGAGATACTCGTATGTATATAGATGTTGTAGCAAGTGCGGTGTGATTGTGTGCACATGTTGTTATTATTGAATGTGTATTGGTGTATGTCTTATGAGTTGTTATTTTTTTTTTTTGCAAAGTAAGTTAGTATATAAAATTGTAAGAACCAAATATACATAGTGGTCGACCACAGAATACAAGCCTCAATGACTAGGGGAGAGGACACAAGCGTCGTCACCATAGATCATTTCTTCTGGCATCAGAAGCACAACCAAAAAGAATCACAAATTACAAAACACATCCAAAGCAAGATACAGGACCCAATAAGAAGCAAAAATCGGCAAACAGAGAACCAAAGATGCACAGCCCAGAAATAAGCCGCAGCATTCCTCAACACTATCGTCCTGTCAAAAATGCCCAGGTTGAGCCGCAATGAGCACTCCTCAATACCTGCATTCCAAGAGCCGCCCAGCAATTGAAATTGACAAATTTCCCTCACACAGGTTGAGCCGTAACCTGCACATTCAATCCCATGGCTTATGAACCCACAAATAGCATTCATCAACAACCGAGAACAGAATAGAATCGCCCAGGATCAACGCCCAGATCCAGCCAATTAACCCGTATCCCATATACCCCAGTTATCGAAGGCCGTAGAAGCTTCATCCTCAACCTCATCAATATTACGCAGGGCCATGCGTATATCCTCCGAGATCATTTCAAATAGCATTGTCTTCTCCTTCCTGCACTACTCGAAGACACGCCTATTGCGCTCACGCCATATGTGGTAAACAACGGCAGCAAGGATTATTTTTGCAAGCAGCCCAAGAGCCCCCTTCCTCACATACTTACCCAGGTAGAAAGTCCCCAAAGCCGGCAATGTTAGGGTATTAGGACCTGAAACTCCCAATTTGAGAAGAGATCTATTCATGATATAGTTGGAATACGGGCATTCAAAAAATAGATGAGTAATAGTCTCAGGGTTGCCATCCAAGCAAAGTTCACAACAATTAGAACTGAGGTCGCACCATTTTTCCATGCGTACCTTCGTTAGGAGCTTATCTTTGAAAGCACGAAGTAGAGTAAGTGACATTTTGGGAATGGACTTACTATACCATATCAATTTAGAGAAAGGGAACGGGGCACCTCTCTCACGAACGATGTCCCAAGCATCCTTGAACTTGAATGATGAACCTTGCTTCCAATCCCAAGTATCCACTCCGTTGGTTAAAGACAAATGATGCAGCAAATGTTTGACGCTTTGAATTTCAGGAATATCGATCCAGGAAGAACCATCCCAATAATCACTGACACGTTTCCTGCTTGCTCCATCAGGAATGTTGTATTGATTTTTCAGGGGGCCGCTAGGGAGCCAATTGTCATGCCAGAAGAGGGTGTCTTTACCATCCCGAACCTTTCTCATTATAATTCGCTGCGATAGATTTCGACAATGAAGAATGAACTTCCACGTACCAGAATGTGAGGCCTCCCCTTTTGCAACATAAAATTTAGTAGAATCCTTATAGTTCTTACGCATATACTCAGCCCAAAGCCCTCTGGAATGTAAGAATCTCCAGGTTAACTTTATACTTGCAGCAATATTCAGGTCAGATAGTAATCTTAAACCAACCCCTCCTTCCTCCTTAGGTCTACAAGAGTCTCGCCAAGCCCAAGCTTTAGAAGGTCCCCAGATAAATTTTCTACACATGGAGGTAAGCAGACACAGGACAGTGGGTGGTACCTTATAAACCTGCACCCAGAAAGCAATCATGCCATAAATTACACTCCTTACCAGCTCGATACGCCCAGATATGGATAACGAGGAAGAAGTCCACCCACTCAGGCGTTTTCTACACTTGTCAATAAGCCGGCTATACATGTTGGTTTTAGGATAATTGGATGACAATGGCAGTCCCAAATAAGTAGAGATAGTACTTGCCCGCTTAACACCTAAAAAATCCGCAAGCTCACCAGGATTTTTAACTCCCTTGCTGAACATGGAAAGACTCTTATCCCAGTTGATCTCCAGACCAATTAGGTTCCTGAAATCCTCCAGTAAATTTTTAAGACCCCTTAGTGATTTCCGATTACCATGGCAGAAAACCAGAAGATCATCAGCAAATAACAGGTGTGATATAGTTCTAGTTCGTTTCATAGGATGGATGGTACCTTTTGTAATGGCCTTGGCAAGTAATAGGGAGAAAGTTTCCATGATAATGACAAAGAGGAAGGGGGAAATAGGGTCTCCTTGCCTGATTCCACGGTTTCCACCAAAGAAGCCCACCGGGGATCCATTCACCAAAACAGAGAATGAGGCAGTAGAAATGCATTCCTTAATCCAGCTGATGAACTTATACCCAAACCCCATCTGATGTAAGATAAAATAAACAAACTCTCTGTTAATGCTGTCAAAGGCTTTTCTGAGGTCCAATTTCAGGCATGCTCTGGAACCCATAGGGTTGCTAAAATCTCTGATTTGCTCATGAGCTAGGAGGGTACAATCAGATAGCAGTCTCCCATGAATGAAAGCCGATTGGTTGGGGGAAACCAAATCACTAATGATCCTTTTTAGCCTGTTGCATATCACCTTACTAATAATTTTATAAATAAAATTGCAACATGCAATAGGCCTGTAATCACCAAGAGACGAGGCATTAGAACTTTTTGGGACAAGAGTAAGGAAAGTGTGGTTCACCTGTTTGAGTAAGGAGGCCGATTTGAAAAAGGATTGTACAGCTTCAACAATATCAGGACCAATAAAATACCAAAAATGCTGGAAAAAGAAGCCATTATACCCATCTGGGCCAGGAGCCTTGGATGGCCCAATCTGGAAGACCGCCTCTTTAATTTCTTCATCAGATACTCTTCTTTCTAGCCACCTAGCAGTTTCTTCTTTAAGCTTCTTTTTAGGAACAAGGTTAGGGAAACATTCCAATAGTGGTGTTGGTTGTACAGCCTCTCATAGTAATTAACAGCCTCTGATTTAATATCCTCATAAGATTTACACCTCACTCCATGCACATCAACCAGGTGGGATAAATTATTCTTACTTTGCCTTGCCCTCATAGAATTGTAGAAAAAACTGGTATTTCTATCACCCAGATCCAACCAATCTTGTCTACTCTTCTGGCGGAGCATTTCCTCTTCCATATCCAGTAAATTAGCAAGCTCATTAGAAAGCTGACGTTCTCTCTCCTGAATCTCTTGGCAGAAGTGAATTGCGGATTGGTTTCTAACAGCCTCAAGATTACGCCTGCAAGTTTGAATGGCATCCATAGAATGATGTTGCATGGCCCATGTTCTAAGCTCATTTTTCAACTGCCGCATTTTCATTACCAGACGAAACATAGGGGTACCACCAAAGAAAGTAGGCCATTTTGAATCCAGGATATTCATAAAACCTGGTAAATGAATCCAGTGGTTGAAAAATTTGAAGGGCTTTGGGTCAGTAATTACCTGATGGTGAAGATTGATGACCATAGGAGAGTGATCACTGGTGTGAGGGTCCAAATATTCAAAGAAGGAGTCAGTGAGTTTGTCAATCCAGTCTCCATTGCATAGAACACGATCCAATTTTGCCGTAATGCGTGCCTTTCCCAGTCGCTTATTGCACCAACTTAGACGATTCCCCGAACATTTAAGTTCACACAATCTACAGTCAGTTATGGAGTTGTTGAAATCCGAAAGTTTGCCCGTATCCACCTTGCGGCCACCAATTTTGTCCTTAGCATATAAGATGCAATTAAAGTCTCCTCCCACAAGCCACACTTTAGAGCCTAAAATTGCCGCATCCCCCTTTAGCATGTCCCAAAGATTCTTCCTTTCCTGAAAAAGGTTACTTCCATACACTGCCGTTAGTGCGAAATCAAAACCCCCAACATTCAGACAACTTAATGTAATGTGCTGCATTGACGAAGAGATGACTCCAGCTTGCCACACAACAGGATCAAATCCAGCTATAATACGCCCTCCTGGATGAATGTGGGAATTATCAATAATATTCCACCCCCTAGGAATGCAAGACTTGGTCTTCACTGTCGACGAATTTAATTTAGTCTCCAAGAGAATAATGACAGAAGGATTAATCTTCTTAATTCTATCCCTGAGGTCCCTACGCCTCACTGAATTATTAAGGCCCCTTGTATTCCAAATAAGGATACTCATTGGCAAACAATTGATTGTTGCAAGAGCAGAACTCTACTTAAGTCTGCTACTACTACGGGCCGGGGTGACAATGCCCTGCTTCTTTCGCTTTGTGGAATCAAGATCATTAAGCAACTCGGCATGCTCAGAAAGCCAATCAGGATTGTCATATAGAGGAATTTCAGGAAGAGTATCAGCATGAGAATCCGATATGGCATCACATCCCTCAGCTAGGATAACAGCATGATTTACTGGAATGGTATCATTAGGGCTAGCAGTGTTATTTGCAAGACAGCGGGATTCAGATTGAAGTGAGCAAGCCTGAGGGATGAGAACAGACTCATTAGAGGAAGGATGTGCAGCAACTTCCTGAATTATATCCCCTACATCCGTAATATTCCCAAGGCCAGGTTTATTGGCGCCCAGGGAAGCTTTTCGTGACGAAAGAATTCGAACAAGCTTCATGACATTTACCAAACTAAGAAGATGTGTACCGGCCATCAGAGCCACAGACTTCAAATTGTTAACTGCTACAACCTGATCAACTCCCACTCCCCCCTTCGAAGCTTGACCAACATCAGACATTTTAGGAGGAGGTAAAACCTCATCAGGTATCCCAATAGTAGAGCTTTGCCCTGGATCATATGCATGGCTAGAACTAATGTCAATACCCTTACCTTTATCCCGTAAAGGACATTGTAGGTCAGAGTGACCAAAGCAGACGCATTTACTGCACCGAGGTGGTTCCGCCTCATACTTTGTTTCAAAATCCAGGATAGTACCATCGTCAAGTTCAACCTTAACGTGAATGATCCCTAGTCTGATATGCATGTATCAGTATATGAATGTGTACGTACATAGAGTGTGACTATCTACTGAATATGTACGAATGTTGAAATACACTTATTTGTGTGTATGCTAGTATGTTAGTAAGAGTGTGGACATATTGAATGTTAGGTATATAATGGTCTGGGTAACTATCGACTACCTGCTAGAATAATTTGAGTAGCTTGACTGTATGGGTGTGTGACAGTATGATATGATGGTGTGTGTGAATGGGTGTGTGTCCATATATGTTAATGTGTGTGCATGGTGCATGGGTCCTAATACGTATATGTGTGTGTGTGTGTGTGTGTGTGTGTGTGTGTGTGTGTGTGTGTGTGTGTGTGTGTGTGTGCATACCTACTATTAGAATAATAATCTGGTGTGTATGAGCGAACGTGTATATGGCTATGTGTAGGCCTAGAGATATATATAGGGTGCTGATATGAGTATATCTGTGGGTATATAATGAGTGTGTATATAAGTAGATGTGGAGTATCTATGTGAAATATTGTTTGTTACCTATATGTGAATATATATCATACTTGTATGAATGTGAAGTGTAGGGATGTGTTCATGTAGGTGTACTGTGCAGTAGGAGTATACGTAACGGTGTGTATATTGGATGAATGAATATATATATATATATGTATATATACTTATACATACCTTGTTTGTTTATTTGCTGATCTAACCTATAGGGTTGTCCATCCAGGTGTATCTCGGTATGCCCTGGATAAATGTATTTCTACTTGTATATGTGTGTTTATATATAGGTCTGTACCAAAGCATGTACGTATGTATAAACATGTGCAATGTAGATGCAAATGTGATAAGATATGGAATGTAGGTGTATATATATTTGATAAATGTAAGTGAATGAAACTATTTGGTATGTAGGTACCGAGATGTGTGTGATTGTTTGCATATGTATACGCGTGTGTGGGGGTGTATATGGATATTTATAATTATTTGACTATCATGGCAGTATGTGCGTGGGATGTGCAAAGGTAGTTATATATATAGCATATGGCAAGGGAAGTGTTATGTTTGTGCACTCTTGTATGTATTGTGTGTGGTATATGTGCCTATCTGTGTGAGGCAGTAGGTGCACTGCTATGGATGTGAGGTATATGTACATTTATTTATGGGTAAATGACTGGAAAATACCCTAACGTTTCAGCGTTTCTCACAAATATACCCTATCGTTCATTTTGGGACACATTGGTCCAAACGTTTGGCAAAAATTGACAACGTTGTACCCTTTTTGAGTTTGCCGTCAGAAAAGGTCTTCAAAATACCCTAACGTTTCAGCATTTCTCACAAAAATACCCGAACGTTTCAGCGTCAAAAATACCCTAACGTTAGGGTATTTTCTCACAATAATACCCTAACGTTAGGGTATTTTTATGAGAAACGCTGAAACATTTGGGTATTTTTGTGAGAAAAGCTGAAACGTCTGGGTATTTTGTGAGAAATGCTGAAACATTAGGGTATTTTGAAGACCTTTTCTGACGGCAAACTCAAAAAGGGTACAACGTTGTCAATTTTTGCAAAACGTTTGGACCAATGTGTCCCAAAATGAACGATAGGGTATATTTGTGAGAAACGCTGAAACGTTAGGGTATTTTCCAGTCATTTACCTTTTATTTATAGTATGATTGTGAACCTTATGTGACTCGATCATGCATGTGTTAGTACGTGCACGTGAATGTATGTATGGATGTGACTAAGTATTGTGTGTATATATATATTTAGGTGACTATGGATAAGAGTGAACTCATATGGCTAAGTATTAAGTGTATAGAGATATCCGGGGTACATACGGTGTGACGACATGATAGTGACCTTGTTTATCAAGTAATGGTGTGTAGATTAATGTGTATTATTGTGTGTTTGTGCGTGGATATAGATGTATATGTATACACACACACACATATATATAAGCAGGTAGAATATAGTCGTTATACTTGAAGGTATCGTGATATAGATATGATGTGATATCATATCACATAGGTATGAGTAGTGATCTGGATACGTATAATGATACGTATAAAGATCTATTTGTGGTGTGTGTGTCGTATCTGTTAGTGTGTATATAAGTGCTTAGATATTTGTGTGAAGGATGCCTATGTGTGTGTGTATATGTCATGAATTCATATGGTGATGTGGATGCGCTATTAGGTGAATAAAAGGATGTATCTGTGATATATATGTGATATTGTATGTGTATGGACAACAGTGAAGCATATGGTGTGTGTGTATATATGTGGTGTGAGTATGCATTCTTGTTTGTACTTTATGGATAGTAAGACCATCATACCTAGCTGACCTTTGGCGGCCTCACACCCTAAAAAGTCCGAGGACAGACTTTATTTTAAGGTGGGTAGGATGTCATGCCCTATTTTGCACTATACGTGTATTCTACTGAATACACGTAGTATTTCTATTTACGATACATGCGTAGGCATGAAATAAGCGTGGATATCAATGTATGTGACGTAGTGCAAGGGTGATTGGGCCGTAATACGTGGCTAAGGGTAGAGTATGCAAAATGTGAATGCGGGAGAAGTGCGAATGACGTCGTGGGTGTAGAACAACAGGAATGTGTTAGACGTGTGTGTGTGTGAAGCATGTATGCATGCATGGATGTGTGTGGATGTGTAGAGAAAGACCCATGCCAGTGTGAAAGGGTTTAGAGGTCAATGGCAACCCCCGTAAATTTTTAGAAAGGTTAGGGGCAAAATGGTCATTTGGACTAAAACTGCTGTGCGTACATACTTAAGTGGTCGGTGCATAAAGTAATGGCATACTTGTAAATACTTGAATGTGTGAGGGGTAGTTTGGTCATATAATAATTAACATGTCTTATGAAATAAGCCATGGAAAATCCTGTTCTAGAATCATCTCCCTCTTTCTCTCCTTTTCTTTTCTTTTCTTCTCTTTTCTTCCATCATCCTTATCTCCTCTCCTCCCTCTCAACCTCTCCCCCCTCTTCAATTTCGTGCTCCCCCTCTTCCCCTTTCTATGTTGACCAAAATTCAGAGAGAGAGAGAGAGGAGAAAATTAGGGAAGAAGAAGGTGGAAGGAAGAGAAAGAGAGGAGAAGAAGAGAATGGTTCTTTTGAGGTAGGATACTAACTTGGTTTTGGAAACTATTTAGGGTTTCTTTTCTTCATGTTATTATATCATGTTTTACCAATATGAATTAGGGAAAATCAAATTGATGTGCCATGATTTACTTTTCATGAATATTCTCTTGAAATTTCAAGCAAAATTACCTCTTTTGAATTTCTAAAATTCTATTGCATGTTGTTGCTGCAATTACTGTTACTGTAGCTTGAATTGATTTCGAAAAAATATGAGCTTGTAGATCTTGAAGTTATATCCCAAAATCATAGAAATTTTTATATATGTTCAATTCAGAAATTAGGAGAAATAAATCTATCTTTACAACATGTCTGTTTGATTTTCAGAGTTGACACAGTTCAGCAAAATTGACCTAGAAACCTGCACATACAATGGAATTTTGCGTTCTTGGTCTTGTTGAAAATCTAATAAGGTTTTCTAAAAATTCATCAGAGTGCTTATATGTCGAATTTCTACTTTCAACATGCCCAAAATTGGCTTTAAATACAGACCCTGAAATCTGTCTAAAAAACAAATCTGACACACTTTACCAATTAATTCACCATAAATCATGTAGTTCATATTGTTGCATGAACTTTTATCTGTGACTCCAAGACTAGTATATCTATAACTTTCATTTGGGACATTTTGTCAAATTCTCAATAAAAATTGATGTCATATGCCATATATTGTCAACTTCTGCAAATTCCAGCAAGTTGAGCCATTTCTGTAGGATGTCTATTTATGTATTGATGTCAATTGTGCTTTAATTCTCCATCTTTGATGTTATTATGGAAAAGGAAGTTGATTGATGTGTTAATCTAATATAGTTTCCGATGTGATTGTGAGGTGGTGCATGATGCACGCCACGTGTTTGTAGAAATGCCTCAATGAATATCTAGTTAAAGAAACTTGATAATGAGTTTGTATACACATGTATCAAGATCCATGTTATAAATTGATAATGTTGGGGATATGGATGGCATGGCTACATTACTATATGTGAATGTGTGTGATGTGATGGAGGGCATGTCACGTGAGTGCATGACCCAGATTGCTATGTGATGAGGCGATTGACTGAGGGCATGACACTTAGGTGCATGACCCGTGTTGATGAAAGGAAGTTACTGAACATGTAGCATGCCACCATGTTTTCTATAATAGAACTTGTAATGCTTAATTGATGTTTGAGAAAGTCTCAATCCCCTCCAAAAGGGGGTGAGTCAGCAAAACCCGGGTTTAGGTGAGATTTGAGTAAATTGTGGATATGAGGCCTGGACTGTGAAGTTGGAAGATGATTATGTGATGTGTGGAGTTTATACCCACTCGCCTTTACCGGGAGTGGAGGGGATTTTTATACCCACTCGCCTTTACCGGGAGTGGAGGGGTACGGAGGTGGAGAGCCTCACTCCTGCCAGGGACGGGGGAGCTGAGAGGCCCGGCGTACAGTGCCCGTGTCCACTGCGTCGTGTGCTATATTCACCCCAAATTTGGGGTGAAGTCCAAGTCCTGGTATCACACAGTTTACCCAAATTCCAATTAATTCAATTATAAAATGATAAAATAAGAATTTGCGTGTTACTCCTTCTGCTGGCAGCACTTCCCCTTCCTTTTGCATGCTTTTTGGTGACTCTGTGTTATGCATCAGGCACTTGTACTCTTCTTATTAGATAATGTTTCTTGAACACTTGTGCTATCATTATTATTATTCGTGCTAACCCCTTTCTTGTAGGAACTCGACAACAGACCGCGGGTATGATTCTCTTATTTGGCTATTCAGTTTTCGCTATATATTTAGTTTATATGTCATGTTCCTCTTGCCTTGCCTTGTGAATTGATAACCTTAGAATGGTGTTCCAAATCCAAGTTGGTTCCTACTGGGACACGCATTGACGTGCTCCTCCCCTTTTTTCAGGTAGCAGGGTCAGCTTGGTTGGGGGGACTTGGAGTTGGGAATCAGGGGTAGTACTCGGTGTGAGATGTAGTTTGTAGAGTGACTTGGTTGTCTTGGGAGGTGGAGAGTATTAGTGTATGTGTAATGATGTATCTGGGTTATGTATATTAATGGAAGTTGTTATATATGATATGTTGTTATTGATCTAAGTTATTTGTGGTGTTGTTTTGATATTACTGTGAAGCTTCACTTGTACTATCCCAGCTTGTGCGCAGTGGCCTGCTTGTTTAGTTTCTCCTTTCTCTTTCTTTTCCTCTCACATCACCCTCACTCTTCAGGATACTTGGAAAAAAAATATAGATGCCGGGTATTCTGGAGAATGGGGCGTGACATTGTTGCTCTTCACCACCAATTCCTTGATATCGTCTACTTTCTGATTGAGGTCTTCAAAACCTTTCTCTTGTGATATCTTCAGCTTTCCAATTTTCTTCAAGAGCATATCTTGAATTTCAACGATGTAGGCTGGTGGCTCCTCATCATCATCTTCTTCTTCGCTATCTTTTTCTTCTTCTTCTTCTTCTTCATCAGAACCTGCAACAATAGGTTTCTTACCCTTCCTTGAGGATGATGATCCTCCTTCAACAGCAAGCTTTTCTTCAGGGATGTTCTGATCAAGATCTCTATGGAGATTCATCCTACCGAGAGCATGAACATCAAAGATGTGTGCCGGATCCAGAATAGTGGTTTCATTCTCCAAGGGCACATTATAGCCAATAAACAAAATGGTAAGATAATGTACGTGGGCAAGGGTAGACGAAGGTCGGTCAGAAGAAGCAGATGCAAGGATGGAGTCCATGATGACTTTGGCCCAATTGACGAGAATATTCCCTAGCATTACGTAGATGCACTTGGCTTGTTTCTCAGATAGTACAGAGTGGCTTCCAGATATTTGGGTTATATTGTAAGACAATATATTTACAAGGATTCTCCCTGGATAGCGAAGATCGCTACAAGGAAGTTTCGTTTGGAAATGTCATCCAGGCAAGTACATTCTTTCCAATATGTTTTCATCAACCATCTCTATATTATCTAGTAACACGCCAGTGTACGGGATTCCTATAGCTTCTCTTAGAGATTTTTAGCAAGTTTAGCGTCAAGCACTTTGGTGATAAATCTACTCTTGGCAAGGTCATAATCCATATAGGCATAGAAAAGATGCACAAGTCTGGGATAGCAGAAATACATGTTTTAAGCAGAAATAGGTTTGCCAAATTTTGAAACTCCAAAATGCTGTCAATGCCATAGTTTTCTACATAATCAAGTTTTACGTATCTTTCATGAAGAATAGGCTTTTTGGAGATTTTAACAAAGTGTTCATAGGTAGGGGTTCTGAAGAGGTAAGGCAGGATGGTTTCTTTCTCAGAGATGGATTCAGTTGTGACCTTCCTCTTCTTAGAAACCATTCTCTTGATAGGCATCTAGATAGAGTAAAAATTATTTACACAACTAGATATGCAAGCATCAACAAATGAGTGAAGTAAAAGTTGATGAGAGGAGATTTTATCTTGAGTAAGCTTGAGAAGATGATGAAACCAAGTGATGGTAGAAGTTAAATAACCAAGAGATCACCAAGTGCCAAAGAAAATTTTTCAAGAGGATAAGAGAATGGGTAGTCGGCTACCCTAAGGTTTTACTATGGAGGGTTTTTAACAAAGAGGTGAAAGAGATAAATGATAGGAGCCTTTGGATCAAAAGATAAGTGGTTGAGATCAATTTTGGCTTATTGGGTTTAAGTTGCCTTTTGGATATGAACCCATTAACTCAATGGAATCCAATAGGAGTTAGAAAAAAGCAAGAAAACCAAACCCAGAAATCTGCAAACATTTATAATCATATAAAAAGATTTTAAAATATTTTATCATTGTTATAAACGGGCTTTGGAGGCCCAACCCGTTAGTGGGTATCCACCCATTATGTAACCCTATTACTATAAATACAGGGCTACGGGGTTCCGTAGCCGCCATGGTTTACAACACGTTATCAGTACGCTCGAAGCTAAGCCGACCCCCTGCCGACGGACGAATCGCGACGCGAAAGGGCTTCCTTCACCGAACGTCGCTAGATCCGGCGGGTAGGATCTAGAGGTAACCTTTATCTTCTAGATCTAAATTTTTTTTCATGCGCATGATAATGAATCTGTGATTTACTTTAAATTAGATCTATCTATCTGCTGCTCAGATCTATATGAAAAATCACATTTTTAATATATCTCTCTTTTCAAAAAAGAGTTTTTATATAATTTTTGGATGAAAAATCATTTTTTTACGAGGAAAACGTTGTTTAGAAGACTAAAAATAGTTCCTTTTTAAATAAAAATCCTATTTTTATGATCTTCTTCCCCAAATCTTGAAACCCTAGATGGGATTTTTCGTCGCTACGCGGCCGGAAGCCGTCACGTGACCCCCCCAATCCCGCGCCACCGCCGCCGCCGCTCGAAGCGGCGCGCGGCTATCGCCGCCGCTCGCTGCGGCGAGCGACCCCGCCGCCACCAGCGGCGGGCAGATCCCGTCGCTCCAGCGGCGGGTCCCCGCCGCCGGCAGCGGCGGGTCGTCCCCGCCGCCGGCAGCGGCGGGCTGTCCCCGCCGCCGTCCCCGTCGCCGGCAGCGGCGGGTCGTCCCCGCCGCCGGCAGCGGCGGGCTGTCCCCGCCGCTCCAACGGCGGGTCGTCCCCGCCGCCGGCAGCGGCGGGTGACCCCACCGCCCCAGCGGCGGGCCGTCCCCGCCGCCGGCAGCGGCGGGTGACCCCGCCGCTGGCCGCGACGGGCAGACCCCGCCGCCCCAGCGGCGGGCCTTCCTCGCCGCCGGCAGCGGCGGGCAGATCCCGTCGCTCCAACGGCGGGCAGACCCCGCCGCCGGCAGCGGCGGATGACCCCGCCGCTGACCGCGGCGGGCAGATCCCGCCGCCGGCCGCGGCGGGCCCCCAACCCCGCCGCCCGCAGCGGCGGGCCCCCAACCCCCCCGGTGCGCGCTCATGCCCGGAAACCCTAACCGCCTGAAGCGGCAATCCGCGCGACCAAAAACCCTAACTAGGGTTTCACCCCGAAAATTCACTATTTTCAAACGATTTTCAGATTTAAATTCGATTTTCCTTCGCTATAATCTGATTAATGCTTTATAAATCATCGCAATTTTTTCTTGGATTATTTGATTATTACACGTTTAATAATTAGGAAGATCCTGCGACCGCTCTGCCGTTAGTTAACTAACCTAACGGTGTATGACGTTGCCCAGTGGTCCAATAATTATTAAACGAAAGATTTTCATTTCCATTATAAAATTTCTGCGATGATTAAATGCATGTGTGGATAATTATATGTCTGCCGCATATTTAATGATTCTGTGATGTACATTTTTCTTAGCATGCTAAAATCACTAATGACATAGTTTAATGCCTGTAGCAAAACTGTATGTCTGCGATGAGATTTTTTTTTAAATGCCTGCAGCATATAAATAGCATGTGCATACATCATACTTATTCCAATTTTGGTTAATTGAGCACAATTTTTTAGCTTACTAGATTTATATTATATGTATGATGTGCTCATGACATGAAGATATTTTATGACAACAAACCAATAATGATTTCAAAAAGTTTAACATCATATCCTAGTTGATAAAATGAACCTGGAGTTCAAAACCAAAACGAACCTGAAGTTCAAAATCAAATCAAAAGTCAACACCCTTTCACACTAATAAATATTAACAAGTACGATGGATTATACGAAAAACATTTATGCGTTTTCTTTTAGAAATACGCATTTCGCGGTAAATAGATCTCTCAAATCTACGGTTTGTATAAACCAATATTGACACCAGCAGTTGTCATAACACCGCCAAACCCTTTTGAGTAATCTCACTTTACAAGGTATAATTCTTGAATCTAACCTTATTTTTTTAAGCGTACGCCCGAAGTCGTGGCTTAATAGATAAGTGAGAAATTATAAAATTCGTACCCACGTAATTGTTTCCCCTAGAGTATGATTCTATATCCACACAATACTTGAATGACTCAATAAAAATGGCCTGAAGACCATACTTGAGTTTTCAAATAGACTTTTAAAAAGTCTATCATAAACTAGAAAAGTGGAAATATTGAAACTAACTCATTTCCCTTGTATAAGTCTACTTTGTAAAACCAATAAACATTCTTCCTTATAAACGAAAATAAGGACGACTGAAAACAGGGGAAGTCTTGAATAAAAATGAGAAAGGGAAGATATGATGTACCTCGATATGGAGTATGCAATGACAACCCAATATCAGACCAGAAGTTTTGACAAGACCCATAATGCTTTTTGCAAAATTAATGGGCATTAACGTATGCCATATAAAAATAAATACATATCTAGTCTAAATGGCGAAAGTCAAATTGACTGTGTGTATATTTCGCTACTCCCCGAGGACAAATAAATTTTGAAAATAAATTTGACCTGTTGTCATAATATGAGTCTAAAATGAGCACAATTGTGGATGTATATTTTATAGAACCCACATCATACTATGAAACTTGTAGCTCTAACATAATTATTAGTAGTATTCTCTTGCAGTATATATGTGCTTTTTACGCATTTTATTTTACTGTAAATGATTTATCACCCTGAATACTCCTAAAACGAGGATGCCATGTACTCTCTGAAACTTATAAAGTTTCAAAGGATTTTCGTCAAAATGAAATCCCTAATGACTCAAGAAACCAATAAAGCCTGAAGCTTTATCCAACTATGATCCGCATAATAGTCATTGTGAAGATGTAATCCTTCACAGTTTGAACAGAGTTCACCTATTACCGGACAAAATTAACTTGAGCAGTTTAATGGACGTTCAAAAGTCCCACATAAATTCGAACAGAGGAATTAATTTGGAACACCAGAAGTGTCCAGAATCGACCAACTTCGGATCGATATCACCCTGGATTGATGATGCAAGACATCATTAACCAGACGAACCCGAAGATTCTTCAAAAAAGGGTGAAACTCTCATTATCCCATTCAAAAGAGAAAAATGATTATGAGATCATCTCCATTCACGTGGACATTGACTCTCCTCTCTTCCTCAAACGAATTTAAGATGATATACTATCATTAGATGAATGAGACCTTTAGGCCTCTTGAGAGTATTTGAGGGATAAAAGTGGACTCACACACTCCCTACATATGGCTAATGATGTACCTTAGAGTACTCATCTATATATCCTCTTAAAATGGTCATAATCAAAACCTTGTTATCCAACCGCAGTCCAGATTATTATTAATCACAACGGACATATTACATTACTGGGATATTGGTTAGGCTTTTACTTACCCTCATACCACCCTCAAAAATGCCGCAGTGGAACTTATTCATCGGGACTAACCCTCCTAGATGAATATGTTCCGAGATCCCCAAACGGGGGAGGCATTAGAGCACATCTTATAGATGGAGCCTTGACGGGTTCATATCCATAGTTCTATGCTCAACTTCATTGAAGTCGAACTTATTGCGGATTTTTGGGATAACACTGGGAAATCAATTTAACAACTGGAAGAAAATTGAACACCCTGAAGCTTTGTGTTCACACCCAGAAATGGATTATATGTAAATCATTAAAATGATTTAAACGGATTACTTGTCCACTAGAAATCCAGTTGTAGGTGACCACGTGGGAGCATGCAAACCATCAGAACGCCTCCTTAGAAACTATTTATATGAGCCTGATCACCTCATATAAACAGTTTCCGAGAACCCCTAACGGGGGAAGAGTTTAGTGCACATCTTATCGATGGAGTCATGATGAGTTTACATTCCCATATCACCACTATGGACCATTTAAAACATTAATACCTATGATCTGATTATCATGAATAGTGATGAGATCCTGACGATCCACACTTATGAAACTGTTAAACAGTTATCAGACATAGCTATTGACAATATAAATATTGTCAAATTCACACATCCCTGCTACTAAAAATCCAGCTAGGATTGACATACCAACTATAATGGATGCAATCTACCAGTAGCAGAAGTGGATATCCTCAATGGATGAGAGGACATACCACGAGACCCTAAAACAATACCACCACAGGAAAGTGAGCTCATCTCCATATCCTCTCCCTTTCCAGAACCTCCGGAAGAGATAAATCTGGAATAAATTGAATAATGTACGTACACGGAGAGGTATTTGAATAAAACACACTTGTCGACAATTACTCACATTTCATTTTGCCATTGATATCGTTCACAATCTCCGTTTCCTGAAGCAAACGCAGAAATTTGGCCAAATTATATGGAACGAGGCAATAATAAGTTGAGCTGGACTCACTTATGAAATGTGAAGTGTTTGGACCTGAAGTCCTGATATCAAAAAGATATCAAACCTGTGGGCTACCGAGTATTGTATAAATAAATAAAATCGTATGCTATAAGCAAAAAAGCTATAGCCTTAGAGGTTTATTTCGCAGAAACCAGGAAGTAACCATGTAAGATGAGTTTAACTCACTTACAAAATTAATCAAACTGATGCATCAGGCTCCCTGGTCATGATTACGAAACCCATGCGATTAGCAAAGATAATTTTAGGCTATGTTGCTATGGATGATGTGACAACATACCCTTATGAATAATCATCCTGAAGATGAATTATCATCCCGAAGATCAAACCATCATCCTGAAGATGAAACCTTCATCCTGAAGATGAATTATCATCCCGAAGATGAAACCATCATCCCGAAGATGAATAATCATCCCGAAGATGAAACCATCATCCCAAAGATGAATAATCATCCCGAAGATGAAACCATCATCCCGAAGATGAATAATCATCCAGCAGATGAATTACCATCCAGAAGATGAAATTATCATCCAGACGATGAAGAAACATAGAAAATTGCAATCCACCAATACACATACTGGTTGTATGGATGCACATTAAGACCCCTTCCGTTCGCTGGAAGAGGGGAAGGATATCCTAGGTCCTGAAGTGCCTTACTCAAATGTCTTTTGTACACTCCTTTATCTGGCAGTAAACACTTTAACCAGATACAGTGCAGCGCCTGCAGCGCACCACTGGACCAGAGATATGTAGCTTATGCGCTACCTCCAAGGGTCAAGGATCATACAACATGTTAAATGTATTTGCAGATACAGGTTACAGATCATCGCGATGACTGCAACTAAGAAGCGACCAACTCCAGGAGACCAGCAAAGCATACTTCCAAGGCAACATCAATCCCACCATCCCGAGAGGTTCATCAATCCAAGAAGCAAATCATAAGTACGCACAGCCAGGTCCTGCAGTACCTCGCAGACACAGTGAAGACTGGTCAGAGACGTGATGCTACCTACCGAGTCTGCAGACCACTCCTCCTCAGAAGAGATCCCTCAAATTCAGTAGCTGCCATAGATGAGCGATACTTGTATAGATGAGCGATGTCTTGTATAGGTGAGCGATGCCTTGTACTTTGTACTTATTATCGGAACACTGTAAGAGATTGATGTATAGTTGCCTAGGAGATCTGCAAGCCTGCAGCTTGTACAGATCAGGGGGAGTCAAATGTAGTGTTGTACTCTTTTCCCTTGGCTATTAGTTTTTCCCACTGGATTTTCCATAGCTAAAGGTTTTAACGAGGCAAACTCATTGACTCTGGATCCAGAAGTATCCACCCCCTAAATACTTCCACTAATCAGGGGAAGTTACGGAAACTGTACTCTTTTTCCTTGGCTATTGGTTTTTCCCACTGGGTTTTCCATAGCTAAAGGTTTTAACGAGGCAGTTATCCCTAACTTAGGATCCAGAAGTATCCACCTCTAGTGATATCCATCGATCAGGGGAAGTTATAGAGACTTGTACTCTTTTCCCCTAGCCATTGGTTTTTCCCACTGGGTTTTCCTTGGCAAAGGTTTTAACGAGGCAAGTACTCTTAAACTTGGGATCCAGAAGTATCCATAGACCCATGATCAGATAAGCTCTATGAACCCTGAAGCGTTCATCACGGCTTACAACAATGGATGGATAAGGGGAAGTGTTATAAACGGGCTTTGGAGGCCCAACCCGTTAGTGGGTATCCACCCATTATGTAACCCTATTACTATAAATACAGGGCTACGGGGTTCTGTAGCCGCCATGGTTTACAACAATCATATATTTAGCATGTTAAGCATATAATTTTGCAAAGTGATTTTGTAGCAGAAAAACTTTTTGATGCTGATCTTGTTATCAAGCGTTGGATCTTGTTTCTCCCCTTCGTTTCATTAGATTACCTGAAAGATAGACGTTTATGGTACTCTTTTGCTTTTGAGTCAAGAGGGTTAGTCTCTAGGAAGCCAAACCCAATATGGTTTAGTTCCTTCATGAGAGATATATTTATAATTTTTGCTTAAATGAATTTGCTGAACAAAGTTTGTAGCGTACCTTTTCTTTCTTTGATCGGACAAGTTCTTTGGTACCCAGATTCTCAGAAAATTACTGTTAGAATGATGCATCTTAGTATGCTTAACCCGTTTCTTGGTATGATGTGAATCATATCCGAGTCCGGTTTTGCTATATGATGCTTTTTGGCTATCTATTAAACTATCTAACTTTCCTTTTCCTTTGTTGAAATTTTTAATAATTTTCATCGTAGCGTCGTATTTATCTTTGACAGATACGAGAAGATTATTCAAATTTTCAACTTTTTCATTTACAGAGAGAATGTCTTTTTGCAAAGGATTATTCCTTTCTTTAAGAAGACTATTTTCCTTAATAACTTCTTCTTTTTCTTTAACATCCTTTTAAATATTCCTAAGTGTTCTTCTATGTTCTTTTATGAGCTTCTCATGCATTTTGCATAGCTCCTTATATGCTCCCCTATAATCCATGTCTTCATCATCACTTGATGACGAATCACTATTACTAGATGAATCATGATGCGAGCTTACCTTAGAAGATGTGGAAGCCATGAAGCACATGTGTGCTGTTTCTCTTCTTTCATCATTGTCGTCTGCTGAGGATTCATCGGACGAGGAATCGTTGCTCTGGTCGAAAGCTGCATAAGCTTCCTTCTTTGGTCGTCGGAATTTGTTTCTTCCAATGTTTATTGCTTTCTCGGTTCTTTCCACGATCTTTGGAATCACGGTTGTTTCTTTTCAACGAACAGTCTCTTTTGACGTGTCCTGTTTTATTGCAACCAAAGCAGACAATGCCGTTAGTGGGTCTAAAAGAGCGTTTACCATACTTACTTGTGATGAACTCTTTAAAGTTCTTTGAGATGAAGGCAATATGGTCTTCTTTGTCTGTGTAGTCGGAATCTTCTTCTTGAGATTTGAAAGCGAGATTCTTCTTCTTTGGGTTTTCTTCGATCTTCTTATCTTCTTCAAGTTCAATCTCATATGCCATGAGATTTTCCATTAGTTCTTCGATGGTATGATCCTTTACCTTGTGAGCTTCTCTAATGGCCGTTGTCTTTCCCTTCCATTCGGGTCGAAGAGATCTCAGTATTTTCATCACCTGCTCGTATTCAGAAAGTTTCTTTCCTAGTCATGCGAGCTCATTTGTAATGTTAGTAAACCGAGTAGTCCTGCCAGCTCATTTGTAATGTTAGTAAATCGAGTATTCACATCAGTGATATTCTCTCCTTCTTCCATTTTAAAAGATTCGAATTTAGAGTGTAAGACATTTATGTGGGATTCTTTTACCTTCTCAGTTCCCTCGTGATTTACCTGAAGGGTGTGCCATATTTGATGTGCTGTCTCGTATTGAGAAACTCGATTGAACTCATTTCCTGTTACAGCGCAAAATAGTGCATTCATTGCCTTTGCATTGAGATTTGATCTCTTCTTGTCGTCGGCTGACCACTTCCCAAATTCAACTTCGGTGGGTGCAATGTATGGAATTTTAGTGACGGTCCATGCTTCGATGTCCAATGACTCCAGGTGAGTCTTCATTCGGATCTTCCAGCTAGCATAGTTCGTTCCGTTGAACAGTGGTGGTCGCATGGTATTAAGTCCTTCAGAATGAAATGATGTTGACGCCATCACCTTTATAGCCTTGCTCTGATATCAAGTGTTGGATCCTATGGATGGCAAACAACACTAGAAGGGAGGTTGAATAGTGTTGTTTAAAATAAACTTTTTCGTTCTTAATAGATTAGCACAATTCAAAGACTTCTAATGTTGCCTAAGAAACCAAGTAGAGTGATCTACGCTTGGTTCTTAATCAACTTAATCAATCTTCAAAATCAAATCAGAGATAAAAATCTTCTGGTAGTTGACTCCCTATGAACAGTAGTCGACTCTCAGAGGGAAATTAAGCACAACTCAGTTAATGAAATACTTAATGAAGATATATAAGATTGCACAGAAGTATAACAGAAAAGCAGATACAAAAATTGATCTTTGCAATAAATGAGTTACAAGAGTAATATTCAATGAATCAAGAAAAGTAAATAGAAATAAACAATCACAGAGAGTGCAAACGCAAACACAAGGATTTTTATCCTGGTTCCCCACAATCTTGGGTACGTCCAATCCCCGACCAATCCGGTACGAGATTTCCACTATCTGCCTTGGCAAATACAAGCACCTAACTTCACTTGTTAGGATTTCCAACAACCTAGCCTTGACCAGGATTTCCTGATTGCAACACTGCAGTATCTCAACACCTAGACTTGTCTAGGGTTTCCGACACCCTTACAACAAAGGGCAAACACAAAGAGAAAAACGATATCCAACTCACCACAATTGTTTGGTGGAGATTGGATTTAAACCCAAATTCTATAGCCAATAGTAATAGACAACTATGTGTATTAGTGGCTTGATAGAATAAGATTTTAGATCAGACAAAGATACGAATCAAGTCTCAAAGAAAACAAATAGCCAAATAAAAAATTGATCTTCAGAAAACAATATCTCAAAGAAATACAAGATCAAGGATGTAAAAATAGATTTGGCTAAGAGAAAATGAGAGATGAGAATTTGAGAACGTTTAGAACTTTTGCACAAGAGAATTTTGATTTCAAGTATTGTATTTTCTCTCAAAGAAATAGTCCTCTATTTATAGGTAAAAACTGATAATTCAAAATTCAAATTCGTTTGACTTTTGCCTCGAAAATCATGGGAGCAATAAATTAGAGATATGTCAAAAGTCAGGTCAAACATCGAATTTCGACAGCTGGTAGTCGACTCCCTAGGATTGGTAGTCAACTCCCAGTGTGTTTCAGGAGAAATTAATCCTCAGCTGGTAGTCGACTCCCACCCCTTCGTAGTCGACTCCCAGAGGAGTTTCTTCTGAGACATGGCTAGTAAGACATGTAGTTAGCTCCATGGTGTAATGGAGTTTCACTACCAAAATGAAAAGTGACTGGCAATGGTAGGATATTGTCACGCCGGGCTCCCCAGGATACCCGGGAAGTACGAATCCATCCAGGGTGTTCCTGAAAACACAGGTGTGATAAAGAAAAGATGGAAAGAGATAGACAATAAGATAGATCGAAGCATGTCCACTGCGCATTGATGGGGTAGTACCTATAGTGTTCCTAAACAACCAACCAACATCCAATACAGAGGAACCAAAGAACACAGAAACAACACTGAGACAAAGAGAAGAAACACTGCCTTTAATATATCATCAACATCCATATTCAACATCATCCATACATCAGCCCCTAAGACTAAAAGAAACCCCAAAAGTATAATGGTCTCTCTCTCTCATCCCCCAACTAACAATTAGACTCTCAACTCAACCTGCAACTCCATCTGCCACCTCCAAATATCAACACCTGAAAAACAACTGGTGGGGCACGTCAATGCATGACCCAGTAGGAAATGCCAACTCCAACTATATGCTATTATGAAAATGCAGCTACTTTCCATGCGTCCATGGCAATGTGCAAATGAAGCATGGAATGATCTAAGGGAAATATACTAAAGGAAACATGAGCATGACTTAAAGAAATTAATGCACAACATAACATAAGGCAAACTACAAATAAACATGTCAACCAAGAGGATAAAGTACTTAAATGTAAACACAACTACAATGGAAAAGATTAACTAAAACAATTAGAAACATATACAACTCAAGTACTATTGTGCTAAAAGAAGTATTTGGTACAAAGGGGTGAGTTATGGCAATGTGACTATAGGGTTTACGTGATAGGCAATGTGATCCCCAAGACACGGTGTTATGGAACCTCATCATTCACTCGTAAAAAAGGTCATGCACATAGTGCCATGCCCATCACCCTCTTCATAAATAACAACATAACACCACTCATCATAAACAACCACATAACACGCCCTGTCCATCCTCCTACCTCCCATTATGCACAACAACTAAAGTCCCACACTCATGTTACAATGAGCAAGGCCAAAACATTAGAAACAATTTTAGTATTCTTCTCTCTTTTTCATCTCTTCTCTCTTGCTTTCATTAAAACCTCATAAATGCCCAACAAGGCACATAGCCGAAAGCTAGTAGACACCTTTCTTCCTCATAAAAATGAGGAGTTTCACAACTTTAAGCTTATTAGCACACCATAGCCATAAAGATTTTAGTTCTACACGTGATTCCTTAATAAAGGGGCAATTAAAGCATGAATACTTCATCAAAATATCAACTTGTGCATGGAACTTTGATAGAGATAATAACTTGTATGAAAAAGAGAACAACTTGCAATTAGTACAATAAAGATTACAACTTTCACATTGAATTAACAAAGGAAGTGGACTAACATCACAAAGGTATCAGCTATCTCATAAATTCCTAATAAAGATATCATCTTGAATAGCAATCCATAACAATATAACAATAAGCTAATTTTTAACATCACAAACTAATAAAGAGGCTAACTTTAATCAAGGAAATGCAATTCTACAACAAAAGAAGAGATCTTTAATACTAAAAATTCCATGCAAATAGCATACTAAGGGGAGTTGGATTCCTACCTGAGAGAGCTTCCTTTTCCTCCTCAAAAACTCCATGCAAGCTCCATGAAAACCTCCCTCAAAGCTCCTAATTTGCCCTTGAATCCTTCTCTTCCAAAGCTCCCAAATGACCCACATGCACCCAATGAAGGAAGGGATGATACTAAAGGATGCAGAGTGAGGGTGGAGTAGCCCTTGGGGTGTTTTGCCTCCATGCAAACCCAGGGGAAGTTTCGGCCATTATATGAAAGGGAGGGAGAGAAGAAAGAAAAGAAAAGAGAAAGAAAAGATAAGAAGAAGTAGTTTTCTCAAGATCTTTCTACACCCTCCTTAGCTTACCCCATAAGACATGCTCAACCTAAAATGAACAAAATACACTCACCATACTACACCTCAACTTCTAACTATTTACAAGTTTGCCATTCCTTTATGCACACACATTTTATTTGCACACATCCCTCTCTAAATTACCGAACTGCCACTACCCACAATCCCTTTTCACACTAGCCCAAATCACATGTATGCATACACATATCCTTATACATGCATACAAATACCCATACATGTATTCATACACACAATGTACATTCAATACACTATAGTTCACACTATATATATATAGGTAAATCTTCAAATGAGAACATTTCGCACGGTGCGAAAATGTTTTTAGTTTTTTTTGAAATTTTTTTTTCAAAAATTCTTTTTTCCACCCTCATTATATGTTGTTATACCCCCCCTCAAAAAATAATCGTTGAGAAATATTGTCATTTGGCCTTCGATCAAGGCATTTCATCAAATTCGCATGTTTTGAGACCGTTAAATTTGTAACGGGTGGATGGATGCTCTAATGCCCAACGGGTTCACCCATTATTTTCCCTGGTGTATATATTTGTATGGATTAAACATCAAAAAAAAATTTTGAAAAAAAAATTTCAAAAAAATAAAAAAAAGGTTTTCGCACGGCCTTTCGCACCACTTTTTCGCAATGGAAGATTGCCCTATATATATATATACTAGTTATAAACTGTGCCCGCGGGCACGGTTCATTTAAGATTTTCCCTCGTGAAATCTTTGTTCCCCGAAAAATTATTTTCGCAGCCAAAATTTAAAAAACAACAAATTAGCTTAATAATATTTAGCGGCACAGGCACATTCGGTGCAGAACAACAAATTCAACGCATGCGACTTCGACACAGAACAACAAATTCGACGTGGGTGCCTTCGACGTAGAACAACAAATTCGGCATAAAATAACAATTTTGGCGCGGACGCCATAGGCGCGAAACAACAAATTAGCGTAAAAGAATTTAGCATCCGGCGCAGGCGCTCTCGGCACGAGGTTCATTTAATATATACATAGAACATGTGCCCTTGGGGCACTGTTCATTTAAAAATCGTGGATCCACTAATTTTAAACAAACATCAATAATTAAAGCTCAATAATTATTAGGTCCCCTCAAAATCATAGTTCCCAAAAATTTAGTTTCCCCTGAAATATTAGCAGATGGGATCGAAATTTTACTCGGTTTTGCAACGTGGATCAGTGAGTTGGCAGCATTTCCCGCGTTCATTCTCCCACAGCTTGTGTTCATTCCCAAGATGAGATTGTGTATGTGCAGAAATTTTTTGTTCATAACTATCCTCCACTTTTGTTCACCCCAACAAATAAGTTTTCAATAAAAGTTTCATTGCTTTTGTGTATTCCCAACAAATTTCCTCAATCCAAGAAATTTCCCTCCAAAACTTGACATGACACTGCCACATATGATAAATTCAAAATCTTTCCTCAATTGTAATATATATATATACATATGTGTGTGTGTATTTTTTTTGGAAAGCTAGAAAACCTTTATTGAGTAAAATATACAGAACTATAGAGCCTAGGAATGAGAAATCAATATAAAGAGGAGAGGGCACAAGCGCCGTCACTCTCTAATAAAGAGCTCCCACCCTACGCGAACTATACAAAAGAATAAAGCCGAAAAAAAATCAGCCCAAATCTCGAAACACCCAATTCTCAAGGACTGAAGTCTCCTCTATAGTGGATGGTTCAAGCCCACATATTGCCACTCGAACATCCGCTGCCAATACCCCAAAAAACTCCACTTTCCCTCTACTTTTACATTCAAAGATTCGCCTGTTTCGTTCTTGCCAAATATGCCATACCAATGCTGAAAGAACCGTACATGCCAATCTGCTCAAAAATCCTTTCCCTCCAAAGTGGCCCAAATAGTAATCACCAATAGCCTCAAGAGAAGGCGCCAAGTGATTGAGAATATTTAACTTCAACAACGACCTCTTAAGGACATATTGCGAGAAACTGCAGTTGAAGAATAAATGGGTATTGTCTTCGATGTTGTTCCCCTCGCACAGAACACAATTCACAGGCAAGTTGAGACCCCATCTGCCAATAATATCACGAGTTAGAAGCTTACCCCTTAGAGCACGGAGAAGGGTGATAGACCATTTAGGAATATGACCTGGGAACCAAACAAGCTTTTGGAATCGAAAAGAAGGACCCCTGTTTCGAACACCCTCCCAGGCTTCGGCAAAACTGAAAGCACCCGAGCCTCTACTAACAACCGGCCCCTGACCAGTACTCCCACCCGCATCATTTACGAATCCCCTAATTTGCTGACGGTTGATGACTCCATCAACTCCATAAGGAACCTGGCGATTGATGACGCCAACCACTCCTGGAGGAGCATTCCGGTTTGATTTTGCCCAGACCCAACGGTCATGGCCAAAGGTGAGTACGACAGATGCTAGGTGATGCTTTACTTGAGAGATAGCAGGAACATCAGCCCAAGCCCCATGGACCCAGTAGTCACAAACACGCTTCATCGCATCTTCCGGCGGTACAGCAACAAGATTCTTTAGAGGCCCACAATCTAGCCAATAGTCATGCCAAAAAAGAGTCGATCTCCCGTCTTTTACCATTCTTCGTACCAGTTTATTAGAGACATTTCTACAATTCAACATGTGCTTCCAAGTGCCGGAATGATAGACAGTGCCCTTAGCCGCAAAGAACAATCCGGCCCTATCATATTTAGCTCTCATATATTTAGCCCAGAGGCTATTAGAAGTTAGGAATCTCCATGTCAGCCTCACCCCCGCAGCAACATTTAAATCTTCCAACAACCGTAATCCCACACCACCTTCAGGCTTTGGGGTACAGATATCTTTCCATGCCCAAGCACGAGAGGACCCCATAATGAAACGTCGACATAGGGAAGAAATCTTTCTACAAATGGAAAACGGCATGTGGAATGCTTGCATCCAAAAAGCGACCATACCGTAAATTACTGATTTCACAAGCTCAATCCTGCCAGAAATAGATAACAAATTTGAAGACCAGCTCATAAGTCGCTTCTTACACCTATCAAGAAGCCGATTGTACATGGGCGCTTTTGGGTATTTCGACGACAAAGGCAGGCCCAAATAAGTAGAAAAAGTAGTGGAAATTCTGACACCCAAAGAATCTGCCAGCACGGTTCTATTTTTAGTGCCTTTACTAAAAAGAACCGAACTCTTGTCCCAATTTACCTGAAGCCCCGTATAACCCTTGAACTCCAGAAGTAAGGACTTAATGCAATTAAAGGATTTGAGATTGGCTCTGCAGAAAACTAGCAAGTCATCAGCAAACAGAAGGTGGGAGATAGAACCTGTTCGTCGCATAGCCTGAAGGGCACCACATCCAAGTCTTTTGGAAATTAAGATAGAGAATGCCTCCATAGCAATAACAAAAAGGTACGGAGAGAGAGGATCGCCCTGCCTGATGCCCCTGTTACCCTCAAAAAACCCCACTGGAGATCCTTTCACCATAACTGAGAAAGTAGGAGTAGAAACGCATTCCCTGATCCAATTCACAAAAGCAGAAGGAAACCCCATTTGCCCCATGAAATAAAGGATAAAGTCCCTATTAACAGAATCAAAAGCCTTCCGTAGATCCAGTTTCAGGCAAGCTCGTCCACCCATGGGATTACTAAAGTCCCTGATTTGCTCATGAGCAATCAGGGTGCAATCAGCTAATAATCGGCCTTTAAGAAAGGCAGCTTGATTGGGGGAAATAAGCTCATGAATGACCACTTTGAGCCTATTACAGATAATTTTGCTAACAATTTTATATAGGACATTGCAACATGCAATCGGCCTATAATCCCCCAAAGATGTAGCATTAGAATTTTTGGGAACCAGGGCAAGATGGGTATGGTTTACTTGCCTAAGCAAAGAACCAAAGCTGAAAAAAGACTTTACCGCCATAGTAACTTCATCTCCAATTAGATACCAAAAATGTTGGTAAAAGTGCGCATTAAAACCGTCTGGCCCAGGCGCCTTATCAGGACCCAACTGGAAAACCACCTGCTTGATCTCCTCAGTAGAGATTCTCCTTATCAGCCAGGCCGAAGCATCCTCAGTGAGAATGCGCTTAGGGGTAAAAGTAGAGAAAGATCTGTTGTAGGAGTTTTGATTATAGAGGTCCATAAAGTGATCAGCCGCCACCTTTTTCAAGTCATCAATAGAGCTCGACTGATTACCCATAGAATCCACAAAATGGTTCAGACTATTGTGGTTCTCTCTATACTTCATAGCACTATAAAAGAATTTGGTGTTTCTGTCCCCCAACGACACCCAATCCTGACGACTCTTTTGCCGAAACATATCCTCCTCAAGACTCATAGAGATAGCCAACTCCCTCATAGCAGCCTGCTCAAGTGCTTGGATGGTCACATCCGAATTCAACAATGGATTCAATCTAATAGATTCCAACTTAGTGCGGCACAAGTTCACCAGCTTGCTAGCATTGTAATCAGCCGACCAGTTGCGCAAAATAGGCTTTAACCTTTTTAATTTTTGGGTAACACAGTACATAGGAGTACCACCAACAAAAACACCCCAGCTCTCTTCCACAATTCTAGCAATACCACTGCATTTGGTCCAATAATTAAAATACTTGAACGGTTTAGGGTCAGATTGTACCTGAGGGTGGAGACGGACCACCATTGAGGCATGGTCGCTAGTCCGGGGATCCAAATACTCAACAAAAGAGCCGTTAAGTAGCTTCAGCCAATCACCATTTACGAACACCCTATCCAACCGAGCAGAGATCCTGTCTATCCCCATTCTATTGTTACACCAGCTGAACTTGCAACCCGTGCTCTTGAGCTCATGGAGCTGACAAGTACTAATACAGTCATTATAATCAAATAAAAACTTCTGATCCAGATGCCGGCCCCCTACTTTGTCTGAAGAATTAAGAACACAATTAAAATCACCTCCCACCAACCACGCACCGTTGTTCAGCCTAGCAGCATCACTTTTCAAGCAAACCCACAAATCCTTCCTTTCAACTAGTGTGTTACGGGCGTACACACCGGTTAAAGCACAGGAGAACCCTCCAGTGTTGGTACACAAAACAGTAATATGCTGATCAGAAATAGAGAAGAGAGAAGTCTTCCATACTTTGGGGTCCATAGCCATCATAACCCTCCCAACAGAATGGGATTCCGTATTATTAAACAATGTCCAGTTTTTAGGAATCACAGAAATGGAATTACCTGACGATGATTTAAGCTTAGTCTCAAGAAGAATAATCACGGTCGGCCTAATAGAAGTCAATCTGTCATGAAGGTCCCTTCGACGGATAGGGTTATTCAAACCCCTAGTATTCCATATGAACACAGTCATTGACCAACCGGATTTTTAGGATTGCTACCCTGAATCCTAGCACTCCGCCTTGCACAGGATTCCACAGGGCAATCAGTCTTCCTCTTGACCTTCTTATAACCCTCCACCTGCTCTAGGATGGTGAGCTCTTCCGCCAACCAATCAGGATTATCAACCACCAACTCAGACGGAACACTGTCAATTTCATTACCCCCAACCGAGTCATTCTCTAATAGGGAAGGGAGAGGCAGAGGTTCGAACCTACGCCCTGTACTACCCGCATCAGCAGAGGAGGATTGTAATCCGATATCAGCAGCTAAATGAGTGTCACTCAGTGGCTTAGGGGACTCGGCAACAGGAGCAGGCTCCGAATTTGCAACAGGAGAGATACCCTCAGTCAACAGAGCAGAAGAAGCATCACCCCCTGCCACAGCCTGAGCAACAGGCATGTCAACAACCGCAGCCACATCACCACGTTGCACAGTCTCCACCATTAGACCCGGTACAACCAAATTAATAGCATTAATCTCCCCTTTAGCAGCACAACACTCGGGTTCACCGGCCTCTTCATTATTGATATTATTCACCAATATAGGTCTCGGGTTCACAGGCAATGAATTTCCAGCAACACCATCCCCTTGGATTGAAGGAAGCTCAACTCCTGCAGGGCATTGGCCATCACTATGTCCAAAACAGGCACACGTGCTACACCGAGGGGGTTCCCCTTCAAACTTTGCCACAATAGAAATGATTTCACCGCCATCTAATTCTACATCCACAGATTTTCGTAAAGGAACCGCCGCATCAACCTCAACCAAGCAACGCGCATAGGTAATCCTCTCAAGATTAGCAGTAGCCCGATCAAGGCACATAGGGGTACCAATGACAGAGGCAATGATATTCAGAGTATCCAGGTTCCACATGTATAACGGAAGGCCATGAAGTTGGACCCAGACAGGGACCGAGGTGAGGATGTCTCTATCATGGCGTAGGTTCATACTCCACTTCTTCAAGACTACCAACCGGCCATCAAACAACCAAGGCCCGCCCTTTAGAATCTTCTCACATTCTTCAGAGGATTCAAAACGGAAGTAAAAGAACCCATTATCCTTGCTATAGACTTGTACCTTCTTCTTCAATCTCCAGAGCCTCTCTACCCAAGCAACTATTTGCCCATAATAAGGAATATCTCCAAGAACATAGCCGACCAGAGTATCCTTCCACCTATCAGCACCCCTCTCCACCAAGTTACCCGGCACCCGAGCACGGGAAGAACCATCCTCCACTTTCAAGGGGGCCACATAGGTTATGGCCAAACCCGACTGATACGTACGCCTTTCAGCACAGACGTCCAGCCACGATCTCTTCGCAACATTCGTGTCAATAGTTATGGCTACCTTAGGCCTTTGGGGAATTTTGCCGAACACGTGGTGCTCCGGAATAGCAACACCAGCCTGTGACAAATTCCTACCCTTTCCGATCGGAGGCCGCCCCCAACCAATTGGAGGCCTCGAAAGAGGCCCCCTCCGCGATGGCCTATCTAGCCGTGGCCTTCCCCTACGAACTTCCTGCCAGCCGTCACCATCGTGGCTATCCCTCCGGTGTACTTCTGCTTCCAACGCATCAGATCTCCCTATAGAAGAGGGAAGAACACCTCCAGATCCCGATCGCAGACCGGATCCACCGCCAGATCCAACGCCTCCCGCTACTTTGGATTGACCACCCACCTTGGAACATCCCGCACCGGCATCCCCCTTAGAGTTACCCAGCAAGATCCACCGTGAATCAACCTTGGAAGCCTCCACAACCCTTTGCGCCGCCGGAACATCACCACCATGAACCGAGTTTCCTGGATTCTTTGATTGTATCCCGTCAGCACCAAGCAAGGAGCCGCCATCAAACGAGGGTTTCACCGTCGCCCTCAAGTCGCCAGCTCCGGATAATACGCTCATCCCAATTTCTTTCATATGTGTGTGTGTGTGTGTCTATATATATATACTAGTCATAACACGTGCCCGTAGGGCACGGTTCATTTAAGATTTTCCCCATAAAATTAATGTCTGATAATTGTTATTTAGTTCACTCAAAAATGTTAGTTCTCCCAAAATTTACTTCACCAGAGAATTTAGTTCCTCCAAAATTTATTTCCCTAAGAGAATTTAGTTCGCCTAAAAATTTTAGTTCCCCCAAAATATAGTTTCCTCCCAATTTAACATGTGCCCTTAGGGCACCATCCATTTAAAATATTACAGCCTCAAAATTTTAGATCCACGAATTTTAAACGAACATCAATAATTACAAATATATCGGTTAAATTTATTTCAAAAATATTTTTTTGGCCAATTCAGATCATAAATTATTATATATATCTCGACGTCGAATGAATTTTTAAAGATTTGTGCAAAGTTGTGTCTTGCAATTGGAATGAGTAATCCTATTCTGCAAAAGTCCATTTGATGTTCACGATGTTAATGTCATCATGTCATCAATACCTATGTAGGATAAGTGTGTTTTGATTGTCAAGGCAATATGATGGCATAGGTTGTCCATATTCTTGTAATATCATTACTATCGTTGCCATCCTGAGAAACAGAAACATACATACACAGACAGTTTTTCTACCCTAATTTGCTTCGGAGCTTGAGACCGTAGCATCCATCTTCCTCTTACCATATATTTTGATGTCCTCTTTAATTTAGCTGTTCAGGTCTTTGGCAAGCATAGTGCAGGTCATGGTGGTTACTCTTTTTTAAAGCTCTTGGCATTTGAATATGATATCAACATCTACACGGTTTTAAATTCTCTTTTCCTTCTTTAGATTTTCTTTTTTTTTCTGGCAACTGGACTTGAAACACTATTAGATCCAAGCTAAACGGTTATATCACCCTTTTGGTTATAAATTGGGGGTAGTTTGTACTTGCAAGGAGAAATGGCATGATTTTCTACAATAGGAGTTCTCTGCTCACCAGGGCAACATTTCAATAATGTGTTATGCAGGTGTAGTCCCAAAGTGGCGCTCGAGAACCTAGAGCAGCTCAACCACCTACCTAATCGAAAAAAACTTGACGGTGACACTGGATAGACTTATTTTTACTATTGTCCAAGAATAACGGCATGCTCATCTACACAAATCCAAAATTTTGGGATATGTAATATTTGTGCAAAATATGTATCTCATTCATTGGCTAACGTCTATAAAGAAGCATGTCTTTTGTTCTGATACATCAAACTTGCACGTATAGTAATTCATAAGTGGTATTTGAAATGACATTCGAGTTATATAACAATCTTTTTAGATAAGCACCTTAACTAATTAGAAGACCAAGTTTACCATGATGTTTGATTTGTCAGTTTGTGTTTTACATATTCATGCATTCATGTATGTAGATGCAATGTTCTTGTGTATAGACTCAACCATGTTCTTATATGTTTATTTTTTTTATCTTAGATCTATAGTGAAGGGTTGTGTGCATGTCTAATTAATAACCCATAGATGCCCCATTCTGGATACAAAGGCATTTCATTTTCAAGCTTTGATCATGTGGTTAT
This sequence comes from Scilla litardierei, assembly GCA_030789695.1. NCBI lineage: Eukaryota > Viridiplantae > Streptophyta > Magnoliopsida > Asparagales > Asparagaceae > Scilla > Scilla litardierei. The sequence continues at coordinate 266,110,158 of CM061142.1, read as the reverse complement.
TTAACTTCTATCATGTGTGAGTTACAATTACCTCAAAAAACTTGTGATTTACATTAGTATACAGCCACTTGCTGTGACTGGATTGTCCTCGATTTTTGTTGAGATAGGGACTGCAGTTGCAGTGCCAAACATTTTGATCTTTTGGTTGGCTAAATACAAAATCCTTTGTTCTTATTCAGCCACAGCCCAGATTCATTTTGGTATATCTCTGCTTCTTTCATCTTCTTCAACAGTGACCTTATCTTTCCTAATCTGGTAATGCATCAGTGCTAATGTACTTGGCATTGGTTGAACTTTGTCCAGCCCATCTTAAGCCTAACTTCCTCTAACATGATAGACTAACCATAACTTCCTCTAACATGGTAGACTATGATTTATATTTACATATATTTGAGATGTGCTTGTAGCTTAGGTTTGTTATCTTCTGCGCATTGGAGAAATGGCCAAGGCTTATGTCCTGTGTCAGGTTGAAATTGTTCATTTGGCGGCAGTTCATTTTCTAAATTTCATTTCCTTTCTCAGCTGATAGTGGATGCTTTAGCTTTGTGAAATGTGTTATTATGGTTTGAAATCCCATGGCTTATTTTCCTTCATATTAAGGGATTGCTGTTACAAATTCATGTAAGCTCGATGGTGGTAATATACTATATGTATTGTGTGATTATAATAGTTAAAATTCGTGTAATGTATTAACAATATCCTTCTCATAAACTGTTTAGGTTGCACATGTGAGTGTAATTCGGCAACTTTCAGAAGTTCTGGTTCTTACGGACCATTTCATCATTGATTCTTTGTCAATTCAAGTATTTTAATAAATTATGATCTCTTGTGTTGGTCTCTGGACTCGGTAAACTGATATTGGTCAGGAGATCTTATGCAAGTTAATGACTGGAAATCTTGATTTATTCATCTTATAACTTCATTTATAATTAACGAACCTTGGTGAGACAATATCAACAGTTAGAAGTCAGACCTAATATTGGAAATTCAGTTCTCATCAAGACAATATCAACGGATAGATAGAACTTAGACACTTATCACAATGCTAATATCTTTTAAAATAAATAGAAAAGAATTAGAGCACCTCAGTGAGATTTGGAAGACTGAAAACCATCAGTTATCAAAATAAGAAGCAACATTAAGGGTTTCAAACTGCAAAAATACATAAATAAAAATTTTTATCGAACATGCATTCGATCGAACCATTTCATCGAAAATTCACCAAAATAGAGAGTAAATAAGCCAAAACATTGAAAATTCAACAAAACATATTCTGCAACCCAACCCACAAACTCCCGTTATTTTGAGCAAAATTATTTATTTGCAAAATTTTGGAGCTATCAAATATGTGCAAAAAAACATTTGGGATTACTATTTACCTCTAACATCAATGTCTGCTTCTAGATTTGCATCAGAATTCTGCTAAAAGTGCTATATGATCAGAGGACCACTCTGGAGAAGGAAGTGGTGTGTCCTTGCGCAAGCTTTCCTCATCCAGGAGTTCCAACAGTGATTCCACTGTCAATGAGTCCACTGAAATATAGTGTGTGAACACATAACCACACAGAACCAAAGTTCCAAAACAATGTCGAAGCAAGTATGTAATTAAATAGTGTACCTGTGTAAAATATGTAATCAAGGGTCCCAATAAATTCCCTAGTACAATTTGTGAACAAAGGTTCATTTGCAGGGTCCAATTTTCTTCTTTGTTGCTATAGCCCGAGATGAACCCCAACCATTCTGGCAAAAGATGAATATGAGCTCACCTGTAGAATGAATATTCATCAAAAGTTTGGACAAATGGAAAAGTATAGGTCAGGCAATTGATGGTTATTACCAAAGGGAGCTGGTGGTTCAACTTTGTTGTAGGCCGTAAAATATTAAGGGGGTCTACCGCCAAATCTGGATGCATTTGGTCAACCTTACCCATTGCAAGGAGTGTATGAGGAGCACTGCATTCCCATTTTAGATAATCATGGTTAGGAGATGAGATACATACACATACAAATACTATGTGTATATTAACTGATGCCATCAGAAACCAGATACATACCTTCCTGGAAGAGAATTAAAATCTTGGCAGACCAACATTGGTATATCTGCAATAACAGCAATTTTCTCCAACCCTTTCAAAAGAGTGTGTACCTGCAAGAAAAGATTATGGAAGATGTTGGAAAGGAGATAAAGAAACCATCAAAAAATCAAATTGCTCAATGCATACCTGCCAGAGCTTTATGTCCTTGTGATCCTGATGGACATTGACATGCGTGTTTGCCTATAGAGGGGTCAAAAACATAAATGTTATGAATCACGAAATGACAGAAAACATAATGCATAGCACCATGTGTAAACTATAAGGCATATAAACTCTTAACATTAGTCCGAATGGATGTTGACATAAGTGATTACCTACAATGATTGCCCAGAAGTATCAGTAGTAGACAAATTGGCCTGCAGCCTTATTTGGTAAACAACATTATTTGAAAAAATATATAATCTGATTTACCAATTAATATGTTCATGGAATCAATTCCCTCAACAAAAAAGGCGGGATAACGATCAAATTATAGATAAAGACAGAAAACTCAATCTGAATCCATTCCAATCAAATGAACAAAGAAGATACATTCCTGAAGAAAGCAAGCTCACTCCATGCTGCTTGAGAGATCCATTACTGAAGAAAGCATGGCACACAATCATGCATGCAACATGCTCTGTCATAGAGCTACATCACCCAATTGCAAAATCAGCTATAGTTCTCCAGAGAGAGCCATTAATATGAAGAGTTAAGTTATGAAGGGATGGCGTATGATATTGGAATGAACAAAGGAAAAAGAAACTAAAGTTGCCATCTTGCATTCCATATTAAAGCCCCATGAGCAAAATGACAATTCAACTTGAAGCATAAAATAAGATGTTAAAAAAGAGCGAAATGTAGGAGAACCTTGATCAAAACAACTTGAACATGATTTCCAGACAGCTCATTCGTATAGCATGATCATGGAATAAAGATCAATAATGCGGGAAAAATCGAAACAGAACCCAAAGAAGAAGTTCTCTTGGTGCAAATTTGTTACATCAAACCACCTATAATTACTCTAACAAAATTATTCAGATACCAATCAACGAAAGAAGAATATAAAGATGATGCGTAGTAATAAACAACCTTACCTTATAGTGCCAGTGAATTTCTCCCTCACTGATTTGGGACCAACGAACATTATATTAACCGATAATTTCACTCTGTCCTCCAAAAAGGAAATTTGCATTCCAGCTCTAATCCTGGCAGCATTACCATCATAACTAACCAAAAACTAAAGAAAATAACAGCAAAAAAGTACATTTGACGGAAAAACGCATATATACTCAAGCGAAAAACGCATATAAACGCATATATACCAATCATATAAGCAAATTTGTGTTTACATGGAGAGGTAACAAATCTTCACACTGCCATAAATGTTGATTCTATCAAATACGTATCCTTTCAATCTGTAATTATTCATTTCATATGCAAATATATATTAGATGCCCTCAATTGATATATCGCTTTGCAAATGCATACTACAAAGAGGATATATAGGTCGGGTTTCAAATAGCATCAACTCAATTCATATAACCCCAAAAAATTCATAAAACGACACTGAAAGTTTCGCTTGTGCTATTAAAAAGAACAAAAGTATTTACAGTGACATAGCATAAAGAAAGAAAGCTACAATTTTATAAAATATGGTGGAGAAAATCTATGGAGGAATTCTGCTAATAAAAGGCAATGCATGTGAGTTTGTGGGCAGACGCCATAGCGCCGTTAAATCAATAACATGAGCTGGCTCTATATGAAATATGAAAGAAAAATGTAGGAAATCTCAATGGGATACTATCGCTGAGATATCATGCAATATCAGATGTTCCATGCCCAGAGCATGAGCTCAAATTTTATATGATCACCAAGCTGTTTCTTTCTATGAAAATCTATGAAAGAAAGCAACATCAATAATAGCAAGCTAGATGAAACAATAAGCTAGGTCACAATGCAACCAGCAAACTGTTTTGTACCTAACTCAGTTGACGGTTTTCTATTGCTATTATCCGAAAAATACAGATGATTTTAAAAGTGCATATTTCTTCGGTAAGAAAAATCCAGACAATTTACCTTTCATACACTTTGAAGCAATGCTACTTGTATATGTAATCTGCAATAACACCAAATAACCCCATTAATTTGAGAAATATTTCACGCAAAAAGTTCGGAGATTCTTATATGGAATCCACATGAATTGACATAAAACTTGCTCCCAGAGGACCTCCAACTAAACAGAACTTGATCATCATCAATGAAGAAGTTGACATTTTTGTTAAGTCTGGTGGTGCTTGTGTTATGAGATGGTGGTTGAAAACTGATTATAAAATTAATTAAAGAACATTTGGGTTGCAATGGACTTATTTTTGGTTCTATAAACATGGTATGTGGACCTATAAACCTAGATATTGATGGCATCATAGCGACTTAGGATATATAAGTTTTATGTAAAATCTTTGCTTATGATAAAATTACATATGGTCTGTTAATGCATGTTTATCACTTAGGTCTTGCAAGTGGAATTGGCCGCTAGCTATCGTTGTCACATCTTAAGTAATTATGAAATATTTAATGCACATGGTGAGGCGTGACAATTGATTAACAATATGGCCTCTCTACCGTTGTCACCTCATAAGTAATTATATGAAATATTCAATGCACATGTTGAGGCGTATGTTGAGGCGTGAAACCTGGATTAAAAATATGTCATGTCTGGCACCTTGTGGTTGATGTCATGTTGAAAAGTCAACAACAATCTAAAATCCATAAGCATGTTCACAATGTCAAACATCTCATGATAGTGGACTTGTGACCCAACAAAAGAGCGTTTGAAATGTCAGATTGAGAATAAAAACACCAACACGATGGATAATAAGCAACTATAAGAACTCACTATTGGAGCAAATCTAATTCTTAAAGCTACAAACATATATCATTGTGCAACATCATCAGAGTTTTGTTTTCCACTAAATAAATAAATAAATAAAGTTGTAATTTGTGATATATAGCTTTCAATCTGTAGCATAAAATGTAACAAAACAAAGACGCATTGCAGAATAACCAAAATGAAATGACCAAAGAATTGCCAATATGATACTTGCAATAGAATACCTGATCTAGTTGTGACGTCACAATTTAAATTAAAACAATTCACTATATTGTTGTTTCCATTTAAAATCTTGAGACAAACATTGCCATTTAAATCCACTGATCGAGGTATGTATGCTAGAAATATAACAACAAAGGAAGAACCTTGAAGTAAAGGACAGAATTCATGAATTGACCAGAAGAAACCAAAATCATGGAATATTGAAAAATATATATGACCTGTGGAATATAGATATGTCCTAGGTTATCCCAGCAGTAAATACATCTTTTCATGTCCATATACAGCAATAAAAATCTTACATAAAAGAAAGACATTGGAAGGCAGATAAGAGAACTTCTTGTGACCATTAAGACTCAAGAGAAATGTAAAAGAGGATTAGCTTATACAACTGATGTGACTGTTTTCTGTTTGCTGAGTAATGAACATCGACCAAAACAGTAAATTGATAGAGTAATGTTGATACGATAACCCAAAACACATTGACTCCTGAATTTCACATTTCTAACTTTGATATCATATAAGATGGCTTATTGGTAGGGTGGCACCCTGAAAATAGATCAAATGAGGCATTAGTAAATATGTGAACCAAACATGATAACCAGATTAGTATTTTTATTATTTAGTTTACTTAGTCATATCTAAGTGAACTTTTCCATCCCAATTTCACTTTTTATAAGATTATATGGTTATGTTTAGATATGCCTTATAATTCTTAATAATAATAATAGTACAAACAATATGTTTGAGCAAGATATCTTGCTAGATGCTACTTAATGCTTAATTTAAAGTGTTGTGCCAGGGAGAAATATCATAGTTGGACAACTGGAAACACAAAAATCTGAGTATGATGAGTTATTAAGCTTGGAACCTCAAGTTGATCCTAGATTTTTTAATTTAAAAAATATCAAGTTGGAACCTTAAGTATGATGAGTATTTTAATTTTAAAAATATCGAATTGCTCTGATACCCAACTAAACTCTTAAGATCAAAATATTTCTTACAATTGATAACAAATCCTAAACTAAGTTTCAATTACGTAGACAAAATTGAAACAACTTTTACCTGCCCTTAAGACCATCGGAGATCAAATTTAAGGGGTAGAATACATTCGTTGCGTCATCAAGCTCATCCAATTTCAATCCCAATTTCAATTTTTATGAGATAATATGGTTATGTTTAGATATGTCTCATAATTCTTAATAATAATAATAATACAAACAATATGTTTGAGCAAGATATCTTGCTAGATGCATCTTAATGCTTAATATAAAGTGTTGTGCCAGGGAGAAATATCACAGTTTGACAACTGGAAACCCAAAAAACCGAGTATGATGAGTTATTAAGCTTGGAACCTCAAGTTGATCCTAGATTTTTTAATTTAAAAAAATATCAAGTTGTAAACTCAAGTATGATGAGATATTTTAATTTAAAAAATATCGGATTGCTCTGATACCCAACTAAACTCTTAAGATCAAAATATTTCTTACAATTGATAACAAATCCTAAACTATGTTTCAATTACGTAGACAAATTTGAAACAATTTTACCTGCCCCTAGGACCATCGGAGATCAAATTTGAGGGGTCGAATCCATTCGTTGTGTCATCAAGCTCATCCATGGTGAATACCTGATAAAGGGTCAGCCCGAGTGTACTTACCCTCACAGCTTGAGACAGATGCCCTACAAAGAAGATGAACACAAACTCAATGTTCGTACATGCATTCTAGTTTACAGAAATAATAAAGCAAATTTGATTTATTAATGATATCATATCTTATTACCATCTGTACAAATCCATTGTTGTATGAATTATTTTGGATTGCATTGCCCTGTCAGAGGGAGGCAGAATATGTAGCCTTTTAGTTCGACTTGTCATTGAAAGTATCCAAAGATCAAGCCATAGCAACTTATATGTTCTGTACACTGAATGAGTTAGACAGACCCTGAGACAGCCAATTTTGCCTGGTAAGAAAGTTTTTGAATGGGACAATTGAATCACTTCACCAAAATCAAGAAGGAACCTTGCAGTTAATACACCCGGGCCTCGCAGATCAAAAGCTTAAACAATCAGATGTTCCAATCTATCTACAGACTTGCCAGAGGCTGGCAAGTTCCCTGAGTTCAAAAGGCAGGAATAACCACCACTTGGGGAAATCTAAATGTTCATGTAAATATCAAGGAAATAGTAGCAGATTGCATAAAACATTATATTCAGTAAGTGAACACTAATTGAGAATTTAGCAATATTTAGAAATCCCAAGCACTTTTCAGCAACACATTCAACTCAGGAAAGGAACTCTAATCAGTAAATTAGCAATATTCATACACGAAACACTGGACGTTTCCAGCCGATAGCATGGATTCTCACATTCGGCAGGAAATTCTCAGAATCAATTATAGAAGACATATGAAGTAATGAAAATTGTCATAACAGATTATATGAAATCCAACTAAAATCATCATATCAGTGAGTGAGTTAAACTGATGGTTTTGAACTCACTTGTACCCAGATGCAACTGTGCACCCATCCGCACTCTGTAAAATTCCAATCCAAAAATTATACCAATATCACAATTGATCGCCAATCCAAAACAACCGACGGTAAGATCAAAACCTGGAGATTCAATTGGGAAAGGAGATCGATTAAATCATTTTCCTCATTGAGATCTTAATTAAAAATCGAACCTTTTCAGCATTCTTCAGACCGATGGCACCTCTTCAGATCAACGGCGGACTACTCTTTCCCTTCAGATCGATGGCACCTCTTCAAATCGATGGTGCCTCATTCCCTTCAGATCGGCGCCTTTTTTCCTCGTTCCCTTCAGATCGATGGCGCCTCGTTCACTTCAGATCAGCGCCTTTTTTCCTCGTTTCCTTCAGCTCGATGGTGCATCTTCAAATCGATCAGTGGGTTTTGGGGAGGAGGGGGCGAGAGAGAGAGAGAGAGAGAGAGAGAGAGAGAGAGAGAGATCAGCGGGTTTTGGGGAGGAGGGGGCGAGAGAGAGAGAGAGAGATCAGCGGGTTTTGGGGAGGGGGGCGAGAGAGGGGGGTCCCCCAAAGTCAGCAGAGTATTTGTCTCCCTAGGTTATGTTTTTGAAATACAAATTTCAAACTTATAAGTTTTCAAGCCAAATCAAATGTTTCCCCCCCCCCCAAGTTTCCCTCCAAAACTTATCCAATTTCTCTTATCAAATATCTCTTATCCAAAAACTCATCATAACATCCGTCTTTTTTATACCCCAAATACAATTCAAACCCTTATCCAATTTCTCTTATCCAATATCTCTTATCCAAAAACTCATGATAACATCCCTCATTTTTATAACCCAAATACAATTCAAACCCTTATCCAATTTCTCTTATCCAATATCTCTTATCCAATAACCCATGATAACATCCCTGTTTTATAATATAGATATATATATATATATACACACACACACATGTGTGTGTGTGTGTGTGTGTGTCCAATACCATATAGGTATGTAACACAATATAGGCAATACACCATCACACACAACAAGATACACACAAGAGAAATCCGATATACAAATAATATCCATATCTAAAGCTATGTACACAAACCTTACACCTTCACTCCATACTACATCACACACATAAAATATAAAAACACACATACATACATATATACTACACACATACTATCAAGTCACACACTCTACCCACACAAACGTATAGATCTACTAACATTTATGTACTACACTCATACACATTTTCACACAAGAATATATTCACATTGTTATCCAAGTATAAACACTAACCAGTTACATCCAAACATACACACTAATATAGTATATAACACATAGGGGTATTATAGATATGAACTTGTTTAAAAGTTAACAAGTGTCATCCAACTAATAACTATATGATCGCATTTGACATAAATGGTTTAAGATGTAATGAGATTTGACTCTATACCGTACCCTAAACACCTTAGCGACATAGTGATGGCGAATGGATCATACTGCATAAAATATGTCATGATAAGGCCCAGCTTATCTCAGAGAGATTCCAGTCTCCCATACCAGATAATGACGTTTCTGAAATGGGGTCAGCACGCTCAGCCAGGGCTGCTACCATCATTGACACGATGTGATTGTGGTCACTACTGTAGTAGGAATCGGGCTATTAGAGTCTTACTTTGATGATGAACTCCTCGCGAAAAGTAAAGAAAGAAACTAAGAGTATATATGATATATTAGGGCTAAGATCACAAAGGGGTTGTGATCAGATTAGAAGAAGACAACAAGTCAGCATAGACTAGTTGACTATTGCTTAGGCATTAGTGGACTAGGTAGACTGTAAGTTTTACAGAGAGTTGACTAGTCGACTAGTTACAATAATTATTCAACTAGCCGACTAATGTTGACATGGCAGGATGCGGATTTGATGCAGGATTTGATTGGGAATCAACTCTAAACCAAATCTAATTCGTATCCAAGAGTTTTATTGTGATTAGAACTCATTAAGGACGCTTATTCTTCTTTGTGCATTTAGGGATAAGGTTGAGTTCTATGTGGATACTCAATTCGAATTAGATTCGGCTCTCCCCTAGCACTATATAAATGGGGCTACCCCAGCCCTCTTGAGGCACATGAATTGATCAATCTCTTTTAAGACAAAGTAAGAGTTTCTCTTTCTCCTTCTTTGCTCTAGCAAAGCAAGGAGGGCGGTTTGAGTTCTTAGGGGCTCGTGAATTGTGGATGCGTTCTTCGTCCCATGATTTATCTAAGGCGATGGTTGTAGAAAGGAGATCTAAGGCGTTGCTTAGAGGAGGTGAACGTGGTGATTTTAGTCTTCGCCGAAAGAGATTAAGGAGCCACAAGTATCTCTTGGGTATACTCCCGCAAAGGTATGACCTTTATGGTTTTATTATTAATATAATTCCTAGATCAGCAATAGATCCTTGGTTTGATTGCTAATTAGAAAATTTTGAATTTTTTGTATTTTGGTACATGATCTTAATAGTTTAGATTACTAGCATCATACCCTTACAATAACATGGGTCTTCCACTCACAGTTGCAATTCGGGTTTCAACTGTGAATCTTCTAATAATAATAATAATGTCCGACAATACCACCTGTTACCCGCTTACGATAACAATCTTCGGGGACCCTCGTCGTTTACGTACCCTCGTGACAATGAGTAAGTAGAACCCCATTGATTATGTGTCACAATTTTATGATGATTTATCGCATTTGTTTCAACATGTCATTCTCATTTGTTTGGCTTAATTCAACTTAATTTCAACACTTATCATTATGCCATGAACATTTTTTGCAAGGAAAAGTAAATACCAAGAACATGCAGTCATTGTATATAAACATATCTCAATGTGAACTAATCTATATCATCAATTCTTATAGAAGACTTGAGCGCAAACACAACCTTATGTAGGAATTTAAACAGTGAGCACATAATCAATAACATCTTTGGAAATACCATCCAAAATAGAATAACATGAAACCACAAAAATCGCTACATAAACGTCGCAGCAGGGTGCTACATATCAGTGGTAAACACTGCAACATGGGAATGCACGTGGCAGAGGAAAACCATGACTGCACGCAACAACGATGCATGTTACGGCTTTCACACAACAAAGGGAAAAGAGGGCCGCATGGGTTGCGACCCCCAGCAGTGCTACAGACTGGTTGTGGCATGTGGTTACGGCTCTGTCGCATGGACAGTGATATCAACGTCCAGAGGATGCTGCTCTACAGTGGAGAGTAGCCAAATAGCGACTGCTGATGCTGTTCTGTGGTGGAGAGCAGCCACCTGGCAGCTGAAACAGCCAGAAGGCCAACCAAAGGGAGTGGACAACAGCTAGGTTGCCACCGGCAGACTGGGCACGGCCGTTGCCCATAGGGCTGCAACCAAGGGTGGCAGTAAACCTTAAAGGCTTAGGCGAGTTGAGTTGCACAAGCATGATCATATAGTAGGGTTTTAGGGTTTGAACACAAGAATCATGGCCAACATATTCAACGAAGAAATTTAAAGATTCTAACTTGCAACATATCCATGTTTTATCCTCATCATATCCAAATTTAAAACTAAAATTTCAGCATACAAAGCTAAAAATTTTAACAAAGGAAAACATTGGAAAACTTACGACATGATCTACATAAATTTTCATGGAATTTAATAAGGAATTCAAGATCAACAAAGCTTGAAAATTTAAAGAAAATTTTTGGGAAACCTACTTGATTTGATGTGATTCGTTGGATGGGTATGAAACCCTCTTCTTCCTTTCCTTTCTTCTCATTCTCTTGAGAAATCCAAAATTTTTTTACAGAGGGAGATCATCGGATAGGATATGGATTAGTTCTAGGGTCAAGAGAGAGACATATAGGGTTTGGGCTTTGGGTTTTGGGCTATGATTAGTAGTGTTTTAGGGTTGGTTTAGAAGAAGTTTTAGGATCACTATAAGGATTGTAATTCTATGTCATTAGATAATGTTTTTAATTTATTTGTTATTTACTAATTTATTTATTTATTTTGCATTTTTCTTAATCTCTTTAATGTTAGATTTTCAATTTTTATAATTATTTATTTCTTCTTTTTATAAAAACCAGTTTTGTTATGAACGGGATTTTGTAGGCCCAAGTGGAGCCAAATAGAGTTTAGGGTATCCACCCATTATATAATTGTTTCTATAAATAGAGGGCTATGGGTTCAGTAGCAGGCACTCTTATAACACGTTATCAGCACGCTCACAGCTGAGCTGAACCTCTATCGACGGACGAATCGCGACGCGAAAGGGCTTCCTTCACCAAACGTCGCTAGATCCGGAGGGTAGGATCTAGAGGTAATCTTCATCCCCTAGATATAAATTTTTCATGTGCATGATAATGAATCTATGATTTTCTTTAAATTAGATTTATCTCTTTTGCTTAGATCTGAATGCAAAATCACATTTTTAATATATATCTCTTTTCAAAAAAGAGTTTTTATATCATTTTTGGATGAAAAATCAACTTTTTCACGCTAAAAATCATACTTTTATAATAAAAATCGATTTTTTCCTCCATAATCCATGAATCCAGAGGACTTGGCACCCTCAGCACGTGCCATACACGTGCGTGCCTCGCAAAGAGCCGCCGTGCCTGACGCGCGGCCCGTCGCCGCGTGAGGCACGATCAGTGGTTGCGCCTGACGCGTGGCCCGCTGCCCCCCGCTGTGCCTGATGCACAGCCCGCAGCTGTGCGCCTGCCGCGTGCATATGTGCCCTGCCACCGTGCGCCTGCCGTGCGTGTGCGCGCACTCCTCCAAACGTGCCTGACGTGCATGCACGCGCGTTTCCCACACGTGCCTCGTTGCAACGAAAACCTAACTAGGGTTTTTTCGATTCTTTTTAATAAAAGACTATTTTCAGAAATTAATTGGATTTACTGATCGATTTTTATTTCCAAATAAATCTGATTCATCATATGTGTAAACCATCATTAATCACATTTTTTGGATTAATTGATTAATTTTTTACGTTTGATAATTATGAGGATCCTGAGACCGCTTTCTCGTTAGTCAGCTAATCTAACGGGGTATGACGTTTCCACGTGGTCCGATTAATTATTAAACAAAAATATCTTATTCCATTATAAATGCATGGGATGTTGTATATTTTCATTTCCTGTAGCATGAAATTGCGTTTACACATACTACATGCTTGTGATGAATAATTAAATGCCTACTGCATTGTTGATGTCTCTGTGACAAATGTTAATATTTGGTTGTGGTTTTGGATCGGCTATTTGGCACCATTTATTTTTCTCGCATTTTTTTCTTTTGAGAGAAATTGTATGAGGATTAAAATGTATAAATTGCGAAGTCTGACACACGTCCCACAGTGATGAAGATCTACTTCCAGAAGAAGATGGGCCCCATGAGGGTTCCCGAGTTGTATTTTCTTTTTAAATGGGACTGTATATGAACTTTATTTTGTACTTTAAAAATAGTGACTAGCTGATCCACACAACAGATATCTGTGTCTGAAATGCATAATTATTTATTTTCAAATATTTAATTACTGCATGTTTGACATGCTTAGATAAATGGTAAATATAGCGAACGTCGACTTCGACGTATTTGATGCAATAGGCAATAACTATTTGAGCTGGTAGTTGGATATCAAATTCCACCTGCGCCCACCGGGATTGATTCATGCCATTGCTGTAGGCGATACGGTTTCTGACATAGATACGACAAAAGCAATTATCTATTTCAAACGCCATATAGATCGGACTCTGAAGGCCGAGTACCTCACAGTGGAGGACTCAAACGAGTTATGGATCGCCCTCGAGGATCGATATAAACATCAAAAAGATGTTATCCTTCCTCGAGCGCAATATGAATGGGAGAACCTCCTTCTACAAGACTTTAAGTCCATTGTCGAGTACAACTCGGCACTATTCAGCATCACCTCACGCCTGAAGTTCTGTGGTGAAAAAGTGACGGAAGAACGCATGCTGGAGAAAACTTATACATCCTTCCACGAGAAGAATGTTATCCTCATGCAACAGTATCGTGAACGAAAATTCACGAAATAATCTGAACTTCTCTCATGCCTTCTGATGGCAGAGCAGAATAGAGACCTATTGCTAGACACACATAACTTGTGCCCTGCTGGCACTGCACCTGCGCTTGAAGCGCACAATATCTCCTCCCAGAAGAAGAAGAATAAATTCAAAGGCAAACCCCAGAAGGGAAAGGCATTGAAGAAGCAGGCTAGAGGACCCCCTCCAAAGACCAATAATGAGGGGAAGAGGAAAAATGTGTGGAAGAGGAAAGACAATGGCCATACATCTACCCTCAAGAAAGATTAATAAGACAAATGCCACAGATGTAGCATGACTAGACACTGGTCCAGAAACTGTCGCACTCCACGCAACCTCCAGGATTTGAACCAAGCTAGCCAGAAGTCTGCTGAAACAAACCTGGTGGAAAAAGAAGACTGGCTCCAATTAGGTACATCGTCGATGACTTCTCGACCGATGACCTGCTAGACTGATGCCTTCTCTATTTCTGCATTTTGATACAGTTGAAAAAACAATTTCATTTCTGGTTGTTTATTTCTATCAAGCATGTTAGTTCAATTTTCAGACTTTGAATAACAGTTACTTGTTTTGTGCATTATACTGCTATGCTTTTTCTTTCTTGATATAGATGGATAATAAATGTCTAGTGGACAGTGCTTCTACGCACACGATCCTTCAAGATATTTGCTTCTTTTAAAGCATTAACTAGTATGATGGCACCGTGAATACTATTTTGGGTCCATCAAGTATAATAGAAGGATCAGGGGAAGCAAACTTTTTGCTCCCCAATAAAACACAAATTTTAATAAAAGATGCTCTTTTCTCTCCAAGCTCGCACAGAAACTTACTAAGTTTCAGAGACATCCGTTTAAACGGATACCACCTAGAAACGGTGAACTTGTTGGATCTGGATCCTAGCCCAGAGGGGGGTGAATAGGCTTATAAAAATATTCTCGCACAACCCACGATAAATCACACGCAGTTAAATTCACAAGCAGAGTAAATAAGAGACAATCACAGAGTACGCACAGATTTACCCTGATTCGGTCACATGAACGACCTACATCCAGCCTGGAGTAAATACTAGCATTAATAAGTTCCTTCTGTACATCTACAATCGGGTCCTAGCTCCAACTCCCCCACCTAGACTGTACCACACTCACCAAAGTGCAGAACCCTATCAACCTATAAATGCTTATCTTGATTGCACCAATACATCAAGACCCTCTTGTCTACCCCCAACCAGACAAGTCCCAAAATAGTCACAAATACCTGGTAAAGTTTACCCTACAGAGATCGTTACCCTAAGACACGAATATAAAGAGTAAAGGGTTTAGAAATGCTCAGTTTATGTCCGTGTATCGTCTCTGTCAATCAGCACGTCGTCAGCTCCCGTCTGACGCAAACAGTGTCTCGTTCTGACTCATGGATCTCAAGTTGTGGCTCAAATAGCACTCTGGTCTGTGCGTATAGCAATCCAGTTCAAAACTTAAATTACTTCGGTCTGTGTGCACAACAAGTCCCTTAATAACTTTTGTTAGCTTCTCTATCTCCTTTCTTTCGTTTTCACGCAACCCTAACATTTCGTGCTCCTGGGCTTTGCGATCTCCGACTACTCGACGGCAACTCCCTCGTGGACTTTGGCTTACGGCAGCGGCAACTTGTCTTCGGCGTGCAGCAGTGTTAGCTCTTCTCCGAGCAACTCGACTCCGACGGCGGTTCCCTCCAAGCGACTCGACTTCGAACAGTTGTTCCCTCCATGATGACTCGACTTTGCCGATCGCTCTCTTTGATGGCGACTCAAGGGAGATGCTCAATGGCTCCTTCAGCGACTCTTCGACGACGGCTTCACTCCGACGACGACGGCAAGGATGTTGCAGCAAGATGATGAGCTGACGACAAGGATGTAGCACGGTAGCGAATTAGGGCACGCAACGGCACTCAGTTCAACTTCTCCGACTTCGCCGACACTCCTCGACGACGAAAAACTCTCCTGCAGCAACTCACGGCGGCGACTTCGTGGCGATGGAAACTCAACGTTTACACCCTCGACTCCTCTTTCCATGCCAACAATTAAGGTTGAACACACGGCGGCGGGGAGGAGATCATGATGACAGCCTATCGACCTCGACGTGCAGCGACGACAGCGGGAGTTCGACTTCGGTGGTGGCGAACTTGACAGCGACAACTTCGACCTCTCGACGGCGACTCGATAGCTCTTCAACAGCAGCAATCTCCGAAGACTCCTCGATGGCGACATGTGGATGATCAGCGTCGAAAGCTAGGGTTCGTGAGGTCTTCGACGATGACGATAGCTCGGGCTTCGAACTTCTCCTTCAGCCCGATGACCAAGACGACTCGATGGGAGATGGACGTTCGACTTCGATGGCGAGCTGATGGGAAGGCACGACGATCTGCAGGTAGATCTCGACGGGCGTGCGTGGATTGCCTTGGGAGATTTAAGTTTTGGCCTGCAACTGTTAACCTTAGAACATGATGGTACTTATATATGATATGGGGTATGTATTGTGATTGGCTGGCCTATTTTTCTCTTTTATTGCCCCAATCTTTGCCTCTTGGGAATTTTAGTATGGCCACCCCCTTTAACCCTAGAAGATGAAGGTCTTTAAATAGGATATGGACTGGGGTATAAAGGAGGCTATAGCTTGCGTGAAGGCATGAGCAAAGGCTTGGATGAGAGATTGGACTTGGTCCAAGTTGGCTAGAGCTAGAAAGAATTCCTAAAAAGTAGGAGATTGAGATGTGATAGGATTTGGTATAATCTCAATTAGAGATTGAATAAGATTTGAACTCATCTTTCCATCTTTGACCCATTCCAATTACTATGCAACCAACACTTCCCTTCTTTCAATTAGCTATACGAATAGTAATTCCTCCATCTTTTGACTTAGTTAGTTCTTTGAAGAATTAATGCTTTTGCCATTCCCGAAACACACTTAGCACACACGTTAATAGCAACACACATTTTTTTATCATCAAACTAGAGATCATGGATCGTCGCATCCAATAGAACAAACATAACAATGAATACTTGTATGTAACGGCTCTTAAAAACGATGCTAAAACCATCGTTGAGCGTTTCGAGGGACTCCCGTCGGGTCTCTACCATACAACAATACGAGCAATGGAAGCCAATACAATTTAGCACCAGAAGTGCAAAAATCAACCAGAATTCCAACTCTGGCATAATAGACTCGGACACCCCGGATCGACAATGATGCAACATATCATATCTCAAGCCTGTGGAATTAAATTGAAGAACCCGAAGTTACGTCGAAAGGGTGAATTTACTTGTCCCCCTTGTTCAAAAGGTAAATTGATTACGAGACCATCTCCACCTAAAGTGGACTCAGAGTCTCCCAGCTTCCTAGAGAAAATACATGGAGACATTTATGGGTCTATTCACCCCTCAAATGGCCCATTCCGGTACTTTATGGTACTGATAGAGGCATCTCCCAAATGGTCATATGTGTGCCTACTATCCACCTGCAACGTAGCCTTTGCAAAGCTACTGGCACAAATAATTAAGTTGTGGGCACATTTCCTATAATCAGATTAAGAAATTACATCTGGATAACGTTGGGGAATTTACATCGCAAGTCTTTTTAGACTATTGCCAAGCAACTGGCATTGAAGTTGAACATCTTGTAGCACATGTTCACACCCAGAACGGGTTAGCTGAATCTCTTATAAAGAGACTACAATAGACTGCTCGTCCATTGCTAATGCAATCCCAGTTGCCTGTGACTGCATGGGGACATGCAATTTTGCATGCTGCATCGCTAATAAGATTACGACCATCTGGTAGTCAATCTTATTCACTAATGCAACTTGCATATGTAACTCCGCCAAATATCTCTCACTTGAGGACATTTGGATGCGTAGTCTATGTCCCTATCGCACCACCATAGAGGACCAAGATGGGTTCCCAATGTCGCTTAGGTATCTATATAGGGTTCGACTCACCATCGATCATTAGATACCTGGAACCCTCAACGGGGGACGCTTTCAAGGCACGTCTAGAAGACTGTGAATTTGACGAGAATAACTTTCCCAAACTAGTCATGGACACTAAGAAGCCTGAAGCTTCAAAGACCATTTCATGGGATACAAGAACCTTATCCCACTTTGATCCGCGTACAAACCAATGTGAAGATGAGATCATGAAGATCATCCAAATACAAAATACAGTTCACATACTATCGGACAAATTCACTGACACCCAGAAGGTCGTCAGATCACACGTCCCTGCTGCAAACATGCCAGCTAGGATTGACATACCCAAAGATGGATGCAATCCACCTGCAGTAGAAGCGATCGTACCTCAAAAAAAGAGAGGACGACCCCCAGGCTCCAAGGATAAACTTCCTCGAAAGAGGAAAACTCCTGGAGAAACTAAAACGATACCACCACAGGATGCTGAGCTCAGCCCAGACACCTCTCCCCTCCTAAACCCCATGAAGAGGAAAATATAGGAGAAATAGCATTAAATTACGTACGTATTGGGGAGGAACTGGACAGAAAAAGCACAATCATCGATGCCGACTTTGCGTTCGTTATTGCTAATCACATCACTGAATATGACGATGATATCGATCCATGCTCTCTAGCTGAATGTAAACGCAGAGAGGATTGGCCAAAATGGAACGAGGCAATAAGAATTGAGCTGGACTCACTCTTGAAACGCAAAGTTTTTGGACCTGTAGTCCCAACACCAAAGGGTGTAAAACCTGTGGGATATAAATGGGTATTCGTAAGAAAGAGAAACGAAAATAATAAAATCGTATGCTACAAAGCGCGCCTTGTTGCACAAGGTTTTTTCCAATGACCAGGAATAGACTATAATGATACATACTCTCCGGACATGGATGCTATCACTTTTCGATTTATAATCAGCTTAACAGTTATGGAAGGCCAGGATATGCTGCTCATGGACGTTGTGACTGCATACCTATACGGAAATATAGATAAGGACATCTATATGAGACTTTCGGTCGGGTATAAACTACAAAAAAATGTCAGATAGACCCCGGGACGTCTACTCAATCAAACTTCAAAGATCACTATATGGTCTAAAACAATCGGAAAGAATATGGTATAACAGACTCATTGAATTCCTCGTACAACAAGGATTCACAAATAATGAAGTCTGCCCTTGCATCTTTATAAGAGCAAAGGGAACATGATTCGTAATAATTGCCGTCTATGTAGACGATTTAGATCTCATTGGATCTCCTGAAGAGATAGCTGAGATATCCAAAAGCCTTACACAAACTTTTGAGAAGAAAGACCTTGGCAAAACAAAATACTGCCTAGGCTTACAAATTGAACACCTCAGCAGAGGAATCATGTTACATCAATCCACTTACACACAGAAATTGCTGAAAAATTTCCAAATGGACATATGTCACCCGCTGATTACACCAATGGTCGTCAGATCATTGGATGTTGATAATGTCACGACCCGCTTCCCTAAAATGGAGGCGAGGCATGAGAAGTCCGCTCAGACTTGGAGCTGTGAGGCTCCAGTCTGTAAAGCGTCTGGAATAACCAAGTAAAGATCATTGCAATTGCGATACAGAACAAAAATAATAATAAAGAAAAGAGACAGATTATATTATTCCAAATCTCAGAACGTCCACAAATAAAGTCCAACATCACAGAAAAGCCACCAGGCTAAAAGAAAGAAGAGTCTAAAGGCCCAAACATGACCAACAGAAACGAAAGTACAGAAAAGGAAAGGTGATACGCACCGACAACTTAACAAGAACTAATCAAAAGCAACCCATAACTACGTCTCTACGACTAATCGCCGGTGTCCTCATACTCCATGTCAACGGTGGACTCAGGCTCAGCGTCGGCAAACACCTCGTCCTCAGCAACGGGCTCAGGCTCAGCAACTAACATGTGACACCCAAAGAGACGAGGGCGCATGTCAGCAAGTCTACAAGAGACTTGTGCAAGGAAACTATAAGAAAGGAAAGCAACCTAGCAGTTCTAAAATGTGCGATGACATAGCAGTTTAATGCATGGATGCAACAAATAAGATAATGCAACAAGTATGACATGGCAGCAAGTATAACATGGCAGCAAGTTTAACATGGCATGGGTAGCAAAGCTACTAAAACATTCACACGGATTTTACAAGTCAAGTAAACACGTCAAGTAAACACGTCGTGCTCAGAGATTACGCCTTTTAGCTGGAGTGGCTGTACGGGCCAACTCCTAAGCTCAAGTGATCGCTTATCCCTACCCCTCCACGTGAATCGGGCATTGGCTTTTGACCAACACATGTAGCCCGCTTCTGGATCATGAGCCAGGAAGTGTATTTGGCATAGGGTTGTGCCTGCAACACAGGTGCCTAGCCTGAACAAGGAAGTACGTAGCGTGTGCTACGAATGCAACATTCAAGCATGGATGACATGGCATGGCAAGTTATAATTTAAGTGCGTACAGATAAGGAATTTAAACATAACAGGCATGGCAGTGCACAAGTAAAGAGCATACAGTTATGAAAATTAAACGTGACAGGCAGCAATGCATGAATGATATGGCAGGGTGATAAATCTAGCTTCGTTGTCAAGCTAGATCTTAAAATTGCGTCTAGGCGAGTATCATTTCGTCGCCTAGTCTCTTTTACGCCTGAAACAAGAAATGGCCTAAAGCACGGCCTAAACAAAGAACTGGCAAGTTTCACTTGCCTGAATTACATGCTGGAATCATAAATCTTAAAGTCTAATCACAGATTTACCAAGCCCAGAGCTCCCACGCTCAGTCCAACAATCAGCCTACAGTCCCGTATTATTAAGTTGGATTAGTGAGTTACAAGGTATTATAAATAATTGTTTTTAATCTTGAATCAACATGCGATGGTTGGGGTTCCTACGGTGCAGATATTACCTCAACACGACGCGAGAACTACTCTGACGTCGGGTAGCGACGTCAGGGGTTGGATTCCTGTAGTGCGAACGATACGGAACGACGGTTTCTCTGACAATAAAATACATGCACGAATAAGTTTGTGACGACGGCTAGAATAATTAGACAAGTCCTAAAACGTCTAGTGACCCAATTTTATTTAAGTTTTCTAATCCAAGAGAGGCGTTCGTATAATATTAAAGCTCCAAATAAAAGCTATTGTTCATCCTATACGGTTCACTGTTCATTAGGGACTAGTAAAATAATTCAAAATACGCTATAAGATACTTACTGATAATATAATATACAACTAAGGTTATTAAATAAAAAATACAGTAACCTAAGACATAATGCACCATAGTAGTTGTAAGTTATCAAGACCAATGCTAGTATATATACAATATCTGCAACATGTATCACATACAGTATTTATAATATAATTAGCATGCTACTGCTCACGACAACAACAGAGTTCTCACCGTTCCTCACCGTACGTTGCTTGCAGGCAGGGACGACCACCAGCAGCAACGACGTCCCACATCGGCGGGGATGGGCTGCGAATAGGAGGTGGTGGTCGCGGGGAGACGGACTGCGGCGGTCGGAGAGATGAGGCTCCGACGGTCGGCGCTGGCGTCTAAGAGAGAGGGAGGCGGCTTGTTTGGGTGATGGGTGGTCGGACTCGCGTCTTAGAGGGCCTGAGGGTAGGTGTTCGCGGGGATGGTCGGAGCAGTCGCAAGTGAGGAAGGCTCCGGCGGTCTGTGGACAGCGTCGGCGGCGCTGAAGGCCGCTGCACTTTGCAGCTTGGGCGGGGGATCCAGCGGGGCGCCGGAGGGAGGCTGTACGCGAGGCTGGGGGTTGCTGGCTGTACGTTGCGGATCAGGGCGACGCAAGGGTTGCGTGATGCAGGGACGTGCCACGCTGCGGGGAAGTACGGCTGCGATGGGGAGGCCGCGATGCGCGTGGGTCACTGTGAGGAGAAGAAATAATATGGGGCGGCGCTCGTGTGTTGGGAGATGAGGAAAAAGAAAGCCTAGGGCTGTGAAAAGAATAGGCTAGGTTTATGTTTTTGTAGGGTAAGAGCTAGGTCACATGGGTTAGGATTAGGTTAGGGTATTATAGGAAATAGGAGCTGCTCTCCTAGGTAGGCACACACGTGAACTTGCTTAGGGTATTATAGGGTATTTAACATGTTATCTTTGCTTAGGTTCACTTGAGAGGGAGACTAGGGTAGGGAAATAAAATGTTGCCCTATGGTTTATAATATATGAGAGTATGGGCTTGGCAGCATGCGAGTGGGCATGGGTTAAAAGTTCTCATACATGCATATTTAAACAACGAACGGTTGTGTGTGCATTGTGACTGGGTGTGTGCGTGTGTGCGAAAGCTGTTGGGTGAGTCGGCCTAGGGATAAAACATGGGCTAGGGTTATAGGAAATAGGATTAATTAAGAGTGTTAGAAATACTAATGAGTGGATTAATATAATAGATCGGGTGAAATAGTGAAAGTGGGTCAAACGGGCCTCTAAAAATATGAGATAAATACTGGGGCGACCGCTCTAACGAGAGAAACGAAGCTAAGAATACGGATCACAAGTTTGATGACGAGAAACGAAATTAAAAATAAAAACGTCTCACGACAAAGTGAAATTTGCGACGTCTCATCAAACAAAGTCAAATCGTGGGAGAACGACCCGTGAAATGACATTCCAAATTAATTTCACAATTTGATATTCTTCGAGAGGGTCACAACGGCATATCACATTATAGGGTTCGGATACAGACAAAGTCTAAAATAAATACGTGCACGAACAAGACTATGTGCACGAAAAGCGTACAAAGGATACGGGGTCCAAAGGCGACAGTAATCCCAAGCGGGCACACGTCGGGGTTGTCTTGCTAAAGATGCAACCAAGGTGCTACGGCCCAATCGACTCAATGACACGACTCACACACAAAGCAACAAAACCAATCAGGTACCCGAAATTGCTATACGCACAGCCGTATAACGAATAGTGGGTACCGGCCGTTACAGATAAAGACCCCTTCCGTCCGCTGGAAGAGGGGGAGGAAACACTTAGTCCTGAAATACCTTACTTAAGTGCCATTAGAGCACTCCTCTATCTGGAAAACTGCACATGTCCTGATATAGTGTTCGCAGTCAACCTACTAGCCAGATATAGTTCAACCCACTAAGCGTCACTGGAACGGAGTGAAGCACCTTATGCGCTACTTCCAAGGGTCAGTCGACCTGGGATTACACTACCAGAAAGGTGTATCCTCCAACTTAGTTGGTTTTGCAGATGCAGGAAACAGATCTGATCCTTACACTGTAAATTCCCAAACTGGTTTCGTATTCACTTACGGTGGAACAGCCATATCATGGAGATCTGTGAAGCAGACCTCGACAGCAACCTCATCCAACCACTCCGAACTCATTGCGATCCATGAAGCTAGCAGAGAATGCTTTTGGCTACGTTCAGTCATTCACCACATCTTGGTGACGACCGGCCTGAAGACGAGCGACCTTGAACCAACCACCATGTATGAAGACAATGCAGCCTCCATGGCTCAACTACAAGATGGCTACATCAAAGGTGACAGGACGAAGCACATTTTTCCCAAACTTTTCTGGACGCATGAACTACAAGAAGACAGACAGATCGACATCCAGCAGATCCAGTCTTGCAATAACCTAGCAGATCTATTTACTAAAGCACTACCTCGTTGTACCTTTAGAAAACTTGTAATATGAATTGGGATGCGACAGTTGAAAGACTTACAAGCCTGAAGCTTGTACACAACAAGGGGAGTTAATGTTGTGTTGTACTCTTTTTCCTTAGCTATTGGTTTTTCCCATTGGATTTTCCATAGCCAAAGGTTTTAACGAGGCAACCACATCAACTTTAGATCCAGTAGCATCCACCCCTGGTAATATCCACCAATCAGGGGAAGTTAAGGAGACTTGCACTCTTTTTCTTTAGCTATTGGTTTTTTCCACTGAGTTTTCTATAGCCAAAGGTTTTAACGAGGCAAGACCTCCTAACTTAGGATCCAGAAGTATCCATATCCTCATGACCTGATAAGTTCTATGAATCCCGAAGCATTCATATACCAAGCTTACAACAATGGATGGATAAGAGGAAGTGTTATGAACAGGCTTTTGTAGGCCCAAGTGGAGCCCAATAGAGTTTAGGGTATCCATCCATTATGTAATTGTTTTCTATAAATAGTAGGATACGGGTTCAGTAGCCGGCACTCTCATAACAAGTTTTAATTAATTAAAACTGAAATAATCACACCAAAAAGTATTAGATAATTTATAAGAGTTAATTTTTTAAAAATGAGAATAAAACTACATCAAAAATATTTTAAATAAAAAAATATAACGAATTGGGACCGTTGCAAAGGGGACCCGAGCAACAGATTGAGGTGCTAGGAGAGGAAGATGATGACAGATCAGAGGATCGTGGCGGTAGTGAGGGTGGACCCTCCATATATATGTAGCCGTGGTCAGGGGTTCAGGCTTGAAAGAGACAAAGAAAAGGAGATAGAAGAGATTTGATGTAGGCGAGCCTGCCCAACTCTTTATTTGGTTAAAAATTGCAGAAAAAATAAAAATGCAAAAGAAATAAAATTGCAAAAGAAATGCCCACCGATTTCTACTAGTGATACTGAATAATTTTTTGAAGAAATTTAATGCTTTAAACTTGTAAGACATTATATGGTCATGGTGTTGGATCATGTGGATGATCAACTTCAATTCTAAACAGCGAAAAGTAACTAAAATGAATGACCGCAATAATAAATAATTGATTCTACAACCGCTCAACTTGGCAAGCATCCTTGCCAATTATGCACCCCAACCTCAACACTCTCAGATTGGATACACAACTCTCTAACCGAGAGCACCAACACCTTAAAACACCGAGATGAAAAACTTGAAAAGCAACCCCTACAATTCCCCTATAGCATTTGAAGATTCGTCCTTAAATGTAGAAGTGGCTATGGAGAGGATTTCTATTCTATAAGATCTGGAACTGGAGAATAAAAATTAGTAAACTTTTTTGGCTCAAAGCATGAGAATTTTGGCCATAGTTGGGATTTCTTTTTGTTTTTCTTTTCTTTCTTGTTTAAATAACTGGAAAAAATTCCCTATTTATAGAGGGGAAATTCTTTACCAAAATACACCTTCCAATGGTTAGTTAATGGCTAGTTTTTGAAGGTCAACACAACCAAAGTAACTTGATTAGTCGACTAATGGTTCACAGATGAACTAGGCTGAATATACCGTTAATCGACTAGTGGAGTCTAATAGTCGACCAATAAACTTTATTGGTCTATTAATTGCTTCTATTAGTTGACTAAACTAAGTTAGTCTGATATTCTAGAATCTATTAGTCGACCAACGCATAAAGTCAACTAGTAGGCTTTTTAAAATCATAGTTTTAAGCCTGAAACCTAAGGGTTTTGTTAAGTATTAAGTCCAATATAATTCTAAGTTTTTTCATATGGTTTAATGTGTGTGTAGGTGCATCTTAAAGGCTTTACAAATATTTAAAGACTATAAAAATAAAGTCACATCAATCACAAAATATATAATTATTGCTTGATTGATGTAGTTCTTTGCCTGCCTATCACTTTGTCGTAGATGTATCTTTAACTATTCTAACTTTGTCACACCATCGTATATTTCCTAAAATTTGCACAAATCATGCTGGTGCAAATAACATGGTTGCAGTTTGCTTTTCATCAAAACTCATATTGGGATGATTCATTATCCAGGCCATAATGCATATAATCATTTACAAAAGTGATAGCTTAAGCATTCACGTTAACTGGTGTTCAATTTCGGATTGGATTACATCCAATGGAACAAATGCATGTCTGATAACATGAATCTCTTATGGTTTTACCCGATAAAGGACGTTCACAAGTAGGCAAGAACACTTTATCAAGCCAGACACAAAGATCGCTTTTACTAACCATAACATTTCATTTTTCCATATTTTGCAACAACGCACTCATCGTATTATTCGATAACTCATCATATTATTCAATACAAACATGCAGAAAATAAAGCGGCACCGACATTTTTTGCAACATCCAGCATGAAAAGCCTATGTAATAATAAACCAAATACATCAATGTATTGTCCCACGATACGTGCAACGCTTCTATTAAAAGTTATTTCAAAATTGAGATTCAACAACTTTACTATAGAAAGCAAATTTCTTCGTATTTCATGTGCATCCGACACAAATGGAGCAGCAATGGTGATTAACAGAAATTTTATCATTTACATACAAGAACACACTGCAGTTATTGATCTACTGTACACTACGTCGATGTATATATTTCCATGCATCTGAACTGAGAAGATAAATATGTGTTGTCATACAGAGGAGTCGGAGGCAGGACTGCGCGGTACTGTTCAGTTTTGTTGTCTGCAGACAAAAACATCAGACATATACAAGCTATGCGTCGACGCCAGGACCGGGATAGGCAGGGAGACTCATTATTCGGTGGTCAGTCACCGGATTCCCGATGGTAAAGTGATAAAGACTCTGAAACTCTGAACCTTTCAGGCCAAGAACCTCATGCACTGCATCAAGAACGAATGCACATTAGCATCAATCACAACTTACTATAACCCGAGATAATATGCAAGATAAATCAAATTCCAATGTTACTGATCTGCGAGCTCAGGTCCTCCAATTGGATAAGTAACGAGAAAATATCAAGCGGATAAGAACTAGTTAGCGCGGATAAAAGATATCAAACTCTGATAGCTGAAGCTTGGAAGTAACACATTCTGAAAACAACTGGCCATTATCGATTTCTACATGTAAATATTGACCCAGATTTCAGCCATTTATTTAACTATGAAAACAAAGAGAAATATCAATACCCAAATTTGTAGAATTATTCAATTAAACTACAGCTTTTAATTAAAATAGTTATTTGCTTACCGAATTCCATTTATTTTACATATTCTGGATTGCTTAGCACAAAAATAAAGTGCAACAATACCTGTCCGAAATCTTCTAGATCCAACTATGAAAATGTAATTTCCCAACAATATGCCATTTGGTTTTTAGACCACCATCTAGAATATTGACATGCCTATTAAGATAGTTTTGTACACATTTCCAATTTCTTTCTATGGAAATCTATTAAGGCTACTCAGATTTTTTTATTCATATTTTTGATTCATCGGAAAGCAGTAAAGAACTCTTGACCTTACACAACGGGAGGGAGGGCACATGGATCGCGGAAACATGAGGACTTTCCAAGAGGTCATCCATCCTGGTACTTGGTATGGTCATAACCTATCATAGGCGGAGGTGACACACAAGTGAAGGCACAAATCAAGGTGCACAAATCAAGGCGCACAAATCAAGGCGCAAATTAAGGCGACAAATAATGTAAGGTGACACATGAGGCACATAAATAGAGGCGCGATATCAGCGGAGCAAAATTAGTCATCGGACAATTTTAGAAGGTTTTGGGCAAATTTAGTAATTTCTATTTTTGAAAAGATTCGGGCTGATTTAGTAGTTTTCCTTTTATGACCAGATCTGCTCCTATAAATGTTTAGGGCAGCCGTCAATTGTATGGATACAATTTGAGAGTTATAAACCCTAGTTCTCAGAGTGATAGTTATAGATCTAGTGAGAAGAGTAAGTTGTAGTCGTATATCTAGATTGGAGAGCCGACTCCCTCTCAAAAGGGGTCGATTATCTTTGTATCCCACTTTATTTCAATAAAAAGCCCAAATTTCAGCCCCAATTATGCCCAAAAACCTATCAAATTGGTATCAGAGCGACGATCCGACATGGCACAACAAGAACAACGTCCAAGGAGGAGGATCTAAAGAAGAAGGTGGAGGAGATCGAAGCTACCGTGAAGAAGAAGTTCGACTCCTTCGAAGGGAAGTTCTCCGATCTCATGGCAATGATGAAGGCGTGGATGGAGAAGCAAAACAACCTTCGTCGCGAGGAAGATGAGTCCAAAAATGGTAACTTTGTTGCCCATTCTTCAGATCTAAGGCCAAAGGAATCGTCTTTGGATAAGGGGAAGAACAAGATCGAGATTATGGGGGAGGAGACAATCGGGAAAGACGGCGGAGATCGCGATGGAGTCGCTGATATAGAAGAAGCGACGGAGGAGGCTAGAAAAGCTGCAGAACTTTCAGATCTGAAAAAGACGGAGGAAAATGGCGTAGATCTGAAGCTTGTGGCTATCGACGCCGACGGAAAACGACGAACCAGATCTGGCCCCGACGAGCCCCCAGATTGTCACCGTGACCACGGTGAGTCCCCAAAAGACCACGGCGACCCCGGGAGGGCCTCGCCGGCCCCGACGAGGCCGTTGGGCCTTGTTCGTCGTGGAAGAAACCCCAACGGCCCATAATGCCGCCTTTCGAGCGACGCCAACGGCAACTCTGACGAGATCGTGCCCCGCTGCTACCACCATCAGATGCGCCATGCCACGATGAGAAAGATGGAGCTCGTAAGTGGCCATTTGATCCCGAGGAAGATGGACATCTCCACGTAGAGCAGTTACCGCCGCAGACTTCATGCCCCACCTTGAGGACAAGGTGATTTTCGGGGGGGGGGCGGAGTAATGATATGGTCATAACCTATCATAGGCGGAGGTGACACACAAATGGAGGCACAAATCATGGCGCAAATTAAGGCGCACAAATCAAGGCGCAAATTAAGGCGACAAATAAAGTAATGTGACAAATGAGGCGCATAAATAGATGCGTGATATCAGCGGAGCAAAATTAGTCATCGTACAATGTTGGAAGGTTTTGGGCAGATTTAGTAATTTCCATTTTTGAAAAGATTCGTGCTGATTTAGTAGTTTTCATTTTATGACCAGATCTGCTCCTATAAATGTTTAGGGCAGCCGTCAATTGTATGGATGCAATTTGAGAGTTTAAACCCTAGTTCCTAGAGTGATAGTTATAGATCTAGTGAGAAGAGTAAGTTGTAGTCGTAGATCTAGATTGGAGAGCCGGCTCCCTCTCGAAAGGGGTTGATTATCTTTGTATCCCACGTTATTTCAATAAAAAGCCTAAATTTCAGTCCCAAATCTATCAAAAATCTATCAAGCTCTCATCCCTAAACACTTCACTTCGGAGTTCCCAACGATATTTGCCTACTGGTGGTCTCTCATCTTCTTGATACCAAAATGGTGGTCACTCAGTTCTATAGGAAAATAACTTTCAGAATAAAAGTTATTTTCACACATTTTAGCTACGTGCGCAGGCGCAGGCGCATGCACCCAGATTCTCTCAGATTCTATGCTAATATGCGATTAATTTCACGCATGCACCCAGAATAAATACAAAAGTAAAATTAGGTAAATAAATAAATTAATATTGCTTCTCAAGTAGACCTCATATGATGTTGAAATGCCTAATTCATTTGGTAAGGCAGGATAAAGGGGGAAAGATGACTACCTTTGTATTTCAGATGAAGTACTTTGAATCCAGGACCTTACATGTTGACCATATGCTCTGATGCCGTGTCTAACAAACAATTTCCTCACAAGCTTAACATACAATGACTAGGAAATGTAGTGGTTCAGATTTTCATTGAACATCCCAACATCATCTTCCAACTCTGTCAATCCTGAATCCTACACTTTATCAGGCAAGGATGTACAATTCCTTCTTCAAAGGTAGACATGATACGACATGATACCTAACCAAATGAATCAGTTTCAATGAACTATTCAAAATAGATTCATTTTGGTTGCTACAGTTTGGTTTGGATGAAGACGGGCTAAAGCAAAACTTGAAATTACCATGTGGGAGGCGGGGTGGAGAGGGGGAGAAGGATGGGGACTGACCCGACTTCTCTTTGGCACTCTTGGTCGCCAATGCTCCCAACATTATCATATCAGAGCTACCCCTTTAAATATGAACATTGAGAATTGTTATATAACTAATTACATAATGGTTTAAGTTTGCACAGATTAGGTTTAGCCATTAAAGTTGAGACCCCCTACCCAAACAAAAATAAATAAACATATACATAAAATAACATATAGATTGGGTTTAGACCAAGTTAGGAACATAAGAACCAGACTTGACTCTTGATATGAATACACGTTTTTTTATTTTTGTTGGGTTTGAATAGGACAATGAGTATTGCTATATCAGTAATTACGTAATGGTTAAAGTTAGCACAAATTAGGTATAGCCATTAAGGTTGACATCCACCCCCCCCCCCCCCCCCCCCCCCCCCCAAAAAAAAAAAAAAAAATAATAATAATAATAATAATAATAATAATAATAAAATTAACAAATAATTAAATTAGTAGATAAACAAGTAAATAATAACAAACATACACATAAAATAACACAGATTGGTTTTAGACCAAGTTAGGAACGTAAGAACCTGTCTTGACATGAAGACAAACTTATTCTATTTTTGTTGGGTTGGGGTGCCGCAGAGAAATTTTATGAGAGAATTAATTGAGAAAGAAGAATTTGCTTATTCTCCGCCAGATAATAATTTGCATATTCGGTCTCCATGTCCTGCATAGATTCGTTTATATACTTTGCAACGTCTGCTTATCCTGTTCAAGTATGAAACAGTAACAGGGGTGCTTCGGTATGCAAAATCAAAGTGATACATAGATTCTAGTTCTCCAGAAACGTGGTATGCTGGAGTGAAACTACATCTGGAAACTTTAGTAAATTTTACAGGATTGTGGAAGGGGCAGGCTATTGTCGTATAAGCTGTATATATAAGGGCCTGTGTAAGTATTAGTTTGATGGCACAAGATTACATGAAATTTAACCAGACACAGTATACTCTTAGTTCTTGTATGCCAACTCTTTTCTTATATAAGGATTTGATTAGTCTATAGTCTTTCCAAGTTACTCCTCTTTCTAGAAAGTTTCATTGTTTTGTATTTTCTTTGCTAAGTACAACATGATTCGTATTAGAAGGGGTGGGGCGGCAAAAGGCAAGGGCAGGAGCGGCAAATCAACATCAAAGGCAAAGAGCGCTGAACCAGTGGCAAAGCTGTAAGTTTGGGACTCGGTGACAATTTCGTATGGAAATCAGATTACTATAGGCATGAGGGGCTTGGGAAATTAGAATGCATGCTGAATTTGAGAGAGAATTGAGTGTAGATTAAGAGTAGAAACCCTATATTAGTCGGAGAGCGGCATTCCTCTTAAATTAATGCTATTGGAAGAGTGGTCCTCTCAAATAGAGGCCAACTATCTTGTAGTCCCACTTCTATCAATAAAACCCTAATTGTATACCAAAATCCATTACGAATCCTATAAAATTGTTATCAGAACATAGATCAGATCTTGATGGCGACAAAAAAGTTGGAGGCTTTGAAAGAAAGACTTGAAAGCGAAATCGAAGGGCTCCATAGATCGATGAAGGAACGACATAAAGCGACGTAGAAAAGGATCTCTTGATGGATGAAAGAATCTCATCCCATATGGATTCGGTGATGGAAACCATAATGGAACGAATTTCGTTGATGATTAACCGCCCTCCACTCGAGAAAGATACGACGATAGCCCATCTGAACGAATATGAAATCAACGGTGTAAATCTAGGGAAAAGACGTTATCTTTGGACAAAGGCAAGGGAAAATCGTTACTTTTGCGAAGGAGATCCATCCGAAGGGCGACACGGCATCAGAATCAACGACGAAAACTACGACGCAAATCTAAGACAAAAAGGTGACACCTTTGAACAAGAGAATGTGAAAAGTCATTAACTTGAGAAAGATCTGCATCCAAACGACGGCGATCAGCAAGTGGATGGTGAAAACCCATCCCAAACCCCATGGGGATGCGGCTAAACCTGGGGGAAGGGCGGGCCGACCTTGGGCCCAGTAGCCCTGGGTGGGCCGTCTAGGACCGGTCAGGAAGGCCGCCTTGGGGCCCGCGAGCCCCAGACGGGCCACCCTAGGGTCCGACGATCCCAGTGACACCTTCCAAGGGGCCCGCAAGCCCTGGAGCACAGTAGAGGGGACCATCAAGGCCCGACAACAGTTTCTGATGAGTAGCGCCACTTTTGGGGATTTCGACGACATTTGTGGCCACTAGCGAGGTTTCAAGGATGGTGGTGGAGACATTGGGTGGTCCGACGATAACGGAGGATGCCCATGAGGTTTTGGACCACAAGAGGCCCATAGAGGGGGCGACGGTCCATGGGACAACAAATGGGGGCTTATGGTGGCCGGCGACAACCCATATGGGGCTGCTGCCTTTTCTGGGATGACGAAGACAACGTGATAGGTTTTCAGGGTTTTGACGAGGGTGAAGAAGCTCCGTGGTGGTTGACGAGGAATGGGTAGACGACGTCATAACAGCAGGAGTCCAACAAGGAGATTTTGGAGGCTATACAGCCACTTAACAAAACGTCTATCAGAAATTCCACTACGAGCAGCCCAATTGGAGAGCAAAACAGGGGCACTTGGGCATTGACTGGAAAGCAGAAGATGTCGATTTTTGAGAGGAAAGACCCTTATGGATGGGTCTACCGGACAGATAGATACTTCGTCATGAACCGTCTGACGGAGGAGGAGAAGCTAATGACAGCATGCATATGTTTGGAGGGAAAAGCTTTGACCACGTTTCAATAGAGAGAGCAGAGATAACATGTGCGTCATATGAGAAATTAAAGGAATGCTTGTTGGGACAATTTTGAAACACTTGAGGGAGATTTACATGAGTAGCTCATTACCCTCAAACATGATGGCACCGTCAAATATTACTGAGAGAGGTTCGAGATATCTCGGGCTAGATGAGGGGGATACCAGAAGCGGTATTAGAGTGAAACTTTATGAAGGGGCTTAAGGCGGGCATCAGAGCCGAGCTAGGAATATTGAGGCCGAAAGAGCTTGAAAAAATGGAGCTGGCCCAGATGTTTGAGGACATGAATATTGCATAGTGGGCCGCCAGGGGAGCAATGAGCAGGGTCACCTCCTGCACCAGTGCCACTACGGATGTACAGAAGTTGCAGCCAGTGACGGTTCCGGCATCCCAAAATAAGAGCAAGTCTCGACCTGCCAGCAGATTCAAGCTCCTCACGGAGGCGGAGATCCAAAATAAGCGCGTCAAATGATTATTCTTTCGTTGTGACGAGCAATTTAGGCCAGGACATCGTTGCAGTGATCGTACTCTCCAGGTTTTAGTTGTCGAAGCTGATGAAGGCATATCAGCTAAGGAGAGAGCTAGGAGAGGACAAGCAACCCATTTGGATTAGTGTGTCTCATGGATTTGTGACACCACCTTGAGAACAAAATGGTTCTTTGTGGACAGAGTAATGATAGACTCGTAGTAGAAGGGGTAGGGCGGTAAAAAGGCTAGGAGAGGGACGACAAATCAACGGCATGGAGAACAGAACCAGTGACAAAGCTGTAATTTTGTGACTCAGTGGCAATTTCATAACCAAGTGAAAATCAAATTAATATATGTATTAGGATGCATGCTGAATTTGAGAGAGAATTGAATAGAGACTAGGAGTAGAAACCCTAAATTAGTTGGAGATCAGCCTCCCCTCGAATTGAGGCCAATGGGAGTGCGGTCATCCTCTCAAATAAAGGCTAACTATCTTGTATCCCCACTTTCATCAATAAAACCCCTAATTTTATCCCTAAAACCATTGCAGTCCTATCATTTTGGCATCCAATTTTAAGAAGTTCCTGGTGCTCACATCATCATTGGTCACATATACAAAATGAAAATTGACAAGAAATCATGTGATCACCTGGCAATGATTAATTCATACTGTATAATCACACAGTGGCTCAATATGATAATGGTCAAACAATTATCGAAAGATTAGCCTATATCAGTTAAATATACGAGAAGCAAAGATAATTCGATGGGTTAACAGGAAAGAGGTGTAGGTGTTGGGTCTTCTTTTTCGTAATATGGCATGCATCTTATTTTAGTTAAGTGACCCTATAGGAAGGCCCAAAGGTGGCACCTAGAATGAGACATGATAGGAAATTACATATGGGTTAACCGAAAATGCTAAAACCCTCGCGATTTGCGATCTGGATCGCACATTCCAACTTGCAGTACATTAGAGATTTGGAATGGTTGAATCAAACGTTTTGGATTTTTAATAACATTGTAGACTAAATGATCATTGTTCCCAAAATGACGTTCACCTTTGCTAAGTTGCATAATACAAAATCATACACACATTTATACCAAACAATATGTATAAAGAAATACAATAACAATGGAAATTTATTTCTCCTCCGTAACAAATGTTTTGCATTCCTACCAGACATTCAATGAAGCGTACCTCCAATGTAACATCTTTTCGACTAGTAGTGTTCCATGTCGCCGTTATCTTCCTGCCACTTACTGAATTGATTGGTGTTCCTGGTAACGTTTAATTACAAATAAATGATGACAAGGAATGGGATTTAGGTCATGCACTCGTCGATAGTACTTTATCACCATTGTTTTCTAAAATTACTAAAGGTACATCTTCCATTTGCCCCTTCAGTTATTGCCTCATTTCCAGTTCTACATCCCTCTCTTTCTCAAACACATGCATGCATATTGTCCTTCTCTCACATACACACGTTAACTCATATATGTTGATTAAATTAAAACCCTATCAGCTAATTTTAGTGGCAGCGACTTCTTGGTCAAATTGCACACGTATTGGCATATCTCCACTACTTTAATTGGAGAAGCGTTGTAGCAAGACATGGAACAACCAGCCACATTCTTTCTGCGCCACTCCAACAAAAAAATAAAAATAAAAATAAAGATGCAGAGCCCACTGACTCTCATTTGAAAAAAGAATTGTAAGCGACTCTCCAGGGAATTTTGCTCCTCATGTTCACAGTGTGCAACACTTGAAAAGCCTATGACAGCATGTAATGCTGAGGGAGTAGGCTCACAAAAACATCCAGATAATTCTACTTTTATTCAATCATTGAAATGAGAGAAAATATTTGTCGATCATATGTATAAACGCAACATAATTACAAATTATATTACATAGCTTAGTTTACCATTTTGCACATATAATGTATAGATGTAATTCATAATCATAAAATATGGTCATTTCAAATCCAGTGCCATTTCTGTTTTTTAAAATAGACTCATCTAAATTGCTTGTTTGTGTATAAATGATTCGAAAATCTTCACATCGCTACTATATTAATGGAAAAGGAAAGCTCAGTTGGATGAAAGAAACATGCCTATCATTTTTTTATTATTTTGCAATTGTCTGCATGGGCCCCTAATATCATTCTGAAATTAATTTATCTTGCTGCTTAAGGAATTTGGAGAGTGAGTTGTGCGGATCGTGGGCTTGCACAAAGAAGCCAATGATTTTACACCAAGGTTTGAGAAGTTGGTTTCGGTTTCAAGCTTCCAAAAAATGTTAGTTTTGGCTACTTTAGGTAGTTCCATGTGTTTTGTTCATAGTTTCAGTATCGGTTTACATTACTTAATGCATTTAAATTATACATATGATGAGATTATTTAATAACACAAAAATGGAAATGGTGATTTTATATGATGTTACAAAAAATAAGTCGTAATGAATTATTGTTTTAGTTGGATGTTGAGGGGGTTATATGTTTAAAAACGCATAATCAGAATGGAACAAGTAACTGATCAAATTAGTGGATCGGGGTTGTCGGTTATACATGTAATACCATCGAAAGGTTTCTTTAACTTAATGGGTCGGGTTTTGGGTTATTATTTGTAATGTAATTCCAAATATTGGTTACATCTTCTCAGTAGGTTGTGTCAATTTTGGCCCAGCCTATATTTTAAGAAACCATAACAAGTTCATATTATGAGAAAGAGAGGCAGCAAGTTTTGTTGATGCTGGTGAAAATTGGGGATGACAACAACAAAGCTTAAGAGCAATTGTGGGGGATCTGGGTAAGTTTCTCTATCTGAGGTAAGTCTCTCTCTCTCTCTCTCTCTCTCTCTCTCTCTCTCTCTCTCTCTCTCTCTCTCTCTCTCTCTCTCTCTCTCTCTCATCATTATCATCATCATCATCATCATCATCATCATCACCACCACCACCTATTTTTTTTCCCTTTTTTTGTTTGTTCTTAGAATCTGGATGAAGAGTTTCTAGCATTTTTGTTATCCTTTTTTTCCGTAAGATTTCATGAAAGGTCTATGGATTTTGCTTTTACGTGATGTCCTGAATTTCTTATTTTTTTCATAGTTTTTATGGGTAATCAGAGCGAAACTGATTTTTGAGCTTTATTTTCTCCCGAAACCCTTCGAAACCGAGACAGCACGTCTGAAATGAAATGGTTTTAGCTGCAACCTTAAACCTTGTTTCAAACAAGTTAATGCACAAGAGGCAAAAGTGTAAGAACCCCCATCTAGAAAAATAATTTTTTCCTTGTCTTTTTTAAAAAAAGAAAAAGAGTGCACTCTAAGCATATCTTGATTTGTATTTATGGAGCCCATAAATAATTAAGAAGAACACGAAAGTTGGCGTTAAATTCAAAGTAAATCTTAAAAATTTAAGTTTGCAAAAGAAAACTAACACATTATAATTTCATGAGAATGATGGGTGCTATCAACTGTGTATGCTTGTCAATGCCACTCTTCATCCTTCTAAATTAATGATTGGTATTGCTCAAGTTGATCTCCATGTTCTAAAACATATGCATACAAAAATTTTTATGATTTTCACATTCTTTTGTTATATGGTGGTTTAAAATTTAATTGTTATTGTTCCAATGAGCTTTTTGCATATTTACTAAGAACACAGTAAGAATTATTACATGTGATAAAGGTTGATTGTGGAAGAATCCATGTGGGTCTATTGAAAACTTATGAAGATCACAACTTACTTTGGAATATGGGATTTACTTGAAGATTCAAACACACTAACTTACAAGGTTCAGAATAGAATATTGGATTATCCTAATCCAATATTATGTGCTAAATATGCCAACTTACATGAAAAACAAAATAGATATTGGCCAAAATTTCTTGCCTCATATTGTTTTATTTTTTACATAACTATTACACAATTAACTAAATAAATGATCTACTATAAGTTATATGTATGAAGAAAATGGAAAATTTATCCCAAATTAAATGATTCAAATCAAAAAAAGATTTATCGGATTATGAGGATTCAATCATGTGAGTATCCCAATTTATGTCAAATAAAAGATCAGGTTATGGTACATTCTTTGTCCAATAAGCTATCATATATAATTTTAAAGGTAAAAAGAAGAAATCCATATATAAAAGTATATTAAGATCGTGCCAACATGATGTTTCTTTTAGGTTTTTGACCTTCGATATTATGGTCAATTTAAATTTATGGATACTTTAGTTAATAAAAAAATTTAAAAAGAAAATGAAATTGCCATATAGTAAACATAAACTTCCATTATACATGCATGTAACAAAGTTTTTATTGATTCTTGCATCTTTATTTTTCCTCCACTATTGTCAATTTGTGTGAGTTAGTATCATGACATAAATAATATTTCTTACCTACTTTACATCTTCACGTGCATTTGCGCATGCTAAAAGACCAGTGTATACAAGTATAGATCATCTCTGTTTGCACAGAAAATGAAGCGCTATGTTTACTCATTATGACTCATTTAATTAATCATTTTGGAGTAGTAATAACTAAGAAAGCACTCTCTAAGTCTGATGAAATTTTGACAACCTTGTCAGAAAATACAATGTCTTACGACATGAGCTAATTATCACTTATGCGATTGAGCTTTATCTGCTAATAGAATAAAACTGTCACATGGAAGACTCGTGAAATTGAAATTACTTGTATGGAAGGTATACATAATTTTAAACTTGACTTCAATCCTTTGAATGGAGAACTCCAGATTATCTTGTTTTTACACTTACAAGGTGGTTCTTTGGAATTAGGAAGACGGGAGACCAACCGATAAGAAGAAGGCTCAATCTACATGTTGAACAAAACAGAAATTGTTACCTCATAAGGTTGTTAAAAACCAAAGTATCCTACCTAACTTCTCAATCTCAACTGTTGATTAAGATAAGCCAAAAGGAGTTGCCATACAACTTCAGTATCGGTGCAAACAAGATCATACATGAATTATGCATACAAACTTCTTTTATAAGATATAAACCCTTATTCCCTTGTATGTCTTCCCCCAACTTTTCTAGCTAACATTCTATTGTTTCGTTATTTACTAACGACAACATACATCAGTCGCTTGGAGGCAATGGAAGTTACATATGTCTTCTATGGACAGAATCAAATTCTATTTTAAAATTAAGAAGATTCGATAAATGTATCTAAGCTGAAAAGTCACACCGAAGATTAATGGTCAGGTCATCAGCCAATTCAATTTGACCAGCAGGTTTTTAATTTAATTAACAAATATATGGTGTTGATGATTGAGAAAGAGATGGTGGTGGTGAAAGGACACATAAAGGAGGTACCTTTGGTAGTT
The DNA here is from genome assembly GCA_030789695.1 of Scilla litardierei. Lineage (NCBI taxonomy): Eukaryota > Viridiplantae > Streptophyta > Magnoliopsida > Asparagales > Asparagaceae > Scilla > Scilla litardierei. The sequence goes on along the minus strand of CM061142.1, from coordinate 266,072,014 downwards.
GAAACGTGATGAAGCAACAACTCGAGGCAGCAATAAGGCATGACCTAAAATCTTCCCCTTCCATTTTTTCACGTGTAAATTTTCTTTTATGAACTTCTTCCGCTTTTGATTCTAGTTGCAGTCACAGTAGTACGTTTAGTCATAATAATATGAAGACTCATAATATTTGTGGTAGCAATAGTGTACTAGTCATAGTTGTAGTCATAATCAGATTGAGAAAGAGATGGTGGTGGTGAAAGGACACATAAAGGAGGTACCTTTGGTAGTTGAAACATGATGAAGCAACAACTCGAGGCAGCACTAAGGCATGACCTAAAATCTTCCCCTTCCATTTTTTCACGTGTAAATTTTCTTTTATGAACGTCTTCCGCTTTTGATTCTAGTTGCAGTCAATGTAGTACTTTTAGTCATAGTAGTATGAAGACTCATAATATTTACGGTAGCAATAGTGTACTAGTCATAGTTGTAGTCATAATCATAGCAGTAATCCTGGTACAATGATATCTTAGCAAAATCTTTGCAACGGAGAATTTGTTGTTATGCACTGTGGGGATATGTATGTTAAGAATTCATTCATCTTCAAGGGCTAAGAAATTCTGCACTTCAAAAACAATCAATCAAGCAGTTCAAAATGACACATCAAGTGAATGACCCATCTCAAAGTTCTGCTGCTTCCTACAGATGTGTCCTTTTGGAAATTCATATTCATTTGGAATCTCCTCACAGCTGAATCAGGTGAAAACATAAACATGATATATTACTTTCCATATATCTGATGTTGGATCAACTTGGGAGCATATGAATTGTAGGTGTTCTTCCCCGGTTTGAATATAATGATAACTAGGTTCTTTTCTACCAATAATCGATCAATCTGCTTAGTTTCAAGATGGAGCTGAATTTAACAATGGGCAGTGTAGCCACCAAGTTCGTGTATTTCTTGGACATCGGCCACTAAATTAATAGCATGCTAGTAGCCTATTGAAGACATTGTACATGTGCTGTAAAGATATATTGCAAGTAAAAATGAAATCAAGATAAGCTAAATGGCATGTCCGAATAGTATGATATTGATAATTGATTCATAACTAATAAGGTGAGGTTAGACATACCATCATCGTCAAAGTAGCAACCGATTCCAGTGGCTGAAATTCCAACAGCATGTGCTTCAAGGTAAAGCACCTGGCCAAGGACACCAGTCTCCCAAAAGAGCCGAGGATACATCCAAGCACCTTTTTCTCTTAAAACTGGCTCAAAACGAGCTATCATTCCTAGACTGAAGCACCCATCAGAGGCAATGTCCTGAATTTTGACATCAATGAATGTTAATGCTAAAGATTTAAGTAAATAGTAAAATCCATTTCCACACAGCAAAGCCAGTGGTTCAATACAGACGTTGCAGTGTATACCTGATGGCAGGAGAGCTGCTTGGCAAGCCTCTCACAGTTACCCCTAGCCAGCCTGTACAGCGGCAACCCAGTCGGGCAACCCTCCGGCCTCACCCACTCAAAGTCTGGCCTCATCGCCCTCTTCAAACTATCCAAATGCTCCTCGTTCCTCACCAAGAAATACAACCCTTTTGGCAAATCCTTCACCTTATGAACAAACAACGCGGCGTGCACCTCCGCATCCCAGGTCAGGACCCTAAACGGCAGTGCAAACTGCTTCCCTTGCTTCTCTCCGGGCTCCAACTCCCCAGATGGCAAACAATGCAACATAATCTGATAAAAAGTCTCCCTCTTCATCACATGAACTCCATCCATATCTACAGCACTCCGCCGCTTCCTTACAACCTCCCTAATCGTAAAACCCTCATACAAATCCTCCGATATCAACCCACTCCTCCTAAAAGGATTGACTAAAAACCCATCTTTGTGCCCCGTAAACGGCTTCTTCACCGCCTCTGCAGACCGATAAATCACATCCCAGCAAACATGATCATTGCTAAGTGAATTCGGCATCCCAACCCACTTCAAAGCCTTAAACTTTTCCAATATCACATCCCTAAGCTTCGAGTAAACCAAATCAGGTCCCGTCCCAAACGGAAAAACGAGAAGCAAGCAATCAGGATGCTGCATCTCAACCCACGGCAACCGCCCCCGAGCCGGGCCATCGGGCAACGGGTTCGGCATTGCCGGATACAACATCTCCAACCCAAGAAGAGTCGCCAACTCATCATGCCCAAGCCCATCAAGCAACCTAACATCCCACCCCATCGCCGCGGCGGAGACTGCAAGCGCCGCGATGGCATGGCCAACATCATGATTGCAGTATCGGAACGCGCGCTCGCCATACTTCCATGCCTCGCGCCAGAAAATAGAAGAGAAGGAGATGAAGAGGGAGTCGTCGGAGGGGAAGATTTCTGGAGGGATGGCGGTGCGGCATTCTATCGAATGGGTTTTGGGCGAGTAGTGAGCGAGGAAATGGGAACCGGAGAGGGGAGGCAATGGAGGAGAGAGAAGATGGGCTTCGGTGGGGTGGAGGTTGCCGCTGCTAGGGTTGACGCGGAGGGACCAGGTGGAGTAGGGGGTGGACTTCCAGGCGGAGAGGGAGAGGGAGTCGTAGAGGAGACGGGAGAGGGAGGAGTGAGAGAGGGGCTGGGGCGGAGGAGGGAGGGAGAAGAGGGAGGAGTAGAGGGGGGAGTCGTGGGGCTGAGGGGGGAGGTGGAGGAGCGGGGAGTGCTGGGGGGAGGAGAGATAGCGGAGGAATGGGTTGGGCTGGTTGGCCCAGTCGAGGCCGTGTGGGCCCCGGGCGTAGCCGGCGGTTAGGGAGTGCTTGGTTCGGTTGTGGTATGAGACCGCTTGGTTTACTTGCTCTTGGGTTTGGATTTCTTGATCTTGGCCATGATTTTCTGCGTGGCGGTGTTGTCTTCGGTGTTGCATGGCGACGGAGGCGGAGCGGAGAGTTGTCGATGGGAGAGAGGAGGGAGTTGGGGAGAAGGGACGAGAGAGACGAGAGGAATGGGGGAGAAGAAACATTTGATGCCCTGCAGCCCTTGGCGTTCCTTTTTTTTTCGTTTTAAGGCAAGCGAATGGAATTGTGGAAGCGACTAGAAAATTCACCTCGGCGACAGCTTTCCTTTCCATCATAACAGTAGATTTTCATTTTTCCCTTTTACTTCTCTCGTTGTTATAAATTTTAGTGTCTGGGTGGTAGTAGCGGTATTAGTAACATAAGGGTTCATTTTGAACCCAAGGGTCTGGAGCCTAAGGGGTGTTTTGGTGTGTTTTTTCATCCCAGAAGTTGTAGATGAGAAGTCGAAAGGTCGTTGCTGACGTGGAGGACAAGGCTGATGTTCGGGTTGTCGGCCGAGCCAACTTCGAGGGGAGGGAGCTCCGAGCCAAGCAACAGATGCTGAGCCGAACCGCGACTAATCGATCTCCTCAGCGGTCTGCAAGACAAGAAGATCGTTAGAGGTGTCGGATTTGGGTTTCGACCAAATCTCCTCTGATGCTTAAGTCATGTCGTGACAAAAGAATGTTCGATGGAACTAATTCCGACATATTGGGAGGTCGTTCGCTAGTTCTCGGGCCAAGCTATATGGAGGAAGAAATATGTTTGGTGGAGCAGATAGAGTGTATAGGAGTACCTGAGTGTCAAATCTCATAGATTCGTGCCTTTCTTTCCTTTTCTTGGCTATTTGTAGGTGAACGTTTAGTCAACGTCCTCCTCCCCCAATGCCTGTGCATTCATGGCGTTTAATATCCCCTCGTTGTGTTGTCTGTATTGATGGTGGTTCAATGGTCAATCATTGATTGCTCGGCTTGGGGAGTGGACCCCCTAATCGAGAGAGCACGGCGGTCAGTCGGCCTGCCGTTATGAATGGAGAGAGGAGATGACCCTCACGTGAGGACTCTTGGGCCGGAACATTGGGCCGTACTGGCCAATCAGCTGGAGGAGGTCTCCCTTGTGGACTTCGGGCCAGTCAAGGGTTGTATCATTGGCCCACATCAACCGAGCTTGACTAATGTGGCGGTTAAGGTTGGGGGATGTGACATGCAGAGATTGGACTTTGCATGGTCGTCGATACGGTGCATTTAATGTAGGCCGCCAGAGCTCCAAGCCCTAGGGCTTGGGCGCTAAAACAATACAAAATTTAGAGAGTTGGTGTCACGAGATTGTTAGGACCTAGCTGGGCTATATAATACACTAAAGAGGGGGTGAATAGTGTAAAGGCAAGCAAAGTGCTTAATTAAAAGTTACTGAAATTAATGCACAATAAGCAGCGGAAATTAAAGAGTATGCTCAACAACAATCGCAAACACAAAGGATTTACCATGGTTCCCCAAACTTGGATACATCCAGCCATACCAATATTCACTATAATTCTACACAAGGTAGTGAATACAAACCCTACACAAGGGTAACCCTACACAAGGATTAGTCCTACACAAGGACACTCATAATCACTCCCACAAAGGGAGAACTCAAACCCTACACACGGGTTGGTCCTACACAAGGACACAAACTCCCACAAAGGGAGAAACTAACTCTCACAAAGAGAATTAGGGTTTCTCACAAACGATGAAACAAAATAACACGTACATATGCCTTGAGATGATCTCACCAATGTGAAGAAGAAGCCACGCAAGTGTGGAAGCGAAGTCCTTGAGATGAGGCTTTGATTGCATTTGTTGATCTTTCTCTCTTCTAGGAATGAACCCTAACACTTCTCAATTGAGTGTAAGAATGAAGAGCTGAAAGATGTTCTCCAAGAAAGGAATTAGATTGAAATCCATTGGAGAAATTCCCTAAAGCTTAGATGCTATAGTATACGAATGAATCTCTAATGAAGGGAATGTGGGATGAGAGGCTTAATGAAAAGATTATATGATCTTCAAATATTTCCAAGAGTTCTAAATGAACTAAGCACTTTCCTATATATATGGAACCAAAACAACCCAAGAAAAGCCAATAGTCCAAGCCAAAATGCCCAAAAAATCATTTTAGCAACGGCTAGATTTTGGTTGAAACAGCATGAACAGGTGCCTGAAGGCAAAGAAGCAGGCGCCTGATGAAATGGCTAGATTTCTCCAACGGCTATAATCTGAGTCAGGACAGGCGACTGTATAAGACTACACAGGTGCCAGTACCACTGTGCAGGCGCATGTAAAGACTTCAGCAGGCGACTGACACAAGGGATGGATTTGAGCTGGAAAGTGACAACTTACGCACTTGTGTACCAGGCGACTGATGAACAAAGTCCAGGCACTTGAAGGTTGACAGGCGGCTGTAAAAACTACATCAGTCGATTGTCACACAAGATGGATTGGAGCTCAAAATATCATGTTACGCACATTGGTGCACCATGCGACTGTTGAACAAAGTTCAGGTGCCAGTTGGTTGACAGGTGCTTGTCTTTTGTACTTCAGTCGCCTGTACCAAAAACTCAAGTATGGAGTCAAGAAAATTGACTTGAGCCTATGCAGAATAGCCGTCTGTTGAAGGATGTCCATGCACATGGTGAACCACCAGTTACCTGTCATGACTTCAACAGATGTCTGTTGGAAGTCCAAAAACTCCAATTGAGTTTTGGCAAGGAGAACCTATTGAATTGGATTCTCTAATGATACTAAGGTTCACTAAGATTGTTTATGATGCGACCATCTAATCAAAGCATTACAATAATCCTATGACTCAAAAGAAAAGAAGCAAGTTATAAAATACATGGATTACAATAGCTTCTCCAAGAGTCTAGTTTTTAAGCTCTTGATGCCTTGAGGTCCTAACCACCATCATGCTCCAAGATTTGGTTTCATTAGATGATCTTCATGACTTCATCCAAGCTTGATCAATCTATCACTTTTGGATGTCTTTAAGATTTCCATTGCATCATCCTCCAAGCTTTATGCTTTGTCTCATCAACATATAATCATTAAGATTGTTACGACCTAAAGATCGTAGTAGCCCAACTCCCGCCCGGATCCGCTAACATACCCCTTTAGCTCACCATTTAACGATTAGGGCCGCCGCCCCGAAAACCCGGGGCATCACGGAGATAGGCGCGCCTTACAGCGCTCCCCGAAACGGCCGAGGCGAACAACCGCAGCCGGCCGAGGCGAACAACCGCAGCCGCCCGACCCACCGGGGTAGCGCGTTAGGGGACGCTTGGGTAGCTAGGCTAGGCCTATTGACGGGCACGGCCGGGCCGGACAACCCCCGACCGGAACGGCCCGTCCGATTCCCGCGAACCGCGGCGCCAAAAGTGAGCCAGACCTTTAGTTCGACGCTAACGACAAACAGCCTAGGATAAGGACACGACTGACACATACGTCACCCGACCGCCTGACAAAGCACCCCCAGGCGGCTGACCTGACCGGCGGTTAGTGCTTTCGGCCCTGACATCCCGACAAAAGCACCCCTGGGCCGTTGCGCCGCCTGACAGAGGCAGGTCAGAAACTCCTGTTCCCGATGTCCTTGTCCGAAGCCTCCGCTGACACCCGAGCCAGCTCAGCACGCCTAGTCATCACCCGTCAGGTATAAATACCTCCTCTCCTCTTACGGAGAGGGGGTTAGAAAAACTCTCTCATCTTCTATCATTCACACACGAGAGCAAAGGTCCTCCATATCTTTGTTCTCCCACCTATAGCTCGTCACGCGAGGCGGACACACAGTTAGTCCGGCCGGCGTGTCTAGCCCCCCATTTAAGCCCTTTTACTGACTTAGGCATCGGAGGGGCTAAGGGTTGAACCCCAACCCCGCCCTTCTGACGAGTTGTTCGTGCTGCAGGAGAGCTCGTCCCTTGACCAAAGTCAGCGTCAGCCTCCCGCCGTCCAACCTTCCTCAGCTGCGTCTGACGAGATACGATCCCGTGAGCTCCACCGGCAACGGATCCAACCTCTTCATCCCACTAATCACTTGTAATACAGCCTACCTAACCCCTCATTTCCATATAACCACCGTGCCCTTGGTTCCCCATAATACAAATTCATTGTACGCGAGTTCCACCTCGTAACAATTGGCGCCGTCTGTTTCAGGTGGGGCGAAACCTGGAGGTTTACATCGACGACATGCTGGTAAAGAGCGGAAGGGCCCCCGACCACCTCACAGACCTGCAGGAAACCTTCCGGAGGGTCCGCCGGTACAACCTGAGGCTAAACCCCGCGAAGTGTATTTTTGGCGTGCAATCGGGAAAATTCCTGGGCTTCATGATAACGAAGCGGGGAATCGAGGTAAACCCCGACAAGGTGGCGGCCCTCATCGGTATGACGGAGCCCCGGACGATCCGGGACTTGCAGCGACTGAACGGCCGGATCGCTGCTTTGGGGCGATTCCTATCGAAGTCAGCGGAGAAGTCGCTCCCTTTCTTCAGGGTCTTGCGCACAGCCTTGGGCGAAGCTAAAGATCAAAGGAAGGTGATCCTGTGGGATGACGACTGCGCCAGGGCGTTCGCGGAGCTGAGGGCATACCTACAGAGCCCACCGCTCCTCGCGCGGCCGGAGGAGGGCGAACCCCTGGGATTGTACCTGGCGACCACCGAGGGGGCCGTTAGCTCCGTCCTGATCAAGGAGGAAGGAGGAGTGCAACGCCCCGTTTACTACGCCAGCCGGATCCTCCGGGAGGAGGAGACTCGTTACAGCCCTATCGAGAAAGCCGCCTACTGCCTAATCACCACGGCCCGGAAGCTCCGACCCTACTTCCAGGCCCACCCCATAATCGTCCACACCGACATGCCCCTCGAGAAGAACCTGAAAAGGCTGGAGCGGTCGGGGAGGATGCTCAATTGGAGTGTCGAGCTCAGCGAGTTCGACATAACTTACAAAGCCCGGACGGCAATCAAGGCCCAAGCGCTGGCAGACTTCGTGGTGGAATGCACAACGGAAGTCCCACCGGGGGACCGGACGGAGCTCCCATCGGAGACCACGTCCCCGCGGAGGACTGGGGTGGGTGAACCCTCAGCACCCTCCCCGACGACGGTGGGCGAATTATGGACAATCCACGTCGACGGCTCCGCAACAGGCTCTGGGACAGGATCAGGTATAGTCATTCAAACCCCGGATGGATGTTCGCTGGAGTACGCCCTGCGCTTCAGCTTCCCGGCCACCAACAATGTCGCGGAATATGAAGCCGCGGTGAACGGGTTGAAGCTCGTAAGGGCGGTGGGGGCGACGAACGTGTTGCTCCTGAGTGACTCCCACCTCGTCATCCAACAAATCCTGGGGGGCTTCGAAGCCCGAGAAGAAACAATGAAGCGATACCTAAACCGCATCCAGATCGAACTCCGAAAGTTCGAGAAAGCGGACGTCCAACACCTACCCCGCTCCAACAACCTCCGGGCGGATGCCCTGTCAAAGCTGGCTTCCTCTTCGGCGGCCGAGATCGGGAAGGCAATCTACGTGGAAAACCTAGCGACGCCAACCATCGACGAGGGAGAACTGATGTGCGCGGACACGAGGACGTCGTGGATGACCCCCATAATGAAGTACCTAGAGGCGGGCGAGTTACCCGAGGAACGGATGCTGGCAAAACAGGTGGAAAGGCGGGCCCTTTCATTCGTACTTCTCGACGGAGTGCTGTACCGCCGCCGCCGAGCCAATTTCGACATCCTGCCCTACCTGAAATGTTTGGGCCCGGCGCAGGCTGAGCAAGTCATCCGCGAGGTGCATGAAGGCTTTTGCGGAAACCACCATGGCGGGCGCACCATCGCCCACAAAGTGATGCGCCAAGGGTACTACTGGCCGACAATGATACGGGATGCGGTACAGTACGTCAAGAAGTGCGAGGCATGCCAGAAGTTCTGCCGGTGGACGACTGCACCCCCGGCCAACCTAATGCCCATCCTGAGCCCGATCCCCTTCGCCAAGTGGGGGCTCGACATCCTGGGGCCATTCCCAAAGGCCTCCGGGGGAAGGAAATACCTAGTCGTCGCCGTGGACTACTTCACAAAATGGATCGAGGCAGAGCCGCTGGCGCGAATCGCGTGGACGGATATGAAGGGCTTCATCTGGCAATCCATCATATGCCGCTTTGGGATTCCCCGCTCCATTGTCACGGATAACGGAAAGCAGTTCGATTGCGAGGGCTTCCGCAACTTCTGCTCGGGCTGGGGAATCAAACTCCAATTCGCGTCAGTCGCCCACCCACAGTGCAACGGAATGGCGGAGGCCGCGAATAAATGTATCCTGAACCCAATGAAAAAGAAGGTGGACGCCGCTCTGGGGGCTTGGGTCGACGAACTACCGGGGATCCTGTGGTCTTATCGTACCACCCACAAGGCCTCGACTGGGGAAAGCCCCTTCATGCTAGCATACGGATCGGAGGCGGTAGTTCCCGTGGAAATCGGCGAGGAGACACTCCGGCTGAAGCTCTTCGACGAAGAAACCAACGGAGAAGGACTCGGTCTCAGTTTGGAGTTGATAGACGAGGTGCGAGACCGGGCCTTGACTAGCCTCGTCAAGCACAGCCAAAGGATGGCACGGTTTTACGACTCCCGGGTGAAACCGCGGACCTTCAGGATCGGCGATTTGGTCCTCCGAGATGCCACCTTCCGCCCCGAGACAGCAAAGCGGGGAAAGCTGGTCGCTAAATGGGAAGGACCCTACACGGTCATCGACATTGTCGGGCCGGCCACGTACATCCTGGCTACCCCCGAAGGGAGCGAACTGGCCCACCCTTGGAACGCAAAACATCTGCTGAAATTCTACCAATAATTGTGAGTCTTTCTTTTCTTATACGCAATATCAGTATCCATCCGTTCTTCCCAATATGGTTATTCATGCACAAGTTTTGCAGTTCGATAAAACTCCGAACCTCTGGGGCTGGGCCAACCCTAGCCACCCAAACCAGAGAAGGGCACGGGCCGGGCTACGCGCCCGCTCCCCCCTCCAGACCTCTGGGGCAGGGCCAACCCTAGCCACCCAAACAGAGAAGGGCACGGGCCGGGCTACGCGCCCGCTCCCCCCTCCAGACCTCTGGGGCAGGGCCAACCCTAGCCACCCAAACCAGAGAAGGGCACGGGCCGGGCTACGCACCCTCACCCCCCCTCCAGACCTCTGGGGCAGGGCCAACCCTAGCCACCCAAACCAGGGAAGGGCACGGGCCGGGCTACACGTCCGCTCCCCCCCTCCCGTCCTCGGGGGCGGGGCCAACCCGAAAGGGACCACGTACCCATGACTCTCGGAAAGTCAAAAGGGAACAGGGGCACACGAACCGGGACGAAATGGCATCAGTTCCCGAGTCGGCGGCCCCGATGGGACTCGACGAAATAAAAGGACGCTCGAAAAACACGCTACCATTAATAATGCGCTCTAAAAGAGGACCCGTGACAGCCACCTGGCAGAGGCGGTTTCCCACGGACGCGAATTCGAGGAGCCCATTAATAATGCCAACTCGGCGCAATAAATAAGGGAGAAACCGTCAGCGAGATCTCCCTATAAAGACGCCACACCCCCTTCCGAAAGAAGGAGAAACCATCAGCGAGATCTCCCTATAAACACGCCCCTCCCCCTTTTTTGAAAGTAGGAGAACCGGCAGACATGAAAAACCGCCATTTGATCCCCCCACCCACCGAAAAACGAGCAGAGATAAATCGCCCAAACAAAAGGGAGGTCACCGGCCATCAATGGTTCCCGCCGCCCAGGAAAGCGGCGCCCACATCTCCAGCATCGCCAACCGGATATTCCACTTACAAACGGATCGCTAACCGGATATTCCGCTTACACAAGCGAAATCCACCTTTCACGCCTCCGTCCCCTAAACAAGGACGAGTCGGGGAAAGAATGGCATCCGTTCAAAGCCGACTGGGTAGGCGAAAGCCCCCGGCACTGGCTGGCCAGTACCTCCTCGCCCTCGACCTCCGGCCGAGGACCTCGGAAAGGCTGCATCCCCGACTAGCCCAAACGGCGAGTCATGGCATGTCAGCTCGCCCATGCACCATCGGGCGCCGAGCCCCACCCTCAAACCGAAGCAGCGAGGCACAGGGTGGCGGAGGACAGCCCTATGCTCAAGAACCTCCCCAAGGAGCAAGCCGCAGCAGGACAGCTTCCCTCCTCGGCGCCTCTTCCGGACCGAGGAAAACACTTTCCACGGCAGGAGATGACGAAGCAACGGGGGGACAGCGGCCCGATCGCCAAAGAGACCTCGCAACACTTCAGAACAGAAGGCGACCAATCGCCTCCGCGCCAAAAACGGCTCCAGTCAAAGCGGGCCCGCACGGCCCTCGGTCACTCCTAGATCCGGAAGTCAGTTAGCCCACGCGACCGGGCGAGGATAGCTATAAAGCCCCTCCCCGAGCCGGATCTGACCCCACAACGGGCGACGAACTAAGAACTCATGTACAAGCTGTAGCTCAGCTCTTACACATTTAAATAAAAATAAAAACATTCTTCTTCATACACTCAGATTCTTCGGAGAACACCGTAACTCGTACCCCACGATACGAGGCTTCGAACCGAGCTCCCCCCGCCCCCGCTCCCTGAAAGTCACCGACAACTTTCGCTCAATAGGAAAGGGGTGAACTAATGCTCGCCCTACGTACCCGGTTCGGTCCAAAATCATATCATGATAGGACAGCGTATCTCATCCCGAACCCCTTCGCCGACACCCCGCCCCGCCAAAGGCAACGCAAGCCGACAACATCCCCTTCCCCGCGACCTAGCGGTCCCGGACACGGAAATGTTGGGGGCATAATTAGGAATCGTGTAACTCACGCAAGAAGCCAAGACACGTGACCTAGAACGGACCGGTCGCAAGGCCCTGTCTCGTCAGAGCAGCACCACGATGCGACCTGACATAACGAAAGGACGATTGGACAACACGCCATCGGCAGCAACACGCCCCCCGAAAGGCCAGAGTGCCGGATACCGCCAGGTAAAAGCGATTCCCAAAGCGCGGGATCCCGCGGAACCCATTAACGGCACTAATCCCCCGCATTACCCAAGAAAAACCCTTCCACAGAGTCTCGCTATAAATACCCCCCTTCAGAGGTCAGGGGGAAGGAGGAAGAGAGACGCAGGGGATTCCCATACCCTCACTCCGGGCACAAAACGGCCCCAAATGCCCCACCGCCTCCAACTGGATATTCCCCTTACCCATGGGAGGCACCGCCCGCCAGCTTTCCTCCTGCTTGTTACTGTATCAAAAGGCGGGTCCAGATAGCTGGCCGCGGGCCGCAACACCCTAATAAACGCCGCCACCTTCTGTGATCCCCACAGGGTGCCGGGGGAGGGAAGACCCCTCAACGGCTCGCCCAGCAGCGCCACCACCGCCACCTCGTCCTCAGCCACCTAGGAGTTCCCCCTCGGTGTGCGGGGTCCCCGGCGAGGCCGCGCAACCCCCCAGCACGGCGACAACAAGGCAAAACGCGAGGAAGCAAAGAAGGAGAAAAGGAGAGGACCCCCTCCTGCGACCGTGGGTCGGCTCCTCGGCTCGCCCTCGGACAGAGACGGTAGGAATTCAGTAATCGACATACGGGAAGACAGCCCTGACGCAGGGATCTGCTCCTCGTGGCAAAACGGACAACAAATGTGGACCACACTCCGTCCCACACATCTTCTCCTAAGTCTTGTAAATATCGCCGAGATTTCCGATAAAGATTGGTGCATAATACTTTCCCTTTTTTCTTTTTTTTTCTTTCTTTCTTTCTTCTTTTTTTCCTTTTTTCGAACAACGCCCCGCTATAGCGGGACACATCCCGCGGGGCCGGCGTCACCCCCCGGAGCCGAGATCCAGGTCCGAATCCCAAGTAAAAGGTAGTATCACGGTAACGTTACGCCATCCGAGCCGAACCGGGCTTCCGCTTCGCACTCGAATGCCGGGGGCAATTGTTACGACCTAAAGATCGTGGGGGCCCGGCTCCCGCCCGGATCCGCTAACATATCCCATTAACTCGCCCTGTCAAAAAGGGGCCGCCGCCCCGAGAGTCCGGGGCATCACGGAGACAGGTGCGCCTGGCGGTGCTCCCCGAAACGGCCGAGGCGAACAACTGTAGCCGGCCGAGGCGAACAACCGCAGCCGCCCGACCCACCGGGGTAGCGCGTTAGGGGACGCTTGGGTAGCTAGGCTAGGCCTATTGACGGGCGTGGCTGGGCCGGACAACCCCCGACCGGAACGGCCAGTCCAATTCCCGCGAACCGCGGCGCCAAAAGTGAGCCAGACCTTTAGTTCGACGCTAACGACAAACAGCCTAGGATAAGGACACGACTGACACATACGTCACCCGACCGCCTGACAAAGCACCCCCAGGCGGCTGACCTGACCGGCGGTTAGTGCTTTCGGCCCTGACATCCCGACAAAAGCACCCCTGGGCCGTTGCGCCGCCTGACAGAGGCAGGTCAGAAACTCCTGTTCCCGATGTCCTTGTCCGAAGCCTCCGCTGACACCCGAGCCAGCTAAGCACGCCTAGTCATCACCTGTCAGGTATAAATACCTCCTCTCCTCTTACGGAGAAGGGGTGAGAAAAACTCTCTCATCTTCTATCATTCACACACGAGAGCAAAGGTCCTCCATATCTTTGTTCTCCCACCTATAGCTCGTCACGCGAGGCGGACACACAGTTAGTCCGGCCGGCGTGTCTAGCCCCCCATTTAAGCCCTTTTACTGACCTAGGCATCGGAGGGGCTAAGGGTTGAACCCCAACCCCGCCCTTCTGACGAGTTGTTCGTGCTGCAGGAGAGCTCGCCCCTTGGCCAAAGTCAGCGTCAGCCTCCCGCCGTCCAACCTTCCTCAGCTGCGTCCGACGAGATACGATCCCGTGAGCTCCACCGGCAACGGATCCAACCTCTTCATCCCACTAATCACTTGTAAAACAGCCTACCTAACCCCTCATTTCCATATAACCACCGTGCCCTTGGTTCCCCATAATACAAATTCATTGTACGTGAGTTCCACCTCGTAACAATTGGCGCCGTCTGTGGGAACGAAGGGTCACACCCATGTTAGACTCCATGCCGATTCCGCGGAACCCTGACCACGGCAAAGATCCCGTGGGACAGGAACCGCTCTCTTTGCAAATTACTCCGGCGTCCGACGCCCTCCCGGGCGTGGGCACCGAAACTGAACCTACTTCATCCTACGTCGTCTTGAAAAGCTTCGAGGCTGTCACTCAGGCCGGGGGAGGCTATCAGACGACCGGAACGGGGCCGCCGCCCGGCCCCTCGGAGCCCCAGAACGTGAGGCGGAACCTCCGCCTTCAGTTCGAGGAGGAGGGAGAAAACAGGGGGCTCGCGGAGGAGATTGCGGCCCAGCAAAGACTCCTGGAAGAGGAGGTGGAAGTTGCGCGGCGGTGGAAGCACCTAGGGGAGGCGGCCGTGGCGCAAAGGTGCTTGGACGAGGCGGCCGAGACCGCCTGAAAGGCTTACCAGGAAGAAGAGGCCACCCGCCGCCAACTCCGCTTCATTGTCGCGGAACGCGAGAGGCTAAGGAGGGAAAACAGGAGCAACCGAGAAGTCCTGGAAAAGACGGCGACGGGCCGGCGGCCCGGGAACGGGCGGGACCCGTTGCTGAACGGGTCCCCGCCTGGAGAAGGCGGCCCGCATCACCAGCACCACCCCTCCGATACCCTGCATGAGGAAGCCGTTTGTCGACAACTACGCTTCCTCACCGCCGAGCGCGAGAGACTCCTTCGGGAGAATCAAGAACGGATGGAGGCCCGGGGAGAGCTGTACGGGAGAACCTGGCGCTGGGATAACCATAGCCCACAACCCGTCGAGTCCTCGACCCGGGGAAGGAGCCCCGCCGGGCGACCGTCGGGTTACTCCCCGGGGACGGAGGACCGTCGACGGCCAAGACGCGACCGCAGCCAGACCCCCGAATGGCGGAGAGGGGACGCGCCGAGCCGCCCAACCTACCCGGAGGAGGCCACGCCACTTGCACGGTGGATCACGTCCGCCCCAAGGCCCATAAGGTTCAAACCCCCCCATTTGGCCACATACAACGGGAGGGGCGACCCCCTCACGCACGTGCAACAATACCGGGGGGCGATGGAGGCCCAGGACGTGGATGAGGCGTTCCTATGCCGACATTTCTCCCAAAGCCTGAGGGACACCGCGTTGGACTGGTACTTTGGCTTGCCCGCAAGGTCCGTAGGGAGCTTTGGCGAACTATCCCATAAGTTCTGCCAAGAGTTCCAGGCCGGGCGGACGAAAAAGAAGCCCTTAGACTATCTCAGCACGATAGTCCAAGGAGAAGGAGAGACACCGGGTAGATACCTCCGCCGTTTTCAGGAGGAGAGACGGGCGGTAGTGACGTGTGGCGATGAGGTGCTTATGCTGGCCTTCAAATCGGGGCTACGGACTCGGAGCCTCCATAAATCCCTGCTCCGGGATCCGCCAACCGATTATGAGGCATTGGTTGCCATGGCGGAGAGACACGCGTTGGCCGAGGAGACTCTCGGCGCCAAGGCCTTGTTCCCCCCGGTGAAACCCCCCCAAGGCGAACCCCGGTCACATCCACGGCCGAGGCAGGAAGAGGGACACTGTGGTCGCGACCAACTGGCCCGACCAAGGAGGGAACCGCTCGGGCCTCGCCTGCAAGATCGACCTGGCCCGGCGCGCGATTTCGCTCCGGCCCAAGGGCTCCCTCGAGTCGTCCCGAGACAAGAAGGCCCCCTACGGGCACATTACACGCAACTCAATGCCTCCTTGATTGAGGTGATGGCTGCGGCTACACGGGCCGGACTGCTGCCGGAGCCGCCCCGAGAAATGAAGTCGGACCCCGCCCGGAGAGATTTTAAGAAATACTGCCGATACCACCGGGACCACGGCCACGACACCGACAACTGCTTCACCCTTAAGAGGGAAATCGAGCGGCTGATCCAGGCGGGCCACCTGGGGGACTTCGTCGGAGGCCGGAGACTGGACCGGGAAGACGGGAACCACCGAAGAGCACGGAGGACGGACCCTCCGGCAGGCGACGAACGGGAAGAGCTTCACCCCCCGAAACCCGTCATGCGCATAAACACGATATGCGGCGGGCCATCTTCAGGAGGGGCATCGTCGTCAGGCAAAAAGGCATATGCGAGACAAGTAATGACGGCGGGTCTTGGAGGGGACCAGAGAGGGAGAAGGATGGCCTACCCTCCCATTACTTTCAGCGACGAGGACCTAGAAGGGATCGAGCAGCCCCACGACGACGCCATCGTCATCGAGGCGCAGATTGGGACGGCCATCGTCAGCCGCCTCCTGATCGACACCGGGAGTTCTTGCGACATCCTGTTCATGTCCACAATCGGGAAGATGTGGTTAAGGCCGACGGACCTGAGACCCTGCACTGGACCCCTCGTCGGTTTCACCGGTCACTCGACCCCCATCATGGGAGTGATCACCTTACCGATAACCCTCGGAGAAGAGCCGCAGGTCGTCACTCGAATGACGCTGTTCGTTGTGGTCGACATTATGTCGGCATACAATGGGATCATAGGACGACCTTACATGTCGGC
Source organism: Scilla litardierei (assembly GCA_030789695.1). NCBI lineage: Eukaryota > Viridiplantae > Streptophyta > Magnoliopsida > Asparagales > Asparagaceae > Scilla > Scilla litardierei. The sequence continues at coordinate 266,055,642 of CM061142.1, read as the reverse complement.
CATTGGAGCGCTCCCCAGCCTCCTCCATCAGATGGTCAAGTTCCAGACCCCCCGAGGGGTGGGGATCGTACGGGGAAGCCAGAAGCTATCTAGGAGCTGCTACGTAGGGTCGACCAAGCACAAAGGACCAGAGGTGAACATGAAGATCGACTCCCTGAGGCGGAGTTATGACCCCCACCAGCCAGAGTTAGCTCCAGCCGATGCCACTGCCGAGGGAAATAGGATCGACCACACGCCCACCACCACCGCCACCACCCCCCCATGAGAAGGACGGGAAAATCACTCCAAGGGGTGCGGTGCGCAGGTCGTGACATAGCCCGGAACTGTAAGTCCTGAACGAAGTACCTTGTTCCTTTCTTTTATATTCGAATTTCGCCTTTGCTGCATGACAATTTCAGTTCAACCCTCTCAAAGACTCCGGGGCAGGACCAATCCTCGCCACCCAAACCGGAGAGGGGCATGGGCCGAGCTGCGCACTCGCTCCCCCCCAGGAAGACCTCCGGGGCAAGTTCACTGAGCTTGGCCACCCAAACCGGAGCGCCATATGCGGGGTAGGCGACGGCCCAATACCCGTCCGACTATAGAGGCTACGGGGAGGCGACGGCCCAATACCCGCCCTCTCAAAGACTCCGGGGCAGGACCAATCCTCGCCACCCAAACCGGAGAGGGGCACGGGCCGAGCTGCGTACTCGCTCCCCCCCAGGAAGACCTCCGGGGCAAGTTCACTGAGCTTGGCCACCCAAACCGGAGCGCCATATGCGGGGTAGGTGACGGCCCAATACCCGTCCGACTATAGAGGCTGCGGGGAGGCGATGGCCCAATACCCGCCCTCTCAAAGACTCCGGGGCAGGACCAATCCTCGCCACCCAAACCGGAGAGAGGCACGGGCCGAGCTGCATACTCGCTCCCCCCAAGAAGACCTCCGGGGCAAGTTCACTGAGCTTGGCCACCCAAACCGGAGCGCCATATGCGGGGTATGCGACGGCCCAATACCCGTCCGACTATAGAGGCTGCGGGGAGGCGACGGCCCAATACCCGCCCTCTCAAAGACTCCGGGGCAGGACCAATCCCCGCCACCCAAACCGGAGAGGGGCATGGGCCGAGCTGCGCACTCGCTCCCCCCAGGAAGACCTCCGGGGCAAGTTCACTGAGCTTGGCCACCCAAACCGGAGCGCCATATGCGGGGTAGGCGACGGCCCAATACCCGTCCGACTATAGAGGCTGCGGGGAGGCGACGGCCCAATACCCGCCCTCTCAAAGACTCCGGGGCAGGACCAATCCTCGCCACCCAAACCGGAGAGGGGCACGGGCCGAGCTGCGTACTCGCTCCCCCCCAGGAAGACCTCTGGGACAAGTTCACTGAGCTTGGCCACCCAAACCGGAGCGCCATATGCGGGGTAGGCGACGGCCCAATACCCGTCCGACTATAGAGGCTGCGGGGAGGCGACGGCCCAATACCCGCCCTCTCAAAGACTCCGGGGCAGGACCAATCCTCGCCACCCAAACCGGAGAGGGGCATGGGCCGAGCTGCGCACTCGCTCCCCCCCAGGAAGACCTCCGGGGCAAGTTCACTGAGCTTGGCCACCCAAACCGGAGCGCCATATGCGGGGTAGGCGACGGCCCAATACCCGTCCGACTATAGAGGCTGCGGGGAGGCGACGGCCCAATACCCGCCCTCTCAAAGACTCCGGGGCAGGACCAATCCTCGCCACCCAAACCGGAGAGGGGCATGGGCCGAGCTGCGTACTCGCTCCCCCCCAGGAAGACCTCCGGGGCAAGTTCACTGAGCTTGGCCACCCAAACCGGAGCGCCATATACGGGATACCCTACGGACCAGTACCCTCCCTCCCCCGTAAGGTCCTGTCACCCCTCCCCTCAAGCCTCGGGAAACTACTCAAGGTCCGCGAATCAAGGTAACCCCTACACAGCCATTCCTGAGCAACGCCAGACCCCATAAAGCCGACGCCCGAAATGACTTGTCCAACCCAAAAGGACACTCGGGAGGGACGCCGCTGACAAGTGTCATGCATGCCCGAGGGGTCACATCACCCGTCACCCATCAGGACCACCCCCCCTAAGAACGAAATTCCAAGACGAGCCCAACTCTCAATAAAGAGTAAACAAGGGCTGAAAGTCACCATTATAAATCCCCCACTCTCTCCTCAGCTTCCTCAAGGGGGGGGGGGGGGTGGAAGGCGAGAAGAAGGAGGTGGAGATCGACTGGTCGTTTTGCACCCCTCTATCCCTCAAAACATGCGGCAAATGCGAGTATCGCCAACCGCCAAAGTAAACGATCCCCCAACCGGATATTCCCCTTACACGACGGTTACCCAGCCTGCTGCTCCCTTCCATCCTTTAGACAACTTACGGCATGGGAACTGGAGCTCCAATGGCATACCATGCCTCTCCACGGTCGCTCCGCGCACGCGGGCTTGGCTGGCAGACAACCCGATGGACGGGGCATACCTGCCAAATCACCCCGCCGAGCACACCGGCAGCCGCCCAAGGCCCCCCAACCAAGGGGGACTTGTCCCTAAGCGCCGGCGTCCTCCAACGGGCTACTCCGCGTTCAAATGGAAACACCTCTCCTTCCACTCATCGGCCTCCCCTTGAACCGTTCACACCGGGAGGACGCACGGAGGGGCTACAACCCGCGTCCCTCCGTGCCTACCACGCGGAGCCTCCAATCGAGAGGAGCAACACGGCCCAGTGGGATAGAACAACCACCAAGGACTCCCTCTCCCCCCAATTCTAGGAACAAGGTCCAAAGCCACTGCCGGGCTCCGACGCGATCATCCCCCCTACGCTGAGGGGGAACCCTCTGAATCCCCCCACCCCACCTTGTCAGGGGCGCGACGCCAGAGAGGCGGATCAACCGCGAAGAGAACGTCAACTTACCTAGGCCGATACAATGTTACGCCTACGGGCCGATACAATGTTACGCCTACGGGCCGATACAATGTTACGACTTCGGGACAATTCAACTTTACGCCTATAGGGCGACCCCGTTTTATTAAACTTTCGATAATAGCCGATGAAAAGTCCAAAGACAAATCCCGGTTAACCGCTAGTCATAACTCGGATAGACCTAAACCCGAACAACCTACGAAAAGGGAGGCGACCCCGCTGTCAAATCTCTCGGGCGCCCTACGCGAAATAAAGGGACTCGACACGATTCAGCCTACGCCGAGATAGAAACGGCCGCACCAAGGCGTAAATCTAAGAAGTAAATTTATGCATACACAGGCGGAAAGTCCAAAAAAGGCGGGGGCGAGTCAGGCGAATCCTTACTTTCTTTCGTTTTTTAAACATACACAAGGGGGGGCCTACACAAAACTACTTGGCGCCCCCGCCAATCACGACGCCCTCTCCCTCCATAGAATCCCCCGCCGCCCCGCCATCCTCTGGCTCGTCACCATCCTCGTCCTCTTGCTCCTCACCCTCCTCGTCTCCATCCCCCTCCTCGCCGCCGCTTGCGACGAGCCCATCAAGATCGACCTCTATCGGCGGGACCAGGCTAGCCGCCTTCTCCTTCATCCGAGCCAGGCAGTCATCCCATCCCTCCACGCGGCCCTTCCTTATGCCCTCGACCATCGAATCTGTAAGGGCGGGGATGACGGTTGTCTCCTGATACGTCCGGAATTCCTCGACCCTACGGGCCAACTCCTCCTCGGCGGCCTTGGCACGCCCCGCTAGATCCCCCGCACGAGCCTCCTCCCTCCGAAGGGCCCCCTCCAGCTCCTTCGCTCTCTCTCCAGCCTCGATCGCCCTCTGCTCATAATCGGACACGACCTTATTCAGGCGCTCTACTTCAGCCTCATATCGGCCGCCCCGCTCCCTCTCCTTCTCCAGGTCCTCGCCGGCTCTCTTACGAACGGCAGCGACCTCGGCGACCATTCTAGCCACGGCGCCTTCGGCCTTATGTATGGCCGGCACGTGCCGCATCATCCCGAGCATTAAGTTGAGGATCTGCGTAAAGAAACGCCGAAAAATAAACACATTTAGGGCGTCAGCTAAAAACAGCCGAAAGACGTCACCCGTCTTACATAACATACCTGGACGCCATGCATCACCGCTGTCCCGCACAGACCCTCAGGCTCCACCGCTTCTAGCGCCACCCTATCGCGAGGCAGGAAGATGTTCTCCGCCAGCCTCGCCGCCACGCTCCCATCCTCAAACACGGACTCATTATTCCCCACTTTGTACGGCGCCCGATGAAGCGCCCCGTCGGGATAGCCCTCGACATCGGTCCTCTTGGCCTTAAACTTGGCCAGTGCGGCCTCACAGTGGGGGTCGGTTGGCGCTCTCTCGAGGCCAAACATGGGACAACCATAAGGCCAAGGGTCCCATCCTCCTGCTCCGGTCGGGCCACTCGACGCCTCGGCCCTATGCGACTGACCGCTAGAATCCGCCCCCTCCCCCCTGCGGGCGCCATGGGGCTAGGCGATCTCGTTCGGGGCAGTTCCGCCCCTCCCCCTGTCGACCCTTCATCGCCGCCCTCCAGGTCGATGATGGGATCCGCCACGCCATCCCCAGCTCTGCCATCCAACGGACCGCTTTCCCATGGCACGTCATGCCCTGACGACTTCGCCGACCTCTTCCTCCTCTTCGTTGACGCTGGCACCCTAGTCGAGCTCCCAGCCCCCCTTCAGCTCGCGCCCTCTTGGGGCCAACTCTTGCCGACGATCGCCCCGCCTGATCCGCGGCCCTCCGCATCATTTCCTCAAGGGATAGACTCATCGTGCCACCTGCCAAAGAGAGAAAGTTCAGCGTAAGCATATCAGGTGCAGGAACACCCAAATCTCTTGTACCTTCGGGCCATATACAGGCCGTTATCATCTCAGCCCGAGATAGCGTCCGATAATCTCGGCCCTCTGCTGGTATAGCCATTAAAATCTGGGCCACCAACTTCTCCTCGTCCCCCAATTCCACCACCTCTCTCGCCTCAGGATTCAGCTCGGCCCAATCAGCCCTTATCAGCACTTCCTCCGGCACCGCCACAAACACATACTGCTGGCGCCATAATTTAATTTTGCCAGGCAACCCCCTGATGAGCGGATGCGTCCTCTTCGCGGATAGATAGTAGCACGATCCCAACCTCTTGACCGAGAAGAAGTGGCGAAATAAGGACAGGGATGGGTTAACCTGATTGCTTACACACAGCACTAGGAACCCCACAATGGCACTGATGGCATTGGGCATCAGACGATACATGGGCAGTTCCAGGAAGTTCAACACTTCCAGCACGAACGGATGAGGGGGAAAGCGCAAACCCTGCTCAAATGAAGAGACGTATACTCCAACCTCCCAGTCACCCGCAAAACACACCCTTTCCTGCGGCTCCGGTTCACGAACCGAATATGGCGGCCTGACGTACTTCGTGAAGATCTCCCCAATGGATTTCTTCAGCACCGACTTCACGCCCGCAATCTCGACGGGCACCCTTCCAGTCTCCGCGGCGGAACTTCCTTCCCCAACTACCCCAGAACCCTGACCCCGAATCGGAGACATCGAGGAAGACATTAGTCAAATTGGCGTCTTACCTAACGGGTGCTGTCGCCTCGGACTCTCGCGTTGCTCCGCCGACCGCTCCTACGAGAACGACTCTAGAAAGGATTCTTAAACCTCTTACAAGCCCTAGCTCCTCGACATTCAACCTTTTTACCCCCCCACAGGCAATATATCTTTTAAGCGCTTCCGCAAAGCATCAGCATCGTGACCGTCGAACCCGCGACACGCGTCACCAATCTGGGTCCTGTCCATCGCCAACCCACGTGTTCTGCCGCTTCGCGTCCTGTCAAAACCGTCGGTTGCGCCACGTGTCGTCACCACAGCGGTCGGGCCGCCTCGGTTCCCGCCTGCCGTCGGTTCGCCAGGATGACGTCAAGTCAGACGACCGCCAACAAATCCCGCCCAAATCCCTCCAACATGATTACCCTCTTTTGAAATTACCCCTCGATATCGCCGCTAGATCCAAGATTTGGTCCGGCCTCCGCCAGTCTGGCCAAATCATGAAATCAACGCCAGATCCAAGATTTGGTCCGGCTTCCGCCAGTCCGGCCAAATCATGGAATCAACGCCAGATCTAAGATTTGATCCGGCTTCCGCCAGTCCGGCCAAATCATGGAATCAACGCCAGATCTAAGATTTGGTCCGGCCTCCGACAGCCCGGCCAAAACATGGAATCAACGCCAGATCCAAGATTTGGTCCGGCTTCCGCCAATCCGGCCAAATCATGGAATCAACGCCAGATCCAAGATTTGGTCCGGCCTCCGACAGTCCGGCCAAAGCATGAAATCGGCGCTAGATCCAAGATTTGGTCCGGCCTCCATCAGTACGGCCAAAACACAGTCAGAGTTGGACCCAATATTTGGTCTAACACTCGTCAGTCCGGCCAAAGCGGGAGCTTCCCTCGTATCATTGACATTTCCGCTCTCCTTCGGCCCGGCCGGCACAGGAACCCGCTGCTCACCTCATATGCATCTCAATTCCAAGACTTGGCACAGGCTCCCTAGCAAACGGACAAAGAACGTGACTCATCTCAACTCCCCTCTACCGGAATCCCCGGCAGAGCGAAGTTGGGGGCAATCACATAATCACATCCCCCACAAATCGTATATTCTACGGGCAAACCGTATACGAATACAGTTTGGCACAAAAAAAAGAAAATCATAATTTATTTACTCAAACCGCTAACCCGTACATTGGACATTTGACTATCCACCCACTACAACAACACATCGTTCATAACCCTATCACGAGAAGGTACGGCCCTCCCCGAACCCACGTTTCTAGCGGCGCCGCTTCTCGACCGACCGATCCCTCACATCCTTAACCACTTGCCGAATCGCCGCCTCCTTAGCCTCTTGCAGCATCGGCACAACATGCTCGTCATGATACCGGTGGATAGCGGCTTCGACCAGTTTACCCTCAGCGTCCCGCTTATCCTCCAGTCGCCGCACCGCTAGACCCTTCTCCCTCTTCTCGGCCGCCAGAGCTACCTTTAGGTCCTCAATCTGCTGCCTCTGTAACCCGATCACAGACTCCTTGCTGACAACTTCTGAGGTATATTTCGCCCGGATATCATCCCTCTCTCGCGTTATTTCTTGAAGCTGCTTCTCGACCGCTGCTTTGGACGAATCGAAGTACGCAGCCCGCCCCTTCTCCACGCCGTAAGCCACCCTAACCCTCTCCAGCTCCGCCTCCATGCCCCTCAGCTTCTCCCTGACCTCGCCAAGGTTCTCCTTCGCTTCACGCAGGGCCGCCCTGGTGGCGATCGCTGAGGGACGGCCCCGCAGGGCTAGCACGTTCGTAAGCATCTACATAAACCTTGAATCAGTGAGACACGGGCACACAAAGCCGGCGTGCGAGTAAAGAAAACCGGCTTACCTGTACGACGTGCCATATAGCCGAGCCACACAGCCGCTCCGCCCCCACGCGAGCCAACGACTCACGATCGCGCGGCAACCCGCAATACTCGGCGAGGCGCGTCGCCACTCCCGCATCTTCGAATACCGACTCGTCGCGGCTGACTCGAAAGGGAAACTTGCAGAGATGGTCATCAGGGTATGCCTCGACCTCCTCTCGGGTCCTCTTAAAACGAATGAGAGCGCCCTCACAGGCTTGACTCGACGACGCCCCCATTTCCCACGAAGGGATCCCGTATGGCCACTTCTGAACCGCAGGCGCCCGGCGGGGCGCGACCACCTCGGGTACCCGTGGGGGGACGGAGGGTCGGGCCCCTCGCGCGGGCACGCCCTCGGGACGATCCTCGCCGGGCCCACCGGCGGAGCGGTCTTGTCCGACTGTCGCCCGTTCCGGGTGCAATCTCTCCCCCCGGGGGGGGGCCCGCCCCCACGATCTGGGGATCCTGCCTCACTAGCCCCCCCTTGCCTTTCCCGCGAGGATCAGTACCCCCCGAGGTCGGGGCACCGGCCGAACCTGACACCTCCTCCGGCTCCCTCATCGTGTCTTCACCTGCAAAAGGAAAAGAGAGACAATCAGGGCGAGCCTAGCCCAAAGTTTACAAAACTTCAAAGATACCTAGGGCCCAAAAGTCCTGGGCGAGCCGACTGCTCTGCGTTAGACTCGCCCAATGACGACACGCCTCGGGCAGCTCCCTCAAAATCTGAGCTTTGGCAATATCCTCCCCGGTCAGCTCCACCCCTTCATTTACTAAGGGATTCCGCGCCCCCCAATTCGACGTCAGCGCCACGTCACTTGGCACTGTTACGAAGACGAACTCCCTCATCCAATCGCCGACATCATCAGGCACCTCGAGGATGAGTTCTCGCCCTCTCCTGGTGCAAACGCGATGATACACCCCCCACTTCCGAACCACGAAGAAATGCTGAAACAACGCCAAGGAGGGACTCAAGGAGCAAGCAAGACACAAGACGACAAACCCCACTAACAAGCCCCAGGAACGGGGCGCTAAGGTGAATATCGGCAGCTCCAGGAAATTCAACAAGTGAAACAAATACGGGTGGATCGGGAAGCGGAGCCCCAACTCGAAGGACCGAACATAGACCCCGACCTCATTATTCCCCGGTGAGCTCACCGCTTCCTCCAACCCGGGAACCCGCACCTCATAGGGTTGTCGCACAAACCGCACGCGAATCTCCCGGATGTTGATCCTATCCAACCTACGTCGGGGGGACTCAATGTCTCTCGGTGCAACGGATAGCCATGACCATCTTTCCCTGGTCCGCTGCACCCCCGGCTGCGACGCCCCCTCGCACGCCGACTCTTCCTCCCCCACCCGGCTACTCCCTCCAATCTCAAATCGAGAGGCCATTGATCGGAAAGGAAGGAAATTAATTGTTGTTACCTGTTGCTCCCTTGAACCTGGAAGGCAATCGGAAGAAGAAGGCCGGTGACGGAAGGGACAGGTTAGCCAGCAAGCTCCAAATAGAAAAATCGAGCGCCGGAGGAGAATCAGAGAAAGACAAAAATTCCCGCCGACCGCCTCCCAGACCTTTTTAGCGGTACAGGTGGCCCCCGGGCCATCTCGGCCGTCAAACTTTCGCCACGCGGCGCCCATCGAGACATCCCCGACGCCTCGACTGGCGTGAGGGTCACCTCATCCACGTGTCGTAAACTCAATCGCAGAGACGCTTCGTTTTCCTCTGCCCCCTTTTCAAATCGTAATGATGACCACTAAAGCGGGAGTTCCGAAGCCGCCGCTGGCACAACCCGGTGGGTCCAAGGCCCATATTGAGGGTCTGGAATGTTGGATATGGTTCGCCCTCCGAGCCGAGCCGGGCTGCCGCCTCAGACTCGAAGGCCGGGGGCAATTGTTACGACCTAAAGATCGTAGTAGCCCAACTCCCGCCCGGATCCGCTAACATACCCCTTTAGCTCACCATTTAACGATTAGGGCCGCCGCCCCGAAAACCCGGGGCATCACGGAGATAGGCGCGCCTTACAACGCTCCCCGAAACGGCCGAGGCGAACAACCGCAGCCGGCCGAGGCGAACAACCGCAGCCGCCCGACCCACCGGGGTAGCGCGTTAGGGGACGCTTGGGTAGCTAGGCTAGGCCTATTGACGGACGCGGCCGGGCCGGACAACCCCCGACCGGAACGGCCCGTCCGATTCCCGCGAACCGCGGCGCCAAAAGTGAGCCAGACCTTTAGTTCGACGCTAACGACAAACAGCCTAGGATAAGGACACGACTGACACATACGTCACCAGACCGCCTGACAAAGCACCCCCAGGCGGCTGACCTGACCGGCGGTTAGTGCTTTCGGCCCTGACATCCCGACAAAAGCACCCCTGGGCCGTTGCGCCGCCTGACAGAGGCAGGTCAGAAACTCCTGTTCCCGATGTCCTTGTCCGAAGCCTCCGCTGACACCCGAGCCAGCTCAGCACGCCTAGTCATCACCCGTCAGGTATAAATACCTCCTCTCCTCTTACGGAGAGGGGGTTAGAAAAACTCTCTCATCTTCTATCATTCACACACGAGAGCAAAGGTCCTCCATATCTTTGTTCTCCCACCTATAGCTCGTCACGCGAGGCGGACACACAGTTAGTCCGGCCGGCGTGTCTAGCCCCCCATTTAAGCCCTTTTACTGACTTAGGCATCGGAGGGGCTAAGGGTTGAACCCCAACCCCGCCCTTCTGACGAGTTGTTCGTGCTGCAGGAGAGCTCGTCCCTTGACCAAAGTCAGCGTCAGCCTCCCGCCGTCCAACCTTCCTCAGCTGCGTCTGACGAGATACGATCCCGTGAGCTCCACCGGCAATGGATCCAACCTCTTCATCCCACTAATCACTTGTAATACAGCCTACCTAACCCCTCATTTCCATATAACCACCGTGCCCTTGGTTCCCCATAATACAAATTCATTGTACGCGAGTTCCACCTCGTAACAAAGATAAACTGAGACTAAAACATAAGATTGATTAGCATACTAACATAATGTATTGATCATCATCAAAATACGTTAGTCTTGAACCTAAGAACTAACAGAGCTGTCGAGACTTGTTTCCCGTCGGATGGTTCGGCTTGATGTAGCCACTTGTATGAGGTAGGGATCTGGAAGAGTAAGTGGGGTTTCTGCTTCACATTCGGATAGTCACCTGGACCTTAGTTTTTGGTCATGTACTCATTGTTGGATCTGGATCGTAGACTAGAGGGGGCGTGAATAGGCTAATAGAAAATATTCCTGCAACCCACGAACAATCACACACAGTTATAAGCACAGGCAGAGTAAATAGTAACAAACACAGATGCACAACCGATTTACCCTGGTTCGGTCGTCCCCATGACTTACGTCCAGCCACCGAAAGCAAATACTAGATTAATATGTAATCAAGGCACAACTAGCATGAGTCCCGAGCCTCCCGCTCCCCACATAGTTCGTCGCACTCCCACGTTCTCTACGCTATCAACCTAGTCAGATGCTCTCACCCTTGACGAGCCCCAACTCGTCAAGTCCCCAAAAACACAATAAACTGGTAAAGTTTCCCCTACAGAGATCTATACACCAATAGACTAAGATAAATAAATATGAGTTTAGAATAGCTCAGTGATGGTGTAGTCGTCTGTGTCAATCAGCACGTCGTCAGGTACGCTCTGACGCTAATGTTATCCCGATTTGAAGTCTGGATCTCAAGCTGTGGCTCCACGAAATTGATTGCGTAGGTGGAGCTCTAAAGTGGTCTGTGTGTATAGCAGTTCTGGCCTTTGGATTTCTTTTTCTGGATTTGTGCAAAGCAACTCTTCCTAAATTCATAATGAGCAATCTGCTTGTAGAGGCAAAGAACTTTGACTTCTGAATTTCGTAAAGGCAATCTTATTACGGCTGCAACAAATGTCTGCATGGGAATCAACGGCAGCTTGTAGATGATGGAGGATCAAGTTGTTGCCGGCATTTTTGCTCTATACACAAAATCTGCAAGCAAACAGAGTAGCAAAAACAAAGTAGCAAGATGTTGTCTTGGCAAGGCAACAAAATCTCACGGTAGGGTCTTCTCGTTATTTGCGTTGGTCGCACCTACAGTCTTGTTTCCTCTTCTCCCAGAGAACGATTTAAAGCTGACGCATGGGATTCACATGCATCCATCCAAAAGCATGCGGGAGGCTGGTGCGTTCTAGTTGCCTGCAAAACGAAGGAAAAATTAAAGGAGAATATTAAAGTAGCTTATCTTTTAGAACTCTCTCTTTTGTATCTCTCTTGTCATTGTTCCTCTCTCTTTCTCTAATTTGTGATGGCAGATAGATTTCGAAAAGGGAGAGGACTCGGCAGCACAGCTTACAAGTCGACAGCGGGATGATGAACTCCGACGCGGGATGACAGTAATGCTCGGGGTCCGGTGGATGACTCGATCAGCACAAAGGAAGGGCGGCAGCTTGGTCCTCACGGCAGGAAGATGGAGCACATGGAAACTGCCAGGGGTCTCAACGGCAACAAGATAGTCACGACGGGTTGATGATGAGATCACGGCCTGCCCAAAGTCACGGCTTGCTTGTTTTTCTCCAAAAAAATTCTCAGCATCCCTTTTCTTTTTCTCAACCGTCCCTTTTCTTTTATAAGCCGCATCATCTCAATTTTGAGAGCCCTTGTAGCCTATAAATAGGGTTGCAGACCTAGGTGTTTTTTGTGTTGCTTTACCGAAATTGCCCCTCGTTCAATTTCCTTTTAATCACAGGTTTGCCATTCTAGAATTTGCTTGGTCAACCAAATAAGAATCCTGCCACACAACTTGATGTAATATAACTTACAATTTTTGCCATTTCAAATTAATCTATTGATTCTTCCCATTTGTGATGGCTGCAATTTTGTGTGTGTGTTCTTTTTACCAAATTGCCATTTCCACTTAATTTTGGCCCATACGATTTGCTTCTTGCCACACACACAACAAAGTCTTAAGGTTGCATTTTGGGCCACATGTTTTGGCTCCCTGCAACAAAAAAAACACAAGTGTGTTAATTATTTGTATGCACACTAATATAAAAGTTGGCTTTTAAAACCAATTATATGTAAAGTTTGCTCTAAAGAATATGCATGTGGTCTTCTTGCTTGATCCTCGATAGTTTGTCTCTATTGTTCTCCTTGTTTGTTCATGCTTATTTGTACCTGAAGAACACTTAGCACACACATCAAATCGTTCGCACACGTTTGTTATCATCAAACACGAAGTCATCGATCGTTGTATCCAACTACACGTTGTATCCAACAATCTCCCCCTTTTAATGATGACAAACCAATATAAGATTTGAGCAATAACGATTCAAATAATATTATTGTGACATGTGTGTGTGAAGTGTGATGATGGAGGATGTATGCAATATGCAACAAGTATTACAATAATGTTCAAACATATGCAAGCATGCCCCCCCTATATCCATGCTCCCCCTTGAACATATATTCACATATTCAATTATTCATTAATGCACCCACTTAAACAAATATCACATGTATTCAACATGTAAGCATTAATGCACACCAAATCTTCTCAATATTTCTCCCCCTTTTGTTATCATCAAAAGTGTATATATGAAGTCAAATTTATACCACATGCAAAAAGTGAGCATTATAAATTACAACAAGCACTTGCATGTAGACATTCCTAGAATAGGCACTTCAAATTCAATGAAAATTATAACATAGACTTCAACACCTTCGTGTAAGTGTGATGATTAAACATTGAAGCACATAATGATAACTTTTAAGAAAATCAACCGAAACTAATCCACATTTTCCATGTAACATGATATCACCTAAAATTGATTTTTCCCATCTCATTAAAAATGAGTTCAAGATACCACATCCAAAAACATAGCCTATAAGGACTCTTATATGTGGGGGTGTCATTACTTGATGAGTATAACACCAACGCTAAAGATTACCCGTAAAGCATATGTTGGATACTCGTGGGTAGTGTACTTGCCAGGATTGTATCCATTTTTCATACGGTGTTATTTTCTTTCTTTTTCAAATTTGTTTTGTTTTATATTCAATTCTTTTGTGCTCAATTTTTATCCATGGCAAGACACATCATATCCTTTAGATTTTCAGTTATTTTTCATCATACATTCACTTTTCAATATTTCATAAAAGATGTCTCTAAATGTACACCAATATTTAATATTTGTGGAAGTGAAAGTGTAGGTGTAGAAATCAAATTATTCTAATCATTGAACATGTCATGACTATTTAGAAAATCAAACATGCGCATGTAGCCATAATGATAATATAACAATTTCTACAAGTATATGGTTATCATTCATTTATATCACTTGAATGATGCAAAGAGAAAGATATGCATTAAGCTCCATTTTTTTCTTTCTGTCTTTTTCATTATTTTTTGAGTTTTCATTATAATGAACTAAACAAGCTAGAAGCAAATAAACTAGCACACAAAAATAAAGATAAGAAATCAAGCACATAATAAAAATAAGAATAAAAATGATATGAATGTATGCATTAAGTTCAAAGAGAAAGATATACCTTTGCGTCGACATTTGGCTAAGGGACTAAATAAATGAAATGTTTTATTCATAGCTCCTCGCCAAAACTCCATCTTACCTACACGGTAGATGCTATGTGTGACCTTGAAATCCAACAAGGTCCACTCATGTTAGTCATCAAAGATTTAGGAACCCATATTTGTTTGAATTTAATATTGGTGTTCCTATATTTGCAATGATACGATGTGTGGCCAACACTATCACATGTAAAGCACCTTACATAAACATTTTTAGTAAGGGTAGGCACATTGTGAAATTTCTTATACTTAGGCTTTTCAACATTTTTAGAATTAAATCCAAGTCCACGTCTATTGTTGCCATATAATTGTTTTCCAAGAATAATATCCAAAGATTGTTTTCCTATGGAAAATTTCTTAATAGACAACTCTAGACTTGTGCCTTTGGATTTCAATATAGCATTTTCATTCACAAGCTCGGTGCATTTACTTATGAAAGCTCTCTTGTTTTCCTCTTCCTTCTTTTCAAAACTAAGCATTTTTCTTTTAAGATCATTATTTAACATGCACAATTTATCATTAAGCTCTCTAATCACATAATCTTTTTCAGTTTCAAGATTAATTAAATCTTGTTTAAGCATGCTAATATCATTCAATAAAGAGGGACATGAAGAACAATCAGTTTTTTCATTCGAGCTAGCTTTCTCCTTTTTCAGTATATTAATGGTAGAATTACATGCAACAAGTTCTTCCTTAAGTTTTTCAATTTCTTTAAAGAAATCATAATTTTCTTATTGCATTTCAAAGTTACTATCCCTATAGCTATCCACATCAGATTCTAGCTCAGCAATTTTATCTTGCATTTCTTTACAAATAATAAGAAGTTCAGGTCTACTACCAGATTGTACCTCATCGTGTTTGCCCATCAAGCAAAGGGAGGTGAAGACTTTAATCTCCTCATTCTCATCTTCACTATCCATGTCCCACGTTCGCACCACAACTTTTCCTTTATTTCCGCGACATTAGCTGTTTCTTGTGGGCAATTTCTCATCATGTGTCCCTTCTTCCGGCATGATGAGAAAGGGACACATGATGTAGGAATATTAAAAAGCATGCGGGAGGCTGGTGCGTTGTAGTTGCCTGCAAAACAAAGGAAAAATCAAAGGAGAATATTAAAGTAGCTTATATTTTAGAACTCTCTCTTTTGTATCTCTGTTGTCATTGTTCCTCTCTCTTATTGGGATCGTCTAACCCTTGCAATACTAACAACACACACTAGAGGGGGGGTGTGAATAGTGTAATGGCAATAAAATTGACCAAATAAAATTTAACTTGCAAATGCGGAATTATAAATGCAAGAGGAATTAAATGGCACAATCAATCCAAACGCAAACACAAAGTTTTACCCTGGTTCCCCAAACTTGGGTACATCCAGCCACACCAATATTCACTATATTCCCACACAGAGAAGTGAATACAAATCTCATAAGGAGATACCCCACAAAGAGGATTTATGCCCTACACAAGGACCCAACCAATCCTACACAAGGATCAAGACTCCCACACAGAGAATCACTAACTCCCACTCAGAGAATTAGGGTTAGCCCTACACTAGGACACTCGAACTCCCACAAAGAGAGTTAATTCCCACAAAGAGAATTCCTTAGTCCCACAAAGAGACAACCTCCCACAAAGAGAGAAACTCCCACAAAGAGAGTATCCTAATCCCACAAAGAGAAATAGGAAGACAAATTACACCCTGTAAAGTAAATACTCTTACCTATGCCTTGAGATGCTTACTCATGAATGAATGCAAGGCATGGAAGAGGATCTCCAAGTGTTGGAATATGCTTGAGAGCACTTGGATGATTTACCTTGAGCTGGACTTCAATGCATGAAGGAAGATGAATGCTCAATAGAGGGAAATGAGGGAGCTTGAGAGTGGCTTATTGATCTCTTGAGATTTTCTATAGAGTCAAGAGTTTATCAAATGTTGTCCAGAGTTCTCAAGAATGGCAGCACACTCATATATATAGGATTCCTATATAAAGCCCAAAAACCCAAAGAAACAGCCAAATAATCAAATCTGCAACGGCTAGAAACTGGGTGAAAACGACATGAACAGTCGACTGATGATCATAAGACAGTCGACTGATCAACGGCTAGAAAATATCCAACGGCTATAATCTGAGCCAGGACAGTCGACTGACGAAGTCAATACAGTCGACTGACAAGCAGGACAGGCGCCTGTTAATCCTTCAGCAGACGACTGCTACAGGGGCCCTAGACTCAAAAGAGAGAGAAAGCAATAAAGTAAATTACATGGATTACAATGCTTTCTTAAGAGTCTAAGTCTTCAATCTTGATGCCTTGAAAGCTCTCCATCATCTCCAAGCTTTGGCACTCCTTGAGTCCAAACTTTGGCCCTTCTTCACATGATGTCCATTCTTACACCAAGTGATTAGTCTCCAAGAAAGATATCCTTGAAATAAACTGAGAGACTAAAACATGAGATTCATTAGCAACAACATAATGTTGTGATCATCATCAAAATAAGATTGGTATGAAACACCAATACTCAACAATCTCCCCCTTTTTGATGATGACACACATTATATAAATCATAAAGAATTAAAGCACAATGCTAATGATCTCCCCCTACTTATATGCACCAATTAAATAATGAGCTACACAAAGGTAAATACTCATAAACCAATAACAACATGGTGACATATAATAGGCATGAGTTACATAAACCAATTGCAAAGAATAACGACATGCAAACATGAATGGTTTATCTAAACCCATATATCTCTCCCTATAGAGATATCTCTCCCCATATGCATATGTATATATCTCTCCCCCTATAGATATGATCACATAATGCATATATCTCTCCCCCTTGACATCGTCAAAAAGGTGGACATCAAAAATATCCCCACTGTGTCATCTTAACCAAGATGTGACAATATGCAAAAAAAGAAAGATATGTATGATACCAAATTTAACAATTTAGTGGGTATCAATTCACTATCCCATGATCCCCCTAGATCATAGAAATGGTCAACTTTTGACTTCTAGGATCTAATACCATTTAATTAATGGAGCCATGGGCCTTAAAAATGTATCAAAGCAATGGATATGGAAAAATCAAGCTTCAAAGATACATAAGGATATTGCCAAAAATAATGAAACATGAAACAAGTTGGCAATAAACAAGAGGTTTGGTTTGAGACCCAAAATAATCAAATGTAAATAATGATCTCAAATAACCTCCGAAATGAGAGTTAAAATATGTCTTAAAATAATTTAAACATATAATATATTAACTCCCCCATTGACATACACATGGATCAAAAATGCATGTATGTCAATAAACCCCAAGGTCCCAATTTTCATGAAAAGAAATAAATTTGAAAAATATTTTCAAAATCATGAAACACACACAATCAATGGGTATGCTTAAAATAAACATAGAAGCACAATACCCATGCCATATGCAAATGTGTGAGGAACCTAAACATTAGGTAACCAAACCCAAGAGGAGTTTGATTTCCTAACGTAATCACACGAGGTGATCACATCCCTAACTAGAGAGTTGATGTAACTATCTCTCTCTTGCACACTAGTCTTAGTGGGAATCCATAATCTCAAGGACTTCCTAGGCAAAGGTTTTGCCTTAGCAAGAGGGAAGGATGTGGCATGTTTAGGTGTAGAAACAAATTTCTTAGCATGCAAAGAATGAGGATTTTGCTTCTTAGCAAAAAATGAAGATTCTTCATTCTTCCTCATCACCTTGTGATCTACATGCTTCTTGTTGGTGTTATTGTTGTACAAGAAAGCATGGTGATTCTTCTTAGGTGCTTTAGCAATATTTCTTGAATTTGCACCACAAGAAGAATTAGAGGTGGGTTTGGGAACCACATTTTGAATATAACCCAAACCTCCTCTATGATTTTCCGGATGTTGTTTTTCCAACAAATCTGTAATGCCCTACCAGCTACTGCACAAGTACTAGAGGGGGGGGGGGAATAGTACTTTAAAATAATAAGGCGTATAATTCCAAATTAAATTGCACACAACTACCAAATCAATTTGCGGAAGCTTAAATTGAATGACAACAATGAAATTAACAATGCTAACAAACGATGTTAATGGGTTCGGATCCACCCAAGTCTCCCCGACTTGTTCCCGGTGATCCTACGTCCCAACCACCCGGATCCCCTCCGGATACTTGAGTTAGAAACCCGAACTCAAGATTTCCACTATGAATATCTTGTGAAAAACCTTCACAAGATCAAATCATACATGCAATGGCAAAGTGAATCCCACAACCCGGGATCACAATCTTCTCTCACAACCGAGAGAGCCAATAAGCAATATAAAAGAGTTTAGATGAAATAAATACTCTTACCACAAAATCCTATACCTTGAGTTTTTCTTACCCAATAGGTGGAATGAAGGATTTGAGGAAGATGAAGTTACCAAAACCTAGCACCAAGGAAATGACCAGCAATGGGTGCCTAGGGTTGATTTGGAAACTTGAATCAAGCAATAGCTTGAAGAGCTCACCAAGAACAAGCTTCTCTCTAGATCTAGAAATGAGAGAGAATGGGTTTCTTGTGAGGAAGAGAGCTTTAGATTTGAGGGAGAATGGCTATCTCTTTTGATCTCAATGAATCTCTGAATGGAAGCTCTTCCCCTAATAGAAATGACCTAGGTTCGTATTTATAGGAACCCAAAAACATAAGTTAGGTCATTCTCCAACGGATAGAAATCTGGGAGAATTAGTCGGTCAAAGAACAATCACTGACCGACTAGTTCATCAACTAGTCGGTCAGCCAAACAACGTGGACCGACTAAGAGTAGATCTGAGAAGAGATAGAATTTCAGACCTAGAAATCTAGTCGGTCCAAGAACACTTTCTGACCGACTAGTTTCACAACTAGTCGGTCAGCCAATGAACGTAGACCGACTAAGAGGCAAAATAACTTAGTCTGAATGCAAAGTGACTTAGTCGGTCCAAGAACAAAAGTTGACCGACTAGATTGTCAACTAGTCGGTCACCAAACGTTCTTAGACCGACTAACGGTAAACAGTAGCTTAGGAGAAATTTAGAGTGAACAGTAAGTCACAACTAGTCGGTCAAAGAAGCATCACTGACCGACTAGTTCACAAACTAGTCGGTCGGTGAGTCAACGTAGACCGACTAACTGTAAACAGTAAAGTCCAAGAAATTAAGGAATCAAACTAGTCGGTCCAAGAACAGTTGCCGACCGACTAGATCACCATCTAGTCGGTCAGTACTTGTTCTTGTACCAACTAACATGCACAAACAAATCCGAATCGAAGCGCGACGCTTCGAGGAAGTTAGAATGAACTTGTGCAAGGATCCTAGAGCTACGTAAAGAGCGTAATGAAGATAGAAACGTAAGATATACTCAAGGCTTAACATTCTATCAATCGAGACTAAAAGACTATAAATAAAACCTTAATAAACGGTCTTCGAGAGCTTCGATTGAATCTTCATAACTTCCAAAACGGCGCAAGAGCTTCAACGAAGCTTTAGGCATGAATACGAGCTTTTGGAAGTGTTGAGATGTCGCTTTGAATATTCTCGTGAAATTGGCGACGATCTCCAATACTGCGCTCACAAATTGTTAGTTCATGAATTATTTATGTTTGCTCATCATCCAAAACCAAATCCGGGGAGTCCAATATTCAACATTCTCCCCCTTTTTGGTGATGACAAACCAACATAAATAATAATCAAATATCGGATTCCAAATAATGAAAAATACTTACTCCCCCTGCATTGATGACACGTTAATTCCAAATTGAATATAAATGAATTGCATCAAGCAGACGAGTATGATAAATAAAGTGAATTGATTTTTGAAATATCGGATTTTGAAAATCCTTATATGTATCTTAACTCCCCCTGAATCTAACATATCAAACTAGATTCTTGGAAATTGAGTTAAATTTTCATTTGCGCTATTTATTATCATTATCTCTCCCCCTTTGGCATTATCCCAAAAATGGGGGCATACAACGACAACAATTAGGAAATGTAAAATCCAACATCGGGAGTCGTAGACAAAGACAATGGACCAACTTGACATCAAGGGAAAAATTGTGGAAATCAAAACAAGGTGTGCCAAATTTTCCATTATCAATAAAAAAATCAACGATAATCAAAATCATCAAAAATACCAAATGTTTATTCATTTCTTGAATAAAGAAACATACTCTTCAATATTCAATATTCTTGGTTAATTTTGTGCATGGAAAACAATTCTATACAATTATAGAATTTAAATCTATTTAACCAAGTTTGCATGCGACGAGCGACGAAATCACATTTCATATACATTCAACGAATACAAAAATGTGCATGACGAATTAAGATAAAGACAACGACGATGTATATATATAAATGATAACATCAAGAGTACATCCAAGAAGATATCAATACATCAAAATACAACATACCCATTAAGAAGAAATACATCATCATCATCATCCTCATCAAAATAAATACTACAACAACGACAACATCCAAAATATATCAAAACATCATAACCCTCATACTCAATCCTAACCCAAAATACTCTCGCAAAGATATATCATCCAAAGCGTATATGGAGAGTCCTCGGAACAACGATCACGAGGAGGAGGCTGGATCTGCAGCGTCCGTGGGTCCAGTCGACGGAGTGGACTCAGGATCTGCAGGGAGTTGAGGAGTCTCAACAGATGGAATCGTCGGGGCAGGAGTCGAGATCTCAGCAACATGCTCAACAGCAGCAAGGGTCTCGACAGCAGAAGTGTCAACTGGAATATCAGCAGGCTCAGCAACAGGGTCAGCAGCAGGCTCAGACGACTGAAGTGCTGAAGCAGAAGGCTCTGGAGCACCGGAAGTGGTGCCAACTCCAGGACCATAAGAGGTAGTACCAGCAGCAGCAGCAGCAGTGGCCTCAGCGCCACGGGCAAAAGAAGTAGCAAGCTCGTCAAGCTCCTCATCGTCCATCTCCTCGGCCTCAGACACCGAAGGAGGAAGCTCAATCCCCATCGTACGAGCCATACGGCAGACTACCTCCTCAGTACGAGCCAAACGGGAGTCGTGCTGACGAAGTAGGCGTACGACATCGTCCAAAGTAGCAGGGGAAGAGGAGGCAGCAGCAGCTGACGGAGTAGACTGGGAAGCAGATGCGGTAGACCTCTGCACGTGACGAAGTGCCGCTAAAGATTTCTTCACGGCCGTCGCGTTCAGAGGAGTACCCAAAGGACGCTCATCGTCAGGTGGGAGAGGAACTCGGAAATGACGAAATACGAGGGTCAACAAGCAGGGGTATGGAATGTGCGCAGACTTATTGGTCTTGCGTATACACTCGAAAGAATCCATCTTATCGAGTATCACGCGAGCCCAATTTATCTCGCACCCCAAGAAAAGAGCGTATATGAGCTTCAAAAACGGCTGAGATGGGAGTGAAGAGGATCCATACTTCGGGAGAAGACAAGACTTCAAAATTAGGTTAAGAACCCACACATTCGGCTTAAAGGATTTCGAAGGAATACCAATGAATGCGGAGGGGATAACCTGGAAAATCTCAGAAAGAACAGTCTGATCCAAGGAAGAGATATCGTCTACGGAAATGTCCGAGGGGAGGAGACCACACGACGCACACCCAAGGATCTCCCCCAAGATTTCTGCCGTGAGAACTATAGGAGTTCCCAAGACAGTCGTCTCAATGGAGTGGCTGGCGTCGTACTGGCCTCGAATACGGTTGACATAGAACAGTTTCACGAGGCGAGGGTAAGGTTTTGGGTTGGCCTTGGGGTCGTATCGGAGATAATCAATGAGACCACTATAAGACAGAAGATCAGCAAGGCCGAGAAAATCAGAGAACTGAACGTAATGCTCTAACAACAGTGGACAGTGCTCTATACGGTTGTACGCGGCGAGACACTGAGGGTCATCGCGGCACAACGATATGTCTACACCGCCGACTGGCATAGGAGCTTTACCCTTGGCCTTACGGGTCTTCGGAGGTGGAGTGGGTTCCCTAGTAGGCTCATCCTTTGGGATAAATTCAGTATCGGAATCGGGAGGAGTAGCCGGAGTGTGAAGTAAGGGCTTTTTGGTCTTGGATTTGCGGGGCTTGACGGACGTAGTCCTAGGCTTCTTAAGAGGAGGCGACGATGGAGAGGCTTGGGTAGACTTGGCACGACGCTTAGGCTTCGGGGGATTCCTAGGTTCTGAAGGTTGTTCTACGGTCATAGGAGAGGCCCCGGAAGAGGCGATAGGAATTCGAGTCTTAGTCATAGCACTACGAGCACAAGCAATCGAAGATTAGGTCACTAACAACCTAGAGATCACAAGCTAACAACCCTAGAAATCAAGAAATTCGAAAATAACAAGCCCTAGGTTAGAAAATGAAACCCTAGGATCTAGAGCTTGAAATCAAGGAGAGACAACCCTAGAATAGGAAATCGTCCTAGGAGAGGGAGGGAGATACCTAGGAGGTGGAGTCGACGGCGGCGGATGGCGGCGATTGACGGAGAAACGGCCGGAAGACGAAGGGTTTCGAGTTGAGGGTTTGGGGTTTTCGGGCTGGAGCAAGTGAGAAGACCGACTAAATGAGAATTTAGTCGGACGAGATCGAGTATAAGTCGGTCGGGAAGCGAAAAGACTCAACTGCCCTAACACACTTAGTCGGTCACAGTTCAAGCACTGACCGACTAGATTACGATCTAGTCGGTCGGTCAATGAGCCTGAACCGACTAAGTCGAAACAGAGGCACAGAGGGATTTTTAGGGCAAAATTTAGTCGGTCGCAGTATACTTACTGACCGACTAGTTTTCATTCTAGTCGGTCGGAAAGTGTACTATGACCGACTAACGAAAGAAAGTGATAGGAGATGGATATTGGCTTGATCTAGTCGGTCTGAGTTCATTTGCTGACCGACTAGATGAGCATCTAGTCGGTTGACAAGTGAACTGAAACCGACTAAAAGAGTCCAAAAATTGGTAATTGATTTCTCTTCACAAACCACTTGGATGAAACATCCTAACTCACTCATTAGTCATCTAAATTACCCCATAAAACGTCGAAATCTTAAATACGACTTTCAAATACGAATTCGATCATAAATTCAAATATATCACATAAAATTCCCAAAAATTCAATTAATCTAGCATGAATGAAATATCGCGAAATATAATAGCATGCAAGATATTAGAATGAAATATGAATCCTATATCTCGGATTCACCCATAATCCCCAATTCTCGACGCATCCGCACAAAGGAGTCCTCCTTTAGGGGTTTCGTGAAAATATTGGCGATTTGCTTTTGGGTTTCAACGTACACTAATATGATGTCCTTTTTAGCAACATGATCATCTAAGAAATGGTGTCAGACATCTATGTGTTTCGATCGGGAATGGTGCACCGGATTCTTTGAAAGACAAATAGCACTTTGGTTATCCACCATGATAGGGCTAGTATCACAATGAATACCAAAATCCTTCAATGTGTGTCTCATCCAAAGAACCTGGGCACAAGCGGCACCGGCGGCAATGTATTCCGCCTCGGTGGTTGAAAGTGATACCGAATTTTGCTTCTTGGAAAACCAAGAGACAAGAGAATTTCCTAGAAAATGGCAAGTGCCACTAGTACTTTTCCTGTCGGATTTGCATCCCGCATAATCAGCGTCACTATATGAGACTAACTCATATGTACTAGATCTCGGATAAAGTAATCCAAAATCTAATGTGTAACTTAGATAGCGAAAAATACGTTTAACCGCTACTAAGTGAGAATCCTTAGGTTGAGACTGATAACGAGCACATATACAAACGGCAAACATAATATCGGGCCTACTCGCGGTAAGATAAAGTAAGCTACCTATCATACCTCGATATAGACGAATGTCTACATCTTTTCCGCCCGTATCTTTATCAAGATGCGTAGTCGTGCTCATTGGAGTCTTTTTCCCGGAGGCATTCTCCATTCCAAATCGCTTTAGCAACTCCACCGTGTACTTCGTTTGGTGGATGAAGATTGCATCGTTCAATTGGTGAATTTGGAGACCTAAGAAATATTTGAGTTCGCCCATGTGGCTCATCTCAAATTGTTCCTTCATAACATTAGAAAACTCTTCGCAAAGAGCGAAGTTAGTAGCACCGAAAATGATATCATCAACATAAATTTGAACTAATAAAATATCGTTATTCGCATGCTTAAAAAAAAGTGTAGAATCGGCTTCGCCCATTTTAAAATTCAAATCCAAAAGAAAATTCTTTAGGCGATCATACCAAGCTCGAGGAGCTTGTCTCAAACCATAAAGAGCTTTCTTTAGTTTAAAAACGTGATTTGGAAATTTTTCATTTATGAAACCCGGAGGTTGAGAAACGTAAACTTCCTCAACGACATCTCCGTTTAAAAATGCACTTTTAACATCCATTTGAAATAATTTAAAATTCTTATGGCATGCAAAAGACAAAAGTAATCTAATTGATTCTAATCTAGCTACCGGAGCGAAAGATTCTTCGAAATCGATACCTTCCTCTTGACGATAGCCTTGAGCTACTAACCGAGCTTTGTTCCGGACGACGACTTGGTTTTCGTCGGTTTTGTTCTTGAAGATCCACTTTGTCCCTATGACGGTGTGGTTCTTCGATGGTAAAGGAGCAAGCTCCCAAACTTCATTTCTCTCGAATTGAATGAGCTCCTCCTCCATGGCTAAGATCCAAGCGCTATCTTCGCATGCTTCATTAATATTCTTTGGCTCTATCGATGAGGCAAAGGCACAATTTGCGAAGTGGTGGACTTGCGATCTCGTCTTGACACTATCTTGAATATTGCCAATGACTTGCTCATGGGGATGGTCACGAACGGTATGAAGCCGTTTGGGAATACCTTGATCACTAGGAACATTCTCAACAACTTCATTAGTTGGGTTAGTCTCAATAGAATCAATAGAATCATTAGACTTAGAATTATCAAATGAATCACATAAAACATCCAAAGAATCATTATCATTTAAAATTCTAGTTGGAACAAATCCTTCATTAAATGAGACATGAAGCGACTCCTCGATCGTTGAGGTTCGTTTGTTGAATATCCGGTAGGCTTTGCTACGCGAGGAATATCCGACAAAAATCCCCTCATCGGATCTTGGATCGAATTTGTCCAAACTACCATATGTGTTCTTAATAAAACATTTCGAACCAAAAACTCGAAAATGTTTAACTTGAGGCAACCTACCAAACAACAATTCATAACAAGTTTGTTTAGTGCCATGCCTCAAAAGTATTCTATTAAACACATAGCAAGCGGTGTGTACCGCTTCCGCCCAAAATTGATGGCCAAGTTGGCTATCATCAAGCATAGTGCGAGCACATTCCACTAGCGTCCTATTCTTTCTCTCAACTACACCATTTTGAGGAGGTGCACGAGGGAAAGAGAAGGTGTGAGTAATACCAACTTCATCACAAAATGTCTCAAAAGACTCATTCTCAAATTCACCTCCATGATCACTACGAATAGTGACAATGGTGGTTCCTAAGAGATTTTGTACTTTCTTAACAAAAATTATGAAGTTTTCAAAAGCTTCATTTTTATTACACAATGAAAATACCCAAGTAAATCTTGAATAGTCATCTACGATGACAAGTCCATACCTTGCATTTCCTAAGGAAGCTACTCTAGTTGGCCCAAATAAATCTAGATGTAATAGCTCTAGTGGCCGTTTAGTAGAGATGCTTTTCTTAGGTTTAAATGAAGATTTAGGAAGCTTGCCGCGTTGACAACAATCACAAAAACTTTTCTTTTCAAAAACAAGCTTCGGAAAACCTTTAATAGAATTCAATTTTGAAAGCTTATATAGTGTTCCAAAGTTCACATGTCCAAAGCGTCGATGCCATAAGTGTTGTTCACTTGTGTTGGCAACGAGACATTGTTCATATGACTTAGGAAGATCCAAAATATAAATGTCTTTACGACGAGTACCGGAAAATAATAATTTTTCATTATCTTTTCTTAAAATATGACACAATCCTTTCGCAAAGCTAACTTTGTAACCTTTGTCACAAAGTTGGCTTATTGAAATAAGATTATGATTTAAACCACTAACAAGATAAACATCACTAATTAATGGTTTAGAAGGGTTGCCGACTTTACCAACACCTATGATGGTTCCGCTCTCGTTGCCTCCAAATACGACGCGGTTTCCATTCGCAATGGGAACCACTCCGGAGAGCAAACGAGCGTCACCCGTCATGTGTTTGGAACACCCGCTATCGAGTTTCTAATTCCCTTTGGAGCTAAATTTAAATTTGTTGCTCCTTCCCTTTTTCGTTTCCTTGAGTACCTAAAGATAGACAATTTCATATCATGGTACCCAAGGTCATTGGGTCCAAGGGATTAGACCTTTGGAAGCCAAGTCCAAGTGGACTTAGACTTCCCCACATAATTCTTACTATGCACAACATCCGAAAAATAAGCATTCATATACATTTGTTTTTCGTCCATGCTTGTGTCCTTTGGGCTCCAAATAGTGAAGATTTTGGGAGCCATCATCCTATTGGGTGCATGCATACGACGTTGATTTCTACGTGATGCATGTTGTGGATAGGCATATGGGACATGATGGAATGGTGCACGATGAGAATTATTCATATGATGAGGTGGGTGTACATATGCATGTGTGGGAACACGTGCGTGAGGGTGTCTCACTTGGTGTGCACGTGCCCGAGAATGTGTTGCATAAAAATCATCATATGTGTGAGGCGGTGGAGTAGGACGTGTGTTCCTACGTGGCATGGTATTGGTGTATATGTAAGCATGCACCTTCTTTGGAGGTCCACCCAAAGTGGGTTTCTTTCCGAAAGAGGGTGTGGACGAGGTGGAAGCACCATTGGAAGATGAACTTCCAATAGAGTGTTTGCTCCCACTCGTTGAGGCTTCGGAAGTTGGCCTAACAAAAGTAGTGACCGACTTGGATGAATTTCCCATCATATACCCCAAGCCAATGTGGTGTTTGGCCGGAAGTAAATCTTTTAGGATATTATCCAAATGGCCTTTACCCTTGTTGAATTCGTTGATTCGGCCCAATGTGTTCTCATATTTCTCTTTGAGAGAACGCAAAGAAGTATCCAAAGTGGATATTTGCGATGTGAGCACATAAACACGAGATTTAAGATTCTCGTTCTCAATACTCAAAGTCGAGTTTTGAGAAGTTAAATCCGCTATCTCATGTTCTTCCGTATCCTCAATTCTAGCATGTTCAAGTTTAGATTTGAGATTAACAATCTCATTTCTTAACTCTTCAACAACGGTGTCGTTGTTGGTGATGATAGTCTTAGGCGATGTTTGAATGCTAGCTAGGTCATCTTTTACTTTAGTATATCTATTTACTAATTTAGTGTATTTTGACCATAGTTGAGTGTTAGCATCCCTAAGATCATCCATCGTTACCTCATCGCTTTCTTCATCACTATCATCGGAAGAGGAGGATCCTTGATCGTGCTCCTCTCTTGCCATGAAGCACATGTGTGCTTGCTCCACTTGCTCATCATCCGACTCTCCGCTTGAGGAATCCTCAGAGTCGGTGAAGGTAGCTCCGACAAGTCCCTTCTTGTTTCCTTTCGTGTACTTCTTGGACTTGTCATACTTTGGCGCCTTCCACTTCTCCTTTTGCTTGTTTTGAGGACAATCCGCTTTGATGTGTCCTGGCTTATTGCATTTAAAGCACAAAGGTGGAGAGGCGTTAGTAGAAGTAAACTTAGATTTTTGTTTGAAGTTACCCTTTCGGAAGAAGCGATTGAACTTCTTTGCCATGAGTGCAATGGATTCCATGTCCATTTCTCCTTCCGAGTTCTCATCATCGGTAGAGGTGGATGAAGCCGCCTTGAATGCAATCGCCTTTTTCTTAGGCGCATCTAGGTTCAAATATGACTTCATCTTTTCTTGTAGCTTCACCTTGCTATCTTTGCGTACCTCGTATGACATCAAAGTACCCATTAGTTGAACTACGGTATATTTGTTCATGTCATTACCTTCCTCGATGGCGAAGGTACGTTTTTCCCAAGAAGAGGGAAGTCCTTCAATAAGCTTTAAGCACTTCTCCTTTTGAGTGTAGGTCTTGCCGAGGGCCTCTAACTCGTTTATTATGTCAACGAAACGAGCGTAATATTCTTTCATCTTCTCGCCCTGTTGCATATGAAACATTTCGTAATCTTTGGTTACGACTACGAGTTTAGAGTCTCTTACCCTACTCGTCCCTTCATGAAGAATGAGGAGGGAGTTCCAAATTTGATATGCACTCTTACATGTACATATCTTATTGAAATCCTCGGGCTCCAATGCGCATTGCAAGGCGTTCATTGCCTTGGCATTGCTTACCTCCGCGGCGACCTCCGCGGTAGTCCATTTCACAAAATCTTCTTCTTCGGGTTCAATATACTCCTTCATTGTAGTTCTCCATAAAGATGCACTTCGGAGGAAGGTTTCCATCCGACACTTCCAGTACCCGTAGTTGGTACCGTTGAAGAATGGAGGCCTCGTAGAGGAATGTCCTTCCATCATGGAAGATGCTCCTTCACGGTTCCTGAAGGTGTCATAGTTGGAAGGTGGACGCACGGTCTTGTTGTCGTTGGCAGACATAGCTGAGTATCTGGCTCTGCCCTACCAGCTACTGCACAAGTACTAGAGGGGGGGGGGGGGGGGGGGGGGGTGAATAGTACTTTAAAATAATAAGGCGTATAATTCCAAATTAAATTGCACACAACTACCAAATCAATTTGCGGAAGCTTAAATTGAATGACAACAATGAAATTAACAATGCTAACAAACGATGTTAATGGGTTCGGATCCACCCAAGTCTCCCCGACTTGTTCCCGGTGATCCTACGTCCCAACCACCCGGATCCCCTCCGGATACTTGAGTTAGAAACCCGAACTCAAGATTTCCACTATGAATATCTTGTGAAAAACCTTCACAAGATCAAATCATACATGCAATGGCAAAGTGAATCCCACAACCCGGGATCACAATCTTCTCTCACAACCGAGAGAGCCAATAAGCAATATAAAAGAGTTTAGATGAAATAAATACTCTTACCACAAAATCCTATACCTTGAGTTTTTCTTACCCAATAGGTGGAATGAAGGATTTGAGGAAGATGAAGTTACCAAAACCTAGCACCAAGGAAATGACCAGCAATGGGTGCCTAGGGTTGATTTGGAAACTTGAATCAAGCAATAGCTTGAAGAGCTCACCAAGAACAAGCTTCTCTCTAGATCTAGAAATGAGAGAGAATGGGTTTCTTGTGAGGAAGAGAGCTTTAGATTTGAGGGAGAATGGCTATCTCTTTTGATCTCAATGAATCTCTGAATGGAAGCTCTTCCCCTAATAGAAATGACCTAGGTTCGTATTTATAGGAACCCAAAAACATAAGTTAGGTCATTCTCCAACGGATAGAAATCTGGGAGAATTAGTCGGTCAAAGAACAATCACTGACCGACTAGTTCATCAACTAGTCGGTCAGCCAAACAACGTGGACCGACTAAGAGTAGATCTGAGAAGAGATAGAATTTCAGACCTAGAAATCTAGTCGGTCCAAGAACACTTTCTGACCGACTAGTTTCACAACTAGTCGGTCAGCCAATGAACGTAGACCGACTAAGAGGCAAAATAACTTAGTCTGAATGCAAAGTGACTTAGTCGGTCCAAGAACAAAAGTTGACCGACTAGATTGTCAACTAGTCGGTCACCAAACGTTCTTAGACCGACTAACGGTAAACAGTAGCTTAGGAGAAATTTAGAGTGAACAGTAAGTCACAACTAGTCGGTCAAAGAAGCATCACTGACCGACTAGTTCACAAACTAGTCGGTCGGTGAGTCAACGTAGACCGACTAACTGTAAACAGTAAAGTCCAAGAAATTAAGGAATCAAACTAGTCGGTCCAAGAACAGTTGCCGACCGACTAGATCACCATCTAGTCGGTTAGTACTTGTTCTTGTACCAACTAACATGCACAAACAAATCCGAATCGAAGCGCGACGCTTCGAGGAAGTTAGAATGAACTTGTGCAAGGATCCTAGAGCTATGTAAAGAGCGTAATGAAGATAGAAACGTAAGATATACTCAAGGCTTAACATTCTATCAATCGAGACTAAAAGACTATAAATAAAACCTTAATAAACGGTCTTCGAGAGCTTCGATTGAATCTTCATAACTTCCAAAACGGCGCAAGAGCTTCAACGAAGCTTTAGGCATGAATACGAGCTTTTGGAAGTGTTGAGATGTCGCTTTGAATATTCTCGTGAAATTGGCGACGATCTCCAATACTGCGCTCACAAATTGTTAGTTCATGAATTATTTATGTTTGCTCATCATCCAAAACCAAATCCGGGGAGTCCAATATTCAACAAAATCGTGGTGTGAATCCCTAGAATACACAAAGCTTATGAGCTTCCGGGATTCCTCTTCACATTTCAACGTAAGTTGTTGAATGTGAGCATCTAAGCTAAGGTTTTGAGCAATGAGATTTTCATTAGAAATGCTCAATTCCTTAACTTGAGAGAGAAGTGTGTCTCTCTCACAAGTTTCATAAACATGCCTTTCATCATGAACTACACTTGCAATTACTAGTTCATGCATTCTACTCTTAGCAATCTTATATTTTGCTTTTAATCTATTGTAAGAGTTGATGCACTTACTAGCATTTTCGGAGACTAAGTCAAATTTGATCTTGAGCTCCTCATATGAGATCTTTTCTTCCTCGATCTCAACAACAACATCATCATCCTTGCAAGAGCTTGATGACAACTTTTTCTCCTTAGCCGTGAGGCGCGAATCTTCATAGGAATTGTATGCGTCAAGCCAAGCATCCAACTCTTCTTCGTTTAATCCGGAGGGGATAGGTGTATGACCATCCATGGCTACAAAGCATGTGTGAGCATCCTCCTTTGTATCCTCTTCTTCGTTACTAGAAGTGTCCTCACTCGAATCATCAAAGGTCCCGACAAGTCTCTTCTTGTGATTTTTGGACTTGGACTTTCCTTTCCAATACTTCTTCCCTTTACCCATGTAAGTTTCTTTGATGGGTTTGGAAGGGCATTCGGTGGACAAGTGACCTTTTCCACTGCAAGTGTAACAAGTAGGAACCTTGTTAGAATTGGAGGCAAACTTTGACAAAGACTTACCTTGCTTGCATTTGAGGAAAGATTTGAATTGCTCGGTAAGATCCTCAATTTCTTCTCCACTTGCATCTTCTTGCTCATCTTCTTCGCTAGGAGCTTCTCGATGGAATTTCCTCCTCTACTTGATTGGCTCCTCCTTGGCATGGAATGCAACCCCTTTTAGCTTCTCTAGCTTCTCGGGCTTCGTTGGTTGAATCTCCTTCTTGTGTTGAAGCTTCACTTCATACGCCATGAGATTTCCAATGCACTCCTCAACGGTATATTTGGACGTGTCATATGACTCCAAAATTCCATTGGCCTTTGACTCCCAACGAGGTGTAAGAGAGTCTAGGATCTTCTCAACACGATCCTCTTGGGAAATCGTCTTCCCGAGTCCCTCCAAAGCGTTCACAATATCGGTGAACCTTGTGAACATCTCTGAAATGCTTTCTGTAGGAAGATATATGCCCATAAGGCAATTTATCTTGATTATACGTCTTGTTCATACCGTATATGGTACGTATTATTCTAAGTATAAAATCATTTGTATTAATATACTTAGATAATATCCATAGACTTATAGTTAGGTCCTCACATATCTAGATGAGATCTCGATTATGAGTAAGTAAGAGACCGAATAGAAACGTAAGTCTAAAACGGTTCGTGATCGTAGATGTGTCGAGAACTGGATATCGACACATCGGATAGATCACTGTGTCTTAGTCTTACCTTCGGGTAATGATGATCTCATAGTCATTCGACTTGGTGAAGTCGGAGACGAGACACAGGTGCTCATTGGAGAATGATTTCACTGAACGACCAAGTTAGAGTTATTAAATGGTTAACTTTAATGATCTGTCTTTAATAACTCTAAGGTGATGATAGGTTAGTTGATCCTTAAGACCTGAAGTCATCTGTACAAACCTGTGAGCGGACGGTATAGCTTAGACCCATGATCTAGCTTCGAGGACCAGTCCTGATGAAAGATCTTAGGTTGGGTTGCACCAGAAGCTCTCTAGGTGAGTAAGTAACTAAGATGGGATTCGTCACTTCCATTAAAGGGAAGTTAGTGTTATAGGCTCAGTACGGTCTTTATGTTAATCCTCGGCCGGGGTGCGTTGCAAGTAGTACAACGTGTATACAATAAAGACCGCCGTATACTGACCAATGTTGTCTGATAGGGTTGACAGTAAACCATACCCTAGGCCAACAATAACACAGTCTTGACGAAGGGATTTTAGCTAACGGAATTCATCACTGACACAGCCAATGCAAACCCTATGACACTTTTGTCAAAGGGTCGATCACGTTATGATGACTCTGAAACAGGGACGACAGCTACTGCTCGTAGTGACCGTTGTCTAGGGGTTTCGAGCCCCAACCTGTAGTAAGGTCAGGCTGTAGGGTCTCACACCGAGTAGTATTCGTGTCTTAGTAATAGGAATATAGAATAGAGAGAAATATCATTTGATGATATTCACAAGTTGAGTTGTGAAAGTTAGTCGCATTAGCAATAGGGGCACAACGTTGCATTAGATGCTAACTTTAACTAAACGTGTTGTAAATTAGTTACGACGAATTTTGTAGGAACAAACTTGTTGGAAAGGGTTACCTGGATGACGGGATCGTCCCGGTCTAAACACAGGTTCAAACCACGTCCAAATCGGAGCTCAAACGAGCCCAGAAACACAGAAAGAGTTCAAGGGGAAGTGGGTTAGACCCACTGGGCCAAAAGGCCCATGTGCAAAGGCAAACAGGCAGCGCCCGCTGGCTGCAACGGGCGCACGCCCGTTGCACAGCGGGCGTGTCCCGCTGCTGCAGCGGGCGTGGCCCGCTGTGTGCAGCGGGCGGGCGCCCGCTGCACGCAGCGGGCCAGCGCCCGCTGTTGCAGCGGGCGCGGCCCGCTGCACGCAGCGGGCCAGCGCCCGCTGTTGCAGCGGGCACGGCCCGTTGCGGCAGCGGGCGGGCGGCCCGCCCTTGCCCCCTTGGGCGGGCGCGCCCGCTAAGTCTAGCGGGCGCGCCCGTAACTTAAGTCAATTTAGGGTTTTTGAAAACCCTAATGACGGCTACGAATTTTGTGTAAATTGCTAAACTTTGAGCAATTGTTTGAGGGGTCAAACGAAGTCGAAATTCGTCACCGTCAGTTCCTACACGTTCACCATTCCAAGCTTTTCTGATTGATAGCTTGTTTGGTGTCTGAAGTTTAGTATGTGAGGAGAATTAATTCGTTAAAGTTTGACTTTGTGAAAGGCTAACTTTAAAATTGAAATTAAGCCAAATGACTTAATTTGTTTTTTTCTCTTCATAGGGATTGTCCCACATTGCCCGCAACGAGAAGTTAAGTGCTCACTCCCTATATAAATAGGGGTGCATTCTCCTCGTTGAAAAACACACCAGTCAACGATCGGGTAGCTCCAGATTTTTAGAGCAAGCTCGATCCGCGACTAATCTCTCTCTCTGTTTTCCTATTCTCCGGAGTAGTCCTAGCACGACTACGAAGGGGGTTTGGATCTGATCCGGACGTCTAAGACGCGGGTTCTTCTCAAGTGAAACTTTCTACCGCGTGTGATCGGCTCGGAGGCGAAAGCGGTTCGGGTGGATCGGTGCGAGGGTGCGAGGCGGCTCAGGGAGATCGGGTCAACGCGGCTCGGCTACGAGGAGCTTCTCAAGACGGTGCGGTACATCTTGCCTGCTCCAGGGCCAAGATTCCGGGTATGTGGTTAAGCGTTTTCTAGCGTAGGTTTTTTAATTAGTCGCTTTAGTGTAGATCCTTCTTGGGGTGGTCAGACCCACTCCAAGTCGGCATAGATCGGGCTAGGTTCTGGCTCCCCAGAGCCTAGCTAAAATGTTTAGCTAGTGTAGAAATTTAGATTTCTGGTTTTTCCGCTGCGCTTATGTGCCTCCGTGGTCCGTCCGACTTAGGACGGATACGGATCCGGACTCTGGGGGTCCGTCAAAACCCCAACAGTGGTATCAGAGCCACGGTTATGCTATAGATCTACTATAGCGACTTTTTAAAATAGTTAAAAATGCTTAGCTTTCATGTACAAACTATTTTGCTTAATGTTAAATAGTTTTTTAAAATTGTTTCGTGTTTTTTAAAAATTGTTTATGCAACACGAAAATTTTATTTACTTTATGCGATAAATTTTAAATAGGTATCCAATATTTAAATACTGTATAAAATTTTTTTTGAGATATGAAAAATTTTAAAGAGTGTTTAAAGTTTATGTAAACTTTAGAAAAATTTTATTTTTTGAAATTTAAGAATTTTTCTTTAGTTACATAAAGTTAGAGATCTTTTAAACTTTATTTGAAAGCTTCTAAAAGGTTTCTAAAAGTTTTTAAAAAGGGTTTTAAATTGTTTTAAAAATATGTAAGCATAGAAATGATTTTATTTCATGAGATGAAACATAAATTATTTTTTTTTGTTACATATAGGTTTCTAAAATTATTTTGTGACATTTTAATTTTGGAAGTAAGGTTAAAATTTTAAAGGCCTATGTTTAAAATTATTAGATAATTTTGTACGACCTAGTTTTATGCGATAAAATTTTTATGAAGGCTTTAAAATTTTAATCTTTAATTTTAAGTGTTAAAATTTAGATTTGCATGTTTGTATTATATAGATAATTTTTAAACTTGCAAATACCTTTTATATGTCACTAATAATGAAACTTTCTTTTATGCGGATAAAGTTAGTTGCTTCATTTCATGTTGTATAATGTATACACAAACCTTGTTAGGTTAGCCATTAAAACATGATAGTGACATGATATGTTTGATAAAACAAAACAAACATCGAACCTAATACCTGATTAGGGTAGTCCTTTTGTTTTGTAAATCATTTCATTAAAACGTTCAATAAATGATTTTCATAAAAAGACTAAGTTGAATTGTTTTATTAAAATCCTAATTAGATTGGGGTAGTGAGTTGAACGTAGAACTTTATAGTTGATAAGAACTTAATAAAAGATGTTCAACCAATCTAAATTTTTTTTGAATTTTTAGGATCAACTAGTTGATAAGGATTAACTAGTTCTCTTAATTAAAAGCCATTTAGTTGTTTGGAAAACATAAGATTGATGACAACTCCTTCAATGGATCATGATGTCGGTCAATGTGCTTGGCTAAAGTTTTTGGACCAACCTAGCTAGACTGGGTAACAAGTGGTCCTGGCTTAGTCAATTCCCTGGCCGCGTCCGCTGAACCGCAAGGAGTCGATTCATGACTATGTAAGTCCATCGACTATACCTAAGTCAATACGATAATAATCTTGTTCAAGATAAATCGTAGCCCTCCTTGTTTTAGGAGTTGGCAACTGTAAGAAACATGTTCCGGTTGTTGAGCTACACTCAAGCCGTGACATGTCAATCTTATAGAAATCGATTTCTTGATTGACATCTTAACCTGACTGAAACCGTTGTCTCATCCCTCGAGCTTCGGCGTAAGTCTAACCAAGAATGTAGTCTAAGACCTGACCCAAACCGGCGCGTCGTGCATACACCGAGCAAAGGGGCAAGTCAGGCTAGACACGAAAACAAGGGTCCGACTAGGCTAGCCATTGTGATCCGGTTAAGCACACTCATGATCATAAATGACTAGGGGTAAAAATCGATAGGGAATCATAGTAAATATGATTGATGACAAGTTCGTCTACCGACTGCAGAGTCGGACAACTTGTTGAGATACACTCAAGGTTGTCAGACTCAGGGTAGTCGGATCCCTCTCTCACAAATATTATTTTATAATAAATTGTTTATTATTGTGGCTTTAAATAAATTTAGTGGGAGAATATAGTTTTATTAAAACCATTAAAACTATACTACGAACATATACTAACTAAAGTATCTATAAAATGCAGAATGGACTCAGGTCTAAAATACATGGTAGAAAAGAACGTGCTGGATGGAACCAACTACAAAGACTGGCTTAGGAACATTAAGTTGGTCCTTTCCCTAGCTGGGATTGGATACATATTGTTCGAGGACGCTCCGGATAAGCCCGATGAGGATTCGACCCAC
This sequence comes from Scilla litardierei, assembly GCA_030789695.1. NCBI lineage: Eukaryota > Viridiplantae > Streptophyta > Magnoliopsida > Asparagales > Asparagaceae > Scilla > Scilla litardierei. The sequence goes on along the minus strand of CM061142.1, from coordinate 266,019,499 downwards.
GAAGAGAAAGAAGCCTTCAAGTTGTACCAGAGGGATGCTGAGAAGGCAAGATGCCTTGCTCTAGCTTCGATGACCAACGAGCTGCAAAGGAAACATGAACATATGGATGTTCAGAGCATACTCCTTAATGCACAAGAGTTGTATGGCAAGCGATCCAGAGCTGCCAAGTTCGAAGCTACTAGTAACCTCTGGGGCACGAAGATGACGACAGGACCCGTACAAGATCATGTTATCAAGATGATCGGGTACGTAGAGGACGCCGCCCAGTTAGGATTTGTCATGGACAATGAGATTTCCACAGACATTATCCTAAAGTCTTTAACTCCCGAGTTCAAGCCCTTTATAACTGGCTTTATAATGAACAGCCTTGAGACGGATCTTCCTGGTCTCCTCAATATGCTCCGGCAATTTGAGGAGATTGAGAAGAAGCCGACTGCACTGGTTGTTGGCTCTGCTACTTCCGACCAGCCGAAAGGCAAAGGGAAGAAGAGGCAGGTCCCACAACCTGCGAAGGCTAAGAATGGGAAGAAGAAGAACAAAGGGGCCCCGTCAAAATCTGAGTGCTTCCATTGCCACAAGATTGGCCACTGGAAGAGGAACTGCAAGATCTATCTTGCAGAGAAGAAGAAGGGGCATACTGATGCCTCTACCTCAGGTACAAATTAAAATTCAATTAAATGCAATTATTTCCATTCATATAGTGTGAGACACTTATAGACATCTGTGTACTGTATACAGGTGGCTGATAAGAACTGGAGATTGGAGAAGCACGGAGATCGGTCGGCAATTAAAGCAACAGTTGCTGCTGGGACCGCTCAAAGACTTCTGGAGACGCTGATCGTGATGGAGATGATATTTTTCTTATTTGAATAAAATGTATCATCTTTAAGGATCGAAAACAATGAATGAGTGCTTTGCACTCAAGGTTTATTTTTGATAAACAAATTAAGGTTCCTTTTATGAACCTGTTGTTTTGGAATGGATGTCTCGTTTGTTGCAATTGAAATTGAATTGGCTTAAAATTCTGTGGATGTGGTTTTTCTGTGATGGTTGCGTATATTTTCGAATAATGGTGTATAGCTTCGATAATATTGATTTTGGAGCTGACTAAATGTTAGAAGTCAATCAGTAGTTAAATGTAGGTTCCAGGGGGGCGTATAAATTGTGTGCGATCACAATAATACGCATATCAAGATTAATTCTTAATTATCTGCATTTAGTTGTTAAAAGAGTTAATACTAAATGTGGTTAAAGGAATAAGTACAGTGTAGGACGTTTTGATTGAACGAGTCAATGTCAAGATTCCTTAAAACGATCTTGACTTGACTCATTCGTCAAACCGAATCTGACACTTGTACATTCCATCTGAGGCACTTACCAAAAGGTTACATTTTGCACATAAATCTAAATATGATTTAGATATTATGTTGAAGAAATTTGACCAGGTAATTCTTAAAGTCAGTGGGAGCGAGCTCATATACTTAGTTCCGTTTTTCGGACTAAGTAAAAAGGATTTTTCACTTTAATGAATCTTCTATATAAATCATTAAGTCAAAATTGTTTTGATTTAATCGTATATATATAGAGACTTAGGGTGTCAAATATGTAATTGACATATTGACACAATAAAGTGAAGTGAGCTAGAACTGACTTACGGAAATGTTAGACCCCACATCTAAATCGTATAAGCCAACTGTTAGCTATACGAAGTTAGGAAAATTGATCCAGATCATTTTTCAAAGGATCAACCCTGTGTGATCAAGAGATGTAATTTCAATCCATTAAAATTCGTTGTAGATACTTATTAGTAGAACCATTCTTAGGTTTGCCATATCAAATGTCAAAGTGACTGATATGCTATAACGGCATGAGATACCGAGATAAATAGCCTAAGTGCAAGTGGGAGATGTAGGAAGATATATGCCCATAATGCAATTTATCTTGATTATACGTCTTGTTCATACCATATATGGTACGTATTATTCTAAGTATAAAATCATTTGTATTAATATACTTAGATAATATCCATAGACTTATAGTTAGGTCCTCACATATCTAGATGAGATCTCGATTATGAGTAAGTAAGAGACCGAATAGAAACGTAAGTCTAAAACGGTTCGTGATCGTAGATGTGTCGAGAACTGGATATCGACACATCGGATAGATCACTGTGTCTTAGTCTTACCTTCGGGTAATGATGATCTCATAGTCATTCGACTTGGTGAAGTCGGAGACGAGACACAGGTGCTCATTGGAGAATGATTTCACTGAACGACCAAGTTAGAGTTATTAAATGGTTAACTTTAATGATATGTCTTTAATAACTCTAAGGTGATGATAGGTTAGTTGATCCTTAAGACCTGAAGTCATCTGTACAAACCTGTGAGCGGACGGTATAGATTAGACCCATGATCTAGCTTCGAGGACCAGTCCTGATGAAATATCATAGGTTGGGTTGCACCAGAAGCTCTCTAGGTGAGTAAGTAACTAAGATGGGATTCGTCACTTCCATTAAAGGGAAGTTAGTGTTATAGGCTCAGTACGGTCTTTATGTTAATCCTCGGCCGGGGTGCGTTGCAAGTAGTACAACGTGTATACAATAAAGACCGCCGTATACTGACCAATGTTGTCTGATAGGGTTGACAGTAAACCATACCCTAGGCCAACAATAACACAGTCTTGACGAAGGGATTTTAGCTAACGGAATTCATCACTGACACAGCCAATGCAAACCCTATGACACTTTTGTCAAAGGGTCGATCATGTTATGATGACTCTGAAACAGGGACGACAGCTACTGCTCGTAGTGACCGTCGTCTAGGGGTTTCGAGCCCCAACCTGTAGTAAGGTCAGGCTGTAGGGTCTCACACCGAGTAGTATTCGTGTCTTAGTAATAGGAATATAGAATAGAGAGAAATATCATTTGATGATATTCACAAGTTGAGTTGTGAAAGTTAGTCGCATTAGCAATAGGGGCACAACGTTGCATTAGATGCTAACTTTAACTAAACGTGTTGTAAATTAGTTACAACGAATTTTGTAGGAACAAACTTGTTGGAAAGGGTTACCTGGATGACGGGATCGTCCCGGTCTAAACACAGGTTCAAACCGCGTCCAAATCGGAGCTCAAACGAGCCCAGAAACGCAGAAAGAGTTCAAGGGGAAGTGGGTTAGACCCACTGGGCCAAAAGGCCCATGTGCAAAGGCAAACGGGCAACGCCCGCTGGCTGCAACGGGCGCACGCCCGTTGCACAGCGGGCGTGTCCCGCTGCACAGCGGGCCAGCGCCCGCTGCAGCAGCGGGCGGGCGGCCCGCCCTTGCCCCCTTGGGCGGGCGCGCCCGCTAAGTCTAGCGGGCGCGCCCGCAACTTAAGTCAATTTAGGGTTTTTGAAAACCCTAATGACGGCTACGAATTTTGTGTAAATTGCTAAACTTTGAGCAATTGTTTGAGGGGTCAAACGAAGTCGAAATTCTTCACCGTCAGTTCCTACGCGTTCACCATTCCAAGCTTTTCTGATTGATAGCTTGTTTGGTGTCTGAAGTTTAGTATGTGAGGAGAATTAATTCGTTAAAGTTTGACTTTGTGAAAGGCTAACTTTAAAATTGAAATTAAGCCAAATGACTTAATTTGTTTTTTTCTCTTCATGGGGATTGTCCCACATTGCCCGCAACGAGAAGTTGAGTGCTCACTCCCTATATAAATAGGGGTGCACTCTCCTCGTTGAAAAACACACCAGTCAACGATCGGGTAGCTCCAGATTTTTAGAGCAAGCTCGATCCGCGACTAATCTCTCTCTCTCTGTTTTCCTATTCTCCGGAGTAGTCCTAGCACGACTACGAAGGGGGTTTGGATCTGATCCGGATGTCTAAGACGCGGGTTCTTCTCAAGTGAAACTTTCTACCGCGTGTGATCGGCTCGGAGGCGAAAGCGGCTCGGGCGGATCGGTGCGAGGGTGCGAGGCGGCTCAGGGAGATCGGGTCAACGCGGCTCGGCTACGAGGAGCTTCTCAAGACGGTGCGGTACATCTTGCCTGCTCCAGGGCCAAGATTCCGGGTATGTGGTTAAGCGTTTTCTAGTGTAGTTTTTTTAATTAGTCGCTTTAGTGTAGATCCTTCTTGGGGTGGTCAGACCCACTCCAAGTCGGCATAGATCGGGCTAGGTTCTGGCTCCCCAGAGCCTAGCTAAAATGTTTAGCTAGTGTAGAAATTTAGATTTCTGGTTTTTCCGCTGCGCTTATGTGCCTCCGTGGTCCGTCCGACTTAGGACGGATACGGATCCGGACTCTGGGGGTCCGTCAAAACCCCAACACTTTCGCCTTCCTGCATCTTAAACATTTCATATTTAGATCTAAACACAGTTTGTATAGATTTCTTTACCTTCGTTGTCCCTTCATGACAAATCTCCAAGGTGTGCCAAATATCATTCGCTGTTTTGCACATGGAGATGCGGTTGAACTCACTAGCAGAGAGAGCGCAATGTAATGTATTCATAGCTCTCGCATTAAACTTGATTGAGTCTTTCTCCGCCTTTGTCCTAGAAGCCGCAGGAGTAGTGGGCTTCTCAAATGGCACCTCCGTGATGTCCCATAGGTCTTGACCCTCTATGTAGATCATCATTCTTATCTTCCAACTAGGGTAGTTGGTTCCGTTGAAGAGCGGGGGTCGAACGGTTGAATGACCTTCTTCATGAGACGCGGAAGAGGCGTTGAATGCCATCGTTGCAGTATGCTTTAACCTCGCTCTGATACCAATTGTAGGGATCGTCTAACCCTTGCAATACTAACAACACACACTAGAGGGGGGGGGGGGGTGAATAGTGTAATGTCAATAAAATTGACCAAATAAAATTTAACTTGCAAATGCGGAATTATAAATGCAAGAGGAATTAAATGGCACAATCAATCCAAACGCAAACACAAAGTTTTACCCTGGTTCCCCAAACTTGGGTACATCCAACCACACCAATATTCACTATATTCCCACACAGAGAAGTGAATACAAATCTCACAAGGAGATACCCCACAAAGAGGATTTATGCCCTACACAAGGACCCAACCAATCCTACACAAGGATCAAGACTCCCACACAGAGAATCACTAACTCCCACTCAGAGAATTAGGGTTAGCCCTACACTAGGACACTCGAACTCCCACAAAGAGAGTTAATTCCCACAAAGAGAATTCCCTAGTCCCACAAAGAGACAACCTCCCACAAAGAGAGAAACTCCCACAAAGAGAGTATCCTAATCCCACAAAGAGAAATAGGAAGACAAATTACACCCTGTAAAGTAAATACTCTTACCTATGCCTTGAGATGCTTACTCATGAATGAATGCAAGGCATGGAAGAGGATCTCCAAGTGGTGGAATATGCTTGAGAGCACTTGGATGATTTACCTTGAGCTGGACTTCAATGCATGAAGGAAGATGAATGCTCAATAGAGGGAAATGAGGGAGCTTGAGAGTGGCTTATTGATCTCTTGAGATTTTCTATAGAGTCAAGAGTTTATAAAATGTTGTCCAGAGTTCTCAAGAATGGCAGCACACTCATATATATAGGATTCCTATATAAAGCCCAAAAACCCAAAGAAACAGCCAAATAATCAAATCTGCAACGGCTAGAAACTGGGTGAAAACGACATGAACAGTCGACTGATGATCATAAGACAGTCGACTGATCAACGGCTAGAAAATATCCAACGGCTATAATCTGAGCCAGGACAGTCGACTGACGAAGTCAATACAGTCGACTGACAAGCAGGACAGGCGCCTGTTAATCCTTCAGCAGACGACTGCTACAGGGGATGGATCGAAACAGAGAGCTGCACTCTTTCTCCAATTCTTCACACATGCGACTGATGTTAATACTACAGTCGACTGTCAAATAGTCAGGTGACTGTACATTCTTCATCAGTCGACTACTGTAAAGTATGGAGAGATGACATAGAGATGCAGAGATTGCACTTACGCTAGACATGCGACTGTTGGCCAATATCGAGGTGACTGTAAATATACAGGCGACTGGAAACCGATCGACAGACGACTGTGCGTAAAGCTCAAGTTTTAGTTAATAGAAATGTTGACTTGAGCAGTGCATATCAGGCGACTGTAGAAGGACCTACAGGCGACTGGAAATCACCCAGTCGGCTGTGTTTCCCTCAACAAGCGACTGACGGAAAGAGTGAACTTATTGGGTTGGATTATATGATAATCCTAAGGTTCACTAAGATGGTTAAATGCATGTGCATGAATGAGCAATCCATCTAGCAAGGCATTACATCAACCCTAGACTCAAAAGAGAGAGAAAGCAATAAAGTAAATTACATGGATTACAATGCTTTATTAAGAGTCTAAGTCTTCAATCTTGATGCCTTGAAAGCTCTCCATCATCTCCAAGCTTTGGCACTCCTTGAGTCCAAACTTTGGCCCTTCTTCACATGATGTCCATCCTTACACCAAGTGATTAGTCTCCAAGAAAGATATCCTTGAAATAAACTGAGAGACTAAAACATGAGATTCATTAGCAACAACATAATGTTGTGATCATCATCAAAATAAGATTGGTATGAAACACCAATACTCAACATCTCTTTCTCTAATTTGTGATGGCAGGCAGATTTCGGTAAGGGAGAGGACTCGGTAGCAGCAAGGTAACTCGGTAACACGGCTTACAAGTCGACAGCAGGATGAGGAACTCCTGCGCGGGATGACAGCAATGCTCAGGGTCCGGTGGATGACTCGATCAACACGAATGAAGGGCGGTAGCTTGGTCCTCACAACAGGAAGATGGAGCACACGACAGCTGCCAGGGGGTCTCAACGGCAACAAGATAGTCAAGACGGGTTGATGATGAGATCACGGCCTGGGCGAAGTCACGGCTTGCTTGTTTTTCTCCAAAAAATTCTCAGCCTCCCTTTTCTTTTTCTCAGCCATCCTTTTTCTTTTATGAGCCGCATCATCTCAATTTTGAGTGCCCTTGTAGCCTATAAATAGGGTTGCAGACCTAGGTGCTTTTTGTGTTGCTTTACCGAAATTGCCCCTCATTCAATTTCCTTTTAATCACAGGTTAGCCATCCTAGAATTTTCTTGGTCAACCAAATAAGAATCCTGCCACACAACTTGATATAACATAACTTACAATTTTTGCCATTTCAAATTAATCAGTTGATTCTTCCCATTTGTGACGGCCGCAATTTTGTGTGTGTGTTCTTTTTACCAAATTGCCATTTCCATTTTATTTTGGCCCATATGATTTGATTCTTGCCACACACATAACAAAGTCTTAAGGTTGCATTTTGGGCCACATGTTTTGGCTCCCTGCAATAAAAAAAACACAAGTGTGTTAATTATTTGTATGCACACTAATATAAAAGTTGGCTTTTAAAACCAATTATATGTAAAATTTGCTCTAAAGAATTTGCATGCGGTCTTCTTGCTTGATCCTCGATAGTTTGTCTCTATTGTTCTCCTTGTTTGTTCATGCTTATTTGTACCTGAAGAATACTTAGCACACACATCAAATCGTTCACACACATTTGTTATCATCAAACACGAAGTCATAGATCGTTGTATCCAACTACACGTTGTACCGAACACTCATTCTACCCCCCATGCAATTTCGTATTCGTTTGAGCAAGGTAACTCTTTCTTTGTTGACATTTCTCCTTAACATTAGGTTGGTTGACTTGTTGAGGATCAAGTAAGTGCTAGCCCCCGAAGATGTTGGAGTAATGTCGAGAGTCGCTCAGCCCCCAGGGCTTGGGGAGGCTTCTGCAAAGGGGAAAGGTTTGCTTATCGGTTCTTTGGGGGACCCATTCAGGGATAATAGATCCTCTGTGTTGGATACAACTATCTATGATTTCTTGTTTGATGATAACAAACCATCTTGAGTATTGTTGATGTGATTGTTAAGTGTGTTCAGGTCCAAATAAACATGGCGAACATAGTGGTAAACTGATGAATATGTTCAAGTGGCAAACATGCAACTCATGAGCAATGGCAATAATGAAATTATGAGCAAGAGATGAAGAGATGGCATTCTTGTAATTAAAAGCTTTTTGGTCAACATGGGATGTAGGGATAAGGAGATAATGTAGGATCTGACACTATAGGTAAAAACACTAGGAGGGGGGGGGGGTGAATAATGCTTTATAAAACTTAATAAGGAAATTACACCAAATTAAATAACCCTTATGCAACCTTAGTGTGGAATAGAGAAAGAGAGCAACAATACAAAGAATGCAAGCGCAAACAAATGATTTACTCTGGTTCAGATTCACTGAGTCTCCCTGACTCATTTGAATCCTACTCCAGCAACCAGCTAGGGAATAGTGTTTCCACTAATGCCCACTTGCCAAAACCTGACAAGTGCAAATTAATACAACTTTCTTCCACTTCCCACAAACCGGGAATGGACTACACTCACAACCAAGAGGAACCTTTCTTCCACTTCCCACAAACCGGGAATGGACTTCTCTCACACCCGAGAGTACTTCTCAAATATCAAGAGAAAATATTAAATCGAAATATGAAACAATTTCACAACATATGCCTTGAATAATACTATTAAGAATGAGGTAATAAAGGTGTGTGAAAATGTGCTCTAAATGATGAGAGTGAGAGCACTTACTAACTTGTCTCAAGATGTGTAGCAATAAATGCTAGAAGCTGATCTTGAAAGCTTTGGAGACAAGTTAATCTTTAGAACTTGAGCAAGAATTTCTTTGAATGCTCTAGTTGAGAAGTTAATGACTTGGGATCACTTGAGAGTGTATTGAATGAATTCTTAGATGCTTTGCTAACCTCTCAAGTCAAGACATTAAAACCTTATTTATAAGCGAGGGAATCTGCTCAAAAACGTGTGAAAAGCCCAAGCATTTAATGCTGTAAATGGCTATTAACGGGCAAAAATCCTAGTCACCAGTCGCCGATGAAGAGCTACTAGTCGGCTGGTGGAATGTTCTGACTGGGCAATAAATGCAGTCTAGTGGACATATAACAGATGGCTGAAGAAGACTTCCCAGACGTCTGGCCCACTGCTCAGTCGGCTGGCATACATGCATCAGATGTCTGATTAAATAGACAGTGAATAACACTTGGTTACTGTAAAAGTTGGTCTGAATGTCCAGGCGTCTGATGCTCATCATCCAGACGTCTAGTCAACTGTTCAGACGTCTGGTAATACAACTTCAGACGCCTAATCAGGACTGACTGTAGAAATGAGCTACTGAAAATATTTGCACTAATTTGCCAGACGTCTGATGTATGTCATCCAGACGTCTGATTCTCGTCAGTCATCAAAGGCCAAGTTACATGGGCTTCGGCTTGAATTATTCATATGTTTGGAGTTCATCATCTAGATTCATATGTCTGGAGTTCATCATCTAGGCATCTGACGAATTGTTCAAACGTCTGGAATTAGGACTTCAGGCGTCTGTTCATAATAGGGTTATGGAGAACTATATGCACATGAGCACCAGGCATCTGGAGGCCAAGCACCAGGCGCCTATTGAAGGCTGAAAAACTCTTCTTTGAGTTTATGTAAGTTCTACCCCTATGACACTCAATGATATATGATCTAAAGTGATTTGTGAGTGTTATGAATGATATTATAATGAGTCTATTCAAGGCTTAACATGCTAATTCAACTAAAAAGTAAAGTAAGAAAGATTTACATATTTATCCCCTTCACTTGAAGACTTCCATTGAGCTTATGAAGTCCAACACCTTGACTTCCTTGAGATCACTCTTAGATGACCAAGGAGCTTTGTTGAGTTCAACGTTATGACTTCCTTGCGTTTACTCCTAGATCTCCATGCTTCATTAATTGATGTTTTTGCATCAATTATCATCTCATTTGATATGACTTTGTCCATATTGACGATGCTCTTCTTAACTACAAAACAAGTGTATTAATCATAATTGATTTTGTTGTTTAACATCACAACCACATTGGGGGATCCACTATTCAACATTCTCCCCCTTTTTGATGATGATAAATAATCATAACCATAATCGATAATTGTGCTTGAAATATTAAATTACTTACTCCCACTTAATTGATGCCAAACATTTTTAGTCCAAATATATAAATAGTGAATCATCAATGCAATCAATTGATATATGTATCACATGAATTGTATTTGTTAAAGCCTTCAATCATATAAGAATACATAAGTTATTTAAGCATATGGTGATACACATGAAGAGTAAGTTGAAGCATGAAATAGGAGATCAAGTCAATCAATTATATTGGAATTCATTTTAAGAATAACTCCACCTGAATCATATAACCATATCAAAAAGGAGATTCATGGAGTTAGGTAAATTTCAAAATGAATCAATCATACATATCTCTCATATTTTATGGTTATTCTATTCCTTTCTCTCCCCCTTTTGTCATAATCCAAAAGAGTGGGGAGGGAGCAACAATAACAACATCATAATACTTTAAATGAAGATGTTGTCATTAAGCCATTCATAGTAGGATTGTATCAAAAAATCTCATATGGATATAATAATATTTATCATTCAAGTTTGAAGTGAATATTTAGAATATAGTCATTAAACAAGGAACACACATGATTATTCTTCTATTCTATTCTTTCCAAATTAATTATCTCTTTCTCTTTATAAGACACTCAATCAAATTCAAATACATGCCAAAGAACGTAAAATGTTCTCATATCACTATATAATGTAGCATCAAATCTCATATGCAGATAGAGATATTCAACAATATTTGCGAAGTCACATTTCATATTGGAAGTGCAAGGAAAAAATGATTATCAACACCAAAGGCACATTTCTAAAAGCACAAGCACGCGCGTGCGCACGCACACACAGTGATGGCTAGAGTTACACAATAGGACTTAATCATTCATCAACAGGCAAAAGTATTTATATAAGACACATACAACAAAATGTGTCATCATTCACATGTAATGTCACACAACGATGTGACAACTGTATACCTATAAGTATACCACTCTAAATCCCAAAATATCTAAGCCACCCAAAATACCAAAAGTATAACCTCACAAGCACTCCTCTCAATTCATAATCAAAAATACATTCCATGACTAGAGAGAGGCTTGTGATAGTCTACACCAACATCAAACATCTGAAGGAGGAGGTGATGATGGATCACTAGGTCCTGGAGGAGAAAAAACGAGAACATTCCTGGAAGTGGGCACACGAATGTTAAGTTTCTCCTTGATGTTTAGGAACAAAGTGAATAGCTGCTGAGTCTGGAGAGTCTGGGTCTTTGAGTAAGAATAAATAGATTTAACCATTCCTTTGACAAAGGTAAGATCGTCGCAGAGCATACAAACGTTATTCCAGATAGTAGAGAGACTAAACTCATAATCTCCCAGACGACGAGTAAGATCCTCAGGGAGTTGAGTTGATGATGAAGAGTTGGAGGGAACTCTCAGACTATCCTGGAGACGCACGAGAGAAGAGAGTATGCGCTCATGATCTCGATCAAGACCTAAGACAACTCCTCGATCCTCTGAAGGTCATCACCATGACATCTGCCTATCATTCAGGTGAGTATTTTCGTTTACCAGAAGAGAAATCCTGGTTCTGATCTCCTCAAATGGGTCTTCAAAGATAGGGGAATCAGACAAGACAGGAACATCCTCATAAGCTAATGGCAACTCTGACGCAGATATGTTGGAAATATGTGTTTGTGACGGAGAAATCCCATAAGTAAACTGAGGAAAAGATGAGCTATGCAGATCCCATGGAGACGGAGAGATACCTCGTCGTCTTGATTGCATAAAGGCCTTAGCAATGGAGATATGTGACTCGCAAGAATGTTTTGTTCGAGCCATGTCGAAACCCTAGAGAAAAATATGAGTTTTAGACGAAAACCCTAGAAGATGAATATGATCAGTGTAAGGATTTGAGTTTTGTTTTACCTGTAATACCGAAACGAAATAGTCGAAAGATTGATGAAACAGTAAATGCAGACATAAGAGCAGACGAAATGAACTATGTCGCTTAAAACCCTAATCGAGCTGATCGATGTTTATAACAATCGTTTATTGAATCTCAGCAGTTGGATCGAACATTTGATTTGACTTAAGAGCTTTCTACAGACGTCTGAAACGAAGCAACAAGGCATCTGGAGGTTGATCGTGATGAAATGATTATATTGGGCAAGGCGTCTGGATCAAGTGCATCAGACGTCTAGTGGAGAGAATGAATCGAATGAAAATCAGAAGCTATGATGATCAGGCATTTGTAGTTGTAACGACCCGCTCTCGGGGGCCCGTTACTTATTTGGTTTATTCGCAGGTTCCGTAGTTTACCAGTGAAATCAGCATAGCCACAACTCAGAGATGTACCACAATACTCAAACCAACTTACAGACATTATTACAGTCTAGAATAAAGTACAACAACAACCAGCACACTCTCTCACAAATACATAAAGGACATACTGAAAAGGAATGCAGAAAAGTAAATACACAGTACAAAACACACACCAACAGAAAAGTAGCTAAAACTCTGCAGCCTCTGGGTCAATGTAGGCTCCACAAACACTGGGACAATCTCCTCGATCAGGTCTTTGTCTGCCGGTGCTATAAATGGAACCGAAGGTAAGTCACATAATTCTAGCGATAGAAAAAGAGGAGTGCACAAATATGGAGCAGTCTATAGTAAATAAGTGCGGAAAGTAAAGTAGGGACAGACAAGCATGCAAGTGCGACAAGTAAAGAACATCTAGTCAAGCATGCAAGGGTGACAAGTAAAGTAAAGGTGACCGAGCAATGACAATAGCAATAAGGTGAGTAATTGTGCCTAGCCTAGTTCGTGACTTATAACGGAAAGTACAGTGATCAACCAAGAGTCCCCATCTTGCCATGGTTGCTACCCGGGCGAACCAATCTCTGAGAACTGTGCAATAATCTGTGAACTGTGATCTGTGATGGTTGTCACCGGCACTGTTATGGGTTGCTAGAACCCGCACGGTGACAACAAGGCCTGGACTAGTCGCTTCTGCACTTCCGCAATTATAAGTTACCCCAAAACTCAGAGTCTGTGCAGATTACCGTACTTGTAGTTTTACAAGTCATTTACTATTCTCACATTTCCAGTTACAATCTTTCTGTCAAGCATGTCTAGTCATCTGTTCGGGTCAATAACTGTTTCGAGACTAGGTGTCAAGTCCTATGTTCATACGAGTACACTATCTAAATTTCTAAGGATAGAATTTACTGTGACTTACGCTATCGGGATCGTCGTAGCAAGACGAGCATGGAGTTAAATCGCGAGGATTGGTACCTGTAAACACAAGAAGTTACCAGTTAATGGTTAACATAGTTAAATTAACTTACTAACTCTAATAACACTTAATTATTAAAATAAGTTATATAACCTTAAAATACAACTTTAAAATAAGTTAACTAACTTTCATAGCTTTAAACTAATGTCACCATAACTTACTTATTAAACTTACTAGACAAATTAACAACTTAAACTTAAATTAAAACTTATTTAAATAAATTACTAACAAGATAACTTTACATAAATAATTTACTTAGTTAATAAGTTATAATACTTTAACTTATGATCTTATAATAATAAACTTATAACCTCATAGACCTATAATAATAATAATAACAATAACAATAACAATAATAATAATAACAACAACTTTAAATTAAATCCCCCCTGTCTCTTTCTCTCCCTATCTCGCTCTCTCCCCCTTTTTTTGTTTCAATCTCTGCGCAGATAAGGGGCGGACGGCGGCGATCAAAGGGAGGCGCGCGGATCCGGGGCGGCGGCTTCGGGATTGGATGGGGCGGCCTCGGGTGGTGATTTAAGGCGGGATCTGAGGCGGGGACGGCGACGGGTGGGGTCGGGCTGCTCCGGTCGGTGGCTTGGTGGCGCAGGTGAGATCGGGGCGCGGCGATGACTCGAAGGCGGAGGCGGTTGATCGGAGCGGCGGGGGAGGTTCAGGCGAGGCGGGCGACTGATCGAGCGGCGGTGCTCCGGTCTTGGGCTGTCGGATCAGAGGCGGGGGTGCGGGTTGGAGGTGGCTTCTGTCGATGGGGGGTTACCGTCGAAGTGAGGGTCACGACGAGCTTCGCCTGAGGACGTAGTGGAGGCTGGGGAGGCCCTCGGTGATGGCGGGAGGGCTGAGGAGCTCGGGGAGAGAGGTGGAGTGCGGGCGATTGTCTTCAGGCTGCTCGGGGGTGGACGGCGAAGGCGGAAGCGGTGGTCTAGGCGAAGAGATCGGCATTGGTCGGAGTTGCTCGACGGAGAGGGGGTTGCTGGGAAGCCTGGGTGATGAGCTGGGTTTGTTTGAACGAGAGATGAGGAGCAATTGTTCGAAGGTGAAGATGGGTTGTTTGCGAAAGTTAGGGGCTGATGCTTTAGCCTGGGTTGAGTTCGTCTGTGGCTTGGATTGAGAATTGAGAGTAAGAGACAGAGAGATGTGAGCGGGGTTCCTGGGTTTCGAACGAGAGGGATAGACTGAGAGAAGAATGCTGCTGGGTGATTGAACAACAGGGGAATGGGAAAATGGGTAATGGGATGAGTTGAAAACGAAGCAGGGAAGATGCTATATATAGGGTAAAAGCATGATGTTATAAAATGGTGTTATAACATAATAATGAATAGGGATGATCAATTTGGGGGGTGGGGGGTGGATGTCGGATCTGAGCTACCAAGAGGAGGTGGGTTAAGTGGGTAAGGTTAGCGTAATAATTAGGGGGGTAAAAGTAACTAGATAACAGTAATTAGCTAGGGTGAAAGTCATTAGTGAAATGTAAATAGTAAAACCGGAGGAATACACACACGTTTTAACAAACGTCTTCGAAAAATTACGAAAACATACCCACGGGATCGTATCGTCGCGAGAATCGCGAATACGAGATCCGTTCTGGGATTTGAGCCACGGAAATACTAGTTTTAGGCCAAAACGTTTTGAAAGCGGGTTTACGTGTTCTAGACTGAAATTATATCCGAAAATTACGAAATTAATGTGGGGAGCCCTAAATGATCATAGGATTCTACTGTAGAAGTTTGAAAATGTTTTGAAAATTTTTGGATAGAAAATAAATTCGTCGAGCCAAAACGGTAATTTTGGGAGATGAATTTTAACAGAAATGTTTTGGGCGTTTGAGGAAATCTGAAATTGCTGAAATACAATATGATAAGTCTAGTGCTCTAAAATATTTTTATAAGGATTTTTGAAATCAGTTTTGATATACAACTCCTAACTAACCATTATAAAGAAAATTTAAAATTGTTGAAAAATACGTTAAATACGTATTTGAAGTGTTTTAAAAATACAGGCCGTTACATTCACCCTCCTTAAAATAATTCCGTCCTCGGAATTAAGAGGATCGATAATTGCCTAAGCAATTCAAACTATCGACCGGAAGGCTTGACGAATGACCACGACATAGGAAAATAAGTTGTTAATAGCATAAAATATAATGTGATATCACAGCATCAAGAAAACAAGAGATGATGTCATGAATACATACTATTGACATCACCATAGCTTCCGTAACTAGTTTCGAAACCTAGTATCATCACAATAGTCACTTCCGATTTATCAAGTAGCCAAAATATGGAATAATGGCATTACATGAAAATGAGGGCTATTATAATGATGACATCTGTTCGAACTTGGAACCTGAGGTGATAAGTCAGTAACAAGCTTTTTAAACCACATAAAACGGAAGACCATAAAGTTTAAAATTACAACTCATGCCATTAATGAATACTGGGTCTTAACCAAGTAAATCATCGCCATAGCATACAAAAGCGTGAGGACTAATCCAAATGCATCCATGCTGTTACAACTTAACGAGCCGAGCACAAAAGACATCATCTGCCATGCTACCAAATTACAAGCCAATATCCAGATCGGCACTAAAAGGTAAACATAAGGCCAATTCTCAAGGGTCAAGATCATTGCTACCACTCCTTCCAGCAATCTCCATAACATCCAACAAGAAGTCAGCATCTTATCCGTTTCCAAAATCCAAGCACAAGACCGACATCCAACTTCAATACCTAAGGCCAAAAGCAAGGCAATGCTCAATCCCAATGATACTGCTGGACAATACCACTGGTCGACATCTACGGTTATCACCATCAGCCCTAAGCAATTCAACGACCAAAAACTCATGAACCAACAAACACGAAGGAGCAGCCCTAAGAAGGAATCGAAGCGGGGCAGCTCAAGGGGGAAGAACCAGAAAAAGGAGCTCCAAAGAATACCAAGAGCGGCGGGTTCCCAGTATCCCGACCACACGGTAATAGCGAGGGCGACGGCAAGGGCTGTTGCTAAGCCTAACAATCCCCAAGGTCGTCGGCGGGCCATCGGCGGCTGTCGATCCATGGCGGTGAGGTGCGACGATTGCAACTGCGAGATGTGGCGGGGGCCTCCGGGATGGAGCGGAGCTGGCGGGGTTTCGGGTGAGGCCGGAGGAGCTCGGTCGAGAGGGGTTTTAAAAAGGGGAAAAAGAGGGGGTAAGGGTTGAAAAGGGGCGCCGAAAGTAGAAGATAGGGTAGGGTAGCTTAGGTTAGGTTAGGCGGGAACGGGGCTCGAGGCGAGGAAGAGGACAAAGGCAATAATGAAGGGGGGTGGTAGGCGGGAAAAGGATTCAAACACATGGAAAGTTGGGTATAAGACACAAGTGGGGGTTAGAAAAGAAATACTAGCTCAAGAAGGATGTAACAATGCAACATCCTACGTGTTGGGTCTGGCTCGATACTTCACTGGTCCTTCTGATCGGCTTTCGCTGAGGAACTCGAACTTTGGATGGTTGCGTATTTCGAATTCTACCCTCCTTTGATGACAGTCAATGGTGGCATGAAATGTTCTCAACCAATCCATCCCAAGAACAACATCAAAAGTTGGCATCTCTATCACCATGAAGTCGGCGAAAAGATCTCGTCCACAAATCACTACAGAGCATTGGAGGCATCCGCTGGTTACCGGTAGGGAACCGCCAGCGATCTTGACCTTCCAACGAGAAGTCAGAGGTTCAACAGAGATGACATGTGTTTGGACGAATCGACTCGCCAAGAAGCAATGTGTAGCTCCTGAGTCGAACAGTGTGAGGGCAGGTTTACCGGCTACTAAGACGGTACCTGCCGTGATGAGAATCAAGTCTAAGCTTACGATTTATAAGTAATAGAGTGTATAGCTTAGTGAGATAACTCGTACATGTGATCACTTGGTTCGTAGCCTCGGCTTCTTCTACTGTCATGGTATAAGCTTGGCGTCTCTGGGTGGCGCCTGTCGTCGAGTCTGCTGGTACACTTGCTGCTGAGGAGGGAGTAGTTGACGTTGCTGAGCAGATGGTGGTGGTTGCTGTGGTGCATTCCTGGCAGGGGCATTGGCCAGGGCAGAGTTGGAAGACTAATACTTCTTCTTAGGGAAATCTCTTGCAGTATGGTCCTTCGATTCGCTTCAGTTGTCGAACTCAAACTTTTGATGATTGAAAATTTGAACGCTACTCTCCGTAGCTAGAGTTCAAAGGTACTAAAGATAGAAATATTCTATGAAGGTCAATCGAAAGGTCATCAAGCTAAAGGAAGGTTGATAGTGAAGAAGATCGATGGCGTTACATAATCATGATTCACGTTCTTGCGGTCCAGCGGACACGGGCAGGGAAGTGACTAAGCTAGGATCACTTATGCCCAGTCTAGCTAGGTTGATCCAACAGACTTTAGCCAAGCACATTGACCGGTATCATGGTCCATTAAAGGAAGCTTATCATTCATATGCGTGCCACCAATACAAAAAGATTTTTATTAACAACTAATTAATCATATCAAAATTTAGGTTTTGTTAATGGCTTTTATTAAGTCCAGATAGGTCAGCTCCATTGGGGCTCTCCGAGGTGTTTCCGTCCATCTTTTGAGTGTCAAACCTGCATTCATAGAAAGATGTCAGCTTAGTCGAGTATCGTATACGTTACATCCTGGTTTCACTATACTGTTCACGAGGTATTTTGCACGGACCTGCGTGGGCCGCCAAACCTGTAACGACCCGCTCTCGGGGGCCCGTTACTTATTTGGTTTATTCGCAGGTTCCGCAGTTTACCAGTGAAATCAACATAGCCACAACTCAGAGATGTACCACAATACTCAAACCAGCTTACAGACATTATTACAGTCCAGATTAAAGTACAACAACAACCAGCACACTCTCTCAATACATAAAGGAAGTACTGAAAAGGAATGAAGAAAAGTAAATACACAGTACAACACACACACCAACAGAAAAGTAGCTAAAACTCTGCAGCCTCTGGGTCAATGTAGGCTCCACATACTCTGGGGCAATCTCCGCGATCAGGTCTTCGTCTGTCGGTACCATAAATGGAACCGAAGGTAAGTCACATAATTCTAGTGATAGAAAAAGAGGAGTGCACAAATATGGAGCAGTCTATAGTAAACAAGTGCGGAAAGTAAAGTAGGGACATACAAGCATGCAAGTGTGACAAGTAAAGAACATCTAGTCAAGCATGCAAGGGTGACAAGTAAAGTAAAGGTGACCGAGCAATGACAATATCAATAAGGTGAGTAATTGTGCCTAGCCTAGTTCGTGACTTATAACGGGAAGTACAGTAAGCAACCAAGAGTCCCCCTCTTGCCACGGGTGCTACCCGGGCAAACCAATCTCTGAGAACTGTGCAATAATCTGTGAACTGTGATCTGTGATGGTTGTCACCGGCACTATTATGGGTTGCTAGAACCCGCACGGTGACAACAAGACCTGGACTAGTCGCTCCCGCACTTCCGCAATTATAAGTTTCCCCAAAACCCAGAGTCTGTGCAGATTACCGTACTTGTAGTTTTACAAGTCATTTACTATTCTCACATTTCCATTTACAATCTTTCTGTCAAGCATGTCTAGTCATCTGTTCGGGTCAATAACTGTTCCGAGGCTAGGTGTCAAGTCCTATGTTCATACGAGTACCCTATCTAAATTTCTAAGGATAGAATTTACTGTGACTTACGCTATCGGGATCGTCGTAGCAAGACGAGCATGGAGTTAAAGCGCGAGGATTGGTACCTGCAAACACTAGAAGTTACCAGTTAATGGTTAACATATTTAAATTAACTTACTAACTCTAATTAACACTTAATTATTAAAATAAGTTATATAACCTTAAAATACAACTTTAAAAAAAGTTAACTAACTTTCATAGCTTTAAACTAATGTCACCATAACTTACTTATTAAACTTACTAGACAAATTAACAACTTAAACTTAAATTAAAACTTATTTAAATAAATTACTAACAAGATAACTTCACACAAATAATTTACTTAGTTAATAAGTTATAATACTTTAACTTATGATCTTATAATAATAAACTTATAACCTCATACACTAATAATAATAATAATAACAATAACAATAACAATAATAATAATAACAACAACTTTAAATTAAATCCCCCCTGTCTCTTTCTCTCCCTGTCTCGCTCTCTCCCCCTTTTTTTGTTTCATTCTCTGCGCAGATAATGGGAGGACGGCGGCGATCAAAGGGCGGCGCACGGATCCGGGGGCGGCGGCTTTGGGATCGGATGGGGCGGCTGATCGAGCCCGGGCGTACACCCTAGAGACCGACCGTGTATTTTTACCGCAAGCGCACGGTGTAGCGACGAGCGGGTATCGAACACAGGGAGGACGTATGACAGTGCCTTCTCCGAACAACCTAGCTATAGGGACAGAAAAGTAGGAATTTGCCTTTCGGTGATGTTGTCACAATCGTCAAATAATGTAATATAAAATCAAATAAAGATGCCTAGGGAATAGGGAATCCCCGCTACTCACCGTATCTCGTCATTGTGATTCATCGGTTTCACAATTGCTAGGGTAGAATGTCGGATGAACTAGTTGCAACTGAATGTAAAACCTAGCTCACGCTCTCGCGCTGTTGCCGGTCTATAGCAAACCTAGGTTTGGGTCCAATCTCTTGCAAACCCTAGCCTAGGCAAGCTAGCATTAGGATCAACATCATTGTTCAATCGCATCCCGAGCCCACTCTCGTGCAAACTCGGGCCACGACCTAGGTTGGGGTAGTTCCTACCCGTCCAATCTCTTGCAAACGGGTATTGGTATAGAATTGCAACCGAGAACCCTAGTATCGGTCCAATCTCTTGCAAACCGATACTACGGAAACTCAATTTCAACCCTATTCGGATTTCTAGGGTTTCCTATCGAATTGGGATCCAATCTCTTGCAAATCCCAATCGATATGAACACCTAGCTATCCGTGTTATATCAATCCCAAACTAACCCTAATAGCAATTCTAGCAATAATTCTACCAAATCATCACAAATCGGAAATTGGGCTCGTAGGGTTCATCCCCACGCCCTAAGACGTTAAGACTACTCACAAATCATATCACAAATGGAAGAATAATCAATTGAAATAGCAATAGAATTCATGGCAATATTCAAAATAGTAATAAAAATAAGATTTTTAATGAAGAGGGAGACAAACCAATGTAGCTTTCCAAGAATCCAACAAAATAACACTTTTCTCTCCTCTCCAATCACAAGAATAAAACTCTAAAAAGTCTAATCTAAAAAGGCTGCCAAAAGCAATAGAAAAGCTCTCTAAACTAGGTTAGAATCTGGGGTTAAATACCCCCCAAAACTGCCCAAAAATTCGTGACCAAACTGCCCCTGCGTAGCTCCAAAATCGTGATTTCCGCTACAGGCAGCGCTGCTCACTCGGCCGAGTGACAAAAGTCGCTCGGCCGAGTGAGAGACCCTGAGAATTTCCAGTTAGTCTGGGGTCTTGGGGGTCTTCACTTCGGGGGTCACTCGGCCGAGGGAGTTGTCGTCACTCGGCCGATGGGCTTATCTTCACTCGGGCGGTCGGCAATTGCCACTCGGCCGAGTGCGTCTTCTGATGCTCAGACTGACGAAAAACAGTAAGTCGGGAGTTTTTGATGGGCGTCGTCTGAGTGCCACTCGGGCGGACGGGATTTCGTCACTCGGCCGATGCGGCTTCTGATGCTTGGCCGAGTGCACGTTTGGAGCGTGTCTGATCTGGCCGGTCGAGCGGGGTCTCGTTGGTCGGCCGAGTGACTCCTTCACTCGGCCGAGTGAGATGCTGAAGATGCCCAAATTGAATATCTTTGCCTCCTCGTCGCTTCTACGACGTTCTTTCTTCTTCCGCTCCTCTCCAATCTCAAAATACCCCTCAGGGAAGTCGTCGGTGACCCTCTGGAGTAGGTGTATCTCGGAATCACTCCAAATCGCTCCAAATCTCCTGAAATATGACAAAACAACAAATCGTGAAAATTATCGCAATATTGTCGATAAAATCGTGAAAAACATGATTTGAGCGATCTAAATGGCATGCAAACATGCGGAAAAAAGGTGTAAAATACGGAGTGATCAAAATCCCCCAAGCTTACCTCTTACTCGTCCTCGAGGAAGATAAGTAAAAGGCGAACCCGGTGGATTTAGAAAATGAAAACGATGGAAAAACGGAAAAAGAAAAACGAAGAAGAAAGAAGAAAGCGAAGAGGGAAGCTGCTAGATCATTTTTCTCAGGACATGGGTTTTGCTTACTCATATAGCATGCACCGAATGTAAAACACATGTCAAAGACTTTTATTTCGATATCATAGTATAATAATGCAAATAGAGATAGAAAACCCAAGAATATTGATATAGCATGAAAATTGAAATAATCCTAAGATTAACATCGTCTGAATCATTTAAAGCGGTATACAATATCGCAGATCACACACTTTTCAATTGAATGCTTTCTATGAGGAGTATAAGAATATCACGCAATAGAATAGGAAGAATAGAAAAGCGTGGATTTCATGAAATGAGTGCTAGGCATAGATTTCTGGATTTCGTGAAGCTAAAACAATCTCACAGAGTATAGAATATTACTTAGACTAGGTTGTCATGCACCGTCAAGTAGTCACTCTCTCACACATCATTGGATTCTCCCCCCCAAGCTTATCTATAAGCGTGGTGGCAAATACAAAACTATACTTACATTCCCCATTTCTTCTGAAGCTCCAAATGCAAAAGAAAATAAAAATAAAAACAAAAAGAGGGAAGAAAGAGAGGGTATATGAGATGGGATCGTTTATTGAGATTCTTTTCTCTTTTCTTTTCTTTCTCTCAAATCTTTTTCTTTTCTTTTCTTTTTTTATAATAGCATTTATACACAAACGATCCCAAATCAAAAGAGAGAAAAGGATATACAAGAATTTTTCTTTTTCTTTTTGGTTTTGGGAAATTTGGAGCTAGGAATTTAATAACGGGGGAAATGCCAAATATTAGAATCGCTAAGGGGAGATTCACCAATGATTTTAAAATAGAGAATTAATGTTCAAGATATGTGGAGAAAGAAATAAATATGTCTCTCAGTTCACTCTATAAGACGTGCATGACAACTTCAGCAGGGTTATCTAATCTACTCAGTTTCGATCACAAAAAAAAACAAAACTAATCCAGATTTATCATAGCTAACATCATTCAATCATCCTGAAGTGAAGTGTACAAATCATGCAAATAGAAGTGATATAGGGAAAGAAAACGGTACTCCAGATATAAGCATTCAATGCGTGAATCTTGGTGTGTTTTCTGCGATAGCATACATATGAATATTCAGACTCAGCTAATAATAAAATTTCATCCATTTTCACACGGAAAAAGTGTGGGTTACTATCTCTAAATGCAAGGCAAATCACATCATATGATATCAGAAATAAAAGTTAAGACATGACAAATATAGCATGCATATAGAGAAAGCTAACTACACGTCATCATCATCACAGAAAAATCATCTCTAGCATGAGATGAAAGAAGTAAAAATAAAAAGGGAAAATAAAACTAATTACAATGCAGCACACAAAGAAAATAAGAAAAACGTGATGCATGGTAAAAAAAAGAAAAAGTGATGAGAATGAGTGCAAATGCGGAAAATGGCGTGAAAAAAAAACTAAAAATAAAGGTGGTAAATCGAAAAGAACGTGAGAACTCACTCCCCCAAGCTAAAGTGCACAGTGTCCTCAATGTGCGAAGTGTGGCACACCGAGAGACGTGAAATGTGTGGGGCAGGTGAGGATGCATGCATGATGAAAAAGAAATAAAAATAACAAAATGAAAATATGATGCCGACATGATGCATGCAGATATAAGAGTGAATCAGATATAAGAGTGTCACACCAAAAAGTCTATCCCTCTCTCCCAAAAATGATATAGAAAGATGTGATCAAAATGTAGACCCAAAATAGTGAGGGGAGGGGGGGGGGGGGCAAAAATCATCAGGACCGAGCAGAGACGGGCAGCATGACGGCAAAAAGGATCAATGGCATCAAGGGTGCCTAAGAGGGTGGTGCTGCGCCGTCTCAGTCCTGAGGCGGAGGAGGGGGAGGAGGAGGAGGTGGTGGTGGTTGGGGAACAGTCTGCTGGGTGGGTGTGGGTGTGCGTGTAGGAGCAGGCTGGGTGGGTGTAGGAGTGGGGGTGGGTACCTGCTGGGTGGGTGTGGGTAGGGTGGGTACGCGAGGAAGCCGCTCGAGAATCTGAGTGAGGCAATAGTGAATGCCCGGAAGTAGGTCGAAGCGGCTGGCCATAGCAGTGACGGTGGCAGACATGGTCCTGAGGTCACCTCTGAGGGCACGCACCGCCCCCTCAAGAGCACGAATGCTCTGAAGTACAGTGTCGGGGGGAGGTGGTGCAGAGGGACGCACGTGTCTGTGCTGTGCAGGATGGGGCTGACGGACTCGGGTGGTGTAGTGGATGGGCTCAGCAGGCATGTGGAGGAAGGGTGCTGTGCTCACAAGTGGGGGCCTAGCCTCAGGGCGAGGCTGGGGCACAGGCTGGTGTGAGGTGGAAGCAGCAGCAGCGGAAGTGGAATATAAAAGTGGCGACGAGGCGGCAAAAGAGGTCAGTGACACAGACGTGGGAACAGACGTCACAACACTCTCAGAAAGTACGGCTGCGGTGGAGACAGAAGTGACAACCGCTGGGGAGGCAGTGTGGGGTCCAAAAGGCGAAATCCCAGCCGAGATCATACAGACCATGGTCTCTACGACGGTAGCGAAAGAAGGCTCTCCGCTCTCAACAAAAGTAGGTGGGCGCTCGGGTAGTGCGGAGCAAAGGGGCTCAACGGACAGAGGGCCAACTGTGGTGGGAGTGGTGGTGGGCGTGGAGGTAGTGGAGGTGGTTTCAGTGAGTGTACTCCCGACACCGGCAGAAGTGTGGACAGAGGTGTCGGGAGCAGCAGAAATATCAGGCTGCTGAGGGGCCACGGGGTCAACGGGTGCAGCGTGTGCAGCGTGGGCCTGCTCAGCCTCCTCGGCCTCAAGCACGTAGGCGGCGGGGATCAGGAGATCCATCGCCGGAAGCCAGTCCACCTGTACTGGTGCTATCTGTGTCCGAGCTGGGCTCGGAAGGATCATGTAGTCAGCACCGTAGGGACCGTGCAACCAAACCCAGTGTCGCTGGCCGTGCGGATGAAGCATCTTCATCCGGGTCATGACGTCTATAGACAGTGAAGTGGGGCCCGGAGAACGACGCAAATCGACCGGTAGGTCCTCGCCGGTCATCAGGGTGAGCAGGGTGATCAGACCGCCGTAACATATCGGTGAGCGAGCGCCCACCGATACGATGATGCGGTCCAAAAACCAGCTCGCGATATCAATCACGATGGCGGGGACCAACTCGTCACTCTCCCTAGCTAGAACTCTGGGACGCGTCATCGCATAGAGCATATAAAGCTCTGGCGTGGACATCGTCCCAGGCTCATACCTCGCCAAAAAGGTAGTCGCCATAAGGCGCTGAGCTATGCGGAGGCAGGGGTGGACGATGGCTGAGGCCTTGGCCCTACTAGGGTCAAAGGCAGCTGGTAAACCCGTGATCTGGGCCCAGAAAGCGTGGGAATCGAAGGAAGGTGGGGGAATGTGAGTGGGTGCGTAACCACGGTCGGCCCCGGGGATATCGGGCCACGAAAAGAATGCTCTCATCATACCGAGAGTGACCTGGCACTCCCGGTCCATAAACCTGAACGAGCATCCCTCGTCGGTCCGGGAAATAGAACTAAGCACCTCAAGTGTTGGACGGACGAAGGTGTCCGCCGACACTTGGAAAAAATCTCGCCAGCCCACGTTGTCATACAACGTGAGCATCCCCTCAAGTACCCCCAGGCGTCCTAGGTCTGCAAGGTGTGCGAACCTGGAGGGTACAATCGAGCGTTGGGTAATGCGCTCGAAGACGATGCGGTGTGCGTCATCTCGGAACGTAATCCCCAGCGGCCCGACAAGTGGAGTCGGTGGTGGCAGTGGATCGGCAAGGAGTGGCTGTGCGGGGTGAACGGGGACTGCAGGCTGTGGCTGTGTGGGGTGAACAGGGTCTGCAGGCTGTGGGTGTGCGGGGTGAGGTGGTGTAGGCGGAGGAGAGTCCTCCATCTCGTGGGAGGGGCCGGCCTCATCCGGCCGCTTCCGCTTGGCGGAAGCTCTCCTGGTGCGTGGCCATGTCCGGGGCGGCATGTGGGCCCCGGGTGCTCACCAAAAATAGGAAAAACGCGGCGTGCGAAAGTAAGTGGAACGAGTATACCGTAACACGCCGTGAGAGCAAAATAGTTGATGCGTGCGAAGACGCCGCCTCCACACAGCCAAAAACGCTCCCCGGAAGCTCCCCTAGGCTCCCCTAAGCTCCCCAATATACCCTGCACATCAAACGAAGATATCAGCGAGTAATATTCAAAATGTATGGGGGGTTAGGGGTATAATAGATAGATTTTGAAGTTGATTTGGGCTAGGGGCTCGATTAGCACATGGATCGTCAAAAAATAGGAGAAAAATAGAGAAATGGGCGAAATAGGGCATACCGGAGCTCGGCCGGCGGTAAGGGAGTCGCCGGCCGGCGGTGGTCGGCCGAGTGCGGCGGCGGGCAAGGCGGTCGGTCGAGTGGGGGGGGGGGGGGTCGCAGCGGTCGTAGGGAGCGATCGGGCACGGGCTCGGGCGAGAAATCGATAAATAACGCTTCGAATTCCGCGCCGAGCCCGCATCGCCTTATATAGGAAAAGTTACGACTTAGTCGAGTGACTAAGTCGCTCGGTCGAGTGAACGTAACAGAAATATTTTTGAAAATTCCTCCCCGCTTATGACTCGGTCGAGTGGCTTTGCTACCCTCGGCCGATTGGAAAAAGTCCATTCGGCCGAGTGGCTCAAGCTACTCGGCAATACTCGCCCTAGGAGCGTATCAGTTTCACTCGGCCGAGTGAATATTTATACTCGGCCGAGTGGCAATTATACTGAAATCAAGAAAAGAAACAGAGAGTTGGGTACAGCAGACTTCCCTCGTTCATGTACCGCTCGAGCGGACGAGCTTATGTGCTCGGCCGAGTGGCTAGTGTACTCGGCCGAGTGAATCCTGTTTTCTGCTGTTTGGCTTCGTTTGGGCTCTAATCTCTGTTTTTCTTCCTCCAGTCGATTTCATCCTCCTCCTAAGCATCGAGCGCATTCTTGGAGCGCTCCTCGTCGCCTTGTTCATCCTCCTAATGATAGGTATCCCTTTCTCCTCTCCTGTCCAAGAAAAATAAGACCCGTTATCACGAAATTTTCAGGCAAACGACTCAAAACACTAATAATTTCTAAAACGAAAATAAAGGAAAAAGTAAAAATAAAGCGATAACCGTCGGGTTGCCTCCCGACAAGCGCTCGTTTAAGGTCTTGAGCTCGACCCCCTTTGATTTTCAATTTAATGCGGGATATTGGGTGCATATGAGATGCACCCGTCGAATTTATTTGGAAGAGCGCTCGGATTTGGATGTTGCGGCGGCGTGTTCTTCCACAGTGCTCCTTCGCCTCGGGCAGTGTTGGGGGGTGGCTCCCCCAAGCTAGTGCTTGCTCCGGTCCTCGGCTTCACCGATGACACCGATTTCTGTATCGACGGAGCTTTCTTCGGAGACTTCATCTTTGAGAGCTTGCAGGGCTCTCGTATTCTTGCGACATCAGCGTCGCCTTCATCAATTTCCATGGAGAGATCGGGAGAGTCATTCATCTTTTCTTCTTGGCCCAAGTCCGGCCCTTCCTCAAAATCTTCCTCGAATTGTGCGTCGATGGAATGGGGGATTGCCTCCTCAATTACCTCGTCAAGGAGGTCCATATAGTCCAGCTCCTCATGGTAAGGCATGTGTTTCATTGCCTTGGGTATATGAAGCTCCACCTTGATGTTGCCGACGTTCAATGTTAGAGTCCCTTCACGTACGTCGACAATGACACCGGCGGTGGCGAGGAACGGGCGTCCAAGTATTAGCGACATATCGCCCTCCTCCTTGACATCCATGATCACAAAGTCGCATGGCAAACATATGCCTCCCGGGACTTGTAACGGGATATCCTCTGCGATCCCTACCGGCCTTGTGATCCGACCATCTGCTAGTTGTATCCGCATGTCGGTAGGCTTCAATTCTGTGCCGGGTTTAGTCTTCGGAACATAGAGAGAGGCATGAGGCTAACACTAGCCCCTAAGTCCACTAACGCCTTTTGTAGAGGGACGCCGCCTAAGGTACAAGGAATTCGGAAACTCCCCGGGTCTTTGAATTTGGCGGGCTCCTTGTCTCTCTTGGTGAACCAAGACCCCTCCTCAGCGAGCATGATTTTCTCCTTCCTCTTTCTTCCTGTAATCAAATCTTTTAGGAACTTGGCGTATGTCGGGATTTCCACGATAGCATCGAGGAAGGGGATATAGAGGCTTACCCCCCTCAAATACTCGAGAAACTTGGCTAGTCGCTTCTCCATCTTTGCTCTAGCAAGCCTCTGAGGGAATGGGATCGGTGGCATGAAACGCCTCTCTTCAATCAGCTGCTCCGCTCTTGACTTTTCTTCCCCTTACGGCTCTTTCTCTCTCTCAACTTCAATGACCGGTTCACTTGGCTCTACTCTCTCCACCACGGGCTCCTCGGTAGTAATCATGACGGGGGTGGTGTCCTTCCCGCCTCTCGTAGTAACTGCAACCACGGCGTTGATATGCCCGGTGGTGCCCCGTGGATTTTGCTCGGGTTGAGCCGGCAACTATTGACTATTTCGATTTAGCAACGTAAGTTGCTCCGAGATTTGGCCTACAACGGTTGCAAGGGAATCTTGGCTCGCCTTCAAGGAAGCATTAGTCTTCTTCTGCTCGACCATAAACACCTCCACTCTAGCTTCAAAGTCGGAACGTTGTTGAGCTTGTGGAGGGTTTGGATTTCTCCACCCTTGATTGTATCCGGGCGGCCTATAGGGCCCAACTTGTTGCTTTGGTGGGAAATTTTGTTGCGGAGGCCCCCTCGGTGGATAATGTTGTTGTTGTTGTTGTGGTGGTCGAGCTTGATGAGGTAGTAGTTGCGGGGGGTTCAACGCTCCATCATTGTTGGCATAGGAGAAACCGGGATGGTTTCTAGTGGCCGGATTGGCCCAATATCCTTGGTTCCCCGCAACGTATTGAACTTGCTCCAAAGATCCCTCTCCTTGTTCTCCTCCCAAATACATAGCTTGGGATTGGTCTTGCCAATCACACATTTGATTTGTTGGTGTGGATGTGGAAGGGGTTCCTTGGGGCTCCGTAATATATTTCTCCAGTCTCTCCACCACCTTGTGGAGAGAATCGAACTTGTTGGTCAGCTCCGCCACGGCCTTGGCCTCATAGATGCTAGACGGCTTCAAGGAGGACGAAGAGTGTCCTCACTCGTCGCCCCATTGTTGATTGTTCGAGGCCATCTCCTCAATTAAGGCCGTAGCTTCGTCGGGAGTCTTCGATAGGATGGCCCCATTTGCCGCGGCATCAATAATCTGCTTGGTCCCCGGTTGGAGACCATTGTAGAAGCTATGGACTAGCTCCCAATCTTCAATGCTATGGTGGGGGCATTGATGCTGCAGGTCTTTGAAGCGCTCCCAAGCCTCGTAGAGTGTCTCTTGAGGTCCTTGCTTGAAGGACATGAGAGCACTCCTAATCTTTACCGTCTTGGAGGGCGGATAGAACTTGTCGATAAACGCGCTCACCAACTCATCCCATGTGGTAAAGACTCCTTCAGCTTGCGTCCTCAACCAATAAAGAGCTTTATCCTTTAATGTGAAGGGGAAGAGGCGTAGTCTGATGGCATCTAGGGTAACGCCCGGCATCTGGAAGGTGGCGCACTTTGATAGGAAGAGCTGGATGTGGTAGTGGGGATTTTCATGGGCGTTCCCATGAAATGGATCCTGCTGCATCAGAACCACAAGCCCGGTCTTCAACTCAAAATTCTTGTCGGCCGCCAACTCCGGCATGGCTATGGATGAGGTCGTGGAGGAAGTCTTAGGCCGGAGCCTATCTCGAATGGAAATAATCCTCGCCATTCTTGCCGCTAACTCTTCAGGCGTCTCTCGAACGTTCATAAACCTCCCTTCCGTATCCGGTCTCCTTTCCGCTCTGATTCTCCGCAATGTACGCTCGATCTCAGGATCAAACAATATATCGATGGGGTCCGCTGTGGATCTCGTGTACATGCACGGGAAAACAAAGTTTCAAAGAAGTGATTAGCACAATGGAAGGGTTAGATAAAAATAAAGAAATAAAACAAAAAGAGAGAAATAGCTAGGGTGGTAGGATCAAACACAATCGCCTCCCCGGTAGCATCACCAAAAACTTGATCACGCCTGGGCGTACACCCTAGAGAGCGACCGTGTAGTTTTACCGCAAGCGCACGGTGTAGCGGCGAGCGGGTATCAAACACAGGGAGGACGTATGACAGTGCCTTCTCCGAACAACCTGGCTATAGGGACAGAAAAGTAGGAATTTGCCTTTCGGCGATGTTGTCACAATCGTCAAATAATGTAAAGAGATATAAAATCAAATAAAGACGCCTAGGGAATAGGGAATCCCCGCTACTCACCGTATCTCGTCATTGTGATTCATCGGTTTCACAATTACTAGGGTAGAATGTCAGATGAACTAGTTGCAACTGAATGTAAAACCTAGCTCACAATCTCGCGCTGTTGCCGGTCTATAGCAAACCTAGGTTTGGGTCCAATCTCTTACAAACCCTAGCCTAGGCAAGCTAGCATTAGGATCAACATCATTGTTCAATCGC
Source organism: Scilla litardierei (assembly GCA_030789695.1). Taxonomy (NCBI): domain Eukaryota; kingdom Viridiplantae; phylum Streptophyta; class Magnoliopsida; order Asparagales; family Asparagaceae; genus Scilla; species Scilla litardierei. The sequence continues at coordinate 265,989,423 of CM061142.1, read as the reverse complement.
ATCTCGAGCCCACTCTCGTGCAAACTCGGGCCACGACCTAGGTTGGGGTAGTTCCTACCAGTCCAATCTCTTGCAAATGGGTATCGGTATAGAATTGCAACCGAGAACCCTAGTATCGGTCCAATCTCTTGCAAACCGATACTACGGAAACTCAATTTCAACCCTATTCGGATTTCTAGGGTTTCCTATCGAATTGGGATCCAATCTCTTGCAAATCCCAATCGATATGAACACCTAGCTATCCGTGTTATATCAATCCCAAACTAACCCTAATAGCAATTCTAGCAATAGTTCTACCAAATCATCACAAATCGGAAATTGGGCTCGTAGGGTTCATCCCCACGCCCTAAGACGTTAAGACTACTCACAAATCATATCACAAATGGAAGAATAATCAATTGAAATAGCAATAGAATTCATGGCAATATTCAAAATAGCAATAAAAATAAGATTTTTAATGAAGAGGGAGACAAACCAATGTAGCTTTCCAAGAATCCAACAAAATAACACTTTTCTCTCCTCTCCAATCACAAGAATAAAACTCTAAAAAGTCTAATCTAAAAAGGCTGCCAAAAGCAATAGAAAAGCTCTCTAAACTAGGTTAGAATCTGGGGTTAAATACCCCCCAAAACTGCCCAAAAATTCGTGACCAAACTGCCCCTGCGTAGCTCCAAAATCGTGATTTCCGCTACAGGCAGCGCTGCTCACTCGGCCGAGTGACAAAAGTCGCTCGGCCGAGTGAGAGACCCTGAGAATTTCCAGTAAGTCTGGGGTCTTGGGGGTCTTCACTTCGGGGGTCACTCGGCTGAGGGAGTTGTCGTCACTCGGCCGATGGGCTTATCTTCACTCGGGCGGTCGGCAATTGCCACTCGGCCGAGTGGGTCTTCTGATGCTCAGACTGACGAAAAACAGTAAGTCGGGAGTTTTTGATGGGTGTCGTCTGAGTGCCACTCGGGCGGACGGGATTTCGTCACTCGGCCGATGCGGCTTCTGATGCTCGGCCGAGTGCACGTTTGGAGCGTGTCCGATCTGGCCGGCCGAGCGGGGTCTCGTTGGTCGGCCGAGTGACTCCTTCACTCGGCCGAGTGAGATGCTGAAGATGCCCAAATTGAATATCTTTGCCTCCTCGTCGCTCCTACGACGTTCTTTCTTCTTCCGCTCCTCTCCAATCTCAAAATACCCCTCAGGGAAGTCGTCGGTGACCCTCTGGAGTATGTGTATCTCAGAATCACTCCAAATCGCTCCAAATCTCCTGAAATACGACAAAAACAACAAATCGTGAAAAGTATCGCAATATTGTCGATAAATCGTGAAAAACATGATTTGAGCGATCTAAATGGCATGCAAACATGCGGAAAAAAGGTGTAAAATACGGAGTGATCAGCGGCCTCGGGTGGTGATTTGAGGCGGGATCTGAGGCAGGGACGGCAACGGGCGGGGTCAGGCTGCTCCGGTCGGTGGTTTGGTGGCGCAGGTGAGATCGGGGCGCGGCGATGACTCGAAGGCGGAGGCGGCGGTTGATCGGAGTGGCGGGGGCGGTTCAGGCGAGGCGGGCGACTGATCGGGCGGCGGTGCTCCAGTCTTGGGCGGCCGGATCGGAGGCAGGGGTGCGGGTCGGAGGTGGCTTCTATCGATGGGGGGTTGCCGTCGAAGTGAGGGTCACGGCGAGCTTCGCATGAGGACGTAGCGGAGGCTGGGGAGGCCCTCGGTGATGGCGGGAGGGCTGAGGAGCTCGGGGAGAGAGGTGGAGTGTGGGCGATTGTCTTCGGGCTGCTCGGGGGTGGACGACCAAGGTGGAAGCGGTGGTCGAGGCGGAGAGATCGGCATTGGTCGGAGTTGCTCGACGGAGAGGGCGTTGCTGGGAAGCCTGGGTGATGAGCTGGGTTTGTTCGAACGAGAGATGAGGAGCGATTGTTCGAAGGTGAAGATGGGTTGTTTGCGAATGTTAGGGGCTGATGCTTTAGCCTGGGTTGAGTTTGTCTGTGGCTTGGATTGAGAATTGAGAGTAATAGATAGAGAGATGCGAGCGGGGTTCCTGGGTTTCGAACGAGAGGGATAGACTGAGAGAAGAATGCTGCTGGGTGATTGAACAACAGGGGAATGGGAAAATGGGTTACGGGATGAGTTGAAAACGAAGCAGGGAAGATGCTATATATAGGGTAAAAACATGATGTTATAAAATGGTGTTATAACATAATATTGAATAGGGATGATCAATTTTGGGGGGGTGGATGTCGGATCTGAGCTACCAAGAGGAGGTGGGTTAAGTGGGTAGGGTTAGCGTAATAATTAGGGGGTAAAAGTAACTAGATAACAGTAATTAGCTAGGGTGAAAGTCATTAGTGAAATGTAAATAGTAAAACCGGAGGAATACACACACGTTTTCACAAACGTCTCCGAAAAATTACGAAAACATACCCACGGGATCGTATCGTCGCGAGAATCGCGAATACGAGATCCGTTCTGGGATTTGAGCCACAGAAATACTAGTTTTAGGCCAAAACGTTTTGAAAGCGGGTTTACGGGTTCTAGGCTGAAATGATATCCGAAAATTACGAAATTAATGTGAGGAGCCCTAAATGATCATAGGATGCTACTGTAGAAGTTTGAAAATGTTTTGAAAATGTTTGGATAGAAAATAAATTCGTCGAACCAAAACAGTAATTTTGGTAGATGAATTTTAACAGAAATGTTTTGGGCATTTGAGGAAATCTGAAATTGCTGAAATACAATATGATAAGTCTAGTGCTCTAAAATATTTTTATAAGGATTTTTGAAATCAGTTTTGATATACAACTCCTAACTAACCATTATAAAGAAAATTTAAAATTGTTGAAAAATACGTTAAATACGTATTTGAAGTGTTTGAAAAATACAGGCCGTTATAGTAGTAAACTAATCAAGCACCTGACGAACTGTCCAGAGTCTGGTCGGTCAACATCAGATGGCTGATTTAGTTCAGTCAGAAGATGATTGCTCTCGGGAAAAATTTGATAGACTAACATTTCTATACCAGGCATCTGGAGTTCAATGACCAGGCGACTGAACAATGGCTCAGGCGGCTGTTATGACACCATCAGACGTCTAGTTAGACAAAAACTTCTGAGCAACAGAAATGTCTGATATGTCAGACGTCTGGTTCCATTACACCAGGCGTCTGGTTAACATCATAAAGCTTGGGTTGATCTAATAATATTTCTATACACATCCTCAAGCTAGATGATATCTACAAACAACTTAACTACGCATTTATTAATGCTAATAACATATACAATCAATTCATAGATAATTTTCCAAATCAAATACACAATGCTCAAATTGAATCGTAGGAAACATATATATCTCATGAGTGAATTACACAACTTATGAAATATAGAGAGAGATACACACACACACACAGATACATCTATTATACATTTGACAACGTTTTTTGAATTCTAGGGCTGACTAGGACAAGATAAAGAGTGGCTGAGATTTAATCTTAGTAAATCAATGGTTGAGATTGGATTTTGTGAAAATTTTAGTGGGAAAACTTAAATTTTGGTGGAAAAAGTGTCTTGGGAACCAAAACTTTGAAATTAGAAGTGTCTTGGGAAATATTGTGAAGATTAAATTTGGGAGGAAGGTACCTTGGGAAACTAAACTTTGAAATTAGAAGTGCCTTGGGAAAGCTTGTGGAGATTAAATTTGAGGGGAAAAGTGCCTTGTGAACCTAAACTTTGAAATTAAAAGAGCCTTGAAAAAGAATGTGCAGAAGCATTATCCATTAAATTAAACAAATTAAAAAATTTAGCGTAAAAAAATTTAGCGGAACAACAAATTGGCGTAAAAATACGCTGAGGTTTGTTGTTCCGCGCCATGCCGAAGGCGCTCGCTAAATTTTTTTTACGATAATTTGTTGTTCCGCACCGAAGGTGCCCGTGCCAAATTTGTTGTTCGACGCCGAATTTGTTGTTCCGCGTCGAAAATTTAGTGTAAAATAATTTAGCAGACAACAAATTATCGTAAAATTTCCTGAGGTTTGTTGTTCTGCGCCCGCGCTGAAAGCGCCCGCTAAATTTTTTTATGCTAATTTGTTGTTCGCGCCAAAGGCACCCGCGTCAAATTTCTCGTTCGACGTCGAATGCGCCAGTGCCGAAATTTTTTTAACGCTAATTTGTTGTTCCGCGCAGAAGGCGCCCGCGCTGAATTTGTTGTGCCACGCCGAAGGCGCCGAATTTGTTGTTCCGCGCCGAAGGCGCCCGTACCGAATTTGTTGTTCTTCTTCAAAGATGCCCACTCCAAAGGTGCCCGTGCCACTAAATATTTTTACGCTAATTTATTGTTCTGTTAAATTTTGACTGTGAAAATAATTTTTCAAGTAACACAGATTTCGCGGGGAAAATCTTAAATGAACCGTACCCGCGGGCACGGGTTATGACTAGTACATACATATATACATACGTACATACATAAATACATATATACATACATACATACATACATATAATCAAGAGAGTTTCAACAATAATCATGAGTATATCATAGCATATAATAAACAAAAGGAAAATGACCTTCTAGAGTTTAGATTCACCTCTAATACCTAATTATTTCCTAAGCCTCACAAAAGAGTCTTTCTTGAGTGGATTGGTAAAAATATTAGCAATTTGGTTTAGGGTGTCGATGTACTCTAGACAAACATCCTTCTTGAAGACATGCTCATTAATGAAATGATGTCTAATATCAATGTGTTTGGTACGAGAGTGTTGTACCGGGTTCTTGGAGAGACATATATCACTTTGGTTATCAACCATGATTGGACATGTACCACAATCAATACCATAGTCCTTAAGTGTTTGTCTCACCCATAAGACTTGTGCACAACCTAATCCGGTGGCGATATATTCCGCTTCGGTTGTGGAAAGAGATACCGAATTTTGTTTCTTGGAGAACCAAGATACAAGGAAATTTCCTAAGAAATGGCAAATACCACTAGTACTTTTCCTATCGGATTTACATCTGACAAAATCGGCATCACTAAATAAAACTAGTTCATAAGTGCATGACTTAGAATAAAATAGTCCATAGTCAAGTGATTGGTTTAGATAATGAAAAATCCGTTTGACCGCAATCTAATGTGATTGATAACTTGCACATAAGCATACTGAAAACATAATATCAGGTCTACTAGCAGTACGATAGAGTAAACTACCTATCATACCTCGATATTGACGAATGTTAACATCCGTTCAATGTTCATCTTTATCAAGATGCGTTGTCGTGATCATTGAAGTACGCTTGGATGAAGAGGATCCATTCCAAAGCGCTTGATCAATTCCACCGTGTACTTAGTTTGGTGGATGAAGATCCCTTACTCCAATTGACAGATTTGAAGTCCTAGAAAGTAGGTGAGCTCTCCCACGTGGCTCATCTCAAATTCATCTTGCATGGACTTACTCTTGACAAAGTGTAGAGTTAGTAGAACCAAATATAATGTCATCAACATATACTTGAATTAATAAAATGTCATGATCAAAATACTTAGTGAAAAGTGTTGAATCGACATCACCCATTTTGAAACCCAAATCAATGATAAAATTCTTTAGACGATCATACCATGCTCTAGGAGCTTGTCTTAATCCATAAAGAGCTTTCTTGAGTCTAAACACATGATTTGGAGATTTTGCATCAATGAAACCAGGTGGTTGTGAAATATATACTTCTTCAACAATATGTCCATTCAAAAATGCACGTTTTACATCCATTTGAAAAAGCTTAAAATTATTAAATGAGGCAAATGATAATAAAAGTCTAATAGATTCTAATCTAGCTATTCTTCAAAATCTATACCTTCTTCTTGTCGGTAACCTTGTGCTACTAACATTGCCTTGTTCCGGATGACGAATTCATTTTCATCCATCTTATTTTTAAAGATCCACTTTGTTCCAATGACATTGTGATCTTCCGGAGGAGGAACTAACTCCCAAACATCGTTCCTTTCAAATTGGATGAGTTCTTCTTCCATAGCAATGATCCAAGAGCTATCCTTATAAGCTTCTTCAATGCTCTTTGGTTCTATGGTTGAGACGAAGGCACAATGTGCAAATCGTTCCACCCTTGACCTTGTACGGACTCCATCTTCACTATTACCTATAACTAGATCATGTGGATGGTTTGGAACCGTAGCAAATGTCTTGGGTAACCATTGATCATTAGAAATAAACTCAATTCCATCATTAGTAGGGTTAGTCACAATAGAATCATTTAATTTTACATTATTCAAAGATCACACAGAAATTCAATATTCTCATCAAGCTGAGATAATGGAACATCAAAGTTCTCATAAAAAGAAACGTGAAGTGATTCTTCAACCGTCAAGGTTCTTTTATTAAATATCTAATAGGCCTTGCTACGATCGGAGTATCCAATAAATATTCCTTCATTGGAACGTGAATCAAACGTATCTAAATTCCCGTGTGTGTTCTTAAAATAACATTTAGAACCAAAACACGGAAATAACGTACTTGAGGAATTTTGTTATAAAATAATTCATAACAAGTTTTATTCATACGGGGTCTCACAAGTATCCTATTTAGCACATAGCATGCGGCAAGAATGGCTTCCGCCCAAAATTGTGAACCAATGCGGCAATCACTAAGCTTAGTGCGTGCACATTCAATAAGAGTTCTATTTTTCCTTTCCACAACACTATTTTGTGGTGGAGCACGATGGAACGAAAAAGGGTGAGTTATCACATTCTCATCACAAAAGTTAGAGAATAGTTCAATATCAAATTCGCCTCCATGACCATGATCACTACGAATTGTGACAATAGATGTGCCTTGAACCTTTTGAACTTTCTTAGACAAAATACTAAATTTCTCAAGTGCCTCATTCTTGCTATTCAAGAACTTCACCCAAGTATACCTAGAGAAGTCATCAACAACTACAAGTCCATAGAATGCATTTCCTAAGGGTGCAACTCTAGTATGCCCAAATAAATCTAGATGTAAAAGCTATAGTGGCCTAGAAGTAGATGTTACATTCTTAATCTTAAATGAGGATTTATGGAGCTTGTCTCGTTGGCATGAATCACAAAAGCTTTTCTTATTAAAAGAAAGTTTTGGAAGCCCTCTAACTAGGTATTACTTAGACAACTTATAAATATGCTTGAAGTGTACATGACCAAAGTGTCGATACCATAAAAGTTGTTCATTAGTGTGAGCAACCAAGCATTGGTCAAGTGTGTGTGGCAAATCCAAAATATAAATATCCTTTTGGCGTGTGCCACTAAACAATACATTACTATTAGTATTATCAAAAAATACTACACAATCCATCACCAAAGTTAACCTTGTAACACTTGTCACAAAGTTGACTAATAGAGATAAGATTGTGATTAAAACCTTCTACAAGATAAACATTATTTATGAGAGGTTTAGAGGGATTACTAACTTTACCAAATCCTATGATGGATCCCTTCTCATTGCCTCCGAAAGTAACTATTCCGCCATTCTTGATGCGGATAACTTCAGAGAGAAAACTTGGGTCTCCCATTATATGTTTGGAACACCCGCTATCGGGTATCCAATCCTTTCCTTTGCATATAGAGCAATCTTTTCCCATATTGACCTTTTTCCTCTTCTAGGGTACATATAGAGTATACCATAAGCACATGGTACCCAAGCATGTTGGGTCCAAGGGGATTAGCCCTTTTGGAAACCACGTCCAAGTGGACTTTGGCTTTCCAACATAGTTCACCATGTCAACAACATCCCTAAAGTATGATTGCATATACATTCCTTTATCATACATGCTTGTATTTTTAGGACCCCAAATCAAATGACTCTTGGGAGTCCTATGCCTCATAGGTGCATGCATTGGAGGAGAATATCTAGCATGAGTATGCAGCATGTGAGCATGAGAATGTATATATGCATGTGGGTGTACATGAGCATGTGATATGCTCCTATTTTATATGTTTTATCGCATATTTTCAACACACATTTCACCCTCCAAACCCCCATTTTATACGCTTTTGTGCTATTATTTGGAACAATATGACTTTCGGAGTGTTTATTTCCATTTCAGGGATTTAGAGCGATATTGGATCAATTTGGAGTCAATAAGATGATCGACGACGTGAGAGCACCAAGAAGACTCATGATGACATGATTGAGGTGCCAAACAAGAGAGAAGAGATGAAGAAGAGGAGATGAAGAAAGCATGGTTCTAGGATAGCCGTTCCTCTTTTTAGATTTGCTATCACCTGTGATTTTCCAGTATTTTTCTGATATTTTTCCCAGATAGCAGACTTCAAGACGGTTCCAACGCTACTAAGAACGCTCCAATCGGAGGTTGGATGAGCTCTGGAGAATTTCTGCAAGCTGATGCTACAGAGTTGTTGATCGCGTCTGGATATACACCCGAAAAACGACTTGTAGTTTTACCGCAAGCACACGGTGTAGTGGCAAGTAGGTATCAAACACAAGGAGGACAAATGACAGTATCTCACTTTAATCACCTAGCTATCAAGAGAGTAAGAATAATTTTGGTGTAATCGTCACAATCGTTCAAATAGCAAGAAATATCAATATAATAAAGCGTCTAGGGATAGAAAATCCACACTACGGACCGTCTCTCATCCTTGTGAATCATAAATTTCATTGTCACTAAGCTTGAATATAGGTGAACTAGTCGCAACTTAATGTAGAACCAAGCTCATGCTCTCGTGCTATCGCCGGTCTATAACAAACCTAGGTTAGGGCCCACTCTCGTGCAAACCCTAGCCTAAGCCGCTAGCATGAAGATCGACATCTTTGTCCAATCACATCTCGAGCCCACTCTCGTGCAAACTCGAGCTACGATCTCGGTTATGATAGTTCTTATTCTTCCAATCTCTTGCAAACGAATATTAGTATAGATTTATAATTAAAAATCCTAGATTTGGTCCAATCTCTTGCAAACCAAGTCTAGAGAAATTCAATTATTAATCTAAATCGAATATCTAGACCTTCCTATCAATTGGGATCCAATCTCTTGCAAATCCCAATCGATATGAATTCCAAGCTACTCGTAATAAATCGATCACAACCTAACCATTATCAATTTTAGCAACAATTCTACAAATTCATCACAATTCAAAGTCAGGTCCATAGGGTTCATCCCCATGCCCTAGAACGACGGAACTACTTACTAATCATCATGAAAATCTCAGAAATAACAATAATAATCATGGCACAATTCATTGCAAATAAGAAACAATTCATAAAAATGAGTTTTTTAACAAGAAAGAACAAACCAATGACGTAGCCAATGATCTCCAGCTGAGATTTCTCCAAAGAAATAGCCGTCAAAAACCTAAAATAAGTCTCTAAAAATAATTCAAGTCTTTCTAAAAACTAGGTCTAAAACTAGATTTAAATTCAAGACAAAATCGTCCAAAAAATCGTGACAAAACTGCCCCTGCGCAGCCCAGAATTCGCATTCCTAGCATTAGTCGGAGAGGGTCACTCGGCCGAGTGACCCTTGTCACTCGCCCGAGTGACAAACCCTGTAAAAAAATAGTAACTCCGGAGTTCTTAGGGGTCCGTCTCTCGGGGTGACTCGGCCAAGCAGTCTTCTTCATTCGGCCGAGTAGCAATTATGTTCGGCCGAGTGAGCTTCCTCAGGATTTCCAGTAACTTTGGCTCTTTTCTGTCTGATTTCTCTGTACCACTCGGGCGAGTGAGCTTTCTCACTCGGCCGACTGGAATTCCTTGCTCGGCCGAGTGAACATCTGAAATCTTCGGTGCGTATCCGTTCTACTCGGGTGAGGGTGATCCTTCACTCGGCCGAATGAGCGGTCTTGCTCGGCCGAGTGATGTGCCGTTGAGCTCCTTTCTTCTCCTTTTCGCTTTCTCGTCGCTCCTATGGAATTCCTTTTTCTTCAGCTCATCCTCCATCGCTGATAAGTCCTCAAATAAGCCATAGGCGACACTCCAAAGTGCATGAAACTCCTTTGATCTCAATTTTGCTCCAAATCGCTCCATATCTCCTGAAATACGACAAAAACAAGAAACAGTGAAAAGCAACGCGATATCGTCGAATAATCGTGAAAAATGCGATATGGGCGATCAAAATGTCATGAAAACATGCAGAAAAAAGGTGTAAAATATGGAGTGATCAAAATCCCCCAAGCTTACTTCTTACTCATCCTCGAGGAAGATGAGTAAAAGGCGGACCCGATGGGAAAAAATAATAAAAAGGAAAAATGAAAGAAATAGAAGATAGGAAAGAAAACAAAGAGGGAGGCGCTAGATCATTTTCTCAGGACGTGGGTTTTACTTACTCATATAGCACACGACAAATATAAAACACATGCCAAAGACTTTTATCTCTATATCATGATATATGGATGCATTCAACATAGAAAACCTAAGAATATCAAAATAGTATGAAATATGGAATCATTCTAGAATTAACATCGTTTGAAGCATCTAAGCGGTATACATAATCATAGACCACACACTTTTCAATTGAATGCTTTCTATTTGGAGTATAAGAGATATCACACAATATGAAGCAATAAGAATAGAAAGGTATGGCTTTCATGAAATGCATGCTAAGTTTCAATTCCTGGATTTCGTAAAACTTTTAGTAATCTCACCGAGTATAGAAAATTACCTAGCTTAGGTTGTCATGCATAATCAAGTAGTCACACTCTCACACATCATTGGATCCTCTCCCCCAAGCTTATCTATAAGCGTGGCGGCATAAGATAAATCAATAAGCTTATTCCCCATTTTTGAAGCTCCAAAAATAATATAAAGATAAAAGAGGGGAGAAAGAGAGAAAGAGTATGAGATGGGATCATATATGAACTTATTTCCTCTTTTCTTTTCTTTTCTTCTCTTTTTTTCATAATCATATATACAACTGTGATCCCAAATCAAAAGATAGAAAGATATACAAGAATATTTTTTTGGGGTGTTGGAGCATGGATTTTTATAGCGGGGGAAAATGCCAATATAGGATTCGCTAAAGGGAGATTCACCAATGATTCTATGTACAGAAATAATGCTCAAGATATGTGGAGAAAGAAATATAGTAACACTCGGTTCACTCTATAGAATGTGCACGACAACTTTCAGCAGGGTAATGTAATCTACTCAGTTTAATCTCAGAAAGTAAACTAATTCAGTTATATCAACCTAGCATACATTCAATTAACCTGAAAGTGAAGCGTACAATTTTCATGCAATAAGAAGTGATATAAGAAAGGAAAGCAGTACTCCAGATATAAGCAATCAATGCGTGAAGCTTGGTGTGTTTTCTATGAAGAGTATACAGTAAAAATCATCATACTCAGATAATAAAAGAATTTCATCCATATGCATGCATGAAAGTGCAGGTTACTATCTCGAATGCACAGCAAGACATAGCATATGATATCTGAAATAAAAACTATGGCATGACAAGATAATATGCATATAGAGATAAGCTAACCACCATGTCATCATCATCACAGACACAGAAAATTCATCTATAGCAAAAAGGATAACAGAAACAAGGAACATAAAAACTACTGTACAATGCATCACACATAAAAAGTAAGAAAAAACGTGATGCATGAAGAAAAAATGAAAAAGTGGGTGAAAATAAGTGTAAAAACAAAGAAAAGTGGGAAAATGAAAATAAAAGGCGACAAAAATAAAAAGTGCGTGAGAACTCACTACCCCCAAGCTAAAGTGCACAGTGTCCTCAATATGCAAAGTGTGGCACACCGAGAGACAAAAATGGGTGGGATGGGCGGGGATGCATGCATGATGAAAATAGAAAAAAAATAAAAATAAAAATATGTGATGTGAATGCAAGAGATGCATGCAGAGATCAAAATAGTACCATGTAGGTGTCCCCAAAAATACTCCCTCACTCCCAAAAGGATATAGACAGATACGAACAAAAAGTGACCAAAACGCGTGTGGAGGAGGGGTGCAAAATCAGCAGATCCAAAATATCCAGCGAATCATCAGCAAAAATATGGAAGGCATCCAGTGTGTGCCTAGGCGGGTGGGGGTGCACCAGCACCGTCCTGTGGTAGAGGTGGTGGTCGTGGAGGATGCTGGGTGGGTGTGGATGGCGGAGGCAGTCGTGCAAGGATCTGGCTCAGGCAAGCCTGAATACCAGACAGTAAAGCGACCTGCCTCTGTACGGCACTGACAGTAGCAGAGAGAGCCCTAAAATCTCCTCTAAGTTCACTGACTGCCCACTCTAGAGCACGGAGGTGCTGAACTAGGGTGTTGGGGGGAGGTGGAGCAGAGGGTCGGACAGGCCGAACAAGTGAAGAGCGGGGCTGTCTCACACGGCTACTTTAAAGGATATGTGCGACAGTGGGGGTGGTGCGATGGTGCTGTGCTCACTAAGTGACGCTCAGCCTCTGTGGGAGGCTGAGACGCAGGAATGGTCAAAGAGGATGGAGCAGCAGTAGAAGCAGAAGTGGTGGCAAGCGACGAGGTGGGTAGAGAGGTCAGTGACACAGACGTGGGGACAGACATTACGACGCTCTCGAAGAATACATCGGCAGTGGAGATAGAAAGGTCGACGACTGGGGAGGTCGTGAAGTGCAAAGGAAATGACTCCTCAGGGGTCGAGAACAACAATGAGGAAAGGGTCTCCACCGCGGAGGCAAAAGAGGGCTCGTCGCTCTCAACTATGGTGGGGGACGCTCGGGGCTAGCAGCAGAAATGGGATCTATGGACATGGGCACAGTGGTGGTGGTGGTGTGGGTGGACTCAGCTAAAGTGCTCCCGACACTGACAGAAGTGTGGACAGAGGTGTCGGGAGGCGCAGACAGATCAGGTGCAGGCTGAGGGATCACTGGGTCAAGTGGTGGAAGGAGGGGCTCCTGCTGAGCACCCTCAGGCTCAAGCACATACGCAGCAGGGATGAGGAGATCCATCGCTGGAATCCACTCTCCACCCGCTGGTCCAATATGCGTCCGAGCGGGGCTCGGCAGAATCATGTAATCGGTGCAGTAGGGACCGTACAGCCACACCCAGTGGTACCGACCATGAGGACGAAGCATCCTCATCCAGGCCATAACATCTATGGAAAGAGAGGTGGGGCCCGGGGGTCTTAGCAAGCCAGCTGGGAGGTCAACTCCGTACAAAAGGGCCAAGAGGATAATCAGACCGCCACAACAGATAGGCGTCCGAGCGCCGACAGAAATAATGATGCGGTCTATGTACCAACTGGCGATATCAATATCTATGGTGGGGACCAAAACGTCGTCTCCATCAACGACCCTAGAACATGTCATCACATAGAGCATGTAGAGCTCTGGCGTCGACAACGTCCCGGGCTCGTACCTCGCAAGAAAAGTGGTCGCCATAAGGCGCTGTGCAATGCGGAGGCACGGGTGGAGGACGACGGAGGCCTTGGCCCGACTAGGGTCAAAGGCAAGGGGAGATCCCGTGATACGTGTCCAGAAAGCATGGGTGTTGAATGACGGTGGTGGGATGTGCATGGGGCTGTAAGCACGGTCAGGGTCCGGGACAGCGGGCCACTGGAAGAATGCTCGGAGCATGTCGACAATGACCTCGCACTCTCGATCCTTTAGACGAAAGGAGCATCCTCCAGGGGTCTGGTCAATAGAGCTAAGGACCTCTAGTGTCGGGCGGATATAAGTGTTCGCCGACACCGATAAGAAATCATGCCATCCCACGTTGTCATACAACTGGAGTAGCCCCTCTAGTACCCCTAGGCGCTCGAGGTCAGCAAGGTGAGCGAACCTAGTGGGTACGATCGAGCGATGGGAGCTACGCTCAAATCTGGCACGCTGAGCGTCATCTCTGAACGTGATCCCCATCGCATCGAACGCGGGGGCGGGCTGTGCTGGTGGTGGAATGGGTGCGGTAGGAGGCGGCTGTGTGGGTGGTGGTGGGCTAGGTGGAGGGGAGTCCACCCTAGCAGAAGAGGAGCCAGGATCACCTGACTTCTTCTGCTTAGAAGCGGGCTCCCGAGTGCGTGGCCTAAGTCGTGGGGGCATGTAGCCCGTGAGACGTGCCCACCCAAGTGAGAATGCGAAGTGCTAAAAAGAAATAGGGAACGAGTGTACCCGAGCACGACGCGAGAGCAAATACTGGAAGTGTGCGTAGAATAGCCTCCTCCACAGAGCTCTAAAGCGTTCTGTATCTCCCCCAAGCTCCCCTAAGCTATCCTGAAAAACAAACAATCAAATCAGCTAATGATAATCAATATACATGGGGAAGATTGGGGATAATAGATATATATAGGAATTAATTTCAAAATTGGGCGTATAGGGCGTATGATATGGAGAAATGGAGGAGAAATGGGGGATTTGGGCGAAATGGGGGCGGCGGCGCCGGCGATGACCGACGGCAGGGAGCGTCGGCGAGTCGTCAGCGACAAGGTGGCGGCGGTCGGCGACGGCAATGGGCGGCGTTCGGGCGAAGAATGGCGGGGATTCGGGAAGGGGAGGTGAAGCGGCTTGGGCGCTGTGAGAAAAAATTGGGATTTTTTGTGTTTTTGAAAAATGTGTTGCGCCCGTGGAGTATATAAAGATGAGCGACTCGGCCGAGTGACGCGTTCACTCGGCCGAGTGGCACTATGTAAAAAAATTTCAAAATCTACCCATAGGTACGACTTGGCTGAGTAGCTTTTCCCATTCGGCTGAATGGACAAGTTCCACTCGGCCGAGTAGCAAGGCCACTCAGCGATTTTGAAGCATGTAGGGTATCAGATTCACTCGGCCGAGTAACATAGTCATTCGGGCCGAGTGGCAATAAGCAATGTAAATCACAGAAAATAACAGAGAGTGGGTCAGTAAGATCTTCCCTGATCGGTACTCTACTCGGCAGAGTAGAGTCTTCATTCGGCCGAGTAACATATACACTCGGCCGAGTGGCTTGCTATTTTCAGCCTCGGCTCTCTGGTTTTTGCTCCATTCTCTGTTTTTATCGTCCCCGTCAATTTCTTCCTCTTCCTAAGGCCTGAGCACGTTCCTGGAGCGCTCTCCCTTGCCATGGTCATCCTCCATATGAATGATTTCTCGTTCCCCATCTCCTATCATGAAAAATAGAGCCAGTTGTCACGATTTTTATTGACTATAGACTCTAAACACTAAGAAAAATCTAAAAAAAATAGAATTCAACTAAAAGTAATGTAAAACCATCGGGTTGACTCCCGACAAGCGCTCGTTTAAGGTCTTGAGCTTGACCCCTTAAGATTTCGTTTAGTGCTCGATATATGGCGCATATGAGATGCGCCCGTCAAACTTGCCGGGAAGCGCACTTGGATTTGGTAGTTGATGCTCGTAGGCTTTCCTCGGCTTCCCCTCATCATGGGTAGTGTTGGGGGATAAGTCCCCTAAGCTAGAGCTTGTACCATTCTTTTTCTTCACCGGTGATGCCGATCTCTTATCCGGCGGAGCTTTCTTCAAATTGTTGGTCGTGGAGAGCTTGCATAGCTCCCTAATTCTCGCGACATCAGCGTCATCTTCTTTGTCATCACCCATTGGATAATCCGACGGGTCTTCCAACTTTTCTCCATCACTAAAAGATTGGCCTTCTTCAAGACTGTCATCGTGTATGGCGCCAATAGAATGTGGTATAGCTTCATCGATCACCTCATCAAGGAGGTCCATAAAATCCAGTTCATCTTGGTAGGGCATATGCTTCATTGCTTTGGGAATATGGAACTCAACCTCGATGTTTCTGACATTCAAAGATAAAGTACCCTCTCTCACGTCGACTATCATGCCGGTGGTGGCTAAGAAGGGGCATCCAAGTATAAGTGAAGTATCGCCCTCCTCCTTGATGTCCATAATGATGAAGTCGCACGGCAAGCAAATTCCTCCCGGTACTTGGAGCGGTATGTTCTCTGCAATTCCCCTCGGCCTAGTAACCCGACCATCCGCTAGTTGTATTCTCATATCCGTCAGCTTTAAGTCGGTCCCCGTATTCAATTTCTTAAACATGCTTAGGGGCATTAGGCTCACACTTGCTCCCAAGTCTACCAAAGCCTTTAGTAGTGGGACTCCTCCAAGTGTGCATGGGATGTGGAAACTTCTGGGATCTTTGAATTTCGTAGGCTCCTTCTCAGTTCCTTGCTCGACAAGCATTATCTTCTCCTTTCTTTTCTTCCCCGAAATTAAGTCCTTCAAGAACTTGGCATATGACGGGATCTCTACAATGGCATCCAAGAAAGGTATATTGAGGCTTACTCCTCGCAAGTACTCAAGGAATTTGGCGAGCCGCTTCTCAATCTTAGCTTTTGCCAACCTTTGTGGGAAGGGCACCTGTGGCATATAGGTGTGCTCCTCATTTGGCTTCTTAATTTCAGAATTTCCACCTTCTTGCGGAACTTTTGGGCTCTCCTCCTCAATAGCCGGCTCTTTGTCATCAAAAATTTCTTCCACGGGCTCCTTGGTTTGAACCATGGCGGGAGTAGTGTCCTTCCCGCCCCTAGTAGTAACCGCCGCCACCGCATTGATGTGGCCGGTATTTCTCCGTGGATTAGGCTCCGGTTGAGCCGGCAATTGTTGAGTATTTTTATTGAGCAACGTAAGTTGCTCCGCTAGTTGTCCCACGACGGTATTGAGAGAGTCTTGTTGAGCAATCAATCTAGAGTTTATCTTCTTTTGCTCCACCATGACTTCTTCCACCCTAGCTTCATAGTCCGATCTCGATTGTGCTTGTGGTGGGTTTGGAGCTCTCCACCCTTGATTATAGCCCGGTGGCCTATATGGTCCCGTTTGTTGACTAGGCGGGTAGCATTGTTGTGGTGGCCCTCTCGGTTGATATTGAGGTTGTGGAGGTGGAGGCCGAGCTTGAGGTTGTTGCGATGGCGGGTTCAAAGCTCCATCATTATTTGCATATGAAAATCCCGGATGATTTCTCGTAGCCGGGTTGGCCCAATAACCGGTGTTCCCCGCAACATATTGCACTTGCTTTATGGCTCCTTCTCCATGCTCTCCTCCAATGAACATAGCTTGAGATTGGTCTTGTCAATCGCTCATATTGCCTCCCGGTGTAGATGTGGCGGGAGTTCCATGCGGCTCGGTGATCAATTTCTCCAATCTCTCCACGACCTTGTGGAGAGAGTCAAACTTCGTGGAAAGATCCGCTACGGCCTTGGCCTCGTATATGCTTGTCGGCTTCAAGGAGGATGTAGAATGTCCTCGCTCGTCGCCCCATTGTTGGTTATTAGAGGCCATCTCCTCTAGTAGTGTCATAGCTTCATCCGGTGTCTTAGATAGAATGGC
Organism: Scilla litardierei; assembly: GCA_030789695.1. Classification (NCBI taxonomy): domain Eukaryota; kingdom Viridiplantae; phylum Streptophyta; class Magnoliopsida; order Asparagales; family Asparagaceae; genus Scilla; species Scilla litardierei. The sequence goes on along the minus strand of CM061142.1, from coordinate 265,972,178 downwards.
TCCATTGGCGGTTACATCTATGATTTGCTTGGTGCCCTGTTGGAGTCCATTGTAAAAGCTATGTACTAGCTCCCATGCTTCAAGGCTGTGATGTGGACATTGATGTTGGAGATCTTTAAAGTGCTCCCATGCCTCGAATAGAGTCTCCTGAGGTCCTTGCTTGAAGGACATGAGTGCGCACCTTATCTTGACGGTCTTGGTTGGTGGGTGGAATTTATCACCAAAAGCACTCGCCAACTCATCCCATGTAGTAAAGATTCTCTCCGCTTGCGTCCTAAACCAATATAATGCTTTGTCTCTAAGAGTGAATGGGAAGAGGCGCAACCGGATTGCATCGACCGGTACACCGGGCATCTGAAAGGTGGCGCACTTGGACAAGAATGACTAAAGGTGGTAGTGTGGATTCTCGTGGGAGTTCCCATGAAATGGGTCTTGTTGCATTAGTACCACAAGTCCCGTTTTGAGCTCGAAATTCTTGTCCGCCGCCAACTCCGGCATCGCAATGGATGAGGTAGTAGAAGTAGTCTTAGGCCGAAGCCTATCTCTGATAGATATTATTCTAGCCATGCGTGCCGCTAATTCTTCCGGTGTCTCCTATCGGTTAATACAATCGTCCTCTATAGCAAGTTTTCTGTCGGCTCTAAGCCTCCTTTCAGTACGCTCGATCTCCGGATCAAATAATAGATCTTCTTGATTCGCCGTCGATCTCGTGTACATGCACAGGAAAATAGAGCTTTTATGGAATTGTTAGAACGTAGAGGGATAAAAAGATAAAAATAATAAAACAAAAAGAAATACCTAAGCAAAGAAAATAAAATACAGTCGCCTCCCCGGCAACGGCGCCAAAAACTTGATCGCGTCCGGATATAAACCCGAAAAACGACTTGTAGTTTTACCGCAAGCGCACGGTGTAGTGGCGAGCGGGTATCGAACACAGGGAGGACAAATGAAAGTATCTCACTTTAATCACCTAGCTATCAAGAGAGTAAGAATAATTTTGGTGTAATCGTCATAATCGTTCAAATAGCAAGAAATATCAATATAATAAAGCGTCTAGGGATAGGAAATCCCCACTACGGATCGTCTCTCATCCTTGTGAATCATAAATTTCATTGTCGCTAAGCTTGAATATAGGTGAACTAGTTGCAACTTAATGTAGAACCAAACTCACGCTCTCACGCTATCGCCGGTCTATAGCAAACCTAGGTTAGGGCCCACTCTCATGCAAACCCTAGCCTAAGCCGCTAGCGTGAAGATCGACATCTTTGTCCAATCACATCTCGAGCCCACTCTCATGAAAACTCAAGCTACGATCTAGGTTATGATAGTTCTTATTCGTCCAATCTCTTGCAAATGAATATTAGTATAGATTTATAATTAAAAATCCTAGATTTGGTCCAATCTCTTGCAAACCAAGTCTAGAGAAATTCAATTATTAATCTAAATCGAATATCTAGGCCTTCCTATCAATTGGGATCCAATCTCTTGCAAATCCCAATAGATATGAATTCCAAGCTACTCGTAATAAATCGATCACAACCTAACCATTATCAATTTAAGCAATAATTCTACAAATTCATCACAATTCAAAGATCGGGTCCATAGGGTTCATCCCCATGCCCTAGAACGACGGAACTACTCACTAATCATCATGAAAATCTCAGAAATAACAATAATAATCATGGCACAGTTCATTGCAAATAAGAAACAATTCATAAAAATGAGTTTTTAACAAGAAAGAACAAACTAATGACGTAGCCAATGATCTCCAACTGAGATTTCTCCAAAGAAATAGCCGTCAAAAACCTAAAATAAGTCTCTAAAAAATATTTCAAGTCTCTCTAAAAACTAGGTCTAAAACTAGGTTTAAATACACGCCAAAATCGTCCAAAAAATCGTGACAAAACTGCCCCTGCGCAGCCCAGAATTCGCATTCCTAGCAGCAGTCGGAGAGGGTCACTCGGCCGAGTGACTCATGTCACCCGCCAGAGTGACAAACCCTGTAAAAAACAGTAACTTCGGGGTTCTCAAGGGTTCGTCTCTTGGGGTGACTCGGCCGAGCAGTCTTCTTCATTCGGCCGAGTAGCAATTATGTTCGGCCGAGTGAGCTTCCTCAGGATTTCCAGTAACTTTGGCTCTTTTCTGTCTGATTTCTTTGTACCACTCGGGCGAGTGAGCTTTCTCACTCGGCCGAATGGAATTCCTTGCTTGGCCGAGTGAACGTCTAAAATCTTCGGTGCGTATCCGTTCTACTCGGGCGAGGGTGATCCTTCACTCAGCCGAATGAGCGGTCTTGCTCGGCCGAGTGATGTGCTGTTGAGCTTCTTTCTTCTCCTTTTTGCTTCCTCGTCGCTCCTATGGAATTCCTTCTTCTTCTGCTCATCATCCATCGTTGATAAGTCCTCAAATAAGCCGTGGGTGACACTCCAAAGTGCATGAAACTCCTTTGATCTCAATTTTGCTCCAAATTGATCCATATCTCCTGAAATACAACAAAAACAAGAAACAGTGAAATGCAACGCGATATCGTCGAATAATCGTGAAAAATGCGATATGGGCGATCAAAACGTCATGAAAACATGCAGAAAAAGGTGTAAAATATGGAGTGATCAGTTGTTATATCAGATCTTTCCCAGGCGACTCGACCGAGCAGCGCAGGCTTCTCGGTCGTGCTGATTACGAGATTTCGAGGTGCGCAGCTGATACACCCTGCTCGACCGAGCAGGACTTGCTCAACCGAGTCAGATGGTGACTCGACCGAGCAGTGACTGCTCGGGCCGTGTAGACAGAGCGATAATTTTTGTAGGAGCTCGATTTACTGACGTACTTGACTGAGCAGCTACATACTCGACCGAGCAGAGTAACGACTCGATCGAGCAGGCCTCCCTCGGCCCGAGCAAGTAGAGCGCGGTTTTGGAAGAAACATCATAGTTTTTGACGACTCGACCGAGCAGCTTCCTGCTCGACCGAGTCGCCGTGGGCCTGGGCGTAAGTCACGTCTAGATCACGTGCATGGGGGTTTGAGGAGAACATCGCCGTCACTTTTAGGGGATTTTTTTGGAGATAGATTTTTGGAGACATACTTTTTAGAGGAGAGTTTTCTAGATCTATTTTTAGGGTTTTTCGGCGACGATCTTTTGGGGAGTTAGGCTATGCCCTAGGCCTCTCCCTTGTATCAAGATAAGTATTTTTGCCCCTTTTAATTCTATTATTATTTTTTTGTGATTTCTTATTGTTTATCCCTTTTTTGATGAATGCAATGAAATCTTTGTGCGTTCTATTATCTATTGCTATGCTTGTGTAGTCTTTTCTAGGGCTAAGGGATTAGCCCTAGGATTTTAGGATTTAGATGTAAAGTTGGGATCTTTATGGTACGTTGGTATAAAGGGGTTGTATTTTGGTAGATCTAGCAAGATCCCCAGGAGAACTTGTACTGAGATCGTGCCCACGGTCGGTGGAATCGATTAGCTTAAGGAGTATCCTACGGATCTAATTAGGGAGTTAGTGGTTCCAACCGAGGCATGTGACCATGCCCGGCTCGTGCCTTGATGGGATCCACCGACGAACTATATCACTAATTGACGGCTACCGCCATTGCGTCAATACGAGCCACCAAAATACCTCAAAGCTCTAACCCATGAGAGTGATACGAGTTGAGAGCGTTTGAACCACGAGAGTGGTGAGAACTTTGTAGATCCTTAATGCACGTATCGTATGTGCCTATCGCGAGAGCGGGGTTAATGTGATACGTTAGATTCATGATGCCCAAACACATAAATTCACTTTCTAGATGCTACAATCCCCCAATAAAACCAATGCAACGTAAGAGTCCTAGCCTAGCGTCGACATTCGATGGTCCTAGTGGCGAGTCCTAAGGCCTTAGTCTTTTTATATTTTATTCTTTTATATTGTGTGGAATCCCTCGTTTGCGATATCGAGTGACACGACTTTTGCATCCATCATCATCACGACACTCCACAATCCACATCCACCAATAAACCCGCAAGTCTAACTCAACCTAGGAGTAGATAGGTAGTATATCACCGCTTTCCCGTGTTCGATACCCGCTTGCCACTATACCGTGCGCTTGCGATAAACGACATCGTTTCAGAGTTAGTTCCGGGTCGATCAAGTTTATGGCGTCGTTGCCGGGGATTTATCTCCGTGTAATTCACGCCATAACTAGGTCGCTCTAGAGTTGATTCCGGCTCGATCAACTTTATGGCGCCGTTACCGGGGATTTATCTCCGTGTAATTCGCGCCATAACTAGGTCGCTCTAGAGTTGATTCCGGCTCGATCAAGTTTATGGCGCCGTTGCTGGGGAGGCGTTCCGCCATATTATCTATTTACCACAATTAGGTTGATTAGACGGCGTTAAAAAACATAATAATAATACTAATAATAATAACAGAGAGAGAGAGAGATTTTTACCCCACCACCTATTATTATTATTATCTTTATCTCTCTTTGTACCACTGACGTCTTTTCCAGGTTGTCTACTTTGCTTGATCAAGTACAGTTGATACAGCGATGATGCTTCCAATGATGCGACCGGGTTCTATATGATCCTATATATACCTCGCGACATTTTACCAGGCTGATGGAGAGTCCCTCAGAGAAGCATTGTGCAAGTTCGAAAGAATGCTAGGGATGTTCCATACGGAGTTAGACCATGAGTGGGATGGTTCCAGGCTACTTGATATCTTTACTGAAAGACTAAAGGGACCCTTACGTGAGTTTATGAAGAGGATGCAAGTGGGAAAGTTCAGTGATCTGCAGTTGGCAGCAACCTTGGAGCAAATGCTAGATGATGCTCTATCTACCGGTTCGCTAACCGTTATGGTAGGTAAACCATCTGACCAAGCATTCATCGATTTTGTTATGGCTAATATCTCTGATGCAGGTACTATCATAGATGGAGTGTATGCTTCACTTGAAGGTGATCATATCCACCTTTACACCATTAACACTCCATAAATAGAGACATCTGAGCTGTCAGAGGAGGACACATATATGGACTTATTGAGAAGCATCGTGGACGCAGTTCGATGCACCGGTCCATTAACGATAACAGCAGGTGACCCTTTTGAGCTTGGATTTCAAAAGTTTATTACTCATCGTATCTCTTCCACAGGCACAATCGATGATGGAGTCTGTGCTCTAGTTGAGGGGCACAAGACCCACTTTTATACTGTGACCGAGATACAGGAGCCCATAGAGCCACCTGCACCTACTATTGAGAGGGCCAAGCCATGCAATCAGATGCCTCGAGTTCCAGGACAGAAACGAAGACATAGGCATAGAAAGGAGAAGATGAAATTCACTTTGCCAACTATACCAGAGGAACCCGAGGAGAAGGCCGAAGCCGTGCATCACGAGGAGGCCGAGCTATATTTATTTTACATATTGCATGCGTAGCCAGGGACTTCCGTCGAGGAGGTCGTGTGTCGGGACGAGGACACAACCATTCATGAGGATCCCGAGCATCAGCCTCCTCCTTCAGAGCTTCTGCAGCCACCTCATCCTTCCACTGACTCTAAGGACCACCCACCAGAGCTTACTGCTCCCCTTCAAGGAGATCTCTTCACTCCCTCGCCCTTTACATTTGATTCCCCTCCCGTGTATGATGTTTATTATGGTTCAGATTTCGATGACTCATTGCACCTTTTGCAGGATAGATTAAGAGGTACAATGGGACATATACGAGGATGAGAGCAAGGAGTTAGCACACATGGATGCTGTTGAATATGATCAGGAGGTGCGCTGGGATGAGTCTGACGATGATGAGGTGCATCCTGACGATACCCACTCTATTATGCCAGAGTTACCTAAGGAACCAGAGGAAAACAACGAGGAGTTGATCAACATGGTGCACGAGCATAGAGATTTATTTCCAGGGAAGTGTTGTCAACCATGCTTAATTTTAAATACTTGGGTTGATGACCCACTTTGGAATACATTTATTTTGGGGAAAAATTATCCACATCAGATTGATGCGGCTTATCTCTTCCAGGGTACAGGTGGAGTCCTTGGAGAAATGCTGGGAGCCGCATTGCTGGAATCTGATGGAGCCTGTGGAGATACGCACCTGGCTGAGCCACGAAAAGTGCAGATAGAGCAACTGCCTGTACCGGCAAAGATTCTGGATCCGCCTTTTGCTATAGGTGATATCAATCCAGTAGTGTAGTATTTTATTCGTTCAATAAACACGAATCCTCTCGACATCGAGAGGACCGTATAGATTTGCTTGAATAAATATCACCTCTTATGACGGCCACAAAAATCTTTTACACCCCGAACCCATTATTTTTATTAATTGCCCTCTTCATGTTTTGATATGTCCCGCCATTTTGCTAACCACCATCGAGCATTTCTTTCAAGTGAATACTCACTTTCTTATTCGTTTGACTTAATCTCGCTTAGCGAAGCCGTGAATTTTTTTGATCGAGTCTTTTGAATAGGATTGTTTGGTATAAGCTTGGGGGAAGGCGCTCTCATGCATCATTGCATGTGCATGTAGTTGCATTAGGATTTCATGTCATTCATTTCATCATTTGTCATTCACCCCCCTATTTATCGTTGTTCCTCACCTTTTTATTTTTATGATCACATTGAGGACAATGTGAAGTTTAAGCTTGGGGGAGTGCATTTCCATGCCATTTAGTTGCATTTTTTTCTTCATTTTAGGATTGTTATAATTTTTTCAAATTTTTGCATCATCTTTTTGTATTTTCCATCTTATTTTACTTTTATGTGTGTTCATGCATCACATTGCATGCTTTTCTTTTATTTCTTTCTTCTATTTTTATTTCTCTATTTTCTTCTCTTTCTCTTGCTAGATATGTTCCATGTGATGTTTTATCTTATGCTTTCACCTCTCTCACAACGATTATTTTTCATGCCATGCTACTTAGAGGATTTCATAATCCTAATCCTCATAAGTACGTGAAAATATGCTTTTGATGATCTCTCTAGTGCGAATGCATGAAGCTTATTGAAACTGAATATGTAGAGTAGTATCTCGTATGCTTTCATTGGAAATACACCAAGATTCAAGCATCACTAGAATATCTGAAGCCTTGCTTTCATCTCTTATTCACATTCTTATTGCATGCTTGATATAATTGAAACATTACTGCTTGACGTCACCACTCATTAATATGATTAAGGATACCCGTACTATTATATGAGTATAGTTGATGTATTATTTTACAGAACCGTTTGTGCGCACTTTTGAGTGAACCGAGCGTTATATCTATTCCTTCTCCACATATACCTTATATTCTATACATGTCACTTGATTTCACCCCCCAAAGCTATTTCTACCGCATCCATTCCCAAAAATTCCATACAAAAGAAAAGCTTGCTCCAAAAGTCCAAAAAGCCAAAAAGGGGCCAAAAACTAAAAATACAAATACTATTGCCCCTACAAAAATCCAAAAAGAAACAAAAGAAACAAAGCTCAAAACTCAGAGAAGAGCTCAACTTTCATCACTTGGAGCAATACATATACTATTGGGAAAACCAAAACAAAATTCCAAATCCACAAATACTTTTTTGGATGCGGCGCCTCAATTCAAGCTTGGGGGGGAAATCTTTTGACCACATGAGTGAGCATGAAATTAGAGTGGAGTCGTGCACGAACGAGAAAGTTTAATAATGCCAAAACTTAACGAAACAATTTAGTTACGGGGATTTCTTAAGATTTGATATGAGGATGTGTATGTCTTGATTTTTATTCTATTCTTTATTGCATGCTTTGTGTGAATTTCCACGCTTCAGTTATATCTTCTGATTGAAAAGTGTGTCGCCAATGTTATGCATATTCGAAGCTATGAAACATAGAATGTTGATACAAACTAAATGTATGAATACCAGAGAGACACCTTTCATTCATTCTTAACTCTCGAGTACTTCGTTTATATAAGATATGAAATCTCTGTGGTAGTGTGTGATTTACTTTCTGAGTCGTTGTGATATATGGTGAATGTTGAGAGATCTGAGAGAATAGTCTAGCGACCCTCTTTTCTTCGTATTCCTTTTTTGCTTTCTTATTTTTACCTCCCGGTGAGCTTCATATTCGTCTTCCTCGAGGACGAGTAAGAGGTAAGTTTGGGGGATTTTGATATGCTCCTATTTTTACATGTTTTATTGCATATTTTTCACTACACATTTCACCCTTCAAACCCCCATTTTATATGCTTTTGCGCTATTATTTGGAACAATATGACTTTCGGAGCGTTTATTTCCATTTCAGGGATTTGGAGCGATATTGGAGCAATTTGTTGTCAATAAGACGATCGGCGATGTGAGAGCACCAAGAAGACTCATGATGACATGATTGAGGTGCCAAACAAGAGAGAAGGGATGAAGAAGAGGAGAATGAAGAAAACACGATTCTAGGACAGCCGTGCACTCTTTTCAGATCAGCTATCACCTGGGATTTTCCAGTATTTTTATGATATTTTTTCTAGATAGCAGACTTCAAGACGGTTCCAACGCTACCAAGAACGCACCAATCGGAGGTCGGATGAGCTTTGGAAAATTTCTGCAAGCTGATGCTGCAAAGTTGTTATATCAGATCTTTCCCAGGCGAATCGACCGAGTAACGCAGGCTGCTCGGTCGAGCTGATTACGAGATTTCGAGGTGCACAGCTGATACACCCAGCTCGACCGAGCAGGACTTGCTCGACCGAGTCAGATGGCGACTCGACCGAGCAGTGCCTGCTTGGGCCGTGTAGACAGAGCGACAATTTTTGTAGGAGCTCGATTTACTGACGTACTCGACCGAGCAGCTACATACTCGACCGAGCAGAGTAACGACTCGACCGAGTAGGCCTCACTCGGCCTGAGCAAGCAGAGTGAGGTTTTGGAAGCAACATCATACTTTCTGACGACTCGACCGAGCAGCTTCCTGCTCGATCGAGTCACCGTTGGCCTGCGCGTAAGTCGCGTCCAGATCACGGGGGGGGGGGGGGGGGGGGGGGGGTTGAGGAGAACGGCGCCGTCACTTTTAGGGGATTTTTTGGAGATATATTTTTGGAGACATACTTTTTAGAGGAGAGTTTTTTAGATCTATTTTTATGGTTTTTCGGCGACGATCTTTTGGGGAGTTAGGCTATGCCCTAGGACCCTCCCTTGTATCAAGATAAGTATTTTTGCCCTTTTTAATTCTATTATTATTTCTTTGTGATTTCTTATTGTTTATCCCTTTTTTTGATGCATGCAATGAAATCTTTGTGCGTTCTATTATCTATTACTATGCTTATGTAGTCTTTTCTAGGGTTAAGGGATTAGCCCTAGGATTTTAGGATTTAGATGTAAAGTTGGGATCTTTATGGTGCATTGGTATAAATGGGTTGTATTTTGGTAGATCTAGCAAGATCCCTAGGAGAACTCGTACTGAGATCGTGCCCACGGTCGGTGGAATCGATTAGCTTAAGGAGTATACTACGGATCTAATTAGGGAGTTAGTGGTTCCAGCCGAGGCACGTGACCATGCCCGGCTCGTGCCTGGATGGGATCCACCGACGAACTATATCACTAATTGACGGCTACCGCCATTGCGTTAATAAGAGCCACCAAAATACCTCGAAGCTCTAACCCACGAGAGTGGTACGAGTTGAGAGCGTTCGAACCACAAGAGTGGTGAGAACTTTGTACATCCTTAATGCACGTATCGTATGCGCCTATTGTTAGAGCGGGCTTAATGTGATACGTTAGATTCATGATGCCCAGACGCATGAATTCACTTTCTAGATGCTACAATCCCCCAATAAAACCAATGCAACGTAAGAGTCCTAGCCTAGCGTCGACATCCGACGGTCCTAGTGGCGAGTCCTAAGGCCTTAGTCTTTTTATATTTTATTCTTTATTATTGTGTGGAATCCCTCGTTTGCGATATCGAGTGACACGACTTTCACATCCATCATCATCACGACACTCCACAATCCACATCCACCAATAAACCTGCAAGTCTAACTCAACCTAGGAGTAGATATGTAGTATAGCACCGATTCCCCGTGTTCGATACCCGCTTGCCACTATACCGTGCGCTTGCGGTAAATGACATCGTTTCGTAGTTAGTTCCAGGTCGATCAAGTTTATGGCGCCATTGCCGAGGATTTATCTCCGTGTAATTTGCGCCATAACTAGATTGCTCTAGAGTTGATTCCGGCTCGATCAAGTTTATGACGCCGTTGCTGGGAATTTATCTCCGTCTAATTCACGCCATAACTAGGTCGCTCTAGAGTTGATTCCGGCTCGATCAAGTTTATGGCATGAGTGGGGGTGTGGCCATGTGAATTTCTCACATGTGTGTTTGCCCGTGGATGAGGGTGTGAAGCATAAAACTTGTCATATGTAGGAGCAACATGTGTAGGTGCTCTTCTACGTGTTTGGGTGCGTATGTACATATACACATATCCCTTCTTTGGTTGTCTACCCTTGGTGGGTTTCTTTCCAAAAAATGGTGTCACCGAAATGGTGCTAGTCTTGGTAGACATAATACCCAAGAGTTTTGATGCTCCACTTTTGGATGCATCGGAGGATGACCTTAAAAAATTAATAGTAGCTCCACTATAAGAAGTATGATAAGTGGAAGCATTATCCTTAGAGTATTCAAGTCCTCTGTGGTAATTTGCGGGAAGTTGGTTTTCTAAAATTGTGTTCAATTTCTCCTTCCCTTTGTTGAATCTATCAACATTGTAGGACATGAGCTCATATTTCTTCACAAGTGAAGAAAGATTAGTATCTGTTAAGGCCAAAAATGATCGAAACAATTGAGTTGCTGACGTGGACCCTTTCCTGCTGAGTCAGAGCCTCGTCAGCCGGTTGAGTGGTACCCTAGGTTGGAAGAACTAGGGTCATGGATGGATGGTAGTTGTCTTGTGATGCTCGATCGACCCATGATCGGTCCGTATGTCGATCGATCGAGGCAGAGAAGCTCAGGAGCGACCCTTATGTAGGATCAAGACTCATAGATCTATACCACAAGGAAGCATCTTGGGGTCGAATCTGGTTCCCAACCCAAATCCCCTCCGATGCTTAAGTTAGAACGGAACTTAAGAGAGGGAGAGAGTTAGGAGCAGTTGAGATCGAACCACGGAGGTTCGTCTCAGATCTGACGTCACAAGATCTTTTGTAGAAGAAATATAAGTTGGAGAATGTAAAGTCTGAGTATTAGATCTTGTAGCTTGGGAGTTGGAGCCTCATGTATTTATAGACCGCCTGGGTCTTTTCAGTGACGTTGGAGGGATAATGGTCACCAATTATGGTGCTATGATCTCCCCCTTCAATAGGAGTAATAGTAGCCCATGTTCTTGCTATTTATGAGCTCACCTTCAATCCCATGTTCAATGGGTGGGAGTGCAATGGGCGACTGGTAGGTGGGCCTTGACTAAGTCGGTATCAGGCTTCCCGCATGGGCTCTTTAGTCACTCGTCGGACGAGTCATCTCAAGTGCCAGCCCAATGATTCAACAATGGCCACCGTCGATCGACCTCAGAAAGTTTTCCTGCTGGGGTCAAGCGACGTTACATCGCATTAATGTGGCACGACAGTCGATGAATTAATACTCAAGTTCTAGGCACCAAAACGCCTTCTTTGCTGATTTGGATGATTCACCGGTTTGAAATCCAAGTTGCTTAGAACCTCGGATCTTTGACACGTGTCTCATCATGCCGCTGTTGTTTAGTCGATATAAGACGGTTCCAGAGTGGAATTTCGAAGCTATCGTCTTCATCGTTCCTGATTCGGATGTCCTCCTTTTGAAAAATGGCTTCATCATCTGCCCCTACTTCTGGAAGGAGTTTGGTTACCATCATGCAGAAGAACAAAGAGGGGGTCATAGAGCCTGGTCTGATCGCCAATCTGAGATCCAAAGTTGGAGTCGATCAGATCCCTAAACTTCATAGAAAATATGTCTGACTGGACTATTAGATTCAGTTGTCGGGGAGGGATGAAAGGGTTCATCGTCCAGGCGATCGAGAAGTTGGGGTTTGCGTCAAATCCTTCGAACGAGGGTTTCGATTCCCCATGCATCCCTTCATGCATTATTTTCTGAGCACCTTGAACCTTTCTCTTTGCCAGCTGATGCCAAATGCCATAGAGGCATTGGTTGGTTTCATTGCTATGTGTGTGATTAAGAAAGTCGAACTGTCGCTAGGATTTTTCAATTACTTATTCTCGATTCATCCTCTCAAGAGTTTGGGCTGGTATATGGTAATGTCCCGCCGAGGTAGGAAGCTATTTGATGATCTCCCTTCCTCGAATTCCAACTGGAAACATGAGTTCGTGTTTGTGGTGTTCCAAGGCGAGGCAAGTTTTTGCACTAGATGGAGTGTCCCTGACTTGGGTCTCGCCGAGGACAAGCCTTTGTCTAGTGTGGAGAAGGAAGCTGCTGATGCCTTATTGATCCTGACGGAGAATGTAAGGAAGACGAAGTGGTTGTGGTCCGACTTGGTGCTGCGCCGGACCATATGGACGAAAGGTCGATTCAATCTTGCCCATCAACTGTTCGATCTTCGTTCTTTGCCTTAACATGTTTTTCTTCTGCAGGTATGGTCGGTCTGGAGTACTAGGTGGACCTCGCACTGAGGGAAGGGGTCAAGGCTTCTATCAAGGAATCTGAGGAGAGCATGTTATCTCCTTGAGTGCCTTCTGTAGCAGAAGGAATGGCTCGGTCATCCAAGGAATTACCCATTGTCGTTGATGGGGCTATCAGCTGGTTCGCCCCCCACGGAAGAAAAAGGAGAAGCCCACCACCAAATTTGAGGTGGTTCCTGTTGAGGGAAATAAGAAAAGGTGGCGACTTCGCCTTAGTGACTCGGAGCCATCTGGGTCGACTGAAGCTGTGGAGCAGCCTGGGCATTCGGACAAGAGTCATTTGCTTGGCGAGACACACATTCTCGAGCAGGAGCAGGGACTTCTAGAGGGAGATTCAAGCGTGACTCGGGCCCCTCCGAAGCCCCTTCTGCATGAGGATTCCTGGCCTTGGGGGGCTTGTTCCCTCCAGTGTCTCTGTCTGAGGACATTCCCGATGAATTCAGACCAATTTTGCTGGAGAGTCGATCGCCTCAGGCTCCATTTGATTGTCCCACAAAGGAACTCATTCAAATGGAGTTTCCAAAGAAGAGAGACGATTCGCTCTTCTGGAGTGCGGGACCGCCTCTCGGATTGCCAAAAACACGACCCTTCCGCGGGATAGGGCCGTTGTGGAGAAGGTCGATTATGAGAGGCTCGCATCGATGGCTGTCCATGCGAATGTCCAGGTAACTACTGTGCCAGCCTCCTTTATAGGTGATGCAAGCATGTATGTTGACCATCGTGCCTTGTTTACAGGCTCGCGTGGCCACGGCTGCACTACCTCGACACGTGTCAGTGGTGGTTAATCATGAAGTCACCCTGGGGGCTGTTAAGATGGCTGTGGAGAAGTCTCAGGCTGAGCTGGATAGCGTGGGGCTTCTATGCAAATTGAAACTAAACCACATTCAGCAGCTCGAGCATGAGTTACGTGAGTCTCGCAAGAGGGAAGCTAATCAAGCCACCTCGAGGGAGCGAGTGGATAAAGCTCTGCTAGAGGAGAAAGACAGTGCTGAGGCCATAGCGAAGAGGGTGGTCCAAGAATTCAAGGATTCATTACCCGATTTCAACGAGCTGTACACGCAAGGCTATGAACGATGTCGATCGAAAGTGAAGGACCGATTCCCTGGCATCGTCGCTGAGATCGACTAGATCCCTGTGCTGTTCCCGGATATTGATGACGATGATCTAAGTCAGGGCATGGGGGAGGTCGCTCCTACTGGCGAAGTTGTCATCACGACTGACGTGCACCCCGGCTTGCTATCCGCAAATGGCCGGGGACCCACGTGGGGGTTTAGAAATTTGTAACCGCATGCGCACGGTGTTGTAGTGTGGCTTGGGGGTCGAACACAGGGAGGCGAGGTTGTGCTTGAGTCAAGTAGGATCTAAATCACCCCGGGGGTGAGCTAGCCCGAATCGGTGGATGGTTGTCACGGAAAGGAATAAAGGGTATGAACAATACGAAAATAAACCCGGGACTTTGGTTTCCACTCCGACGAGTGACTCTCGCCGATACGGCCTACAGGTATGGATAGCGATCGGAATTAGGGTCTAATGGTGGGACGTTGCCTCTGAAAGTGGTACCGGCATCCCATGGGCCCGATATTCCGGTCGGTGCCCAGGATGATGCACCGGACTTCCCGGATTCGATCAGTGGGCACTCCCGTGTCCATTAACACTGATCGATTCCGGGAGCACTAAGCTCGCAATGATAACTCCCAACGTCTCATCCTGCCGCTCCCGCGTGCTAGGATTCGACGTCTACGCTATGGGTGTGAGCTATGGCTAGGGAGTCAACCGCCAAGTTTATTCCCCCTTGGCCCAACGGTCAAAGGCGGTCTTTTTCCCGCTGATGACAATGAAACACCCCGCGTAACCGTTAGATTCCTAATCCCTATCGATTTCCTAACCATATGGTTGCATCGGGAAGAGCCCCCGAAGGGGTTTCCACCAAAATCCCAGATTTGGGAACTACTCACAAAAATCCATTAAAGAGTAACAATTACAGCCGTCACAATAGGAGAAAACAGTAAAAAACTAGCAGCTCCCCGTTTCTGGAACCCTAGGGGTTCTATTTATAGACTCTCGCATCACCCGATCGGTTGACAAGTCAACCGATCGGTTGATCTGTTACAAAATAATAACAGAAAACGGCGAGCTTTCACCCGGTCATATGAACCGGTCGGGTGAGTTCTTGAGTGACCGGTTGGATCTTAGCGCCGTCGGGTGAAACGATCGGTTTGGTGCCTGTGTCTTCAGCTCCTCATCTTCAGCTACAGATGAACCGATCGGGTGAGAGTCACCCGATCGGTTGACATTTTGCTCGAAAAGACAGAGAACAGGCCCCCGCTGAACCGGTTTGTGAACCGGTCGGGTGACTTCCATGTGAGCTCCGGCTGAGACCGGGTGGTGCACGCGTGCATCACCCGATCGGTTGGAGATGACCAACCGACCGGGTGAGGGGCTGAAAGATGAATTCTTCGACGTTTGACCCCCTGGATCACGCGTGACTCCTCCCGTTGCTCCGGGGACTTGAGATATCGTCGTTAAACGTCCACTACACGGTCAATCTCCTGCAAACATGGATAACCAAAGAAAAGTGAAAGAAAACGAGAAAATACAAGAAAACGAATAAAAGACGGCGGAAAAACACGGAGAAACACAAAAGAGAACGTGCGTGAATATATGAAATATAAACGCATGTCAAAATCCCACAAGCTGAACTCTTCCTCGTCCTCGAGGAAGACGAGCGAGAGTAGGAGCTCGGAGGGAAAAATAGAGAGGAAGAAAGAAAAAGGAAAACTCCATATCCTAGATCGTCCGTCAGAGCCAACAAAAATCAAAAACGACACACCGAGCAAGCAAACGTCAAATCACACCACCAAACCTAGGAAAACGAGTCCAAATAAGTGTCGTGGGCCCACGCGGTGAAGCGCGAGTGAGTGCGGTCGTGTGCTAGCAAATGGTGTCGCTTTCTACAATGTGCTATGAGCTCATATACGCAAATCCAGGAAATGACCCAAATACCGATTCGAATTTGAAATTTGCGGTGAATATTAGTTCAAGCATGCATGAGAAGAGTAAGAATAGAAGCGTATCATGCATCGGGGACTCCACAACTAGGGTTAAGGAAATCACGCCACTATAGCCTAGATACTAGCTAAAAAGTTCCTAAGCCAAGTGTATTCGATAACGATGGGGGTTGAGATGATGTGGAGTAGAACACTCGGTGGAAATTCTCACCTTCCCTTTATTCTCGGTAAGTAGGAAAAAATATTCACACGGGAATTTTTTGGGTTTTGGGCATTTGTATTTTTTTTTGTTTTTTGGCTATACAAAATTTTTCTTTTCTTCTCTTTTTGGGTTTTTCTTTTCCTTTTTTCTATTTTTTTTTGGATTTTTGGGTTTTTGGCTATACACATGTGCACTCTCCCAAGTGGGCGAACGGTACACGACGAGGGGATTTGCACCAAGTAAAACAAAAAAGAAGTCGAAATCTAAACAATTGGGTAAAGGAAACTATTCTCGCTAAATAGAGCATAGGCTAAATGGGTTATACTAGTCCTTAATTGTGGAATCCCGACGCATGCGAATTGAAATATACGATATAAATATAGCATGCATATAGTAGAAACAGATACCACATATTCAAATCGAAGCATGATAATCTAGGGGTCATTCCTGGACAGGTATATAAAATAAAATCACCAAGTAGAAGCACATCAAATAGCTAGTCACGACGCACGACTCACAAAAAAGCTAAGTGGACCCACGATGCGTGGAATGCAAGAGGGCTCGAAATCCTAGGGTTAGTGAGTGTGATTATCGATGCAATGCTAGGTGTGTGTGATTTTTTGGCGATTCATCATAGGATTCATCTCTAGGAGAAAGAGCTAAAAAGAAGAGAAGAAAAAATAAAAACACGATGAAAACGACACAAAAAACGAAAAAGAAGGACTCAAACGACGCACACAGTGCGACTCCCCCAAGCTGAAGTTTGCATTGCCCTCAATGCAATATGAGTGAGTACGGGAGGGCAATGAAGATGGGGGGAATACGCACCGACACAAAAAGAAATGAAAAAGAGGAAAACACAGAGATGATACTTAAAATAAAGAAAGATCAAAATCGAAAATCAACAACACGAAAATAAAAATAAAACAACACGACATGACACTCAAAAAGTGAAAAACAAGCACACACACAAAAATGAGAAAAACAAACAAAACACGACAGCACACCAAAATAGACGTCCCCCAAGCTAGACATGACAGTGCTAGCGAAATGATATGATCAGTGAAATGCAGAGATATGCAAGGGGGGTCAAAAACAAATAAGGTGAAATCAGTAAGCAGGAGAAGGAGAGTCCTCGTCCTCCTCAGAAGAGGGTGTGGATGGGTGGTCGGGGGAGGCTGGGGGTGTGCGGAGAAGTAGGGAACGAGGCGGAGGAATAGGGGCAGCGGTGGTGTGAACGATGGGAGGAGTGTCGGTGGAGGTGGGTGGTGGTGGTAGGAAGGCGATCAAGGCGGTGGTGAGAGGAATAGAAATGGAGGAAGAAGATGCGGTGGTGACGGTAGTGGGAGGTGGTGGGAGGGATCTGGAGCGCACCGGCATTTTCCTCCGGCGCACGTATACAGTGATGGAGGAGGAGGGAGGAGGTAGCGTGGGTGTGATGGAAGTGGTCGGGAGGGGCGAAGTGGATGCCGGGACGGGAATAGATGAGGGAGGAGAAGAATGTGGTGAGGGAGGTGATGGATGTGGGGACGTGTGTGAGGGTGGAGGAGAAGATCGCCGAGGTGGTGAAGGTGGAGGTGGTCCATGGATATGAGTGAGAAGGCGAAGAATGGCGGCCACGTTCCTCTCAAGTGCGAGGAAACGTGGGTGAGTAAGAAAAGAGGATGGTGATGGGTCTGAGGAAGCAGAGGACATGGCGAGCTCACGAAGGGCAGCGACCTCCCTCTCAAGACCTAGACGGGCAGAGACCTGACGGCGACCAAAAGATGAGGACTGCCGTGAGGCAGAAGTGGTGCCGGCAGGTAAGGTCGAAGTGGTGCCGACGGGTAAGGTCGAAGTGGTGCTGGCGGCAGTGGTCATGCCGGCACGGGAGACAAGGCCAGAAATGGCCGCAAAGAGGTGCTCAGACGTGATCGGTCCCGGAGCAGAAACAGGACGACTCGGGCCAGCCCCTACATCTCCCCGAGACGCAGGGATATCCTGCTCGCCTAAGTGGGCGACAGGGGACGGTGGTCTGCGTGCGTCTGCGGGAAGGAAAGGAAGGTTCAACCCCGCTAGGAAGTCGGGATCAGGTGGGAAGGTCCAATCTCCCACAAGAGGAATAGTCATGCGAGCGGGGTTGGGGAGAATGGTGTAAGGGGCTGGGGGTGGCCATAATTGAAGATGAAGCGGCCATCTGAGTGGGGTCAATCATGTGAATGTGCCGCAGGACATCAATATCTAGCTGTGAGGGTCCTGCGGCAGCGGGATGATTATTGGGGATGGGAATATTAAAATGGGGGTAAGAGCAGATGATAGATATGATGCCCCCACAACAAAACTTCCCCTTACCGGCCCGGCTGATCTCGAGTAGCTTGTAAACAAGCCAATCGCCGCCATGGATGGGGACGGTAGGGGCCCTGAAGCTAATTCCATCATCGTCCCGGACAAAAGGGAAAGTCATGGCCCAAAGGATAAAAAGGTCAGGGATAGTCACGGTGCCGGACTCGTCCCTAGGAAAGAATGCAGATGAAATGATCATGTGGGCCAAACGAAACACGGGATGAATGATGGAGGAGGCCTTGGCCCTTCCTCGGGGATAGTCATGGAACATTGTGAGGCGGAACCAGAATTGATCGACATCAAACTCGGGCGTGTACCCGTAGTGTCGGATGGAATCATCCCCAAGATTGGGGAAACCAAATATATCGTTAATCGTGTTCAGATTTGTGGTGACACTCCTGTTACGTACCCTGAATTTAATGATCGACCCGGACTCCCAAACAAGTGTAGAGAGGAATTCGAGGGTGAGTGTCAGGTAGGATATGGCAGAAGCATTAAGGAAGGCCAACCATCCTAAGTTAGCGAAAAGAGATTCGACCTTGGTGTAGACACCGAGATCGACAAGTGTTTGTGTGTGCGGGAACTTAGTAGATAGATGCCCCCGAGCATCGAGCCTACGGTAAAAATCCTTGTGCTCCTGGTTCCTAAAGATATACCCATGCGGGCCCAACATTGGGTCCACAGGGGGGATAACAGGCGGGGGAGGGCCAAGTGTCAGTGCTCGTATGTGGGAAGGGGGACGTGTTTGTTTACGTCTCTTTCGAGACGGTTCCTCCTCCCGCATAATTCCCTTACCCTTGTCCTTATCCTTAGCCATGTGTGAGTGTGCGTGTAAGAATGAGTGCAAAAAGTAATGGATGCACACTAACACAAGCAAAACGAGCAAGCACAATTTATAGGGCAAATATAGAAATATGAGCTTAGGAGCGAGTGTACCCAAGTGCAATGGCGAAGCTTGCTCGTAGATGTCCCCACACTGTGCAATGAGAGTGTCGTGGAGCCGCGGCGTCTCTTTCAGCTAGAATTTTTGAAATGGGGTTGTTTGGGGGGAATTAGGTCAGAAAATCGAAGTGAAAGGAGAGAGAGGGTGAAGATGATGGAGGGATTGATGGAGGAGGTGGAGAGAAGGAGCAATGGAGGAGTAGAGGACGTGGGGGAGTGAGAATCGGCCGTTGGGGAGGAGAGGCAGGCGAAACGACGACGATTTTGGTGATCGGGCGAAGATGAAAACAAACGGGTGGTCGGGGGGTTTATATAGGGTTTTAAGTCGAACCGATCGGGTGACTTGTCACCCGATCGGTTGACGGTTAGGTCGAAATTTCTTGCCGAAGAATTGCTACAGGCGAACCGGTCGGTTGGCTTGTCAACCGATCGGTTGGCTTGTCAACCGATCGGTTGGCCGCTCCACTCATTTTCTTGAGAATTGTGGGTTGCTCACCCGGTCGCGTCAACCGATCGCGCTAGAACTCAACCGATCGGTTGATATTCCCCAAAATTTCCCAAGAGTTCTCCCCAGCTCACCCGGTCTGTCACCCGGTCTCCTCATTCTTCAACCGATCGGTTCATCTGGGGACAGATCTCGGCTTGTATCTGATACATCCCAACCGATCGGGTGAGGTATCACCCGATCGGTTGGGGCTTTGTTTCCTGCAAAAATCCACAGATTGTCTAAGTCCCTGAACGGATGTTCTCGCGGCTGATTTTATTTATAAAAGTAGATAAAATAAAGTCAAAAATAACGCTAAAAATGGGGAAAAAGTTTAGAACATGGGTTGCCTCCCATGAAGCGCACTTGTTTAACGTCGTTGGCTCGACGCCCGCAAGAGATGTTCACGGTGGTTGATACGGGTGATGCCCGAAGTTCGGCATCTCTTCTTCATTGGAGCTGAAGGCCTTTGGAGTAGTCAGCGGCTGGAGAAATATTTGCTCGACCACCCTCTTCTTGTCTTTGGGATCAGGGGGTTTTTCTTTCGTATTGGCGCTTCCCGCCATCTTCTTTAGGATCCGGACCTCGTCTTTAGTGAGGTCCATGGGCTCTTTGCCCGTTCTCCTCGCAGGAGGAGTCTTGGGGAACCAGGGAGGGGTCGTTCTTGCTGCACTCGCTTTCCCAGCAGCATCTTTGTTCTTGGGGCCGTCTCCATCCTCTGAATCCCCTAAGTCATCGGGGGGGTTTCTTAAGAGAATCTCCCAGGAGCTCTCTTCAGCAGCCTTTTCTTCTTCTACCTCAAGCAAATTACACCGAGGGTCATCTGGGGGATCGGGATACTTCATGGATAACCCCAGATCAAACTCAACTTTTTCTCCGCTGACGTTTAAAGAGAGTTTTCCGTTCTTCACATCTATCAAAACGCCAGCAGTGGCCATGAAAGGCCGTCCCAGGATGATGGGGGTGTGTGCGTCTTCAGGCATGTCCATGACTACGAAGTCCACTGGCACATGCACCCCTGTTACATTAACGGGGAGGTCATCCACAATTCCCACCGGATATTTGACCGACCGGTCAGCTAGTTGTAGGGTCATACCGGTGGGCTCCAAATCACCCATTCCTATCCATCTATACATCGACAAGGGCATCAAACTTACACTCGCTCCGAGATCGACGAGTGCACGATGAATCTTTACTGCCCCGATCGTGCAAGGAATTGAGAAGCTCCCCGGGTCCTTAAGTTTCGGTGGATTTGCCCTCTGGATGAGAGCGCTACATTCCGCCGTCAACACTACTTTCTCCTTTCTAGACCCTCTAGTCACCAAATCTTTTAGGAATTTCGCGTAGGAGGGGATTGTTTCGATTGCTTCTAAGAAGGGGATTTGCAGGCTCAGGTCCTTTACCATGGCGAAGAACTTGCCATATTTCTCATCAATTTTGGCCTGAGCTAACCGTTGTGGAAATGGCACAACGGGTTTGAACACTTTAGGGCTCCCTTCCTCCTTCTTCTCCTTCTCTTCTTCAGAGACTCCCTCCGGAGTCATAGGATTTGATGACGAGGCACCGGCGTCGTTTGATTTTTCGATCGGCCGCTCAGCGACCAACGGTGCTTCCGGTCTGTTAGGGGGCACTCTGGTAGGAATTTGTGTCCCGCTTCTCAGAACGATAGCGGACACATTTGCATGCTCGTGCACGAGTGCCGATGTTTGGGTTGCTCTGTAACAACTGCTTTTCATGTATCTGGATTTAATATAATATAATATAGGTTTTGGAGGATTTTCTCCTCTTGTGTGGTTTTCGTCTCCGTAGATTTCATTTTCGATCGATTCGTCGTATTTTCTCGTTTCTTCCGTAGGATCATCGATTTCGAAGTATGTCACTCGTGACGGACTTCATAACGGTCATATCTAACTATTAGATCAAGCCTAGGAGTCTTAGGAATCGATCCCGGGGCCCCGCGCTCCGTATCGGTACTTTTTGTGATCATTAGCCGGTGTAAGAAGGGCCACCGACCGACTAGATGACGATCCAGTCGGTCGGCAATCCTTCTTGGACCGACTAGTTGGCTTTCTAAATTTCTCAGGAGTTACTGTTTATCGTTAGTCAGTCTGAGAACGTTGGTTGACCGACTAGGTTGCAAACTAGTCGGTCAGCAATGCTTCTTTAACCGACTAACACATCATCTTAATTTTAGTTGAGTTACTGTTTACTCTTAGTCGGTCTAAGAACGTTCATCGACCGACTAGATGCTAAACTAGTCGGTCAGTATTTGTTCATGGACTGACTAACTCTAAATCCTATTTTCGTTCAGGAGTTACTGTTTGCACTTAGTCGGTCTGCGTTGGACGACCGACCGACTAGTTGCCAAACTAGTCGGTCAGTGGTTGCTCTTTGACCGACTATCAGTGTTAAAACCCTAATTTCTGGGCAGCCGCCAGCCCATCCTATTTAAACCCAACCCAATCGTTTTCTTCTTCCCCAACACGACCCAAAACCCTAAAATCTTCCCCCTTGAGCCCCCATCTTCCTCCAAGCTTCATTCCTTCATTCCAAGCCCTAGAATCATCATCCAAACCATCCATCCACTCTATCTACCTCTCATCTTCCTCAAAATCTCACCAAATCCATCAAAATCCCCAAATCCCCCAAAACGCTAATTCTCCCAAACTTCTCCAATCTTTTCCAGATCTGATCCTAGGGTTCTCCGGAGTGTTTCTTCCGTTTCCTCTCGGTAAGAAATCGATTCCTCTATGTTTTCATAGCCTATTGGTATTTTTATGAAACCCTAATAAAATTTCATGTTGTTTGATGATTGCTCCCCCAAAACAGCGATTTCCCCATAGACTGGCATCCGTGTGACGAAGTGGTCGTCATCCCCGGTGCTAGGCAAGTGAAACTTGCATCTCTTGATTTGGGCCATGTCTTAGGCCGTTTACCTTGCTTTAGCGTAAAAGAGACTAGACGGTGAAAGGATAGCCGTTTAGACGCCATTGACCTAGCTTGACAACGAAGCTTGGTCCGTCACCCTCATCATGCTTGTATGTCACGTTTATTTTCCCTTAACGGTACGCGTATTAAATGTTCATGTCATCCATGCATCCTTAACTGCTATTGCATTTTGCCTGTCATGTTTAATTTAAATGAACGGTACGCGAATATCTGTTCATGTCATTGCATTTTGCCTGTCACGTTTAAATACAATTAACGGTACGCGTATTAACTGCTCATGTCATTGCATGCTTGAATACTCATCGTGATTGCGTAGCTTGCTACATACTTGTACTATCGTTCCGGCTAGGCCCCCACCTTGCGTGGGCACAATCCTATGCCACTTGCACTTTCTGGCTCGTGCTCCAGAAGACGAGATTAACACAGCCTGCGGGCAATAGGGCACTCGTTGAGTGACCCCTTGTACTTGATACTTGAACACAGCCTGCGGGCAATAGGGCACTCGTCGAGTGATCCCTTGTACTTTACTTGTTACTTGACATTACATGTCACCCCTACCACTTGATACTTGCCACTTGTACTCTCCTTTACCTTACTTGTTACCACCGTACTTTACTTGCCATGCACCATGTTTTAATTGCTAGGTTGCTAGCTTACCATTATTCCCGTTTCCTTGCACAAGTCTTTCGACTTGCTGACATGTGCCCCTTTACTCTTTTGGGTGACACATGTTAGAGCCCGAGCCTGAGTTACTTACTTAGGACGAGGTGTTTGCTGACGCCGAGCCCGAGCTTGTGTTTGACGGGGAGTACGTGGACACTGGGGACCAGTCCTAGTGTCTTCGTTGTGTTTTACTTTGTTAAACAGTTGTTTTGTTATCGGTGCGTAGCACCTATACTTTGTTGTTGTTGTTGCTTTTTGTTGGCCTTGTTCTGGGCCTTTAGACTCTTCTCTTTTAGCCTGGTGGCTTTTCTGGATGTTGGACTTATTTTCTTGTTGGACAATTTATGAGATGTGAGATTTTATTTCAGTCTCTCCTTGTGTTATTATTGTTATTCCGTTGTGGTTACAGGGACCTGCTTATGTATTATTTGACGCTTATCGGGTTTGGGGCTTCACAGCTCCACTCTCGTGCGGACCTTCTCACGTCTCGCCTCCATTTTAGGGAAGCGGGTCGTGACAGGTTTTGTTGGTGGCCCATGCAGGTCCTTCTGTAACTGCGATTTTTGGAATAGCGATAATAATATTAGAATGTCCAATAAACTAAGTTCGACGTCCGAGTCATAAGCTATGAGTCTAATCTGATTCGTTTTCTGTGTCGCTAGATGGCAGGAAGACGTTTCACCCGTGGTGGGGGAAGTGGCACGATCCCTCATGATGAGGAGCCTGAGCGGGAACCCACCAGTGGTGAGATGATGCGGATGATGCTCCAGATGATGCAAGTGCAGCAGGGCGTGCTTCTGCAAGTCCAGAATGCTCCACTTGCTCGAGCTGCCCGGGCTCTTCCGGATGCCCCTCGCTCTGAGCCGGGAGCGAAGCAATTTCGGGAGCTGGGTCCCGCATATTTTGATGGATCTGAGGGTCCTCTGGCTGCCGACGAGTGGATAAGGAACATTGAGGATAACCTGACGATGGCGAAGATTAACCCGGCTGGATGGGTTGATTTGGCTAAGAGGCAGCTGAAGGACAACGCCAGGAATTGGTGGGATGTTGAAGAGAAGATGCTGGTGGAGCCGATCGTCTGGGCCACCTTCAAGTCCAGATTCGATGGAGAGTTCTTCCCGAAAGCTGCTCGGCAGGTGATGCTGCAGCGCTTTATAGATCTGAAGCAGGGGGGCTTGTCGGTGGATCAGTACCACCAGGAGTTCACGAGGCTCAGTCGGTTTGCACCTAAGATGGTGCAGGATGCCGATGAGAAAGCTCAGCGATTTCTTCAGGGACTTGTCTTGGAGCTTCAGAGCTTTGTGACCTCTTCTGACCTGGAGTCATATCAGAAGGTTCTGGTTGCTGCGAGGCGGCAAGAGTTGAATTTGAATCAGAGGAAGGGACATGTTTCCGGAGCTGGGAAGAGGCCTATGGAGCAGGCCAGGGCGGTGGTTAGGCCTGGTTTCAAGCCTAGTCATCCGGTGCAGTTCAAGAGGCCAGGAGGGCCTATCCTGAAGACTTGCCATTTCTGTGGCAAGACTGGACACCTCAGGGATCAGTGTAGGAGGTTTCTAGGACAGTGCATTGTCTGCAGAGATCCTGCCCACACCATCCAGGAGTGTCCGAAGTCGAGACAGCCTTGGCGGGCTCCTATTGCAGCACAGCCGTTGCAGCAGCGAGCTCCTGTGCCCGTTGGACGTGGAGCGCCTCTTGTTCCACAGAGACAGGCCTTTCGGCAGGCTGTTCCGCCGAGAGGGCAGGCCTTTCTGATGACTGAGGAGGAGAGCATGGTCGTGGATGAGGTTATTGCAGGTAACGCTCATTCTAGCTATTTATCTTCCTTAGTTAGTTTGATTTTTGATTATATTGGTTGCTTGCTCATGATTGTTGCTAGACTAGGATTTGATTGTTAATTGCTTGTTAGGTGTGGTTTTGGTTTGCATGTTTCCTGCACGAGTCCTCTTTGACTCTGGTGCATCGATGTGCATTTTGGCCCGGAGCTTCGTGGAGAAGCATTCCTTGTCGACGTCCCCTCTTCCTAAGAGTTGGAATATCGTCACAGGGAACGGTGTAGTCTCGGTGCATCGTGGGTGCAATTCTTGCTCGTTGGTGGTCTGTGGACATGAGCTTTTCGCTGATTTCATTGTCCACGACATCATCAACTATGATGCAGTTCTTGGGATGGACTGGCTTGCGAGCTTCTATGCTACGATCGACTGTCGGAGGAAGAAGGTGGTGTTCGAGATTTCTGGACATCCAGTATTTGAGTTCAGTCGTGGTAGCAGTTCGCTTGGTCCTGTCAGATTTCGGGCCAGGCCGGTGGAGGCTGTGGCTATGCAGATGGAGCTGGAGTGGCCAGCTGTGGTGCGAGATTTTGGCGACGTCTTCCCCGAGGAGATGTCTGGTTTGCCGCCTGATCGGGCTTTGGAATTTTCTATCGATCTTGTCCCAGGTGCGCAGCCGATTTCAAAGGCGTCGTATCGTATGGCACCTGCAGAGTTGGAAGAGTTGGGGAAGCAGTTGGATGAGCTTTTGCACAAGGGTTATATTAATCCTAGCGTGTCTCCGTGGGGAGCACCGGTGTTACTGGTGAAGAAGAAGGATGGTTCGCGTCGCATGTGCGTGGACTATCAGGAGTTGAATGCGGTGACCATTAAGAATAAATATCCGTTGCCTAGCATCGATGATATTTTTGATCAGCTTGGAGGTTCGAGGGTGTTTTCTAAATTGGATCTGAGGAGTGGTTACCATCAGTTGAAGGTGAAGCAGGATGATGTTCCGAAGACAGCGTTCAGGACGAAGTATGGACACTATGAGTTCGTGGTTATGCCTTTCGGCGTAACTAACGCGCCCGCAGTTTTCATGAATCTGATGAACCTGATTTTCTACGACTTTTTGGATAAGTTTGTCGTTATCTTTATTGACGACATTCTGATCTATTCGAAGTCGGAGGAAGAGCATGCCTCGCACTTAAGGACGGTGTTGGAGATTTTGAGGAAGCATCGTTTGTATGCTAAGTTTTCGAAGTGCGAGTTTTGGCTGGATAGAGTTGCTTTTCTCGGGCATTTGGTGACTGGAGATGGTATTTCAGTGGATCCCGAGAAGATTCGGGCCATCAGAGAGTGGCCTGTTCCGTCGTCTGCGTCTGAGATTCGGAGTTTCCTTGGACTTGCTGGTTATTATCGGCGATTCATTAAGGACTTTTCTCGTATTGCTGAGCCGATGACCAGGTTGACGCGGAAGGATGTTGCTTTTGTTTGGTCGGGTAATTGTGAGAGTGCTTTTGGTGTTCTGAAGGAGAGGTTGACGACTGCCCCTATTCTTGTTGTGCCTGATCCAGCGGTGGATTTGAGATCTTTTGCGATGCTTCTGGCAAGGGTCTTGGTTGTGTGTTGCATCAGCACGGGCATGTTGTGGCGTATGCGTCTCGTCAGCTTAAGGTTCATGAGAAGAATTATCCAACGCATGATTTGGAGTTGGCTGCCGTTGTGTTTGCTCTTAAGATTTGGAGGCACTTCCTGCTGAGTGAGAAAGTGAAGATTTTCACCGATCACAAAAGCTTGAAGTATATTTTCACTCAGAAAGAGCTCAACATGCGACAGCGTCGATGGTTGGAGCTTATGGCGGATTATGATATTGATTTGCAGTTTCACCCTGGCAAGGTGAATGTGGTTCCGGACGCTTTGAGTAGGCTTCCAGCGGTGATGATTTTGACTTCGCAGTGGATGTTGCAGCAGGATTTTTGTGAGTCGGGTGTGGAGATTGTTCTTCCTGGGGAGGCTTCTTCGTTGATGTGCATGCAGGTACAATCGACGATCGTGGATCGGATTAAGGCTGGCCAGGCTGAGGATCCAAAGCTGGTGAAGATTCGGGAGATGGTGGAAGCCGGTCTGCGGACTGACTTTTTGATTCATGAGGATGGCTCGCTGAGGTTCGGAGCCAGGTTGTGTGTGCCGGCTGGGGATATCAGAGAGGAGCTAATGGTGGAGGCACACAGTTCGCCGTATTCTGTGCATCTTGGTGGCACCAAGATGTACCAGGATCTTCGTCTGAATTATTGGTGGCATGGTATGAAGAGGAGCGTGGCTCGGAGTGTAGCCAAGTGCTTGGTTTGCCAGCAAGTGAAGGCGGAGCACCAGCGTACGGCCGGGTTGCTACAACCGCTCCTGATTCCGGAGTGGAAGTGGCAACACATCACTATGGATTTCGTGACTGGACTACCTTGGAGTCCGAAGCTGAATGACGCGATTTGGGTGATCGTAGATCGATTGACCAAATCTGCACACTTTATTCCGTTCCGAGTGGGACAGTCCACTGAGGCGCTAGCGAGGAGATATATGGAGGTAAAGTTCTTTTACTCTCCGTTTTATTTCCTTTTCCTAGTTTGGATAGTGATGTAACGTGAATCGTGCAGGAAGTTGTGCGACTTCATGGAGTCCCCGTGAGTATCGTGTCTGACAGAGACACGAGGTTCACATCTCAGTTTTGGCAGAGTTTGCAGAAGAGCTTGGGTACGCGTCTGAGTTTCAGCACGGCGTACCATCCGCAGACGGATGGCCAGTCCGAGAGGACGATTCAGATTTTGGAAGACATGCTGAGGGTGTGCATGTTGGATTTCAAGGGTTCGTGGGAGGACCATCTACATCTGGTAGAGTTTTCCTACAACAACAGCTTCCAGGCGAGTATTGGCATGGCGCCTTTCGCCGCTCTTTATGGGAGGAAATGTCGTTTGCCATTGAGTTGGGATGACGTTGGTGATCGGGAGTTGTTGGGACCTGAGATGATCGTGGAGGCCGTGGATATAGTCAGGAATATTCGGGAGAGGTTGAGAATTGCTCATGACCGTTTCAAGCATTGGACGGATGCTAAACGTCGTCCTTTGGAGTTTCAGCCGGGCGACCATGTGTTCTTGAAGATTTCCCTGAATCGTGGTGTGATTCGTTTCGGGAAGCGTGGGAAGTTGAGCCCGCGACACATTGGACCGTTTGACATTTTGGAGAGGGTTGGCGAGGTAGCTTATCGCTTGGCCTTGCCGCCATCTTTGGAAGGAGTTCACAATGTTTTCCATGTGTCGCAGCTTCGTCGATACATTAGCGATCCGTCTCATGCGGTGGATTTTTCGGAGATTACCGTTCGCCCCGATATGACGTATGACCAGCATCCAGTGCAGATTCTGGACATGCGTCAGAAATCGCTTCGGAACAAGATTGTCAATCTTGTGAGGGTGATGTGGCGACACGGTTCACCTGGAGAGTCTACTTGGGAGAATGAGGATGAGATGCGAGAGCGTTTCCCACTTTTGTTTCCGGACTCGTGAGTATTTGGAAATTCCGAGGACGGAATTTTTCTTAAGTTGGGGAGTATGTAACGACTGCTTTTCATGTATCTGGATTTAATATAATATAATATATGTTTTGGAGGATTTTCTCCTCTTGTGTGGTTTTCGTCTCCGTAGATTTCATTTTCGATCGATTCGTCGTATTTTCTCGTTTCTTCCTTAGGATCGTCGATTTCGAAGTATGTCACTCGTGACGGACTTCATAACGGTCGTATCTAACTATTAGATCAAGCCTAGGAGTCTTAGGAATCGATCCCGGGGCCCCGCGCTCCGTATCGGTACTTTTTGTGATCATTAGCCGGTGTAAGAAGGGCCACCGACCGACTAGATGACGATCCAGTCGGTCGGCAATCCTTCTTGGACCGACTAGTTGGCTTTCTAAATTTCTCAGGAGTTACTGTTTATCGTTTGTCGGTCTGAGAACGTTGGTTGACCGACTAGGTTGCAAACTAGTCGGTCATCAATGCTTCTTTAACCGACTAACACATCATCTTAATTTTAGTTGAGTTACTGTTTACTCTTAGTCGGTCTAAGAACGTTCATCGACCGACTAGATGCTAAACTAGTCAGTCAGTATTTGTTCATGGACCGACTAACTCTAAATCCTATTTTCGTTCAGGAGTTACTGTTTGCACTTAGTCGGTCTGCGTTGGACGACCGACCGACTAGTTGCCAAACTAGTCGGTCAGTGGTTGCTCTTTGACCGACTAACCAGTGTTAAAACCCTAATTTCTGGGCAGCCGCCAGCCCATCCTATTTAAACCCAACCCAATCGTTTTCTTCTTCCCCAACACGACCCCAAACCCTAAAATCTTCCCCCTTGAGCCCCCATCTTCCTCCAAGCTTCATTCCTTCATTCCAAGCCCTAGAATCATCATCCAAACCATCCATCCACTCTATCTACCTCTCATCTTCCTCAAAATCTCACCAAATCCATCAAAATCCCCAAATCCCCCAAAACCCTAATTCTCCCAAACTTCTCCAATCTTTTCCAGATCTGATCCTAGGGTTCTCCGGAGTGTTTCTTCCGTTTCCTCTCGGTAAGAAATCGATTCCTCTATGTTTTCATAGCCTATTGGTATTTTTATGAAACCCTAATAAAATTTCATGTTGTTTGATGATTGCTCCCCCAAAACAGCGATTTCCCCATAGACTGGCATCCGTGTGACGAAGTGGTCGTCATCCCCGGTGCTAGGCAAGTGAAACTTGCATCTCTTGATTTGGGCCATGTCTTAGGCCGTTTACCTTGCTTTAGCGTAAAAGAGACTAGACGGTGAAAGGATAGCCGTTTAGACGCCATTGACCTAGCTTGACAACGAAGCTTGGTCCGTCACCCTCATCATGCTTGTATGTCACGTTTATTTTCCCTTAACGGTACGCGTATTAAATGTTCATGTCATCCATGCATCCTTAACTGCTATTGCATTTTGCCTGTCATGTTTAATTTAAATGAACGGTACGCGAATATCTGTTCATGTCATTGCATTTTGCCTGTCACGTTTAAATACAATTAACGGTACGCGTATTAACTGCTCATGTCATTGCATGCTTGAATACTCATCGTGATTGCGTAGCTTGCTACATACTTGTACTATCGTTCCGGCTAGGCCCCCACCTTGCGTGGGCACAATCCTATGCCACTTGCACTTTCTGGCTCGTGCTCCAGAAGACGAGATTAACACAGCCTGTGGGCAATAGGGCACTCGTTGAGTGACCCCTTGTACTTGATACTTGAACACAGCCTGCGGGAAATAGGGCACTCGTCGAGTGATCCCTTGTACTTTACTTGTTACTTGACATTACATGTCACCCCTACCACTTGATATTTGCCACTTGTACTCTCCTTTACCTTACTTGTTACCACCGTACTTTACTTGCCATGCACCATGTTTTAATTGCTAGGTTGCTAGTTTACCATTATTCCCGTTTCCTTGCACAAGTCTTTCGACTTGCTGACATGTGCCCCTTTACTCTTTTGGGTGACCCATGTTAGAGCCCGAGCCTGATTACTTGCTGAGGACGAGGTGTTTGCTGACGCCGAGCCCGAGCTTGTGTTTGACGGGGAGTACGTGGACACTGGGGACCAGTCCTAGTGTCTTCGTTGTGTTTTACTTTGTTAGACAGTTGTTTTGTTATCGGTGCGTAGCACCTATACTTTGTTGTTGTTGTTGCTTTTTGTTGGCCTTGTTCTGGGCCTTTAGACTCTTCTCTTTTAGCTTGGTGGCTTTTCTGGATGTTGGACTTATTTTCTTGTTGGACAATTTATGAGATGTGAGATTTTATTTCAGTCTCTCCTTGTGTTATTATTGTTATTCCGTTGTGGTTACAGGGACCTGCTTATGTATTATTTGACGCTTATCGGGTTTGGGGCTTCACAGCTCCACTCTCGTGCGGACCTTCTCACGTCTCGCCTCCATTTTAGGGAAGCGGGTCGTGACATGCTCCCCTCGGGTTCACCTCCGGTTATGGCGGCAATTGGTTTTGTGACCTTGAAAGGTTCGCCACTTGTAACCCCAGCTGGGTTACTTGGTCCGTGAGGGTCCGCTGACCCATTTCCAGCTTTTGATTGATCTTCTCCTGGTTGGTTATATATTGAGTCAAGAGAGACTCAACCGGAGAGACGACCCTCTGTTGGCCATACTGCTGCTGCTGCTGGATTGGCTGCTGATTCCTGGGGGCATAGAATTGTTGCTGAGGTTGCTGCTGAAATTGTTGCTGCTGAACCTGATTCTGCTGTGGCCTAGCCGGCTGATATGTTTGTTGCTGTGGCTGCTGAGGCGGCGAGGGCTGAAATGGTGGCCGGTAACTGAAGTTTGGGTGGTTCCGGTTGTTTGGAGAGTAGGCCGGGTTGGAATTGGTCCTTGGCGGATACGGCGCATTTCCCGTGGGGTTGTAAAATAGTGCGCTCGCCTGATCCAACGGTGGTGAGATGTCACCACCGTCGAATTCCCCAAAGAATTCGGATTCTACCGCTGAAATTTGCTGTGTACCGGCCCCACCGGCTCCTACCATTAGTGCAGAGATCTGGGTCGAAAGCAAGTCAAACTTGCTTGAAAGTTTGTCGACGTCTTCGACTCTGTGTATACCCCCAGACCTGGGTGTGGCTCTCTCGTCACACCACCGCTCATTGTTGGATGCCATATTTTCTAGAATATGTCTGGCATCTTCCTCACTCCTAGACATGAAGGAACCCCCAGCCGCGGCGTCCATAGAAGATTTCAGGTCATCCCTCAACCCATTGTAGAACAGATTAATAATCTGCCACTTCGGAAGCTCATGGTGAGGGCATCTTCTTTGCATTTCCTTATATCTCGTCCAAGCTTCATGCAAGGACTCGTGGCTGGCCTGGGAGAAGGAGGAGATCTCACTCCTCAACTTCATGGTCTTCCCCGGAGGAAAGAACTTTGTCAGAAAAGCGTTGGGAGCTTCTCCCAGGTATTGAAAGTGTTGGGGTCCTTCCCCCTAAGCCATTGCTTGGCTTTGTCTCGCAAAGAGAAGGGGAACAGCTTCAGACGGATAGCCTCAGTCGTGACACCATTAATCCGGAAGGTGTCACATTTCTCCAAGAAGGAGTCTAGATGCTCGATCGGGCTCTCCATGGGTGCACCCGCAAACTGATCCTGCTGGATCCACGTCACCAAAGACGGCTTTAGCTCAAAGCTTTGGGCTGCAATAGCTGGAGATCGGATGGCGGAAGTCGACTTGATGGATGGCATCGAGTACTCCAACAGGGACTTGTGCGGCGGGGTGTTCTCCTCCATGGATTCGGGATCCTCTCTTCTTCGCTTCTCGGCGGCCAAACACCTAAGGGTGGCGTTAATCTCTGGATCGAGGGGAATCAAGTCGTCAAGACTTCTTGAACTCCTGCGCATGAAAAACAACAAACACCCGTGAAGCGACAAGTGGGAAAGAAACAGATAAAATAAGAAATAAAAATAAGAAAAATAAAAAGGAAAAAGGAGAATGCGAAAATTATCGCGAGGTAGGGATGAGAGCTAGACACGAGGGTTCAAGAGATCCTATAATAACAAACACGTTGCCTCCCCGGCAGCGTCGCCATAAACTTGACGTGCACCCCGGCTTGCTATCCGCAAATGGCCGGGGGACCCGCGTGGGGGTTTAGAAATTTGTAACCGCAAGCGCACGGTGTTGTAGTGTGGCTTGGGGGTCGAACACAGGGAGGCGAGGTTGTGCTTGAGTCAAGTAGGACCTAAATCACCCCGGGGGTGAGCTAGCCCGAATCGGTGGATGGTTGTCACGGAAAGGAATAAAGGGTATGAACAATACGAAAATAAACCCGGGACTTTGGTTTCCACTCCGACGAGTGACTCTCACCGATACGGCCTACAGGTATGGATAGCGATCGGAATTAGGGTCTAATGGTGGGACGTTGTCTCTGAAAGTGGTACCGGCATCCCATGGGCCCGATATTCCGGTCGGTGCCCAGGATGATACACCGGACTTCCCGGATTCGATCAGTGGGCACTCCAGTGTCCATTAACACTGATCGATTCTGGGAGCACTAAGCTCGCAACGATAACTCCCAACGTCTTATCCTGCCGCTCCCGCGTGCTAGGATTCGACGTCTACGCTATGTGTTTGAGCTATGGCTAGGGAGTCAACCGCCAAGTTTATTCCCCCTTGGCCCAACGGTCAAAGGCGATCTTTTTCCCGCCGATGACAATGAAACACCCCGCGTAACCGTTAGATTCCTAATCCCTATCGATTTCCTAACCCTATGGACGCATCGGGAAGAGCCCCCGAAGAGGTTTCCACCAAAATCCCAGATTTGGGAACTACTCACAAAAATCCATTAAAAAGCAATCTAAATAAAAATTAACCGTTGGAATCATAATAAGACAATTGGAATGCGGAAGTAATAGAGTAGATAAGACAATACTAAAATTTGAGAAAGATCTGAAAACTTACAAAAGAGTAACAATTACAGCCGTCACAATAGGAGAAAACAGTAAAAAACTAGCAGCTCCCCGTTTCTGGAACCCTAGGGGTTCTATTTATAGACTCTCGCATCACCCAATCGGTTGACAAGTCAACCGATCGGTTGATCCGTTACAAAATAATAACAGAGGCGAGCTTTCACCCGGTCATATGAACCGGTCGGGTGAGTTCTTGAGTGACCGGTTGGATCTTAGCGCCGTCGGGTGAAACGATCGGTTTGGTGCCCGTGTCTTCAGCTCCTCATCTTCAGCTACAGATGAACCGATCGGGTGAGAGTCACCCGATCGGTTGACATTTTGCTCGAAAAGACAGAGAACAGGCCCCCGCTGAACCGGTCTGTGAACCGGTCGGGTGACTTCCATGTGAGCTCCGGCTGAGACCGGGTGGTGCACAATCGTGCATCACCCGATCGGTTGGAGATGACCAACCGACCGGGTGAGGGGCTGAAAGATGAATCGTTTGACCCCCTGGATCACGAGTGACTCCTCCCGTTGCTCCGGGGACTTGAGATATCGTCGTTAAACATCCCCTACACGGTCAATCTCCTGCAAACATGGATAAACAAAGAAAAGTGAAAGAAAACGAGAAAATACAAGAAAACGAATAAAAGACGGTGGAAAAACACGGAGAAACACAAAAGAGAACGTGCGTGAATATATGAAATATAAACGCACGTCAACGACGGGTGATGACGCGGGCGCTGGTGTTCTGGGAGATCAAGGGCATATCGACTCATTACAGAATCTTTATTCTCTTCTTAACCCGCTAGAATTTTCAAATGTATTGGGAGGGTGATTGAGATACAAATAAGGCCGATTTTGTAATATAAACACACAAAAATTTGGGTTGTATCTCTTTGTTTGTCGTCGTACATACCGTATGGTCGTAATGCCTGATGGCCACTTTCGACGGGTTAAACCCTTGCTGACGATGGTCAGGGTTAAGCTGTTGAAACATGCCAAAAGTTGACCACTTCGTTCCATGGCGAGGGAGTGATCCCCTCGACTTACGGTTGATGACACGAGAGGGTCATTCAGGGGCGAAGGGGTGACTCCTTCGGCTTACAGCTGACGACACGATAGGATCGTTCAGGGGCGAAGGGGTGGCCCCTTCAACTTATGGCTGATGACATAAGAGGGGGTCGTTCAGTGGCAAATGGATGGCCAGTCGACTTACGACTGACGACACGATAGGGTTGTTCAGTGGGGAAGGGGTGGCCCCTTCGACATATGGCTGACGACGTGATAGTGTTATTCAGTGGCAAAGGGGTGGCCCCCTCAACCTATAACTGACGACCCGATAGGGTCGTTCAGTGGGGAAGGGGTGGCCCCTCAACCTATAACTGACGACCCGATAGGGTCGTTCAGTAGGGAAGGGGTGGCCCCCTTCGACTTACGGTTGACGACACGATAGGGTTGTCCAGTGGAGAAAGCATGGCCCCTCGACCTACGACTGACGACATGATAGGGCCTTTCAGTAGCGAAGGGGTAGCCCCTTCGACTTACAGCTGACGACACGATAGGGCAGTTTAATGGCGAAGGGGTGGCCCCTTCAACTTACGGCTGACAACACGATAGTGCCATTCAGTGGCGAAGGGGTGGCCCCTCGACTTACGGCTGATGAAGCGATAGGGTCGTTCAGGGCGAAGGGGTGGCCCCTCAACTTACGGATGACGATGCGATAGGGTCGTTCAGTGGCGAAGGGATGGCCCCTCGACTTACGGCTGACGACACGATATGGTCGTTCAGTGGCGAAGGGGTGGCCCCTTTGACTTATGGCTGACAATGTGATAGGGTCGTTCAGTGGTGAAGGGGTGGCCCCTCGACCTATGGCTGACGACACGATATGGTCGTTCAGTGGTAAAGGGGTGGCCCCTTTGACTTACGGCTGACGACACGATAGTGCCGTTCACTAGCGAAGGGTACCCCTTCCACTTATTGCTGACGACACGGTAGGGTCATTTAGTGGCAAAGGGGTGGCCATTTCGACTTACGGCTGACGACACAGTAAGGTTGTTCAGTGGCAAAGGGGTGACCATTTCGACTTACGGCTGACGACACAAAAGGGTCGTTCAGTGGCGAAGGGGTGGCCCCTTCGCCTTACGACTGACGACACAATAGGGTCATTCAGTGGCGAAGGGGTGGCCCCTTTGACTTACGACTGACGACACGGTAGGGTCGTTCAGTGGCGAAGGGGTGGCCCCTTCGACTTACGGATAACGATACAAGAGGATCGTTCAGTGGAAAAGGGGTGGCCCCTCGACCTACGGCTGACGACATGATACGGTCGTTCAGTGGCAAAGGGGTGGCCTGATCACTCCTTATTTTACACCTTTTTTCCCGTATTTTTGAATGCCATTTAGATCGCCCAAATCATGTTTTTCACGATATATCGACGATATTGCGATGCTTTTCACGATTTGTTGTTTTTGTCGCATTTCAGGTGATTTGGCGCGATTTAGAGTGATCTCGAGATGCGCTTACTCCAGAGGGTCACCGACGACCTCCCCGAGGGGTATTTTGCTGTTGGAGAGGAGCGGAAGAAGAACGGACGTCGCAGGAGCGACGAGGAGGCCAAAATAAGCAGATTGGGCATGTTTAGTGTCCCACTCGACCGAGTGGAGGACCCACTCGGCCGACCAGCGAGACACCGCTCGGCCGACCAGATCAGACACGATTCCTATGTGCACTCGGCCGAGCGACGGAGACCACATCGGCTGAGTGAAGAGACCACGTCCGCCCGAGTGGCGCCCATACGAAGCCCTTCAAAAATCTCCAAGTTTCTGTTTTTCGGCTGCCTGAGCTTCAGAAGACCCACTCGGCCGAGTGGATAATCCCGTCCGCCCGAGTACAATGAAGCCATCGGCCGAGTGACGACAACTCACTCGGCCGAGCCGCCCCCGAAGTAGAGACCCCTGAAGGCCCCGACTTACTGGAAAATTACAGGGTTTCTCACTCGGCCGAGCGACTTTTGTCACTCGGCCGAGTGCGACGCGCTGCCTGTAGCGAAAATTGCGGAAAACAGGCTGCGCAGGGGTATTTTGGTCACAGTTTTTGGACGATTTTGGGGGCTATTTAACCCCTGTTTTTACCCTAGTTTTGGGAGCTTCTCCTTAGATTTTTTGCTGCTTTTTAGATTAGCTTTTTAGTTTTATTCTTGAGATTGGGGAGGAGGCAAAGTTTGATTTTTGTTGGATTAATTGAAGAACTCCATTGGTTTGTCTTTCTCTTCCCCAAAAATTCTATTTTTATTGCATATCTCAATATTGTGATGAATTCTATTGCTTATTTCATTGATTATTTTTGTGATCTTGCTATGAATTGTGAGTAGTCGCCACGTCTTGGGGCGTGGGGATGAACCCTACAAGCCCAACTTCATATTTGTGATGAATTAGTAGAAATTTTGCTAGAATCGATATCTAGGGATTAGATTGGGATCAATTTACTACGGTTAGCTAGGAGTTCATACCGATCAGGATTTGCAAGAGATTGGATCCCGATTCGATAGGAAACCCTAGAAATCCGAATTGGGTTGGAATCGAATTTCCGTAGTATCGGTTTGCAAGAGATTGGACCGATACTAGGGTTTCCGGTTGCAATTCCGTGCCAATACCTGTTTGCAAGAGATTGGACGGGTAGGAACTATCCCAATCTAGATCACGAGCCGAGTTTGCAAGAGATTGGGCTTGGTGCGCGATTGGACGATGATGTTGACCCTAATGCTAGTTTTCCTAGGCTAGGGTTTGCAAGAGATTGGACCCAAACCTAGGATAGCTATAGACCGGCAACAGCGCGAGAGCGTGAGCTTGGTTCTACATTCAGTTGCAACTAGTCCATCCAAAATCTCAATCTAGCAATTTTGAAACCGACGAACCACATTTATGAGATACGGTGAGTAGCGGGGATTCCCCATTCCCTAGATGTTCTTTATTTGATTCGATATTTCCGCACTTTGTCTGACGATTGTGACAGGATCGTCGAAGGCAAATCTTTCTTCTTGAATAGCCAGGGTGATTGGAACAAGCACGGTCATTCGTCCTCCCTGTGTTCGATATCCCGCTCGTTGCTACACCGTGCACTTGCGGTAAAACTACAACCGTTCTTCAGGGTTACGTCCCGGAGCGATCAAGTTTTTGGCGCCGTTGCCGGGGACAGCGGTAGACGGTGTTCGTCATATACCAACCGGTTACTTCTTCTTTATCTCTTTCTTTACTTTCTTCTGTTCGCACATTCTCCTTGTATTTTGCATAAGGCCTTTGCAGGAAGAATGGAGAATGCAATGTCAATAATAGAACTCAGTCAGGAAGACTATGACTCCTTCACAGACCTCCTTAAGGAGCTTGTCGATGAGGTCCACGCTACCGGAGCTTTTGCTATCGACGTCAAGGACCCCGACGAACAACTGTTTGCTAGTTTCGTGATGGACCAGATCTCCCCGGAGGGGACTATTGGGGGCAATGTCAGAGTTGACGTGATCGACGACAAATTATATTTCGAAAACGGTGGAACAAGTGTCGAGGATCACCATACTCCGGGAGGATCTTCAGAGCAAACCAGCTTTTAGGGAGTTACACCCCATGACACTTACTCTTGCTTCTATGAATCGTCTGATGTGTTTCATGATTCCAGGGACGAACCGGAGCCGAGTGAAAGCTCTAACGAAGCTAGCGCAGAATCGGAGAGCGCTTATTTCGATGCATCATCCTCACTAAGTAGTGAGTCCGACTCTTCACAAGAGAGCGCGCCACCTGAGCACGAGCTAGACCCGGATGGCAAGGAAGGAGCGAAACTCATGCGAGCCGATGAAGTAGAAGGAGAGGCGCCTCTTCAGGTAGAACTTAAACAATTACCTCCGAATCTAAGGTACGCCTTTTTGGGTAATAAATTAACTTTCCCGGTGATAGTAAACTCCCACCTCGCGCCAGACCAACTTGAAAAACTCCTAGACGTTCTTAGGAGCCATAAAGATGTCCTGGGATACACTATCTCCAATCTAAAAGGGATAAGCCCTAGGCTTTGCACGCATAGGATCCATTTGGAGGATACCAATGCCACCTCCATAGAGCCTCAAAGGCGGTTAAACCCGAACATGAAGGAGGTGGTTAAAAAGGAAATCCTAAAATTGCTAGAAGCCGGTATAATCTATCCTATCTCAGACAGTAGATGGGTTAGCCCAGTTCACGTCGTCCCCAAGAAAGGGGGGATGACTGTCATAAAAAATGAGAAAGGTGAGCCCATATCTACGCGCACCGTCACGGGATGGCGAATGTGCATTGACGATAGGAAACTCAATAAAGCCACCCGAAAGGACCATTACCCATTGCCCTTCATTAATCAAATGCTTGAACGCCTCGCAAAACATAAATACTTTTGCTATCTAGACGGGTATTCGGGATTCCTCCAAATCCCCTTGCACGAAGATGACCAAGAGAAGACAACTTTCACTTGCCCCTATGGCACCTATGCCTACCGTAGGATGCCGTTTGGCCTTTGTAATGCTCCCGCCACCTTTCAGAGGTGTATGACATCCATATTTTCCGATTACATTGAAAATATTATGGAAGTCTTTATGGATGATTTCTCGGTTTATGGAAGTGAGTTTGACTCTTGTTTGGAAAATCTTACTAAAGTCCTAAAAAGGTGCCAACAAAACAA
Source organism: Scilla litardierei (assembly GCA_030789695.1). Taxonomy (NCBI): domain Eukaryota; kingdom Viridiplantae; phylum Streptophyta; class Magnoliopsida; order Asparagales; family Asparagaceae; genus Scilla; species Scilla litardierei. The sequence continues at coordinate 265,933,068 of CM061142.1, read as the reverse complement.
TCTCACTCTCAATTGGGAGAAGTGCCACTTCATGGTCACAGAAGGTATAGTTCTCGGACACCTAGTCTCTTCGAGAGGGATTGAGGTAGATAACGCAAAGATTGAGGTAATCGAGAAACTCCCTCCTCCTATTAATGTCAAGGGCATCAGAGGCTTTCTTGGTCACGCGGGGTTTTACCGCCGCTTCATCAAGGATTTCGCCTCGATTGCCCGACCACTTACCTCTTTGCTCGCTAAAGATATTCCTTTTATTTTTTCAGGTGAATGCTTACAAGCCTTCAACGCCTTGAAAGAAGCACTAGTCTCCGCACCCATCATACAACCGCCGGATTGGAGCCTTCCTTTTGAGCTAATGTGCGATGCTAGCGACCAAGCCATTGGAGCGGTATTGGGACAAAGAAAAGATAAGAAGCTTCATGCGATATACTATGCGAGCAAGACATTGGATGACGCGCAGAAAAACTACACAACTACCGAAAAGGAGCTTCTGGCGGTCGTCTATTCCATAGAGAAATTTCGCTCCTACCTCCTCGGTTCCAAGGTGATTGTCCACACCGACCATGCGGCATTGAAGTATCTTTTAAACAAGAAGGAGGCCAAACCTCGGTTGATTAGGTGGATACTCTTGTTGCAAGAATTCGACTTAGAGATCAGAGATAAGAAGGGTACGGACAATGTCGTGGCGGATCATTTATCTAGGCTCATGCGCGACAAGGAGGACGAGAGTTTGCCTATCGACGACACATTCGTGGATGAGAGGCTATATGCCATAAGGACCGGTGAAGTACCTTGGTACGCGGACTTCGTCAACTACTTGGCTTGTGGAATCAAACCGCATGGGATGTCTACGCAACAAAAGAGGAGATTTCTGCATGAGGTCCGTAGCTATTTTTGGGAAGATCCCTACCTTTTCAAGATATGCAAAGATAGTGTCATTCGTAGGTGTGTTTCTAAAGAGGAGGCGACATCCATCATTTTGCATTGCCACGGTCTACCATGCGGAGGACATCATGCCGCCTCTAAAACAACCGCTAAGATCTTGCAGAGCGGATTCTTCTGGCCAACAATGTTTAGGGACACCCACGCTTTTGTGAAGGGGTGCGATAGATGCCAACGGACCGGGAATATCTCCAAGCACAATGAGATGCCGATGAGACCCATCCAAGAAATCGAGCTTTTTGATTGTTGGGGAGTAGACTTCATGGGGCCATTTCCGTCGAGCAATGGTAACAAATACATCCTATTGGCCGTTGACTATGTCTCCAAATGGGTGGAAGCAATTGCCACCCCTACTAATGATGCAAGGGTCGTCTCCAAGTTCTTTAAGCAAAATATCTTCCCACGCTTCGGAGTGCCTCGTACCTTGATAAGCAACGGGGGAAGCCACTTCATAGAGAACAAGTTTGAAGCCATGCTAAAGAAGTACGGGGTAAATCATAGAGTTGGCATGGCATATCACCCCCAGACAAGCGGCCAAGTGGAAGTCTCAAATAGATAAATTAAGCAAATTCTCGAAAAGACGGTGGATCGATCTAGAAAGGATTGGTCAATGAAGCTAAACGATGCTCTATGGGCATATCGCACGGCCTTTCGCACTCCCATAGGCACCACACCGTTCCGGCTCGTTTATGGTAAAGCTTGCCACTTACCCGTAGAGTTGGAGCACCGCGCGTATTGGGCCATCAAAACCTTTAATTATGATTACAAGAGTGCGGCGGTGAGGCGACTCTTGGACATCAACGAGCTTGATGAGATAAGAAGAGACGCCTACGAAAGCTCAAGAATTTACAAAGAAAGGACCAAGATTTTCCACGATGCCCGCATAACCGTCACGGACTTCAAAGTAGGAGACAAGGTCTTGCTCTATAATTCCCGGCTCCGACTATTTCCCGGTAAGTTGAGGTCACGATGGTCCGGACCTTTCACCATCAAGCATATACAACCGGGAGGAGCTTTCGAGTTGGAGAGCAAGGACGGTTCCACGTTCAAAGTAAATGGTCAGAGGCTCAACCACTATTCCGAGGGAGTCCCGACGGGTGAAACCAATAGAATATATTTGCTTAAGGGACGGCCGGATGATCTTTCATACCTCCTTGATGAGGTAATTGAGGAGGTGATCCCCCACTCAATCGGCACTCTATTCGATGAGGATTTCGAGGAAGGCCCGGATTTAGGCCAAAATGAGAAGAAAGATGATTCCCCCGACCTCTCCGCTGAAGATGATGAAGGCGACGCTGATGTCGCAAGGATTCGAGAGCTCTGTAAGCTCTCGAAATTAAAGTCTCCAAAGAAAGCTCCTCCGGTACGGAAATCGGCATCACCGGTGAAGCCGTTGACCGGAGCAAATGCTAGCTTGGGGGAGCCTCCCCCCAACACTATTCGAGATGGGAGACAACCGAGGGAGAACACGCCGCCACGTCCAAGTCCAAGCGCACTCCCCGGAAAGTTTGATGGGTGCATCTCATATGCACCAAACATCCCACATTGATTGAAAATTATAGGGGGTCGAGCTCACGACCTTAAACGAGCGCTTGTCGGGAGGCAACCCGACGGTTTTTGCTATATTTTTACTTTTTCTTTATTTTTGTTTTAGAAATTTTTAGTGTTTTGAGTCGTTCGCCCAAAAAATTTTGTGATAACGGGTCCTATTTTTCTTGACAGGAGAGGAGATAGGTAAATCCATCATGAGGAGGATGAACGAGACGACGAGGAGCACCCCAGGAAGGCGCTCGACGCTTAGGAGGAAGATGGAATCGACTGGAGGAAGAAAGACAGAGTTTAGAGCCCAAACGAAGACAAACAGCAGAACACAAGGCTCACTCGGCCGAGCATACTAGTCGCTCGGCCGAGTACAGAAGTTCGTCTGGCCGAGCCGCTCACGAACGAGGGAAGTCTGCTGTACCCAACTCTCTGTTTATTTTCCTGATTTCAATATAACTGCTACTCGGCCGAGTATATATTCCCACTCGGCCGAGTAAAACGGATACCCTCCTAAGGCGAGTCATGCCGAGTAGCTTGAGCCACTCGGCCGAATGGACTTACTCCACTCGGCCGAGGCTGGTAAGGCCACTCGGCCGGAGCGTAGGCGAGGAGGAAATTTCCATTGACCTCGCTCGGCCGAGTGACCACGTCACTCGGCCGAGTCGTAAATTTTATTATATAAGGGCCGGGGGGGCGCGATTTTCGAAACGCAAAACCCAATCGCGCCCCCGACCTTTCAGCTCCCCTCGCCCGATTCCACTCGCTCGCGCCCCCACTCGCCCGACCGGCCACCTCGTGCCGCCGCTCGGCCCGCCACCGCCGGCCGAGCACCCGCCGACGGCCGCCGCTCCCGATCGCCTCCGGTACCCCCTATTTCGCCTTTTTCGCCTCTTTTTGTGTATTTTTCGAGGATCCATGTGCTTAACGAACCCCTAACCCAAATCAATTTCTATATTTATCTGTTATACCCCTAATGCTCCACACGTTTTGAATATTACCCGCTGATATCTCCATTTCACGCGCAGGTTGTTTTTGGGAGCTTAGGGGAGCCCAGGGGAGCTTCTCGGGACTGATTTGAGCTTCGTGGAGGCGCTGACTTCGCACGCTTCCATTGCTTAGCACTCGCGGTGTATCGGGGTACACTCTTTCCATTATTTTGCACACGCCACACTTTTCACGTTTTTCGGCGCGCTCGGGGCCGATATGCCGCCCCGGACATGGCCGCGTTCGAAGAGAGCTTCCGCCAAGCGGAAGCGGTCGGATGATGCCGGCCCCTCCCACGAGTTGGAGGACTCTCCTCCACCGTCTCCCACACACCCCATCCACCCAGCACAGCCTGCAGGCCCCGCACACCCCGCACACCCCGCACACCCCGCACAGCCTGCAGTGCACCCACAGCCCGCACAGCCTATCCCTGCCGCTGCACAGCCACCACCTCTGGCTCCACTGGTCGGGCCGCTCGGGATTACGTTCCGAGACGACGCACACCGCGCCGTCGTTGACCGTATCTCCCAACGCTCGATCGTACCCTCCAGGTTTGCACACCTCGCTGACCTAGGACGCCTGGGGGTACTAGAGGGGATGCTCATGTTGTACGACAACGTGGGCTGGCGAGATTTCTTCCAGGTGTCGGCGGACACGTTCACCCGCCCGACACTTGAGGTTCTGAGTTCGATCGCCCGGACCGACGAGGGATGCTCGTTTCGGTTCATGGATCGAGAGTGCCAGGTCACTCTCGATATGATGAGAGCGTTTTTCTCGTGGCCCGCTGTCCCCGGAGCCGATCGCGGTTACGGCCCCACCCATATCCCACCACCTTCCTTCGACACCGGTGCCTTCTGGGCCCGGATTACGGGTTTTCACACTGCCTTTGACCCTAGTAGGGCCAAGGCCTCGGCCATTGTCCATCCCTGCCTCCGCATTGCTCATCGCCTTATGGCGACGACCTTTTTGGCCAGATATGAGCCGGGCACGATGTCTACGCCAGAGCTCTACATGCTCTATGCGATGACACGCCCCAGAGCTCTATCTAGGGATGGCGATGAGCTTGTCCCCGCCGTCGTGATCGATATCGCGGCATGGTTTTTAGACCGCATCATCGTATCGGTGGGCGCTCGCTCACCGATATGCTGCGGTGGCCTGATCACCTTGCTTGCTCTTATGACCGGCGAGGATTTCCCCGACGACTTGCGACGAGTCCCGGGCCCCACTTCTTTGTCGATAGATGTTATGGCCCGGATGAAGATGCTTCGTCCGCACGGTGAGCGTCACTGGGTCTGGTTGCACGGCCCTTACGGGGCCGATTACATGATTCTTCCGAGCCCAGCTCGGACTCAGATTGCACCAGCCCATGCAGACTGGCTCCCTGCGATGGATGTTCTCATCCCCGCTGCTTACGTGCTCGAGCCCGAGGAGGCCGAGCAGGCCCACGCTGCCCATGCTGCCCCCGCAGACCCTGTTGCACACCCTGCCGAGCCTGCCACCGAGCCTGATGACCCTGTGACCCCTCAGCCTATACCTGACGTTTCCGCTGCTCCTGAAACCTCTGTCGGTGTCGAGAGTACTTCAGCTGAGCCCACTTCCACCACCTCCACCACTTCCGAGGCTGTCACCACCACTCCCACCACCACCACTGGCCCTCTGTCCGTCGAGCCTCTTTGCTCCGCACTCCCCGAGCGCCCACCGACCTTTGTTGAGAGTGGAGAGCCCTCGTTTTCCGGGGTCATGGAGACCATGGCTAGCATGATCTCCTCTGGGGTTGCGCCTTTTTGTCCACACACTTCCACCCCAGCGGTAGTCACCTCTGTCTCCACCCCTGCTGTATTTTCCGAGAGCGTCGTGGCGTCTGTCCACACTTCTGTGCCACTGACCTCTCTGGCCGCCTCGCTGCCACTTTTGCATTCTTCTTTCGTGGCTGCTGCCTCCACTTCTCACCAGCCGGTGCCCCGGCCTCACACTGAGGCCAGGCCCACATTTGCGAGCGCAGCACCTTTCGTACCCTTCCCCGCTACGCCTGTCACATACGCGACTCGAGTACGCCAGCCACGCCCTGCACAGCCCCGACCGGTCCGTCCCTCTGCACCACCTCCCCCCGACAATGTACTCCAGAGCATTCGTGCTCTAGAGGGGGCGGTGAGTGGCCTCAGAGGCGACCTTAGGACCCTGTCCTCCACCGTCTCTGCGATGGCTGGGCGCTTTGACCTGCTCCCCCAGATTCACTACTGTCTTACTCAGGTCCTAGAGCGTCTCCCGCGCGTACCCACACCCACCCAGCAGGTTCCCGTCCACACTTCCACCCACACTCGACCTGCTACCACTCCCACACCCACACCCGCTCAGCGGCCTGTCCAGCCACCACCACCACTTCCGCCTCAGGACGGAGACGGTGCAGCACCACCTCCCTAGGCACCCTTGATGCCATCGATTATTCCTGCTGTTGTGCTGCCCGTTTCTGCTGGGTCCTGTTGCACTTTTGACCACCCCCCCTCCCCTCACTTATTTTGGGATTCTCATGTCGACCATATATTTATATATCTTTTCTGGGAGAGAGGGAGCGTTTTTGGTGACACTCTTATATATCTATATCACTCCTGTCTGTGCATGCATCATGTCCGCATCATATTTTCATGTCTTTATCTTTCTTTTTATTTTTCTTTTCATCATGCATGCATCCTCACCTTCCCCTCACATTTCTTGTCTCTCAGTGTGCCACACTTTGCACATTGAGGACACTGTGCCATTTAGCTTGGGGGAGTGAGTTCTCACGTTCTTTTTCGATTTGCCACCTTTATTTTTAGTTTTTCACACCATTTTTTCGCTTTTGCACTTATTTTTCATCATTTTTCTTTTATTTTGCCATGCATCACGTTTTTCTTATTTTTTCTGTGTGCCGCATTGTAAATAGTTTTATTTTCCCTTTATCTTTATTCCTTTCTTTTTCATCTCATGCTAGAGATGACTTTTCTGTGATGATGATGACGTGGATTTAGCTTACTCTATATGCATGCTATATTTGTCATGTCTTAGACTTTATTTCTGATATCATATGCTATGACTTGCCTTGCATCTAGAGATAGTAACCCACACTTTTGCCACATGAAATTGGATGAAATTCTATTATTAGCTGAGTCTGAATATTCATATGTATGCTATCACAGAAAACACACCAAGATTCACGCATTGAATGCTTATATCTGGAGTACTGATTTCTTTTTCCTATATCACTTCTATATGCATGAATTGTACACTTCACTTCAGGATGATTGAATGATGTTAGCTATGATAAATCTGGATTAGTTAGCTTTTTTGTGATCGAAACTGAGTAGATTAGATTACCCTGCTGAAGTTGTCATGCATGTCTTATAGAGTGAACCGAGAGATATATTCATTTCTTTCTCCACAAATCTTGAACATCATTTCTCTACTTTTAAAATCATTGGTGAATCTCCCCTTAGCGATTCTATTTTATGGCATTTCCCCCGCTACTAATTCCTAGCTCCAAATCTCTTATTCTCTAAAAAAAAGAGAAGAGAGAAAAGAGGAAAAATCCTCAATAAAAGATCCCATCTCACTTTCTTTCTTTCTTCTTTCTTCTTATTACCTTTGGAGCTATATAAAAATGGGGATGTGAATTTTTTTTATGCCACCACGCTTATAGATAAGCTTGGGGGAGGGGATCCATTGATGTGTGACAGAGTGACTACTTGACGTTGCACGAAAACCTAGGCTAAGTAATATTCTATACTCGGTGAGATTATTTCTAGCTTTACGAAATCCAGAAATCTAAGCCTAGCATTCATTTCATGAAATCCATGCTTTTCTATTCTCTCTATTCTATAGTGTGATACTCTTATACTCCTGATAGAAAGCATCCAATTGAAAAGTGTGTGATCTGTGATTTGTATACCACTTTAAATGATTCAGACGATGTTAATTTTAAAACTATTCCGTTTTTCATGATTATATCGTTGTTCGTGGGTTTTCCATTTCTATTTGCACTATTATACTATGATATCAAAATAAAATCTTTTGACATGAGTTTTTCATTCGGTGCATGCTATATGAGTAAGTGAAACCCCCGTCCTGAGAAAATGATCTAGTAGCTTACCTCTTCGCTTCTTTCTCTCTTCTTTATTTTCATTTCGTTTTCCATTCTTCTCTGTTTTTCATTTTTCATTTTTCGCCATTTTCGTTTTCCAATTCCACCGGGTTCGCCATTTACTTATCTTCCTCGAGGACGAGTAAGAGGCAAGCTTGGGGGATTTTGATCACTCCTTATTTTACACCTTTTTTTCCCGCATTTTTGCATGCCATTTAGATCGCCCAAATCATGTTTTTCACGATATATCGACGATATTGCGATGCTTTTCACGATTTGTTGTTTTTGTCGCATTTCAGGTGATTTGGCGCGATTTGGAGTGATCTCGAGATGCGCTTACTCCAGAGGGTCACCGACGACCTCCCCGAGGGGTATTTTGCTGTTGGAGAGGAGCGGAAGAAGAACGGACGTCGCAGGAGCGACGAGGAGGCCAAAATAAGCAGATTGGGCATGTTTAGTGTCCCACTCGACCGAGTGGAGGACCCACTCGGCCGACCAGCGAGACACCGCTCGGCCGACTAGATCAGACACGATTCCTATGTGCACTCGGCCGAGCGACGGAGACCACATCGGCTGAGTGAAGAGACCACGTCCGCCCGAGTGGCGCCCATACGAAGCCCTTCAAAAATCTCCAAGTTTCTGTTTTTCGGCTGCCTGAGCTTCAGAAGACCCACTCGGCCGAGTGGATAATCCCGTCCGCCCGAGTACAATGAAGCCATCGGCCGAGTGACGACAAATCACTCGGCCGAGCCGCCCCCGAAGTAGAGACCCCTGAAGGCCCCGACTTACTGGAAAATTACAGGGTTTCTCACTCGGCCGAGCGACTTTTGTCACTCGGCCGAGTGCGACGCGCTGCCTGTAGCGAAAATTGCGGAAAACAGGCTGCGCAGGGGTATTTTGGTCACAGTTTTTGGACGATTTTGGGGGCTATTTAACCCCTGTTTTTACCCTAGTTTTGGGAGCTTATCCTTAGATTTTTTGCTGCTTTTTAGATTAGCTTTTTAGTTTTATTCTTGAGATTGGGGAGGAGGCAAAGTTTGATTTTTGTTGGATTAATTGAAGAACTCCATTGGTTTGTCTTTCTCTTCCCCAAAAATTCTATTTTTATTGCATATCTCAATATTGTGATGAATTCTATTGCTTATTTCATTGATTATTTTTGTGATCTTGCTATGAATTGTGAGTAGTCGCCACGTCTTGGGGCGTGGGGATGAACCCTACAAGCCCAACTTCATATTTGTGATGAATTAGTAGAAATTTTGCTAGAATCGATATCTAGGGATTAGATTGGGATCAATTTACTACGGTTAGCTAGGAGTTCATACCGATCGGGATTTGCAAGAGATTGGATCCCGATTCGATAGGAAACCCTAGAAATCCGAATTGGGTTGGAATCGAATTTCCGTAGTATCGGTTTGCAAGAGATTGGACCGATACTAGGGTTTCCGGTTGCAATTCCGTGCCAATACCCGTTTGCAAGAGATTGGACGGGTAGGAACTATCCCAATCTAGATCACGAGCCGAGTTTGCAAGAGATTGGGCTCGGTGCGCGATTGGACGATGATGTTGACCCTAATGCTAATTTTCCTAGGCTAGGGTTTGTAAGAGATTGGACCCAAACCTAGGATAGCTATAGACCGGCAACAGCGCGAGAGCGTGAGCTTGGTTCTACATTCAGTTGCAACTAGTCCATCCAAAATCTCAATCTAGCAATTTTGAAACCGACGAACCACATTTATGAGATACGGTGAGTAGCGGGGATTCCCCATTCCCTAGATGTTCTTTATTTGATTCGATATTTCCGCACTTTGTCTGACGATTGTGACAGGATCGCCGAATGCAAATCTTTCTTCTTGAATAGCCAGGGTGATTGGAACAAGCACGGTCATTCGTCCTCCCTGTGTTCGATATCCCGCTCGCTGCTACACCGTGCACTTGCGGTAAAACTACAACCGTTCTTCAGGGTTACGTCCCGGAGCGATCATGGCCCCTTCGACTTACGGCTGACGATGCGATATGGTCGTTCAGTCGCGAAGGGGTGGCCCCTCGACCTACGACTGACGATGCGACAGGGTCGTTCAGTGGCAAAGGGGTGGCTCCTCGACCTACGGCCGACGACTCGAGAGAGTCATTAAGTGGAGAAGTGGTGGCCCCTTCGACTTACGGCTGACGACACGATAGGGCCGTTTAGTGGCGAAGAGGTGGCCCCTTCAACTTACGGCTGACGACATAATAAGGTCGTTCAGTGGCGAGGCGGTGGCCCCTCGACTTACGGCTGACGACGCAATTGGGTGCACATGGGTTTCATCAATACGAATTCGGCTCAACTAGATTTTCCCAAGGATTGGATCCTTTTAGTGGGGAGTTTAATAAGATAGTTTTCATAGAATTCATTAATGCTCTATCGAAGAAAGTTGTTTCGAAAAGGAAGCAGAACTCATTTGACGAAAAACATGTTTTATTGAAGAAAGTAAAAAGCGTACATGTATTTTCAAATTTCATCGGGGGTTGCTTTCATGACATGCTTTTTATTTCACCTTGAGCTTAGAAGCTCGCTAGTCGACCACCTTAGTGACAGGAGACCCCATCATCTTGCCCTTTTGCTTTGAGGGCCCCTCCTTGCTGGGTTGATCGCTGACCGGGTTCTTGGTATGCTCGCATTTGACCAGTGCATCGATCTCCCTCTTGAGTGTCTAGCAGTCGTTGGTATCATGCCCATAGTCATTATGGTATTTTCAGAACTTGAGGTCGTCTCTTTTCTCATATTTGCCTTTCTTGGCAGATTCTTGGGCCAGTTCTTCTCAAGGGGCATAAGCTAGGACCTCCATCTTGGGCGTGCTTGGTCTTACATAAGTTGGATGCTCCTTGCTTCGAGGGCTCCTCTCTCTCGGTCTCTTGTCCCGAGATTCCTGGCGAGGGGTTCCCTGGGTTGGTTTTTTCCGCCTGGTGTCTCCACGGTGGGCAGGGGTGCCTTTCCCAGTGGCTTCAGTTTGTTCCTTCGCTTCTTCAGAGATGGTGAACCGATCTGTTATATTGAATAGATCCATGAGGCTGTTAGGTGAGAACTAGTGGAGCACCCTCTGCAAGTGTTTGTCCCACACCGCTTGAGTGAAAGCCAGTCACATCCGGCGTGTCCTCTACTTCGAGCCTTTTGTCATTGAATCGCTAGATTAAGGCTCAGATTGGTTCCTTATCTTTCTGCTTGAATGTAAAGAGGTGGGAGGACTTTCTCTTGGGACGTCGACCTGCAACAAATTGCCTACAAAACAAATCGGCTAATTCGTCGAATAACCTGATACATCCGTCGGGTAATCCATCGTACCAGCCCTCCGCCCTCTTGAATAGGATAGTGTGGAAAGCTTGGCAGAGGTATGGCTTATCGGCCCCATGAAGTAGCATCACATTTAAGTACTTGCGGATGTGCGACCACGGGTCGCCTCTTCCATCATATGCCGACAAGGCATGGAGTTTGAACTTCGGAAGAAAGGGAACAAACGTGATGTTCTCCTGTAATGGGGTCTGTTGAAGTGCGGACTGGATAAGTAGGGATCACACATCCCCGTCTTGCACGTATGTAGCTCCCAAGGATCGGTTTGGGATTTCCTCTCTCCTCCCGTATCCACCTGTAAAATTGAGAGGGTTGTGTTGGATACAACATATGTTGGATACAATGATCGACGAGTTTGTGTTTGATGATAACAAACGTATATGAACGTTCACATGTGTGTGCTAAGTGTTTTCAGCAGTGGCACGCTTGTAAATCTTCAAAGTGATGACTAAGTCAATTGATGGAGGAATTGCTGCTCACATGTCTATTTGGAAGATGGAGAATTTGCTATACACTTAGCAAATAGGACTTGGTCAAAAAGATGGAGATTATAGCAACAACTATTGGACCAAGTCAAATTAGAGGGATCTAGAGGGATGAGAGCAAATCCTATTCAAACTCAAACACCAATTAGGGATTGCATCATATCAATTAGCCATCCAATTACAATGCAAACATCTTCCAATCCCCCTAGCGTTATGGATTCCCCATAACCGAATTGGATCTCTTCCCATCTCTCCCTAGCTGCATGATACCCTAGCCTATTCCTATTAAAACCCTCCTCAAAGAGAGAAGAGGATGTCGGCCAAAAATAAATTTCCAAGGCAAAGTTACGCAAGGTTCTCATAGCCCAAAAATCTCAACACCAAGTTACCGACCTACTTGCACACCAACCCAAAGAGCTTGCAGACCTATTGATTAAAGATCTATAGCTTGCAGCCAACATTGTTGACCAAGCAACAAGTTCCAAGCATCAAGTTGAAAAGGTCAGAACTTGGCTTCTTTTTATTAAGCAAAGATTGCCTGTTGTTGACCAAGAGCTGCTTGCCCACGCATCCATCATCCAGACGAACTAAGGAGCAATCGTAAACTTCGACAGACCCTTGATTCATTGTGCCGACGACTCAAGCAACATCAAAGCCAACCAGTGCCGAATTGGTGCCGACTCTAGGAGGTGCCGCATCTTTGAGAGCTCCCCGATCCAGTACAAAGGAGGCCACACACACACCCATGCAGCCATTGTCGACTAAACCCAACACCGCATTGAAGAGCTGCCACAACATTGCAAAGAGCTGGCCCGTACTGAGGCAACAATGCACGCATCAAGCTGACGCATTGAAGAGCTGAGGCAACATTGCAAAGAGCTGCCGCAACATAACACGCATCAAGCTATCGCATTTTAGAGCTGTCGCATTGAAGAGCTGATCGCTCCTTATTTTACACCTTTTTTCTGCATGTTTTTGTGACATTTCGATCGCCCATATTGCGTTTTTCACGATTATTCGACGGTATCGCGTTGCTTTTTCACTATTTCTTGTTTTTGTCATATTTCAGGAGATATGGAGCAATCTGGAGCGAAAATGAGATCAAGAGACTTTCACGTGCACTAGAGCATTGCCCACGGCCTTATGGAGGAGTTAGCAGTGCTAGAGAATGAGCGGAAGAGGAAGAAATTCGATAGAATCGACGAGGAGGCGAGAAGGAGAAGAAAAGAGCCCAGAAACAGCCCACTCGGCCGAACAGAGAGTTCACTCGGCCAAGTGAAGGGCTGCGTTCGGCCGAGTAAAACAGATACAGACCGCTAATTTTCATAGTTCACTCGGCCGAACAAGAAAGTTCACTCGGCCGAGTGAGGATGCCCACTCGCCCGAGTCTGACAGGGATTTTCTCCCAAAAAGAAGCCGACTTACTGGAAATTTGAGAAGACCCACTCGGCCGAGCAAGAAAGCTCACTCGACCGAGTATGGAAGATCACTCGCCCGAGTTTGACAGAGTGACAGACCCACAATTTTTCCAGATTCTCTGTTTTTATTGGGTCTGTCACTCGGCCGAGTGATGCATTCTGACTGTGTCGTGAATTAGGGTTTTTGGCTGCGCCAGGGGCAATTCTGTCAGGAATTTCTAGACGATTTTGGCTTGTATTTAAGGGTAGTTTTATTCCTAGTTTTAGGAGGGACTTGAAGTTATTTTTGATGGCTATTCTTATTGTAATTCTCAGCTGGAGATCATAGACGCACAATTTGGTTTGATCTTTCTCTCTAAATTTCTTGTTTTTATGAATTATTCTCTCTTAACTATGAATTGTGCTATGATCTATTTCTTTATTTATGAGATATCTATGATGAATAGTGAGTAGTTTCGTCGTTCTAGGGCATGTGGATGAACCCTATAGATCCGATCTTTGAATTGTGATGAATGAATTGATTTGTTGCTAGGATTGATAAAAGGTTAGGTTGTGATTGATTTACTACGAGTAGCTAGGAATTTCCATCGATTGGGATTTGCAAGAGATTGGATTCCAATTGATGGGAAGGCCTAGATATTCGATTTAAGTTTATAATTGAGATTCGCTAGATTTGGTTTGCAAGAGATTGGACCAAAGCTATGATTTTTATTATAAATCTATACTAATATTCGTTTGCAAGAGATTGGACGAATATGAACTATCATAACCTAGATCGTAGCTCGAGTTTGCACGAGCCTGGACTCGAGGTGCGATTGGAAGATGATGTCGATCTTCATGCTCGTGGCTTAGGTTAGGGTTTGCACGAGAGTGGGCCCTAATCTAGGTTGCTATAGATCGGCAATAGCGCGAGAGTGTGAGCTTGGTTCTACATTCAGTTGCGACTAGTTCACCTTAATTCAAGCTTTGCAACATTGATATTCATGACCCACAAGGATAAGTGACGATCCGTAGAGGGGATTTCATATCCCTAGACGCTTTTATTATATTGAATTCTAATTACTATTTGAACGATTGTGACACATCACTATCCAAACCATCCTATTATTGCATCAATAGCTAGGTGATCAAAATAGAGTATTGCCAATTGTCCTCCGTGTGTTTGATACCCGCTCGCCACTACGCCGTGCACTTGCGGTAAGACTACAGTCATTTTCCGGTGCATATCCGGGCGCGATTAAGTTTTGGGCGCCGTTGCCGGGGAGGGACCACGGTGTTCGATTTTGCTTACCCGGTTATATCTCATCTTCTATCTTTCTCTTGTTTCTTTTTGATTTTATTTGATGCTCAAATTAACATGCTCTCCCAGATTTTAAAATAGAATCTTTAGTAGGTAACATGGGAGACATGATGACTAGCATGGAGTCTACCCCGCGAGATGATGGTTCATTTGCAACTCTTCTGAAAAGGACTTATTGATGAGGTCCAATCTACGGGGGCTTTGGCCATCGACATTGAGGACCCCATTGAACAACTATTTACCAGCTTTGTGATGGATCAAATCTCTCCGGGGGGACTATCGAGGGCAACATTAAAGTCGACGTAAGGGACGACAAGTTATACTTTGAAGTTAGCGAAGCATGCACCGGGGAGATCTATACTTCTGAAGAGTCCATTTGGCATGCCGAGGTTGAGGGAAGTACACTTGACGATCCTCTCTTCAACATTTATGAACGCACTGACCTATCTCTCGATTTCAGGTGTGAACCAGAGGAAAATGGTAGTCCGGTCGACGTCAAAGCTGAGTTGTGCAGCATTCACTCCGATGCACCTTCCTCACTAAGAAGAGAATCTGAGCCGGCATACGAGAGTTTACCCTCCGAGGGGGAACTGAACTCAGAAGTGATCAGAGACGCCATGCTTTCACAGGAAGAGGAGGTAGGGGGTACAACGCCCCCTGAGGTAGTATTGAAACAATTGCCTCCTAATTTAAGGTATGCTTTCTTAGGAGATAAACTGACCTATCCGGTGATCGTTAATGCCAACCTCACCCACACCCAGCTTGAGAGACTTCTAGATGTCCTTAGGAGCCATAGGGACGTCCTTGGCTACACCATCTCTGACCTCAAGAGAATAAGCCCTAGACTTTGTATGCACATGATCCATGTAGGGGTTTTGGCGGACCCTCAGAGGTCGGATCAATGTCCGTCCTAAGTCGGACGGACTACAGGGGCATAAAAGCGCAGCGGAAAAACAAAAACATAGATAGATAAACAATTTAGCTAGGCTCTGAGGGAGTCAGAACCTAGCCCGATCTATACCAACTTGGGGTGGATCTGACCACCCAAAGAGGGATCTATTCTATAGCGACAAAATTAAATCTACACTAAAAATTGCTAAACCACATACCTGGAATCTTGACCATGGGGCAGGCAAGATGTACCGCACTGTCTTCTGATGCTCCTCGTAGCCGAACCGCCTTGACTCGATCCACCCGAGCCGCCTCGCACCCTCGAACCGATCTGCCCGAGCCGACTTCCGCCTCCAAGCCGAACACATGCGGTAGAAAGTTTCACTTGAATAGACCCGCGTCTTAGACATCTGGATCCGAATCCAAACCCCTTCGTAGTCTTGCCAGGACTAGTCCGGAGAATAGGAAGGGGAGAGAGAGAGAGAGAGAGAATAGTTTAGTTGTAGATCGAGCTAGCTCAAATATCTGGAGCTACTCAATCGAGGACTTGGTGCATCTTTCAACGAAGAGAGTGCACCCCCATTTATATAGGGAGTCAGCATTCCTACTTTCGTTCTGAGCAATGGGGGACAATTGCTAAATTGAAGAGAATTCAATTAAGCTAATTTAGCTTAATTTAAGTTTAGTAAGCTTTTCATAAAAGCAAACTTCAACGAATTAATTCTCTTTTCTCATTAAACTTTAGACACCAAACAAGCTATCAATTCGGAGGGCTTCGAATGGTGAACGCGTAGGAACCAACGGCGATGAATTTCGACTTTGTTTGACCTCTCAAACAATTGCCCAAAGATGGGCAAAAAAATCAATTTTCGTAGCCGTCATTTGGGGTTTCAAAACCCCTAAATCACTTAAGTTGCGGGCGCACCCGCTAGGCTTAGCGGGCACGCACGCCCGCTGGGCAACAGGCGTTCGCCCACTACAGCTAGCAGGCCGTGCCCGTTTGCCCTTGTGGATGGGTTTGTTAGCCCAGTGTGTCTAACCCACTTTGCCTTTGACTGTTATCGCATTTCCAGGCTCGTTCGAGCTCCGATTTGGACGCGGTTTGAATCTGTGTATAGACCGGGACGATCCCGTCATCCAGGTAACCCTTTCCAATGTATTTGTTCCTACAGATATTGTCGTAACCAATTTACGTCACGTTTAATCTTTGTTTGCATCAAATGCAACATTGTCCCTATTGCATTTACGACTTATTTTCACAACTGGCTTTGTGAATATCAACTATTCAATATCATCAAATGAATCTCTCTGAATTAATCTTCCTATTACTAAGACACGAATGCTACTCGGTGTGAGACCCTACAGCCCGACCTTACTACAGGTTGGGGCTCGAAACCACTAGACGACGGTCACCACGAGCAGTAGTTGTCGTCCCTGTTTCAGAATCATCATAACGTGATCGACCCATTGACAAAAGCATCGTTGGGTTTACATTGGCTGTATCAGTGTCACGACCCGCTTCCCTAAAATGGATGCGAGACGTGACAAGGTCCGCTCAAACGTGGAGCTGTGAAGCCTCACGCTTGATAAGCGTAAATTTAGTATAAGCAGGTCCCTGTAATTGCAATCGAAACAATAACAATAATAATAATAACATGAGACGGATATGATATACCAATCCCAAAGTTTGTCCACAAAATATTCAACATCACAGAAAAGCCACCAGGCTAAAAGGAAGAGTCTAAAGGCCCAGAACAAGGCCAAACAAAAGAAAAATATAATAGAGTATCAAACTAGGTGCCACGCACCGACAGCCCAAAAGAGATAACAAAACTAGACGTAGACACTAAGACTGATCTCCAGTGTCTACGAAGTACTCGTCCAATACGAGCGCAAGCTCGGCGTCCGCAAACACCTCACCCTCAGCAAGTAACTCGGGCTCAAGGTCTAACATGCGTCACCCAAAAGAGAAAGGAGCACATGTCAGCAAGTCTAAAAGACTTGAGCAAGGAAACTGAAAGTAACTAGCAACCTAGCACTTATAATATTAAGCAATGACATGGCAATTAAGTATGATGCAACAGTTTAAAAGAGAGGCAAGCACGCACAATGTAGCAAAAGCTACCAAATCACTGATCACTTATCATTTAACACTTAGTGCATATAGAGTCCACCTGCTGGCCATCTCGTGGCTCAGTCCGCTTATCTCTATCACTATTAATAACACTTATCACTTATCACTTAGTGCATAGAGAGTCCACCTGCTGGCCATCTCGTGGCTCAGTCCGCTTATCTCTATCACTATTAATCACTTGTGCACTAGAGAGTCCACCTGCTGGCCGGAGTGGCGGATCAGGCCAACTCGGGGCTCAGTCCGCTTATCTCTTACCCCACCCATATGTGTCGAGCGTTGGGATTTCCAACTCACTGAGCTCGCTTCTGGAACACGAGCCAGGAAGTGTATTTGGCATTGGGGTGCACCTAGCCGGTATCCGAGCGTTGGGGTTTCCAACTACAGGGCTCGCTTCTGGAACACGAGCCAGGAACACAAACATCGTAGCAAAGCTACACAATCACAGCAACACTTAAAGAATGCAATGACATGACAATTAATTCGCGTACCGTTAATGGAAAGTAAACATGACATGGTAATTGTGCAACATGCTAAATGTCGGAACTAGCTTCGTTGTCAAGCTAGTTCCCCAATTTGCGCCTAGGCGAGTATCATTTCGTCGCCTAGCCTCTTTTACGCCTACAACAAGCAAATGGCCTAAAACATGGCCTAAACCCTAAGTGGCGAGTTTCACTTGCCTAGCACCGGGGATGACGACCACTTCGTCTCACGGATGCTAATCTACGGGGAAATCGCTGTTATGGGGGAAACAAACACCAAACAACATGAAATTTATTAGGGTTTCACAAAATTATAAATAGGTTATGAAAATAACGGTAGATCGATTTCTTACCGAGAGGAGGCGGAAGAAACACTTCAGGGAACCCTAGGATCAGATCTGGAAGCAAGGGAGAAGTTTGGGGAAACTAGGGTTTTGGGGGATTTGGGGATTTTGATGGATTTGGTGAGATTTTGGGGAAGATGAGGGGTAGATAGAGTGAATGGATGGTTTGGATGATGGATTTAGGGCTTGGAATGAAGGATTGAAGCTTGGAGGAAGATGGGGGCTCAAGGGGGAAGATTTTAGGGTATTGGGTCGTGTTGAGGAAGAAGAAAACGTTTGGGTTGGGTTTAAATAGGTTGGGCTGGCGGCTGCCCAGAAATTAGGGTTTCAACACTAGTTAGTCGGTCAAAGAGCAACCACTGACCGACTAGTTTGGCAACTAGTCGGTCGGTCGACCAACGCAGACCGACTAAGTGCAAACAGTAACTCCTGAACGAAAATAGGATTTAGAGTTAGTCGGTCCATGAACAAATACTGACCGACTAGTTTAGCATCTAGTCGGTCGATGAACGTTCTTAGACCGACTAAGAGTAAACAGTAACTCAACTAAAATTAAGATGATGTGTTAGTCGGTTAAAGAAGCATTGCTGACCGACTAGTTTGCAACCTAGTCGGTCAACCAACGTTCTTAGACCGACTAACGATAAACAGTAACTCCTGAGAAATTTAGAAAGCTAACTAGTCGGTCCAAGAAGGATTGCCGACCGACTGGATCGTCATCTAGTCGGTCGGTGGCCCTTCTTACACCGGCTAATGAGCACCAAAAGTTCCGATACGGAGCGCGGGGCCCCGGGATCGATTCCTAAGACTTCTAGGCTTGATCTAACAGTAAGATACGACCGTTATGAAGTCCGTCACGAATGACATACTTCGAAATCGACAATCCTAAGGAAGAAACGAGAAAATACGACGAATCGATCGGAAATGAAAGCTACGGCGACGAAAACCACACATGAGGAGAAAATCCACCAAAACATATATCATATTATAATAAATCCAGATACATGAAAAGCAGTCGTTACATCCTCCCCAACTTAAGAAAAATTCCGTCCTCGGAATTTCCAAATACTCACGAGTCCGGAAACAAAAGTGGGAAACGCTCTTGCATCTCATCCTCATTCTCCCAAGTAGACTCTCCGGGTGAGCCGTGTCGCCACATCACCCTCACAAGATTGACAATCTTGTTCCGAAGCGATTTCTGACGCCTGTCCAGAATCTGCACTGGATGCTGGTCATCTCGTCATATCGGGGCGAATGGTAATCTCCGAAAAATCCACAGCATGAGATGGATCGCTAATGTATCGACGAAGCTGCGACACATGGAAAACATTGTGAACTCCTTCCAAAGATGGTGGCAAGGCCAAGTGATAAGCTACCTCGCCAACCCTCTCCAAAATGTCAAACGGTCCAATGTATCGCGGGCTCAACTTTCCACGCTTCCCGAAACGAATCACACCACGATTCGGGGAAATCTTCAAGAACACATGGTCGCCCGGCTGAAACTCCAAAGGACGACGTTTAGCATCCGCCCAATGCTTAAAACGGTCCTGAGCAATTCTCAACCTCTCCCGAATATTCCTGACGATATCCACGGCCTCCACGATCATCTCAGGTCCCAACAACTCCCGATCACCAACGTCATCCCAACTCAATGGCGATCGACATTTCCTCCCATAAAGAGCGGCGAAAGGCGCCATGCCAATACTCGCCTGGAAGTCGTTGTTGTAAGAGAACTCCACCAAGTGTAGATGGTCCTCCCACGAACCCTTGAAATCCAACATGCACGCCCTCAGCATGTCTTCCAAAATCTGAATCGTCCTCTCGGACTGGCCATCCGTCTGCGGATGGTACGCCGTGCTGAAACTCAGACGCGTACCCAAGCTCTTCTGCAAACTCTGCCAAAACTGAGATGTGAATCTCGTGTCTCTGTCAGACACGATACTCACGGGGACTCCATGAAGTCGCACAACCTCCTGCACGATTCACGTTACATCACTATCCAAACTAGGAAAAGGAAATAAAACGGAGAGTAAAAGAATTTTACCTCCATATATCTCCTAGCTAGCGCCTCAGTGGACTGTCCCACTCGGAACGGAATAAAGTGCGCAGATTTGGTCAATCGATCTACGATCACCCAAATCGCGTCATTCTGCTTCGGACTCCGAGGTAGTCCAGTCACGAAATCCATAGTGATGTGTTGCCACTTCCACTCCGGAATCGGAAGCGGTTGTAGCAACCCGGCCGTACGCTGATGCTCCGCCTTCACTTGCTGGCAAACCAAGCACTTGGCTACACTCCGAGCCACGCTCCTCTTCATGCCATGCCACCAATAATTCAGACGAAGATCCTGGTACATCTTGGTGCCACCAGGATGCACAGAATACGGCGAACTATGTGCCTCCACCATCAGCTCCTCTCTGATATCCCCAGCTGGCACACACAACCTGGCTCCAAACCTCAGCGAGCCATCCTCATGAATCAAAAAGTCAGTCCGCAGACCGGCTTCCACCTGCTCCCGAATCTTCATCAGCTTCGGATCCTCAGCCTGGCCAGCCTTAATCCGATCCACGATCGTCGACTGTACCTGCATGTACATCAACGACGAAGCCTCCCCAGGAAGGACAATCTCCACGCCAGACTCGCAAAAATCCTGCTGCAATCTCCACTGCGAGGTCAAAATCATCACCGCTGGAAGCCTACTCAAAGCATCCGGAACCACATTCACCTTGCCAGGGTGAAACTGCAAATCAATATCATAATCCGCCATAAGCTCCAACCATCGACGCTGTCGCATGTTGAGCTCCTTCTGAGTGAAAATATACTTCAAGCTTTTGTGATCGGTGAAAATCTTCACTTTCTCACTCAGCAAGAAGTGACTCCAAATCTTAAGAGCAAACACAACGGTAGCCAACTCCAAATCATGCGTCGGGTAATTCTTCTCATGAACCTTAAGCTGACGAGACGCATACGCCACAACGTGCCCATGCTGATGCAACACACAACCTAGACCCTTGCCAGAAGCATCGCAAAAGATCTCAAATCCACCGCTGCGATCAGGCACAACAAGAATAGGGGCAGTCGTCAACCTCTCCTTTAGAATACCAAAAGCACCCTCACAATCACCCGACCAAACGAAAGCAACATCCTTCCGCGTCAACCTGGTCATCGGCTCAGCAATACGAGAAAAGTCCTTAATGAATCGCCGATAGTAACCAGCAAGTCCTAGAAAACTCCGAATCTCAGACGCAGACGACGGAACAGGCCACTCCCTGATGGCCCTAACCTTCTCGGGATCCACTGAAATACCATCTCCAGTCACCACATGCCCGAGAAAAGCAACTCGATCCAGCCAGAACTCGCACTTCGAAAACTTAGCATACAACCGATGCTTCCTCAAAATCTCCAACACCGTCCTTAAGTGCGAGGCATGCTCCTCCTCCGACTTCGAATAGATCAGAATGTCGTCAATGAAGATAACGACAAACTTATCCAAAAAGTCGTAGAAAATCAGGTTCATCAGATTCATGAAAACTGCGGGCACGTTAGTTACACCGAAAGGCATAACCACAAACTCATAGTGTCCATACTTCGTCCTGAACGCTGTCTTCGGAACATCTCCCTTCTTCACCTTCAACTGATGGTAACCACTCCTCAAATCCAATTTAGAAAACACCCTCGAACCTCCAAGCTGATCAAAAATATCATCGATGCGAGGCAACGGGTATTTATTCTTAATGGTCACCGCATTCAACTCCCGATAGTCCACGCACATGCGACGCGAACCATCCTTCTTCTTCACCAACAGCACCGGTGCTCCCCACGGAGACACGCTAGGATTAATATAACCCTTCTGCAAAAGCTCATCCAACTGCTTCCGTAACTCTTCCAATTCAGCAGGTGCCATACGATACGGCGCCTTCGAAATCGGCTGCGCACCTGGAACAAGATCGATAGAAAATTCCAAATCCTGATCAGGCGTCAAACCAGACATCTCCTCGGGGAAGACGTCACCAAAATCACGCACCACAGCTGGCCACTCCAGCTCCATCTGCATAGCCACAGCCTCCACCGGCCTGGCCCAAAATCTGACAGGACCAAGCGAACTGCTACCACGACTGAACTCAAACACTGGATGTCCGTGAATCTCGAACACCACCTTCTTCCTCCTGCAGTCGATCGTAGCATAGAAGCTCACAAGCCAATCCATCCCAAAGACCGCATCGTAGTTGGTGATGTTGTGGACAATAAAATCAGCATAAAGCTCATGTCCACAAACCACCACAGAGCAAGGATTGCATCCACGATGCACCGTGACTACTCCATTCCCTGTAACGATGTTCCAACTCTTGGAGAGAGGGGACGTCGACAAGGAATGCTTCTCCACGAAGCTCTGGGCCAAAATGCACATCGATGCACCAGAGTCAAAGAGGACTCGGGTAGGGAACGTGCAAACCAAAACCACACCTAATAATCAGTCTAATCAATCAAATCTTATTCTAGCAACATTCATACACAAGCATCCAACATAATTTTAACAATCAACTAATTAGGGAAGGAACAACTAGATTGGAAGTTACCTGCAATGACCTCATCCATGGCCAAAACCTCCTCCTCAGTCATTAGAAATGCCTGCCTCCTCGGCGGAATCGCCTGCCGAAAGGCATGCCCTTGCGGAACAAGGGGTACCCCACGACCAGCGGGCACCGGGGCTGTCTGCTGCAACGGCGGGGCAGCAATAGGTGCCTTCCAAGGCTGCCTCAACCTCGGGCACTCCCGGAGAACATGGGCGGGATCGCCACAGGCAATACATTGCCCCAAGAACTTCCTACATGATTCCTTGATATGGCCCTCCTTGCCACAGAAATTGCAAGTCCTCCGAACGGGCCCTCCTGGCCTCTTAAACTGAGCAGGCTGGTTCGGCCTGAATCCAGGTCTATCCACAGCTCTCGCCTGTTCCACAGGCCTCTTCCCAACGCCAACAACAGATCCCCTCCTCTGGTTCACAAGCAGCTCCTGCCTCTTGGCAGCGACCAGAACCTTCTGATAAGATTCCCGGTCAGAGGAGGTCACAAAACTCTGGAGCTCCGAAGCAAGCCCCTGCAGGAACCTCTGAGCTCTCTCCTCAGCGTCCTGCACCATCTTTGGTGCAAACCGACTCAGCCTCATGAACTCTTGGTGATATAGGTCCACCGACGAGTTCCCTTGCTTCAAATCGATAAAACGCTGCAGCATCTCCTCCCTGGCAGCTTTCGGGAAGAACTCACTATCAAATCTGGCCTTGAAGGTAGCCCAAGCTATCGGCTCCACCAACAACTTCTCTTCAGCATCCCACCAATTCCGAGCATTATCCTTCAGCTGGCGCTTCGCCAAGTCAACCCAACCAACTTCGTTGACCTTGGACATCTTCAGATTGTCCTCGATATTCCTCATCCATTCATCAGCAGCTAGTGGACCTTCGGTTCCATCAAAATACACAGGACCAAGCTCTCTGAACTGCTTCGCCCTGGGCTCAGGGCGAGGGGCTTCCACCACCCGAGCAGCTCGAGCCACCGGAGCATTCTGTACCTGCAGAAGCACACCCTGCTGAACCTGCATCATCTGCAACATCATCCGCATCATCTCTCCGTTAGTGGGCTCCCGCTCAGGCTCCTCGTCATGAGGGGGCGCACCACTACCTCCACCACGGGTGATTCACCTTCCTGCCATCTAATGACACAGAAAACGAAACGATTAGACTCATAGCTTAGGGCTCAGATGTCGAACTTATTTGTTGGACAATCTTGTATTATTATCGTTATCCCGTTAATTGCAGTTACAGAAGGACCTGCATGGGCCACCACTAAAACCTGTCACGACCCGCTTCCCTAAAATGGAGGCGAGACGTGACAAGGTCCGCTCAAACGTGGAGCTGTGAAGCCTCACGCCTGATAAGCGTAAATTTAGTATAAGCAGGTCCTTGTAATTGCAATCGAAACAATAACAATAATAATAATAACATGAGACAGATATGATATACCAATCCCAAAGTTTGTCCACAAAATATTCAACATCACAGAAAAGCCACCAGGCTAAAAGGAAGAGTCTAAAGGCCCAGAACAAGGCCAAACAAAAGACAAATATAACAGAGTATCAAACTAGGTGCCACGCACCGACAGCCCAAAAGAGATAACAAAACTAGACGTAGACACTAAGACTGATCTCCAGTGTCTACGAAGTCCTCGTCCAATACGGGCGCAAGCTCGGCGTCCGCAAACACCTCACCCTCAGCAAGTAACTCGGGCTCAAGGTCTAACATGCGTCACCCAAAAGAGAAAGGGGCACATGTCAGCAAGTCTAAAAGACTTGAGCAAGGAAACTGAAAGTAACTAGCAACCTAGCACTTATAATATTAAGCAATGACATGGCAATTAAGTATGATGCAACAGTTTAAAAGAGAGGCAAGCACGCACAATGTAGCAAAAGCTACCAAATCACTGATCACTTATCATTTAACACTTAGTGCATAGAGAGTCCACCTGCTGGCCATCTCGTGGCTCAGTCCGCTTATCTCTATCACTATTAATAACACTTATCACTTATCACTTAGTGCATAGAGAGTCCACCTGCTGGCCATCTCGTGGCTCAGTCTGCTTATCTCTATCACTATTAATCACTTGTGCACTAGAGAGTCCACCTGCTGGCCGGAGTCGCGGATCAGGCCAACTCGGGGCTCAGTCCGCTTATCTCTTACCCCACCCATATGTGTCGAGCGTTGGGATTTCCAACTCACTGAACTCGCTTCTGGAACACGAGCCAGGAAGTGTATTTGGCATAGGGGTGCACCTAGCCGGTATCCGAGCGTTCGGGTTTCCAACTACAGGGCTCGCTTCTGGAACACGAGCCAGGAACACAAACATCGTAGCAAAGCTACGCAATCACAGCAACACTTAAAGAATGCAATGACATGACAATTAATTCGCGTACCGTTAATGGAAAGTAAACATGACATAGTAATTGTGCAACATGCTAAATGTCGGAACTAGCTTCGTTGTCAAGCTAGTTCCCCAATTTGCGCCTAGGCGAGTATCATTTCGTCGCCTAGCCTCTTTTACGCCTACAACAAGCAAATGGCCTAAAACATGGCCTAAACCCTAAGTGGCGAGTTTCACTTGCCTAGCACCGGGGATGACGACCACTTCGTCTCACGGATGCTAATCTACGGGGAAATCGCTGTTATGGGGGAAACAAACACCAAACAACATGAAATTTATTAGGGTTTCACAAAATTATAAATAGGTTATGAAAATAACGGTAGATCGATTTCTTACCGAGAGGAGGCTGAAGAAACACTTCAGGGAACCCTAGGATCAGATCTGGAAGCAAGGGAGAAGTTTGGGGAAACTAGGGTTTTGGGGGATTTGGGGATTTTGATGGATTTGGTGAGATTTTGGGGAAGATGAGGGGTAGATAGAGTGAATGGATGGTTTGGATGATGGATTTAGGGCTTGGAATGAAGGATTGAAGCTTGGAGGAAGATGGGGGCTCAAGGGGGAAGATTTTAGGGTATTGGGTCGTGTTGAGGAAGAAGAAAACGTTTGGGTTGGGTTTAAATAGGTTGGGCTGGCGGCTGCCCAGAAATTAGGGTTTCAACACTAGTTAGTCGGTCAAAGAGCAACCACTGACCGACTAGTTTGGCAACTAGTCGGTCGGTCGACCAACGCAGACCGACTAAGTGCAAACAGTAACTCCTGAACGAAAATAGGATTTAGAGTTAGTCGGTCCATGAACAAATACTGACCGACTAGTTTAGCATCTAGTCGGTCGATGAACGTTCTTAGACCGACTAAGAGTAAACAGTAACTCAACTAAAATTAAGATGATGTGTTAGTCGGTTAAAGAAGCATTGCTGACCGACTAGTTTGCAACCTAGTCGGTCAACCAACGTTCTTAGACCGACTAACGATAAACAGTAACTCCTGAGAAATTTAGAAAGCTAACTAGTCGGTCCAAGAAGGATTGCCGACCGACTGGATCGTCATCTAATCGGTCGGTGGCCCTTCTTACACCGGCTAATGAGCACCAAAAGTTCCGATACGGAGCGCGGGGCCCCGGGATCGATTCCTAAGACTTCTAGGCTTGATCTAACAGTAAGATACGACCGTTATGAAGTCCGTCACGAATGACATACTTCGAAATCGACAATCCTAAGGAAGAAACGAGAAAATACGACGAATCGATCGGAAATGAAAGCTACGGCGACGAAAACCACACATGAGGAGAAAATCCACCAAAACATATATCATATTATAATAAATCCAGATACACGAAAAGCAGTCGTTAC
Organism: Scilla litardierei; assembly: GCA_030789695.1. Lineage (NCBI taxonomy): Eukaryota > Viridiplantae > Streptophyta > Magnoliopsida > Asparagales > Asparagaceae > Scilla > Scilla litardierei. Next base: position 265,906,790 of record CM061142.1, on the reverse strand, counting down.
AATCAGTGAGGAATGCCGTTAGCTATAGTCCCTTCGTCAAGACTGTGTCCCTGTTGGCCTAGGGTATGGTTTACTGTCAACCATATTAGACAACATTGGTCAGTATACGGCGGTCTCAGTTGTATTTACGTTGTACTTATTACGACGTACCCCGGCCGAGGATTAATACAAAGACCGTACTGAGCCTGTGACACTAACTTCCCTTTAACGGAAGAGACGAATCCCATCTTAGTCATCTAGTCGCCTCGAGAGCTTCAGGTGCAACCCAACCTAAGATCTTTCAGCAGGCCTAGCCTCGAAGCTAGATCATAGGTCTAAGCTACACGGTTCACTCACATGTTCGTACAAATGACTTCAGGTCATAAGGACCAGCTTACCTATCATCACCCTAGAGTTATTATAGACATTTTAGTTAAAGTTAACCATTTAATAACTCTAAGTTGGTCGTTCAGTGAACTCATTCTCCAATGAGCACCTGTGTCTCGTCTCTGACTTCGCCAAGTCGAATGATTATGAGATCATCATTACCCTAAGGCAAGACAAAGACACAGAGGTCTATCCGATGTGTTGATATCCAGTTCTCAACACATCTATGACCACGAACCGTTTAAGACTTACGTTTCTATTCGATCGCTTACTACTCATAATCGAGATCTTATCTGGATACGTAAGGACCTAACTATAAGTCTATGGACATTATCCAATTTTATTATTAAATCGATTTCATACTTAGAATAATGGACACCATATGTTATATGAACAAGACGTACACTTAGGATAAATCTCCTTATGGGCATATATCCTCCTACATTTCCCACTTGCACTTAGGCTATTTATCTCGGTATCTCATACCGTTATAGCATATCAGTCACTTTGACATTTATATGACAAACCTTAGAGTGGATTTACTAACGAGTATCTATAATGCATTTTAATGGATTATTAAATATTACATCTCTTGATCACACATGGTTGATCCTTTGAAAAATGATTTGGATCAATTTTTCCTTTCTTTGTATAACTAACAATTAGCTTATACAATCTAGATGTAGGGTCTAACATTTCTATAAGTCAGTCTCAGCTCATTCCAATTTTCTTATGTCAACATGTCAAGTACATGCTGACACCCTAAGTCTCTATATATTCTATTAAATCAAAACCATTTTGATTCAATGTTCTATATAGATGATTCAAATAAGTTGGAAATCCTTTTTACTTAGTCCGAGAAACCGGAACTAAGTATACGAGCTAGCTCCCACTGACTTTAAGAATTACCTGGTTAAGTACTTCAATTATATACCTAAATCATATTTAGATTATATATATGAAGACATAACCATTTGATATATGCTTTAGATGGAATGTACTAGTGTCAGGTTGGGTTTGACGAATGAGTCAAATCAAGATCGGTTTAAGGAATCTTGACATTGACTCACTCAATCAAACGTCCTACACTGTAACTTTCCCTTAACTACATTTAATATTAACTCTTTAAGAATCAAATGTAGTATATTAAGTATTAATCTTAAAATGCGTATAATTGTGATTACACACAATCTATACGCTCCTGGAACTATTACTTAGCTATTGATCATTAAGTCAGCTTCAAAACAACCAAAAATTTTCGAAGCTTTGCATCGTAGTTCGAGAATTTTCGCAACCAACTCAGAAAGCCACAATCACAGAAATTTAAGCCAATCTCAATCAAATCTCAATTTCAACAAAAAGCACAATTTCCGAGACATTTTTCCAAAAACAACGGATTCATAAAGATGAACCATAATATGTTTATCAAATAAACTTTGAGTGTTGGACACTCAATCATTGTTTTAACTTTAAGGAATGATACATTTTATTCAACTAAAAATGAGTATCAGCTCCTTTCTTCATCATGTCTCTTTGAAGTCTTTGCACGGCCCCAGCAGCAACGATTGCTCAGATGCCGACCGTCCTCCAAACTTCTTCCAATCTTCGCTTCATTTCAACGACCTGTATACATTACACAGATGTCTTAGTATCTCATACTATGTGATTGGAAATAATTATGCTTCATTGAATTTAATTTGTTGTACCTGAGGTAGAGGCATCAGTATGCCCCTTTTTCTTTTCTGCAAGATAAATCTTGCAGTCCCTCTTTCAATGGCCAATCTTATGGCAATGGAAGCACTCAGATTTTTGATGGGGCCCCTTTGGTCTTTTTCTTCCCTTTCTTCGCCTTCGCAGGTTGTGGGACCTGCCTCTTCTTACCCTTACATTTCGGCTGGTTTGAAGAAGCAGAGCCAATAACCAATGCAGTCCGATTATTCTCAATCTCCTCAAACTACCTAAGCATATTGAGGAGACCAGGAAGATCCGTTTCAATACTGTTCATTATGAAACCAGTAATGAAAGGCTTGAAGGCCGGGGTTAAAGACTTAAGGATAATGTCCACGGACATCTCATTGTCCAGGACAAAACCCAACTGGGCGGCGTCTTCCACGTACCCGATCATCTTAATAACATGATCTTGTACGGGCCCTGTCTCCATCTTTGTGCCCCAGAGGTTGCTTGTGGCTTCAAACTTGGCAGCTCGAGACCGCTTGCCGTATAACTCTTGTGCATTCAGAAGCATACTTTGAACATCCAAATGTTCATGCTTCCTCTGCAGTTCGTTATTCATCGAAGCCAGAGTAAGGCACCTGGCCTTCTCTGCATCCCTCTGGTATAGCTTATAGGCTTCCTTTTCCTCGAAGGTCGAATCGTCATCGGGCTTCTCCGAAGCGTCCTCGAACAGCACGTATCAAATCCCGGCTAGAGAAATGACTAACTTAATGTTCCTAATTCAGTCTTTATAGTTCGTTCCATCGAGTACGTTCTTCTCTACCATATATTTAAGACCCAAATCCATTCTGCAATTTTATAGATACTTTAGTCAGTATATGTTCGTTGTATAGTTTCAATGGTTTTTAATAAAACTATATTCTCCCACTAAATTTATTAAAGCCATAATAATAAACAGTTTTATTATATAAAAATAACATTTGTGAGAGAGGGATCCGACTACCCTGAGTCTGACAACCTTGAGTGTGTCTCAACAAGTTGTCCAATTGTGTAGTCGGTAGACGAACCTGTCGTCAATCATATTAATTATGATTCCCTATCGATTTTACCCCTAGTCATTTGTGATTATGAGTGTGCTCATCCGAATCACAATGGCTAGCCTAGTCAGACCATTGTCTTCGTGTCTAGCCTGACTTGCCCTGCTGCTCGGTGTATGCACGGCACGTCAGTTTGGGTCAGGTCTTAGACTACATCTTTGGTTAGACTTACGCCGGCGCTCGGTGAAGGGACGAGACGACGGTTTGGGTCAGGTCAAGATGTTTATCAAGAAATCGGTTTCTATAAGATTGCCATGTAACAGCTTGAGTGTAGCTCAACAACCGCAACACGGGTCTTACAGACGCCAACTCCTAAAACAAGGAGGGCTACGATTTATCTTGAATAAGATTATTATTGTATTTGACTTGGGTATAGTCGATGGACTTACACAGTCATGATTCGACTCCTTGCGGTCCAGCGAACGCGGCCAAGGAATTGACTAAGCCAGGACCACTCGGCCCCTAGACTAGCTAGGGTGATCCAGCAAACTTAGCCAAGCACATTAACCGACATCATGATCCATTGAAGGAGTTTCATCAATTCTATGTTTGTTTAACAACTAAATGGCTTTTAATTAACTAGTTAATCCTTATCAACTAGTGGGTCCTAAAATTCGAAATTTTATGGATTGGTTGAACAATTTTTATTGAGTCCTTATCAACTATAAGGTTCATACGTTCAACTATGCTACCCCAATCTAATTAGGATTTTAATAAGACAATAACAACATATTTCAAAAATAGTCTATTTATGATAATCATCATTTAAACGATTTATGGCAATGATTGTTAATTAAAAGGGACTACCCTAAGCTGGTATTAGGTTTTGATGTTGTTTTGTTTATAAAACGTAACTTGTCACTAATCATTAAAATTTCATCTTATAAAATTTTAATCCGTTAATGGCTAACTTAAAGGGTTCATGAATACATTATTCAACATGTCCATTAAAACATAAACCAATTAATTTAACTGCATAAATTAAAGGTTCATTAAGTGACATATAATGAAAGCTTGTAAGTTAAAATTATCTATAACATAATCGAACAATTTGCAACTCTAAAATTTAACATTTAAATATAAAGATTTAAAATTTAAAGCTTAACGCATTTTTATCACATAAAACTAGGTTTCATAAAATTATCAAATAATTTTAAAACCTAGGCTTTAAAATTTTAATGATACACGTTTAAGATTAAAATATCGCATAGAATAATCTTAAAACCAATATGTAATTTAAACGAAACAAATTTATTATTTCATCTTATGAGAATAAAATTTTCTTTATATCACGTATTCTTTAAAACAATTCTAAAACCCTTTTAAAATCATTTGAAATTAATTTAATAAACTTTCGGATAAAACCTTTTTCTAAAAAAATTTAAATCTTTATGTAAACAAAAATATGAATTTTCAATATCATCGCATGAAATAAAATATTCCTTTTGTGCTACATAAACTTTAAAATAATTTTAAATGTATGCTAAAATTATTTTATCTTATAAAATAAAATTTTAAAACATTTAATCATAAGAGACCTATTTAAATTTATCGCATAAAATTTAAATCGTCCCAAAAAAAAAATTTCATGTTGTAAAACAATTTTAAAACATAAAACATTATTTTAACATAAAGTTAAAATTGTCCGTATGTTTAAAACAAGCAAAGATTAAAAAAAACATCCCTAAAATAGATCTACAAGCATAACCGTGGCTTTGATACCACTGTAGGGGTTTTGGCGGACCCTCAGAGATCGGATCTGTGTCCGTCCTAAGTCGGACGGACCACATGGGCATAAAAGCGCAGCGGAAAAAAAAACATAGCTAGCTAAACAATTTAGCTAGGCTCTGAGTGAGCCAAAACCTAGCCCGATCTATGCCAACTTGGGGGGGGATCTGACCACCCCAAGAGGGATCTATTCTATAGCGACAAAATTAAATTTACACTAAAAATTGCTTAACCACATACCCGGAATCTTGACCCTGGGGCGGGCAAGATGTACAACACCGTCTTCTGATGCCCCTCGTAGCCGAACCGCCTTGACTCGATCCACCTGAGCCGCCTCGCACCCTCGAACCGATCTGCCCGAGCCAACTTCTGCCTCCAAGCCGATCACATGCGGTAGAAAGTTTCACTTGAATAGACCCGCGTCTTAGACGTCTGGATCCGAATCCAAACCCCCTTCGTAGTCTTGCTAGGACTAGTCCGGAGAATAAGAAGGAGTGAGAGAGAGAGAGAATAGTGTAGTCGTAGATTGAGCTAGCTCAAATATCTGGAGCTACTCAATCGAGGACTTGGTGCATCTTTCAACGAAGAGAGTGAACCCCCATTTATATAGGGAGTCAGCATTCCTACTTTCGTTGTGAGCAATGTGGGACAATTGCTAAATTGAAGAGAATTCAATTATGCTAATTTAGCTTAATTTAAGTTTAGTAAGCTTTTCATAAAAGCAAACTTCAACGAATTAATTCTCTTTTCTCATTAAACTTTAGACACCAAACAAGCTATCAATTCGGAGGGCTACGAATGGTGAACGCGTAGGAACCAATGGCGACGAATTTCGACTTCGTTTGACCCCTCAAACAATTGCCCAAAGATGGGCAAAAAAATTAATTTTCGTAGCCGTCATTTGGGGTTTCAAAAACCCTAAATCACTTAAGTTGCAGGCGCGCTCGCCAGGCTTAACGGGCGCGCCCGCCCAAGGCAAGGAGGGCGGGCGCACGCCCGCTGCTGCAGAGGGCCGCGCCCGCTGTAAGCAGCGGGCGTTCACCCGCTGCTCCAGTGGGCGTTCGCCCACTGTAGCCAGCGGGCCACGCTCGTTTGCCCTTGCGGATGGGCTTGTTAGCCCAGTGGGTCTAACCCACTTTGCCTTGGACTGTTATCACGTTTCTGGGCTCGCTTGAGCTCTGATTTGGACGCGGTTTGAACCTGTGTATAGACCGGGACGATTCCGTCATCCATGTAACCCTTTCCAATGTATTTGTTCCTACAGATATTGTCGTAACCAATTTACGTCACATTTAATCTTTGTTTGCATCAAATGCAACATTGTCCCTATTACATTTACGACTTATTTTCACAACTGGCTTTGTGAATATCAACTATTCAATATCATCAAATGAATCTCTCTGAATTAATCTTCCTATTACTAAGACACGAACGCTACTCGGTGTGAGACCCTACAGCCTGACCTTACTACAGGTTGGGGCTGAAACCCCTAGACGACGGTCACCACGAGTAGTAGTTGTCGTCCCTGTTTCAGAATCATCATAACGTGATTGACCCATTGACAAAAGCATCGTTGGGTTTACATTGGCTGTGTCAGTGATGAATGCCGTTAGCTATAGTCCCTTCGTCAAGACTGTGTCCCTGTTAGCCTAGGGTATGGTTTAATGTCAACCATATTAGACAACATTGGTCAGTATACGGCGGTCTCAGTTGTATTTACGTTGTACTTGTTACGACGTACCCCGGTCGAGGATTAACACAAAGACCGTACCGAGCCTGTGACACTAACTTCCCTTTAACAGAAGAGACGAATCCCATCTTAGTCATCTAGTCGCCTCGAGAGCTTCAGGTGCAACCCAACCTAAGATCTTTTAGCAGGCCTAGCCTCGAATCTAGATCATAGGTATAAGCTACACTGTTCACTCACAAGTTCGTACAAATGACTTCAGGTCATAAGGACCAGCTTACCTATCATCATCCTAGAGTTATTATAGACAGTTTAGTTAAAGTTAACCATTTAATAACTCTAAGTTGGTCGTTCAGTGAACTCATTCTCCAATGAGCACTTGTGTCTCGTCTCCGACTTTGTCAAGTCGAATGACTATGAGATCATCATTACCCTAAGGCAAGACAAAGACATAGTGGTCTATCCGATGTGTTGATATCCAGTTCTCAACACATCTATGACCACGAACTGTTTAAGACTTACGTTTCTATTCGGTCGCTTACTACTCATAATCGAGATCTTATCTGGATACGTAAGGACCTAACTATAATTCTATGTACATTATCCAAGTATATTATTAAATCGATTTCATACTTAGAATAATGGACACCATATGTTATATGAACAAGACGTACACTTAGGATAAATAGCCTTATGGGCATATATCCTCCTATAATCCACCTTGAGAACATTGAAGCCACCTCCATAGAGCCTCAAAGGCGGTTAAATCCTAACATGAAGGAGGTGGTTAAGAAGGAGATCCTTAAACGGCTTGAAGCCGACATCATTTATCCTATTTCTGACAGCAGATGGGTTAGCCCTGTGCATGTTGTTCCTAAAAAGGGGGGATGGCCATCATAAAAAATGATAATGGAGAGCCTATATCCACGCGCTCCGTCACGGGATGGCGGATGTGTATTGATTACATGAAATTGAATAAATCCACCCGTAAAGATCATTACCCATTGCCATTCATTGACCAAATGCTAGAACGCCTTGCTAAACATAAATTCTTTTGCTATTTGGATGGGTATTCGGGATTCTTTCAGATTCCCTTACATGAAGATGACCAAGAAAAGACTACTTTCACATGTCCTTATGGCACTTATGCTTACCGTAGAATGCCCTTCGGACTTTGTAATGACCCCGCCACCTTTCAAAGGTGCATGACGTCCATCTTTTCTGATTATATTGAAAACATTATGGAAGTCTTCATGGATGATTTTTCTGTCTATGGTAGCGAGTTTAACTCATGTTTGGCCAATCTCACTAAAGTTCTTAAAAGATGCCAACAAAGTAATCTTACTCTTAACCGGGAGAAATGCCATTTTATGGTCACTAAGGGGATATTTCTTGGGCACCTTGTTTCGTCTAGAGGGATTTGTTGGAAGCAACGATCTGGGATCTTGGTTTGATGATGACAAACATGTCGTTATATCTGATGTGTGTGCTCAGTGTGTTTCAGGACTGGTGAAACGTTACATCTTTCGCTATTTGGAGAAAGTGCTATTCATATAGCCATTTGGGTGTGAGAGAGAGCTTTGGCCTAAGCAAAGTGGACTTAGTCCAATTTGAGATGAGATGGAAATGATTTCTTGACTTGGTCAAAAATCTATTCATTGATGGACTTGATCAAAAATCTATTCACCTAATTATGTTCCTATCCTTATTCAAATCATATTCAAATATCCTATCTCTGGCCAAATATTCAAATTCCCATTGCAAATCAATTCCTTAACTCTAGGGATTCTCTTTTGATCATATCTTCTTCAAAAAACCCTAGCTCTTCCCTTATAAAAACTCCTTCCTGCCAAAATACACATTTTGCTGAAACCCTTGAAAATTTAACTCCAAAAGCCGCAAGGGTAGCCAAGATTTATTGATCCTCCCATAAAACCAAATAAGCCTTGTTGCAAGTTTTTTGTTACGCCACAAGTTCCAAGGCCACAAAAACTTTGGACTCTCAATTTCTTTCCCAAGCAAAAACAAAATAGAGAGAAGGAGATTAAAAGAAAACGTTCTCAACTGTCAAGCTCTCAAACCCATCTTCGTCATCTTGTTGAGAGATTCGCCATCCCAAGCTTGGACGCGCGCAATAGCCGTGTCGACCGTCCCCACACAACGAGTTCTCCGCTTGGCAACCGCTGGAGAACAAGCCCCCAAGTCCTCGCGCCGACCGAAGGGAGCAACACACGCCAAAGAGCTTCGTCGACCGTTGCCCACTGCGTGCCAAGTGCCTGACGACCGAATGCTCCCCGTGCCGAAAACACACCGCCGCAGACGTTGGAAAGGGGTTGTGCTGCACCCAGTCACCGTTGCTACCACCGGAGAAGAGCTCACCGCCGTATCGTCATCGTGGTGTGCCAAGCTGCCGGAGATCACGACAAAGTCGCTGTCAACTTTCTTTGTCACCGTGGAGAACCATCGTCGAGGAGGTCTTGCAGTCGTAAACCTCCATTGCCATCATCGCTGCAAGTCACTGTCGTCATTGAACTTCTCACCGTGGCTGAAGTTGCCGAGGTTACCGTGAAGACGAAGAAGAAGTCGGAGAACGAAGCCCACGCTGTCGAAGACGAAGCCATCACCGGAGAGAGTTCGCATCTGTTCGGAGATCGTCGTCACCGTGGAGCGTTGACGACGTCAAAGCCTCAACGCAAGACGGAGAAAAATTGCTGATTGAATTGCCGTCGTCGAACTTCACCGCCTGTCAGAGATCGCCGCTGCACTCGAGTTCCTGTCGTCATTGAGCGAAGCGAAGCCATCGACGTCGCCGCTCGGAGAAGCCCGGTGCCTTCGCCGAGCTCTCGCCACTGTCGGAAACGGCGAAGCAAGGTTAGAGACCCATCGCCGAGCTCTCGTCGTCTCCGGGATGTGCACGCCGCCATCGCTCGAAGGCGAGGAAGTCGACACCCTCGCTGCTTGCCCTAATTAAGTCAAAGAGGGGGTAAACGTGCTGACGTGGCGAGTGCGAGAGGATTGCGGGATCACGTGAAATCAAATTCGAGCTGACGTGTTAGAGGCTTTTATTAAAGGAAGCTGCTCTGCGCACAGGCCGCTTAATTTTAGTTTTGAACTAAATCGCTCTGCACACCGATCGCCAAGATTAAAGGAATTTCTGAGCGCACAGACAGCTGTTTATTAAAGGATTGAACTGCAATTGCTTTGCGCACAGACCAGTGCACAACTTGACATCCAGGAGTCAGATTGAGACACCGTTTGCGTCAGATTGGAGCTGACGACGTGTTGATTGACAGAGACGCCTACATGGACACGAACTGAGCATTTCTAAACCCTTAAACTCTTTTATTCGTGTCTTAGTGTAACGTTCTCTGTAGGGAAAACTTTACCTATTTTTCTGTGACTATTTTGGGACTTGTCTGGTTGGGGCTAGACAAGTGGGACGCGGCTAGTTTGGGACTAGCTGGTAGGAAGCGTTACTTGGATTGATAGTAAGAGAAAACACTGTGTGTGGGGTACTGAGAGCCTGGCGAGTGTAGAGACGTAGAGGGTGCTCTGAGCGTGCTCTAACTTGTGGTTTTGTACCTATTGCACTATTCAATACTAGTATCTGCTTTGGGGGCTGGAGTAGGTCGAAGGGTCGACCGAACCAGGGTAAATCTGCTTTGTACTCTGTGTCTGCTTTTTATTTACCATGTTGCTGCTATAACTGCGTGTGCTTATTCGTGGGTTGCACGAATTATTTTTTATTAGCCTATTCACCCCCCCTCTAGGCTAGGATCCAGATCCAACAAGTGGTATCAGAGCAGGTTTTAGGATCTAGCCTAGGATTGACCCTGAATAACCATATGGATAGTGCTTTTGCTGAGGGTCAGTCTGTTTCCCGTCCCCCTAGATTTAATGGAGGTGATTATACTTATTGGAAAAATCGAATGAAAATTTACCTCATTTCTGTAGATTACAAGGCTTGGCAAATAATTGAAAAAGGATATAAACTGCCTGTAATTAAAGTAGATAATGTTGAGATTGAAAAACCAAATGACAAATGAGATGATAATGATTGGAAATCTTATTCTTTAAATGCTAAAGCTATGAATGTTCTCATTTGTGCACTTGATAAATCTAAATATAATAGAATCTCACATTGTTTAACTGCGTAGGAGATATGGCATACTTTGGAGGTGACACACGAGGGAACGTCACAGGTAAAAGAGTCTTGACTATCTCTTTTGAGTGCAGAGTTCGAGGGATTTCACATGCTACCATCAGAGAGCATATCAGAGATGTATGCGAGGTTCACCGACATAGTCTACAAGTCTAGCTCGCTTGGAAAGCCATATGATAGCCTCGATCAAGTGAGGAAGATCCTAAGAGCATTGCCAAGCTCTTTCAGACCAAAGGTCACCGCCATCCAGGAAGCAAAGGTATTGTCACAATTGAAGGTGGAGGACCTTATTGGTAATTTGATGTCCCATGAGTTGGAACTGCAAAATGTTGAAGCAAGAGAGAAACCTGAGGAGAAAGAGAAAGCCATAAAGCCCCTTGCTTTGCAAGCTAGCGAAGAAGAGGATGATGACGACGACATAGCGCTAATGGTGAGAAACTTCAAAAAGTTCATCAAGACCAAGCATGGGAGAAACGAAATGGCACCCAGGTTTAATCGTTCTAACTTTAATAATTCTTCCAAGAAATTTAATGATCAGAAATCTACTGATAGAATGCAATGTTTTAAATGCAAGGGAAGAGGACATCTGATGAAGGATTGCCCAAATGAAACTGCTCAGCTCGTTAAAGGAAAAGCGAAGGTATTAACATGGGATATGGATAGCGAAGCTGAAAGCAAGGAGGAACATGAAGCCCATTCTTGCATGGCTTTGATGGGCATCCAAGATGAGAAACAGTCAGGTAGCAAAGCTGAACTTCTTAAAATTTGTGAAGAAATGCAAAATCAAATAGTAGATCATGAGTTCACTATTGAATGTCTCTAAAATCAGAACTTTGACATGCAAGTTAGAGATGATGAGGTGTTTAAAGAGAATGAAAAACTTAAAATTGAACTTAATGCATGTAAGTCTACTATTGAAATCATGAAGAAGGAAAAAAGCAAGCTTTGATGAAAATGCTCCTTGTATTTCTTGTTCCTCATTGTTAAACCAAAATAGCATGCTTAAACAAGATTTAATGAAGCTCAAAGCTGAAAAAGAATATGAAATAAGAGAGCTTAAGGATAAATTTTGCATGCTAGATAATGACTTTAAAAGAAAAATGATTGAATTTGAAAAGAAGGAAGAGGAAAACAAAAGAGCTTTCGTTAGTAAATGCACGATGCTTGTGGAAGAAAATAAACAATTAAAAACCAAAGTCTCTCAAGTGGCCATTAAGAAATTCTCTATGGGAAAACAATCGTTGGACACTATTTTAGAGAATCAATTATATGGCAATAATAGAAGAGGACTTGGTTTTGGTCTGAAAAACGTTGAAAAGCAAAAATTTAAGAAATTCCACAATGTACCCTCTATTGCAAAGAACAAATATGCAAAGTGCTTTACTTATGATAGTGTAGGCCACACTTCATATTATTGTAAATTTAGGAACACAAATATCAAGTTTAAACAAGTGTGGGTTCCTAAAACAATATTGGCTAACACTAGCGGACCTTGTTGGATACCAAGGTCACACTTAACACCTTTCATGTAGGTAAGGTGGAGATTTGGTGAGGAGCAAACTTTTCAATGTCTCATTATTTTAGCTCCTTCGTCAAATAGCGACGAGAAGGTATAATTTTTATCCCTCTTTGCATTTCATTGCATACCTTCATAGATTGTTTTTGTGTGCTTGTTTTTATTTTGTTATGTGTGCTTGTTTGCATGATTTTTAGTGTTTTTATTTCTGAAAATAAAATAAAATAAAATAAAATGAGCTTAAAAGAATACCCTTTATGATTTATCTTAAGTGGTATTGTATGAATGTTCAAGTGTATCCCTTGTAGAAGTTAATTCATTATTGTTGTAGCTACATGAACATGTTGTTATCATTTTAGTAGCCATGACATGTCTCATAAGTTTTAAACTTGACTTCTACACCTACATTTGCACTTTCACGATAATTGACTTATTAGTGCTTTTGGAGATTCTTTTGAAGAATAATGGAAAGTGAATGTAGGAATGATTAATTTCTGAATTTTCTAAGGGATATGAAGTGTTTAGCCATAAATTAAAATTGAGCACAAAAGAATTGCATATGAAAAAAATATGAAAATTGCTCCGTATGAAAAATGGATACACTTCATGGCTAATACACAACCCACGAGTATCCAACTTATGCTACATGGGTAATCATTAGCGTTGGTGTATATAACTCGTCAAGCAATGCCATCCCACATTTAATAGTCCTTTTAGGCTATGTTTTTGGGGTTCGGTAACTTGAACTCATCTTTGATGAGGTGGGAAAAATCAATCCTAGTGATATTCATGAAAAATTGGAAAATGTGGATTGATTTGGTTGATTTTCTGAAATTGAATCTCCTTAAATACTTTATTGCCTATATCACTATACTTACACAAAGGTGGAGAAGTCTTGTTATGAAATTCTATGAGCTTGGATTGTCTATTTTTGGAAAACTCATGCAAATTGCACACTACTTTTAATAATGGTTTAGTTTTGCATGGAATATTTTTGTGACTTCATTAATCCACTTTTGGTTATTACAAAGGGGGAGAAAGAAAAGATTTGATGTCTGGGGGAATTATTCGTTGAAGGGGGAGCATGAGCATGAAAAATACTTGAATAAATGTTGAAGGGGGAGCTTGAGAGAAGGGGGAGCATGCTTTTATATTTGTTATAATGTTGTGCATGCTTGTTGTAATACTTGAATGTCTCATTCCATGATTCATATTGCATTACACCCTTCAACACACTTCACACACACATCTATTGCTCAAAAATCTTTTATGGGTTTGTCATCACCAAAGGGGGAGATTGTTGGAAGCAACGATCTGGGATCTTGGTTTGATGATGACAAACGTGTCGTTATATCTGACGTGTGTGCTCAGTGTGTTTCAGGACTGGCGAAACGTTACATCTTTCGCTATTTGGAGAAAGTGCTATTCATATAGCCATTTGGGTGTGAGAGAGAGCTTTGGCCTAAGCAAAGTGGACTTAGTCCAATTTGAGATGAGATGGAAATGATTTCTTGACTTGGTCAAAAATCTATTCATTGACGGACTTGATCAAAAATCTATTCACCTAATTATATTCCTATCCTTATTCAAATCATATTCAAATATCCTATCTCTGGCCAAATATTCAAATCCCCATTGCAAATCAATTCCTTAACTCTAGGGATTCTCTTTTGATCATATCTTCTTCAAAAAAACCCTAGCGCTTCCCTTATAAAAACTCCTTCCTGCCGAAATACACATTTTGCTGAAACCCTTGAAAATTTAACTCCAAAAGCCGCAAGGGTAGCCAAGATTTATTGATCCTCCCATAAAACCAAATAAGCCTTGCTGCAAGTTTTTTGTTACGCCACAAGTTCCAAGGCCACAAAAACTTTTGACTCTCAATTTCTTTCCCAAGCAAAAACAAAATAGAGAGAAGGAGATTAAAAGAAAACGTTCTCAGCTGTCAAGCTCTCAAACCCATCTTCGTCATCTTGTTGAGAGATTCGCCATCCCAAGCTTGGACGCGCGCAATAGCCGTGTCGACCGTCCCCCCACAACGAGTTCTCCGCTTTGCAACCGCTGGAGAACAAGATCCCAAGTCCTCACCGACCGAAGGGAGCAACACACGCCAAAGAGCTCCAGCGACTGCTACCCGCTGCGTGCCAAGCGCCTGACAACCGACTGCTCCACGTGCCAACAACACACCGCCGCAGACGTTGGAAAGGGGTTGTGCTGCACCCAGTCACCGTTGCTACCACCGAAGAAGAGCTCACCGCTGTATCGTCATCGTGGTGTGCCAAGCTGCCGGAGATCACGACAAAGTCGCCATCAACTTCCTTTGTCACCGTGGAGAACCATCGCCGAGGAGGTCTTGCACCTGGAAACCTCTGTTGCCATCATCACTGCAAGTCGGTGTGGTCATTGAACTTCTCGCTGTGGCTGAAGTTGCCGAGGTTGCCGTGAAGACGAAGAAGAAGTCGGAGAACGAAGCCCACGCTGTCAAAGACGAAGCCATCACCGGAGAGAGTTCGCATCTAATCAGAGATCGTCGTCGTCATGGAGCGTTGACGATGTCAAAGCCTCCACGCAATACGGAGAACAATTGCTGATCGAATGGCCGTCGTCGAACTTCACCACCCGTCGGAGATCGCCGCTGCACTCGAGTTCCTGTCGCCGTTGAGGGAAGCGAAGCCATCGACGTTGCCGCTCGGAGAAGCCCGGTGCCTTCGCCGAGCTCTCGCCACTGTCGGAAATGGTGAAGCAAGGTCTGAGACCCATCGCCGAGCTCTCGTCGCCTCCGGGATGTGCACGCTGCCATCGCTCGAAGGCGAGGAAGTCGACACCCTCGCTGCTTGCCCTAATTAAGTCGAGGAGGGGGTGAACGTGCTGACGTGGTGAGTGCGAGAGGATTGCAGGATCACGTGAGATCAAATTCGAGCTGACGTGTTAGAGGCTTTTATTAAAGGAAGCTGCTCTACGCACAGGCCGCTTAATTTTAGTTTTGAACTAAATCGCTCTGCACACCGACCGCCAAGATTAAAGGAATTTTTGAGCGCACAGATAGCTGTTTATTAAAGGATTGAACTGCAATTGCTTTGCGCATAGACCAGTGCATAACTTGACATCCAGGAGTCAGATTGAGACACCGTTTGCGTCAGATTGGAGCTGACGACGTGCTGATTGACAGAGACGTCTACACGGACACGAACTGAGCATTTCTAAACCCTTAAACTCTTTTATTCGTGTCTTAGTGTAACGTTATCTGTAGGGGAAACTTTACCTATTTTTCTGTGACTATTTTGGGACTTGTCTGGTTGGGGCTAGACAAGTGGGACCCAGCTAGTTTGGGACTAGCGGGTAGAAAGCGTTACTAGGATTGATAGTGAGAGAAAACACTGTGTGTGGGGTACTGAGAGCCTGGCGAGTGTAGAGATGTAGAGGGTGCTCTGAGCGTGCTCTAACTTGTGGTTTTGTACCTATTGCACTATTCAATACTAGTATCTGCTTTGGGGGCTGGAGTAGGTCGAAGGGTCGACCGAACCAGGGTAAATCTGCTGTGTACTCTGTGTCTGCTTTTTATTTACCCTGTTGCTGCTATAACTGCGTGTGCTTATTCGTGGGTTGCACGAATTATTTTTTATTAGCCTATTCACCCCCCCCTCTAGGCTAGGATCCAGATCCAACAGGATCGAGGTTGATACTGCAAAAATTGAGGTAATCAAAAAAATTCCTCCTCCTATTAATGTCAAGGGCATTAGTGGATTTCTTGGTCATGCAGGATTCTACCGCTGCTTTATCAAGGATTTTGCCCTAATTGCCCGTCCTCTTACTGTCTTACTTGCTAAAGATGCTCCATTTGTCTTTTCAGGAGAGTGCTTGCAAGCCTTTAATACACTGAAGGAAGCCCTCATTTCCGCCCCCATCATACAACTGCCAGACTGGAGTCTTCCCTTCGAGCTTATGTGCGATGCAAGTGACCAAGTAATTGGAGCAGTGCTAGGACAAAGGAAGGAAAAAAAGCTCCTTGCAATATTTTATGCAAGCAAAACTCTGGACGAGGCACAAAAGAATTACACCACCACTGAAAAGGAGCTCCTGGCAGTCGTTTATTCAATAGAGAAGTTTCGCTCTTACCTCCTTGGATCCAAAGTGATTGTGCACACCGATCATGCAGCATTGTAATATCTATTGAGCAAAAAGGAAGCCAAGCCGAGATTGATAAGATGGATACTACTACTCCAAGAATTTGACTTGGAAATCAGAGACAAGAAAGGCACGGACAACGTTGTAGCGGATCACTTGTCTAGGCTTGTTCGTGACGAAAGGGAAGATAGCCTACCGATTGATGACACTTTTGCTGACGAGAGGCTATTCGCCATAAGACCCGAAGAAGTGCCTTGGTATGCGGATTATGTGAACTATTTGGCTTGTGGGATAAAGCCGTGTGGGATGGCAACACAACAAAAAGGAGGTTCATGCATGAAGTCCGCAACTATTTTTGGGAAGACCCGTATCTCTTCAAGATATGCAAGGATGGTATTATACGGAGGTGTGTTTCAAAGGAAGAGGCCACATCTATCATTTCACATTGCCATGATATGCCTTGCGGGGGACATCACGCAGCTTCCAAAACTACCGCAAAGATCTTGCAGTGTGGGTCCTTTTGGCCGACCATGTTCAAAGATACGCATGACTTCGTCAAGTATTGCGATAGATGCCAAAGGACAGGAAATATATCCAAACGGAATGAGATGTCAATGAAACCCATTTTGGCAATTGAACTATTTGATTGTTGTGGAGTGGATTTCATGGGACCTTTTCCGTCAAGCAAAGGAAATAAGTATATCCTATTGGACATGGACAACGTCTCAAAATAGGTAGAGGCCATCGCAACCCCAACCAATGATGCTAGGGTGGTATCTAAATTCTTCAAGCAAAATATATTCCCACGCTTTGGGGTTCCACGAACGTTGATAAGCGATGGGGAAAGCCACTTCATAGAAAGCAAGTTTGAAGCCATGTTAAAGAAGTATGTGGTGAATCATAGAATCGGTATGGCCATCCTCAGACGAGTAGACAAGTGGAAGTGTCAAACCGGGAAATTAAACAAATTCTAGAAAAGACCGTCGATAGATCTAGGAAGGCTTGGTCCATGAAATTGAATGATGCACTATGGGCATATCGCACGGCCTTTCGCACTCCCATTGGGACCACCCCATACCGGCTTGTTTATGGGAAAGCTTGCCATTTACCGGTAGAGTTGGAACATCGTGCATATTGGGCAATCAAGACCTTGAATTATGACTACAAGAGTGTGGCATTGCGTCGACTTCTAGACATCAATAAGCTTGACGAGATTAGACGGGATGCTTATGAGAGCTCTAGGATTTACAAGGAAAGAACAAGAATTCTCCATGATGCATGCATCACCGTTATGGACTTCAAGGTCAAAGAAAAGGTCCTATTATTCACTTCTAGACTCCGACACTTTCTCGGAAAGCTAAGGTCACGATGGTCAGGACCTTTTACCATTCGGCACATACAACCGGGAGGAGCCTTCGAGCTAGAAGGAAAAGACGGTGTCACTTTTAAGGTGAATCGACAAAGGCTTAAGCATTATTCAGATGGAGTCCCCATCGGGGAGGTAAATAGCATATACCAAATTAAGGGGTGGTCCCATGATCTTTCATACCTCCTCGACGAGGCGATTGACGACGCCATGCCATTTTCCATTGAAGCCAAGCACGATGACGGCCTCGAAGAGGGCCAATCTTCTAAAGAAGGCGAGATGATGGGAGACCCACTGGACCCTTTTACAGATGAGGAGAAAGACGACGCTGATGTCGTTAAGATTAGAGAGCTATGCAAGCTCTCTACGGTGAGGAACATGAAGAAAGCGCCACCGGACAAGAAATTATCGCCGCCGGCAAAGAAAAAGGACGTTAAAAGCTCAAGCTTGGGGGACTCATCCCCCACTACTACCCATGATGAAGGGGAGCTGAGGAACACCAATGAACATCAACAACTAAATCCAAGTGGGCTTCCCGGCAAGTTTGACGTGGGCATCTCACATGCACCGAACATCGAGCTTTAAACGCGTATCTTGAGGGGTCGAGCTCAAGACCTTAAATATGCGCTTGTCGGGAGGTAACCCAACGGTTATATTTTATTTTTAGTTGAATTTTTCCTTTTATTTTTGTTTTAGATCTTTGTTAGTGTTTAGAGTCAAGAGTCGAAGAAAAGCCTGACAACAGGCTATACTTTTCATTGCAGGAGATGGAGAATAAGGAACCATTTGAACGGAGGACGACCATGGCAAAGGAGAGCGCTCCAGGAATGCGCTCAGGCTTCAGGAGAAGGAAGAAACTGACGGGGAGAAGAAAATCAGAAAGTAGAGCAAAAACAGAGAGTTGGAGCTGAAATTAGCAGCCCACTCGGCCGAGTGACATTGTCATTCGACTGAGTGAAGACCCTACTCGGCCGAGTAGGGTACTGATCAGGGAAGATTCTGAAAACCCATCTCTGTAATTTATATGCCACTCGGCCGAGTGATTTTGTCACTCGCCTGAGTGAATCAGACACTTTTAGCACTTAAAAAGCACTGAGTGGCCTTGCCACTCGGCCGAGTGACCTTTGTCTACTCGCCCGAGTGTTAAGTGATACTCGCCTGAGTCGACACTTTTACAGAAAATTTTTCAAAATTTTTTGAACCGTGCCACTCGGCCGAGTGAACGCGTCACTCGGCCGAGTGACTTATCCTATACATTCGAAACCGCACGGCTCAAATCCCCAAAATTCCCAAAATTCCCAAAATTCAGCCCGAGCTTTTCGACTTCCCCTCGCAATTGCCCGAATCGAATCTCCCTTCACCCGAGCCGCACGGATCCAGTGCCCGAGCCGCGCACTCCTCGACGCCGACGCCACCCACCAGCCGCCGCCATCGCCACCCATTCCGCCGCCACGCATCCGTCGTTTCACCCAAATTCTTCCCCTTTCTCCATTTCTCCATTTCGTAAGCCCACTCATCCCCAAATCCAAATTAATCCATATATATATCTATTACTCTTGATCTTACCCCACATTTATTGATATTCGTTGCTAATTTGTCAATTTGTGTTTCAGGCTAGCTTGGAGGAGGTTCAGGGGCATATTTGGAGCTTCTCGGAGGAGTCGATTCTCTGCACACATCCATCGCTTGCACTCGCGTCGTGTTTGGGTACATTCGCTCCTTTTATACAGCACTTTGCATTTGCGTAGGCACGTTTCACGGCTCACATGCCACCACGCACTAGGTCGCGCACGCGGGCGCCCGCTTCCAAGCAGAAGAGGACCAGCAATCCTGGCCCCTCCTCCGCTAGGGTAGACTTCCCTCCACCTAGCCCACCACCACCCACACTTCCGCCTCCTACCGCACCCATTCCACCTCCACCGGCACAGTCCGCCCCCGCTTTCGACACAATGGGGATCACCTTCCGAGATGATGCACAGCGCGTCCGATTCGAGAGGCTCTCCAATCGTTTGATCATACCCTCTAGGTTCATGCACCTTGTAGATTTCGAGCGCCTGAGGGTATTTGAGGGCCAACTCCAGTTGTATGACAACATGGGGTGGCATGATTTTTTGTCTGTGTCGGCGGACACCTACGTCCGGCCGACACTCGAGGTTCTGAGTTCTATCCGTAGGACTTCTGGGGGTTGCTCTTTTCGACTGATGGATCGTGAGTGGGAGATCACCATCGACATGCTCTGAGCCTACTTCCAGTGGCCTCCCGTCCCGGACCCCGACCGAGCCTATAGTCCCACGCACTTCCCCCCACCGTCATTTGATACCCATGCCTTCTGGACACTCATCACTGGATCGCCCCTCGTCTTTGACCCTAGCCAGGCCAAGGCCTCCGCTATCCTCCACCCATGCCTTCGCATTGCATAGCGCCTCATGGCGACCACTTTCTTAGCGAGGTATGAGCCGGTGACGATGTCGATGCCGAAGATTTACATGCTCTACGCGATGACTCGTGTGAGAGCATTAGAGGTAGGTGGAGACGTCTTGCTCCCCGTAGTTCAGATTGACATAGCTAGTTGGTACTTAGACCGCATCATTATCTCTGTCGGTGCCAGGATGCCTATCTGTTGCGGCAGTTTGATTACTCTTCTGGTTCCCATGTGCGGAGTAGACCTACCATCTGGTTTGCTACGACCCTCAGGCCCCACTTCCCTTTTCGTTGACGTTATGGCCCGCATGAGGATGCTGCATCCTCATGGTCAGCACCACTCGGTATGGCTGCACTGTGCTTTTGGCGTCGATTACATGGTTCTTTCGAGCCCCGCTCGGACCCATATTGGACCCATAGGAGGGGTGTGGTTTCCAGCGATGGATGTCCTCATCCCAGCTACGTACGTGCTAGAGCCTGAGGGCACTCTGCAGGAGCCCATCCTTCCACCAGTGGACCCGGAGATCCCTCAGCCTGCACCTGATTTGTATGCACCTCCCGACACCTCGGTCCACACTTCTGTCAGTGTCGGGAGTACACTTGCTGAGTCCACCACCACCACCACCTCCTCCTCCTCTGTGTCGTTGACCGTCGACCCTGTTTCATATGTGAGTTTTGAGAGCGGCGAGCCCTCTTTTGTTTCTGCAGCCGAGACCCTTTCCACTCTATATTTCTCGACCCCTGCGGAGTCATTTTTTACACACTTCACGGCCTCCCCAGTCGTCGACCCTACCGTCTCCACTGCAGCTGTCTTCACTGAGAGTGTCGTGAGGTCTGTCCCCATTTCTGTGTCATTGACCTCTCTGACCTCCTTGCCCTCTGTCACAGCTTCATCTTCTGCCGCTTCTCACACTTCTGAGAGCATTCCTGCGTCACAGCCTCCCACAGAGGCTGAGCGTGTTTTAGTGAGCACTGCACCATAGCCTCACCCTGTAGTGGCCCCACTTCTCTACGGTAGCCGTGTGAGGCAGCCCTGTTCCCCACCTGTTCGACCCTCTGCTCCACCTCCCCCCGACACCCTAGTTCAACACTTGCATGCTCTAGAGGGGGCCGTCAGTGGGCTCATAGGAGATTTCCGAGCTCTCTCCGCTACCGTTAGTGCTGTACAGTCTCGCGTCGCTTTACTCCTTGGTATTCAGGCTAGCCTGAACCAGATTCTTGCGCGACTGTCACAGCCGCCACCTGCCGCTACCCGTCCCACTACCCAGCATCCACCACCTCCACCACCTCCACCATAGGACGGTGCTGGTGCTCCACCACCCACTTAGGCACACACTAGATGCCCCCCATACTTTTGCCGCTGCTTTGATTGATGCTATCTTTTCTGCTGATTTTAGCGCACCTCCTCCCCATACATTTTGGTCACGTTTTGCTCGTATTTGTCTATATCATCTTGGGAGAGAGGAGGTATTTTTGGGGACCGTTATATTGCACGATCTTGATCTCTGCACGCATCATTTGCATATCCATCTCATTTTCTTTTCATACTTTATCATGCATGCATCCTCACCCACCCCACCCATTTCATATTTCTCCGTGTGCCACACTTAGCACATTGAGGACACTGTGCCATTTAGCTTGGGGGAGTGAGTGTCCCACGCACTTTTCATTTTCTTCATTTTTTTATTTTCATTTTTTTCCACCATTCCTTATTTTACACTTATTTTCACCCATTTTTTCGTTTTTTCTCATGCATCACATTTTCTTATTTTCTGTGTGTGCTGCATTTGTATAGTAGATTCTGATTTCCTTTATCCTTATTTCTTTTATCCTTTTTGGCTAGAGATGAATGTTTTGTGATGACGACGACGTGGAACTAGCTTATCTCTATATGCATATTATCTTGTCATGCCATCGTTTTTATTTCAGATATCATATGCTATGCTCTGCTGTGCATTCGAGATAGTAACCTGCGCCTTCATTATATGAATGTGAATGAAATTCTACTATTAGCTGAGTCTGATGATTTATATTGTATACTTTTCATAGAAAACACACCAAAATTCAGGCATTGATTGCATATATTTGGAGTACTGCTTTGTTGTCTGATATCACTTCTTTTTGCATGAAAATTGTACGCTTCACTTTCAGGTTGATTGAATATATGCCATGTTGATATAACTGGATTAGTTTACTTTCTGAGTTCAAACTGAGTGGATTACATTACTCTGCTGAAAGTTGTCGTGCACATTCTAAAAGAGTGAACTGAGCGTTGCATACTTTTTTTTCTCCACATACCTTGAACATCATTTCTATACTTAAAATCATTGGTGAATCTCCCTTTAGAGAATCCTATATTGGCATCTTCCCCCCAGCTATAAAGTCCATGCTCTAACGCCCCAAAATAAAAAAAATATACATGCATATCTCTCTATCTTTTGATTTGGTATCCTTATTGTATATATGTGATTATGAAAAAAAAGAGAGAAAAAAGAGCAAAAGAAAAAAAGAGAGAAAAGAAGTTCATACATGATCCCATTTCATTTCTTTCTCTCTTTCTTCCCTCTTTTATTTTTATTTTTTTGGAGCTTCAAAAATGAGGAAAAGTCTTATTGTTTTATCTGATGCTACCACGCTTATAGATAATCTTGGGGAAGAGGATCCAATGATGTGTGAGAGAGTGACTACTTGTCTGTGCATGACAACCTAAGCTAGGTAATTTTCTATACTCAGGGAGATTACTAGAAGTATTACGAAATCCAGGAATTGAAATTTGGCATGCATCGCATGAACACCACTTTCTTTCTATTCTTATTGCTCATTATTGTGTGATACCTCTTATACTCCAAATAGAAAGCGATCAATTGAAAAGTGTGCGATCTATGATTATGTATATTACTTTAGATGCTTCAAACGATGCTAATTTTAGAATGATTTCATGTTTCATATCGTTTTGATATTCTTGGGTTTCTATATCGAATGCATTTACATATGATCGTGATATCGAGATAAAAATCCTTGGCATGTGTTTATTCGCCATATGCTATTTAAGTACGCAGCTCCACATCCTGAGAAAATGATCTAGCACTTCCCTCTTCGTTTTCCTTTTTTTATCTTCTTTTTCCTTTTTCCTTATTTTTTCCTACCGGGTTCGCCTTTTACTTATCTTCCTCGAGGACGAGTAAGAGGTAAGCTTGGGGGATTTTGATCGCTCCTTATTTTACACCTTTTTTCTGCATGTTTTCATGACATTTCGATCGTCCAGATTACATTTTTCACGATTATTCGACGATATCGCGTTGCTTTTTCACTATTTCTTGTTTTTATCGTATTTCAGGAGATATGAAGCAATCTGGAGAGAAAATGAGATCAAGGGACTTTCACGTGCACTAGAGCGTCGCCCACGGCCTTATGGAGGAGTTAGCAGCGCTAGAGGATGAGCGGAAGAGGAAGAAATTCGATAGAATCGACGAGGAGGCGAGAAGGAGAAGAAAAGAGCCCAGAAAATAGCCCACTCGGCAGAACAGAGAGTTCACTCGGCCGAGTGAAGGGCTGCGTTCGGCCGAGTGAAACGGATACAGACCGCTGATTTTCATAGTTCACTCGGCCGAACAAGAAAGTTCACTCGGCCGAGTGAGGAAGCCCACTCGCCCGAGTCTGACAGGTATTTTCTCCCAAAAAGCAGCCGACTTACTGGAAATTTGAGAAGACCCACTCAGCCGAGCAAGAAAGCTCACTCGGCCGAGTATGGAAGATCACTCGCCCGAGTCTGACAGAGCGACAGACCTCTAATTTTCCCAGATTCTCTGTTTTTTATTGGGTCTGTCACTCGGCCGAGTGACATGTGTCACTCGGCCGAGTCACGCATGTTGTGATATGATTCCCCGGATTTGGTTTTGGATGATGAGCAAACATAAATAATGTATACTAACTTATTTGTGAGCGCAGTTATGGAGATCGTCGCCAAAATACCACGTACATCAAAAGCGACGTCTCAAGACTTCTAAATACACGTGATCGTGTGCCTGGAGCTTCGTTGAAGCTCAAGGAGCAATATTGAAGTCAAGAGGAATGAAGATTGAAGCTTTGAAGACGGCTCGTAAGGTTTATTTTATAGTCTTCTAGCTTCATAGATTAGAATGTTAAGCCTTGAGTAGGACTTACATTATAAACTCCATTTCGCTCATATCTTAGAGCTAGGATAATCTTAGAAGCCATTAGAAACTTTCCCGAAGCCTATCGTTTCTTCCCTCGGCTTCGAGTGCATGTTAGTTGGTTCATGAAGAGTCACCAACCGACTAGATGACGATTTAGTCGATCGGCAACTATACATGAACCGACTAGTTTGCCTCTCTTTATTCATCTCTTTTCTCTGTCTATAGTTAGTCGGTCAAAGAAGAGTCACCGACCGACTAGATGACGATCTAGTTGGTTAGGAATCCTTCTTAGACCGACTAGTTGTGTACAGTCAGTTTCTGCCTGAGCTACTGTTTCGAGTTAGTCGGTCAAAGAACGTTTACCGACCGACTAGTTGAGAAACTAGTCGGTCAGCATTTGTTCTTAAACCGACTAAGTCATCTTGAAGTCAGCATATTCTATTTCGACGTTAGTCGGTCAAAGATCATTCACCGACCGACTAGTTGTGAAAATAGTCGGTCGGCAAGTCTTCTTAGACCGACTAGTTGTCTTTGCCTGTACTTCGACTTCTTGGCTGTTCTACCGTTAGTTGGTCTACGTTGTATCACCGACCGACTAGTTGATGAACTAGTCGGTCAGTGATCCTTCTTTGACCGACTAGTCTGCTTCAGAATAGAGCCGTTGGGATTCTTTCAAACTCGATTTCTCTTGCCCCTTTAAATAGAATCCTGATTCGTTTGAAAGGGGGTCAGAGGTCCTATTTCCAAGCAATTTCAGACCTAAGAGAAGAGCTCTCCCAAGCTAATTCAAAGCTCTCTCTCCCTCACAAGAATCTCTCCCTTCACTCTTTGAGCCATCTTCCTCAAGAGAGATTCTCTCCATTGTGAGCTTCTCAAGCCAAGAGCTTGATTCTAGTCACCATACTCCACCCTAGGCTTCCATTGCTGGTCATCTTCTTGAAGCTAGGGTTTGGTGACATCCTCTTCCTCAAAATCCATCATTGCCCTAATTTGGTAAGTATACTCAAGGCATAGGATTTTGTAAGGTAAGAGTTTATTTCATTTCAATTGTATTTGAATTGTGTCTCTCGGTTGTGAGAGAGGTTGTGATCCCGGTTTGTGGGAGTCACATGTTTTTTGTATGATTTGACTTGTAAAGGTTATTCACAAGTATTTCATAGTGGAAATCTTGAGTTAGGGTTGCTAACTCAAGTATCCGGAGGGGATCCGGGTGGTTGGGACGTAGGATCACCGGGAACAAGTCGGGAAGACTTGGGTGGATCCGAACCCAGTAATATTGTTTGTTTGCGTTTGTTTTAATTCTTGTTGATAGTTGTTTAATTCCGCATTGTCGTTTGTTTCTTGCACAATAATTAGGAATAACTATCTTGATTATTTAAAGTACTATTCACCCCCCCTCTAGTACGTGTGCAGTAGCTACCACAGGGCACAACAATTGGTATCAGAGCCAAGGTTAAAGCTACAAGTTCAAAGCTATGACGAACAACGACTACAACGTCTTCAAGAACCGCGATGGAGCTTCTTCAGTTATGGAAGGACTATCCTCCGTCAGGCCTCCACACTTCAACGGTACCAACTACGGGTACTGGAAATGCCGGATGCAAATTTTCCTCCGGAGCGCTTCACTATGGAGAGCCACCATGACGGAGTATGTCGAGCCTTCCGAAGAAGATTTCACGAAGTGGACCCCCGTGGAGGTCGCCGCGGAAGTTGCCAATGCCAAGGCAATGAATGCCTTGAATTGTGCGTTGGAGCCCGAGGACTTCAACAAGATATGCACATGTAAGAGTGCATATCAAATATGGAACCAACTCCTCATTCTGCACGAAGGATCAAGTACGGTAAAAGACTCTAAACTCGTCGTTGCTAACAAAGAATTTGAGTTGTTTCATATGGAGCAGGGCGAAACCATGAAGGATTATTACGCTCGCTTCGTGGATATATCAAACGACTTGGAAGCTCTTGGGAAGACCTACACCCAAAAGGAGAAAGTCTCGAAGATAATCGATGGACTTCCTTCTTGTTGGGAGAAGCGTACCTTCGCCATCGAGGAAGGTAATGACATGAATAAATATACCGTCATACAACTAATGGGTACCTTGTTGTCTTATGAGGTATGCAAGGATAGTAAGATCCGGATGAGGGAAAAGATGAAGGCGTACTTGAAGCAAGACGAGCCAAAGAAAAAGGCAATTGCATTTAAGGCCGCTCCATCTACCGATGATGAAGATTCGGAAGAAGAAGAGGACGAAGAATTGGACATGGAAGCATTGGCCAATATGGCAAAGAAATTCATCCGATTCTTCCGACAAGGTAAGTTGAATCGTAAATCAAAATTTATTTCTACTAATGCTTCTACTCCCGTGTGTTATAAATGCAATAAGCCAGGACATATCAAGCCGGATTGTCCTCTCTACAAACATAAAGGGAAGTGGAAGGCATCCAAGCACGACAAGTCGAGAAAGCACAAGAAAGGACTTGTAGGTACCTTCACCGACTCCGACTCCTCAAGTGGAGAGTCGGACGATGAAAGAATGGAGAATGCATACACGTGCTTCATGGGAAAAGAGGATTGTGATGAAGAGACTTCCTCCGATGAAAGCGAGGATGGAAGCGAGGATGAAGGCGAAGAGGTAACCAATGATGAACTTAGAATAGCCAATGAACAACTATGGAATAAGTTTTCTAATATGGCTACTAAGTTTATGAAGACTAAAAATGAATTAGATAGTCTTAAAAACTCGCCTAAGCCTTTCATCGTCAACAACGACACCGTTGTTGATGGGTTGAGAAATGAGATTGAAAATCTCAAGTCTCAACTTGAGCATGTTCATATCGAAGATTCGGATGAACATGTGATAGCGGATTTGACGTCTCAAATCTCAACTTTGAGTATTGAGAATAAAAATCTCAAGTCACGTGTTTGTGCACTCGCATCGCAAGTGTCCACTTTGGATGCTTCTTTGCATTCTCTCACCGAGAAGCATGAGAGCACATTAGGCCGAATTCATGAATTCAACAAAGGTAAAGGCAAGTTGGATGATATCCTAAATGACTTACCTCCGGCCAATCATCACATTGGTTTGGGGTATAAGATGGGAGAGTCATCCAAATCGTCCGCCACCTTTGTTAGGCCATCTTCCGATGCTTCTACTAGTGGAAGTAAACACGTCATGGGTAGATCTTCTACCAATGGTGCTTCCGCTAGGAACACGCCCCCATTTGGAAAGAAACCCACTTTGGGTGGACCTCCTAAGAAGGGTCATGCTTACATGTATACCATGCCACGTAGGAACACACATCCTACCCCACATGTTAGCACAAATGATGATTTTTATGCTCCGCATCCACGAGCACATGCACACCTTGTGAGACACACTCATGCACGTGTTCCTCCACATTCATATGTTCATCCTCATTCTCATATGAATAATTATCGTCATGCACCATTGCATCGCATGCCATATGCGTACCCACGACATGCATCACATAGAAATCAACAACGTATGCATGTTCCCAATAGGATTAGGACTCCCAAGACATACACTATTTGGGGTCCAAAGAACACAAGCATGCATAATAAGAATTTGTATGTGCAATCTTTTATTAATGATGTTATTTTGAATGATGATTATGTTGGGAAATCAAGTTCCTCTTGGACTTGGTTTCCGAAGGGTTAGTTTCCTTTGACCCTTCATTGCTTGGTACCATAAGTTTAATTTCATTTTTATGGGTACCAAAGCAATTGTGGTATGTATGGGTTACATTTAATTTGAATTTAGTTAGCTAAATTTATTGCCTAACCCATAGGATCCAAAAGGATTTTTGGATACCAAAATGATATTCTCTAGGTTAAATCCACCATGAGATACCAACCCTACCAACTCCGTGATTTGCAAGGATTTTCGTTCGATTGGAGTTGTTGGTGCTTGAGTGATGCACCAAAGTAGGGGGAGATTAATGTTGTAAGTATGTTCATACTTTTGATTCATATTGGTATCCATTGGTAGAATATATTACAATTGGTATCATTTTGCTTCATTTGGTATGCTAGATTTGTGTATGCCATTGTTATATGATGCTCTATCTATTTTTTGGCATAACATTCTTGCATGCAACATTTAGTATGCACATCGGACTATTTTTGTCTCTGATGTTGATTTCGTCGTTCGACGATTTTATGGATTTAATAGAATTCTTTCTATGGAAACATAGAATTGTTTTCCATGCATTCTATTGATTTTGGAGAGTATGTTCCAAAACTCAATAAGTGAAATTGATTTGAGTTTTGATGATTTCGTATTTCGATTTTCGCCTATGGCTTGGTGATTTCGTTTTCCGATTTTCGCCGATGATTTTATGATTTCGGTTTTCGAGTTTCACCTATGGCTAGATGATTTCGTATTCATATTTCACCTATGGCTAGATGATTTCGTATTTCATATTTCACCTATGGTTTGATGATTTCGGTTTCCGATTTTCGACTTTGGTCTCCTTGACACGCTTTGCTTTTATTCGGTATTTTACATTTGATATTTTGCATTGGTGTTATTTTGGACCTTGGTCGTATTCTTCGACTCCCATTCATTATTTTTAGCCATTGGTTGTGTTGTTGTTCTCCTCCCGCTCTTTTTGCTAATGCCAAAGGGGGAGAGATATAATAATGACAATGTGCTAACTAATAAATTCAAAGGAATTAACCATGAATCTAATTTGATGTGTTAGATTCAGGGGGAGTGAAGATATAAAATGGATTTAGATCCTATATGTCAATATGTGGTTCATATTTCATTTCTTCCTCATCTGCATGATGCGAATGAATTTTATTGAATATGGAACTAACGTGTCATTAATGCAGGGAGAGTAAGTAAATTTCTATTGAATCATTATTATTGATTATTATTTATGTTGGTTTGTCATCACCAAAAAGGGGGAGAATGTTGTGATATGATTCCCCGGATTTGGTTTTGGATGATGAGCAAACATAAATAATGTATACTAACTTATTTGTGAGCGCAGTTATGGAGATCGTCGCCAAAATACCACGTACATCAAAAGCGACGTCTCAAGACTTCTCAATACGCGTGATCGTGTGCCTGGAGCTTCGTTGAAGCTCAAGGAGCAATATTGAAGTCAAGAGGAATGAAGATTGAAGCTTTGAAGACGGCTCGTAAGGTTTATTTTATAGTCTTCTAGCTTCATAGATTAGAATGTTAAGCCTTGAGTAGGACTTACATTATAAGCTCCATTTCGCTTATATCTTAGAGCTAGGATAATCTTAGAAGCCATTAGAAACTTTCACGAAGCCTATCGTTTCTTCCCTCGGCTTCGAGTGCATGTTAGTTGGTTCATGAAGAGTCACCAACCGACTAGATGACGATTTAGTCGGTCGGCAACTATACATGAACCGACTAGTTTGCCTCTCTTTATTCAGCTCTTTTCTCTGTCTATAGTTAGTCGGTCAAAGAAGAGTCACCGACCGACTAGATGACGATCTAGTCGGTTAGGAATCCTTCTTAGACCGACTAGTTGTGTACAGTCAGTTTCTGCCTGAGCTACTGTTTCGAGTTAGTCGGTCAAAGAACGTTTACCGACCGACTAGTTGAGAAACTAGTCGGTCAGCATTTGTTCTTAAACCGACTAAGTCATCTTGAAGTCAGCATATTCTATTTCGACGTTAGTCGGTCAAAGATCATTCACCGACCGACTAGTTGTGAAAATAGTCGGTCGGTAAGTCTTCTTAGACCGACTAGTTGTCTTTGCCTGTACTTCGACTTCTTGGCTGTTCTACCGTTAGTCGGTCTACGTTGTATCACCGACCGACTAGTTGATGAACTAGTCGGTCAGTGATCCTTCTTTGACCGACTAGTCTGCTTCAGAATAGAGCCGTTGGGATTCTTTCAAACTCGATTTCTCTTGCCCCTTTAAATAGAATCCTGATTCGTTTGAAAGGGGGTCAGAGGTCCTATTTCCAAGCAATTTCAGACCTAAGAGAAGAGCTCTCCCAAGCTAATTCAAAGCTCTCTCTCCCTCACAAGAATCTTTCCCTTCACTCTTTGAGCCATCTTCCTCAAGAGAGATTCTCTCCATTGTGAGCTTCTCAAGCCAAGAGCTTGATTCTAGTCACCATACTCCACCCTAGGCTTCCATTGCTGGTCATCTTCTTGAAGCTAGGGTTTGGTGACATCCTCTTCCTCAAAATCCATCATTGCCCTAATTTGGTAAGTATACTCAAGGCATAGGATTTTGTAAGGTAAGAGTTTATTTCATTTCAATCGTATTTGAATTGTGTCTCTCGGTTGTGAGAGAGGTTGTGATCCCGGTTTGTGGGAGTCACATGTCTTTTGTATGATTTGACTTGTGAAGGTTGTTCACAAGTATTTCATA
Organism: Scilla litardierei; assembly: GCA_030789695.1. Lineage (NCBI taxonomy): Eukaryota > Viridiplantae > Streptophyta > Magnoliopsida > Asparagales > Asparagaceae > Scilla > Scilla litardierei. Next base: position 265,876,104 of record CM061142.1, on the reverse strand, counting down.
GTGGAAATCTTGAGTTAGGGTTGCTAACTCAAGTATCCGGAGGGGATCCGGGTGGTTGGGACGTAGGATCACCGGGAACAAGTCGGGAAGACTTGGGTGGATCCGAACCCAGTAATATTGTTTGTTTGCGTTTGTTTTAATTCTTGTTGATAGTTGTTTAATTCCGCATTGTCGTTTGTTTCTTGCACAATAATTAGGAATAACTATCTTGATTATTTAAAGTAATATTCACCCCCCCTCTAGTACGTGTGCAGTAGCTACCACAGGGCACAACAACGCATTCCGACTGTGTCACGAATTAGGGTTTTTGGCTGCACCAGGGGCAATTCTGTCAGGAATTTCTGGACGATTTTGGCTTGTATTTAAGGGTAGTTTTATTCCTAGTTTTAGGAGAGACTTGAAGTTATTTTTGACGGCTATTCTTATTGTAATTCTCAGCTGGAGATCATAGACGCACAATTTGGTTTGATCTTTCTCTCTAAATTTCTTGTTTTTATGAATTGTTCTCTCTTAACTATGAATTGTGCTATGATCTATTTCTTTATTTCTGAGATTTCTATGATGAATAGTGAGTAGTTTCGTCGTTCTAGGGCATGTGGATGAACCCTATGGATCCGATCTTTGAATTGTGATGAATGAATTGATTTGTTGCTAGGATTGATAAAAGGTTAGGATGTGATTGATTTACAAGAGATTAGATTCCAATTGATTCTACATTCAGTTGATGGGAAGGCATAGACATTCAGTTAATAGCTAGGAATTTCCATCGATTCGGATTTGCAAGAGATTAGATTCCAATTGATGGGAAGGCCTAGATATTCAATTTAGGTTTATAATTGAGATTCGCTAGATTTGGTTTGCAAGAGATTGGACCAAAGCTAGGATTTTTATTATAAATCTATACTAATATTCGTTTGCAAGAGATTGGACGAATACGAACTATCATAACCTAGATCGTAGCTCGAGTTTGCACGAGAGTGGGCTCGAGGCGCGATTGGACAATGATGTCGATCTTCATGCTAGTGGCTTAGGTTAGGGTTTGCACGAGAGTGGGCCCTAATCTAGGTTTCTATAGACCGGCAATAGCGTGAGAGCGTGAGCTTGGTTCTACATTCAGTTGCGACTAGTTCACCTTAATTCAAGCTTTGCAACATTAAGATTCATGACCCACAAGGATAAGTGACGATAGGTAGAGGGGATTTCCTATCCCTAGACGCTTTTATTATATTGAATTCTAATTGCTATTTGAACGATTGTGACACATTACTATCCAAACCATCCCTTTATTCCATCAATAGCTAGGTGATCAAAATAAAGAATTGTCAATTGTCCTCCCTGTGTTCGATACCCGCTTGCCACTACGCCATGCGCTTGCGGTAAGACTACAGTCATTTTTTGGGTGCATATCCGGGCGTGATCAAGAGCTGGCCCGCTTTGAATCGCAAGGAGCCATGTGCCAATCTCTTTGCTAGTTCAGGCCAATTGCCGCAACTTCAGAGGGAGATAACTAGGTCACAACTTGAGTTACTGAGGACGAGACATCTACCTCTTGCCAGACCAGAGCTGGCCCATGCTGATTGATGGAGACGGCGACGCCTACACAAAACTGAGATTTCTAAACCCTTATTATTAATTTTTTGTAGTATTGTTTGATCTCCGTAGGGGAAACTTTACCGATTTTTGGGTGAATTTTTGGGGTCTTGTCTAGTTGTGTACTAGACAAGCGAGACTTGACGAGTGTCGTCAAGTAAGAGCATATATTAGGATTGATAGTGTTGAACACGGTGAGTGGGGTGATGAGCCTGGTGAGTGTAGAGACGTTGGTTCTCTAGCTATCATGGTTGTGCCTGTTACACTATTAATATAGTATTTGCTTTCGGGGGCTGGACATAGGTCGTGGTGATTGACTGAACCAGGGTAAATCTGCTGTGCATCTGTGATTGCGTATTATTTACTCTGCATGTGTTTATAACTGTGTATGATTTCTCGTGGGTTGCACGAGAATTTTTTATTAGCCTATTCACCCCCCTCTAGGCTTAAATCCAGATCCAACAAGTGGTATCAGAGCAGGTTAGAGGATCTAGGCTAGATTGACCATGAATAACTCTATTGATTGTGCTTTTTCTGAAGGTCAGTCCATATCACGACCCCCTAAATTTAATGGAGTAGATTATGCTTATTGGAAATCTAGAATGAAAATCTACTTGATATCTATTGATTATAAAGTTTGGCACATTGTCGAAAAATGTTATAAGCCACCTGTTATAAAGTTGAAAATATTGATATGCGTAAACCTGAAGACAAATGGGATGATAATGATGGGAAATTATATTCTTTAAACGGAAAAGCTATGAATGCTCTTATATGCTCTCTTGATAAATCTGAATTTAATCGTATCTCACATTGTCAAACTGCGTAGGAAATATGGCATACACTAGAGGTGACACATGAGAGAACGTCACAGGTGAAGGAGTCTAGACTTGCACTTCTGAGCACAGAGTACGAGAGCTTTCGCATGCTACCATCAGAGTCTATATCAGAGATGTTTGCGAGGTTCACCAATATCGTCTACAAGTCTAGCTCACTCAGCAAGCCATATTCTAACCTTGAACAGGTAAAGAAAATCTTAAGGAGCTGCCAAGCTCTTTCAGGCCTAAAGTCACTGCCATCCAAGAAACGAAAGATCTATCGTAGATGAGAGTGGAGGACTTGATAGGCAACTTAATGTCTCACGAGCTTGAGCTGCAGAATATAGAGGCTAGAGAGAAACTAGAGGAGAAGGAAAAGCTCCAAAGCCACTAGCTCTTCAAGCTAGTGAAAATGACGATGAGGAGGAGGAGATATCTTTGATGGTCAGAGGATTCAGAAAATACATCAAGACTCATCAAGGAAGAGCTGACATACAACAAAGGTTTAAGCGTCCTAACCATTATAATCCTTCTAGAAATTCATCTGAATAGACTGCTATCATTAAGGTTAAATGTTTTAAATGTAAAAAGCAGGGACACGTTATAAAGGATTGCCTACAAGATACAGCTAATGTTGCGAAGAAGAAAGAAAAAGCTGTGGTGCGAACGTGGGATATGGATAGCGAGGATGAGGCTGAGGATTGCGCCCACTCTTCCCTTTGCTTCATGACAAAAGATGATAAGGTAAAATCTGGTAGTTATTCTGAACTTCTAATTATTTGTAAAGCCATGGAAGAGGAAATTGTAGAGCTAGAATCCACCCTAAAAGATTATAGAAATTCCAATGAAAAAAATGCAATAAGACGACTACCACATGTCATTAGAAATTAAAGAGCTAAAAGGAAAAATTGTTGCTTGTGATTCTACCATTGTTTTGTTGGAAAAAGAGAATTCTAGGTTGCATGAAAAAGCTAATTGTCTTTCTTGTCATTCTTTATTGAATGATATTAGCATGCTTAAGCAAGATTTAATTAAGCTTGAAACTAAAAAGGATTCTGTGATTAGAGAGCTTAATGATAAATTGTGCATGCTAAATAACGAGCTTAAAAGAAAAATAATTGAATTTAAAAGGAATGAAGAGGGCAATAAGAAGGCTTTTATAAGTAAGTGCACTCTGATTATGAATGAGAATGCTTCATTAAAATCCAAAATCACAAGTCTAGAATTGTCATTAAAGAAATTCTCTATAGGAAAACAATCGTTGGATACTATTCTAGAGAATCAACTTTATGGCAATAATAGACGTGGTATTGGATATTACATGAAAATGCTAAAAAGCCTATTTATAAGAAAATTCACAATGAGCAGTTGAAAGTGAAAATATTTATGCAAAGTGTTTTACTTATGCTAGTGTTGGTCTTACATCCTACTATTGCGAGTTTAGGAACACAAATATGAAGTTCAAACAAATTTGGGTTCCTAAATCCTTGATGACTAACATGAGTGGACCTTGTTGGATTCCAAGGTCACACAGATCATCTACCGTGTATGTAAGATGGAGATTTGGCAAGGAGCTATGGATTGAACGTTTCACTAGTTAGCTCCCTAGCCAAATGACGACGCGGAGGTGTATCTTTTTCCCTCTTTGAAATTAATGCATACCTTCATAGATTTTGTGTGCTTGACTTATTTTTATTTGTGTGTTAGTTTTCTTAGTTCATTATATATAAAAATAAAAAAAATTGAAAAAGATTAAAAGCAAAAAAAATTGTGCTTAATGAATATCTTTTCTCTTTGTATCATTCAAGTAGTACTATTGAATGTCATTCATATCCTAGTAGAAATCATTGTATTATTGTTATAGATACATGCACATGTTATAATTCTTAAATAGCCATGACATGTTTAATGAATTGAATAATATGATTTCTACACCTACACCTTCACTTCCACTAGTACTGAATATTGTTGCACAATTGGAGATTCTTTTATGAAATGTTGAAAAGTGAATGTAGGTTGAAAATAACTGAAAAATCTAAGGGATATGATGTGTATTTGCCATGGAAAAAAATTGAGCACAAAAGAATTGAATATAAAACAAGAAAAATGAAAAAGAATGAATATTGCACCGTATGTAAAATGGATACGATTCATGGCAAGTATACTACCCACGAGTATCCAACATATGCTACATGGGTAATCTTTAGCATTGGTGTTATACTCGTCAAGCAATGCCACCCCCGCATCTAAGAGTCTTTATAGGCTATGCTTTTGGGGTGTGGTATCTTGAACTTATTTTTAATGAGGTGGGAAAAATCAATCCTAGTGATATCATGCTTATTGGAAAATGTGGATTGGTTTTGGTTGAGTTTTAAGAAAGTTTCTCCCTTTGTGCTTCAATCATTTAATCATCACACTTACACGATGGTGTAGAAGTCTACGTTATACTTTTCATTGAATTTGAAGTGCTTATTCTAAGAAAAATGATATACAAGTGCTAGTTGTAATTTATAATACTTTATTTTTGCATGTGACATGAACTAGACTTCATTTATACACTTTTGATGATATCAAAAGGGGGAGAAAATATTGAAGATTTGATGCATTAATGCTTATATGTGCATATATGACTATTGGTTCAAGGGGGAGCATTAATGAATAATTGAATATGTGAATATGTGAATATATGTTCAAGGGGGAGCATGCCATACTTATTTGTATCACATTATTGTTACATCATTGCATGCTTGTATGCTTATACATCAAGTGGTATATTGTTGCATACATCCTCCCATTATCACATCCTCCCATTATCACACTTCACACACACATGTCACGATGTATTATTTGGAACGTTAGTGCCAATCTTATAATAGTATGTCATCATCAAAAGGGGGAGATTGTTGGATACAACATATGTTGGATACAATGATCGATGAATTTGTGTTTGATGATAACAAACATGTGTGAACGTTCTAATGTGTGTGCTAAGTGTTTTCAGGAGTGACACGCTTGTAAATCTTCAAAGTGATGACTAAGTCAATTGATGGAGGAATTGGTACTCACATAGATATTTGGAAGATGGAGAATTTGCTATACACTTAGCAAATAGGACTTGGTCAAAGAGATGGAGATTATAGCTACAACTATTGGACCAAGTCAAATTAGAGGGATCTAGAGGGATGAGAGCAAATCCTATTCAAACTCAAACACCAATTAGGGATTGCATCATATCAATTAGCCATCCAATTACAATGCAAACATCTTCCAATCCCCCTAGCATTATGGATTCCCCATAGCCGAATTGGATCTCTTCCCATCTCTCCCTAGCCGCATGATACCCTAGCATACTCCTATAAAAACCCTTCTCAAAGAGAGAAGAGGGTATCGGCCAAAAATAAAATTCCAAGTCAAAGTTACGCAAGGTTCTCATAGCCCAAAAATCTCAACACTAAGTTGTCGACCTACTTGCACACCAACCCAAAGAGCTTGCAGACCTATTGATTGAAGATCTATAGTTTGCAGCCAACATTGTTGACCAAGCAGCAAGTTCCAAGCATCAAGTTGAAAAGGTAAGAACTTGGTTTCTTTTTATTAAGAAAATATTGCCTGTTGTTGATCAAGAGCTGCTTGCCCACGCATCCATCATCCTGATGAACTAAGGAGCAGTCGCAAACATTGACAGACCCTTGATTCATTGTACCGACGAGTCAAGCAACACCAAAGCCAACCAGTGCCGAATTGGTGCTTACTCTAGGAGGTGCCGTATCTTTGAGAGCTCCCCGATCCAGCGCAAAGGAGGCCACTCATGCACCCATGCAGCCATTGTCAACTAAGCCCAGCGCCGCATTGAAGAGCTGCCACAACATTGCAAATAGCTGGCCCGTGCTGAGGCAACAACGCACACATCAAGCTGTCGCATTGAAGAGCTGAGGCAACATTGCAAAGAGCTATCGCAACAAAGCACGCATCAAGCGGCCGCATTATAGAGCTGGCCTGCATTGAATCGCAAGGAGCCATGTGCCAATCTCTTTGCTAGTTCAAAGGCCAATTGCCGCAACTTTAGAGGGAGAGAACTAGGCCACAACTTGAGTTGCTAAGGATGAGACATCTACATCTTGCTAGACGAGAGCTGGCCAGTGCTGATTGACAGAGACGATGACAGCTACACAAAACCGAGATTTCTAAACCCTTATTATTACTTTTGTGTAGTATTGTTTGATCTCCGTAGGGGAAAATTTACCGATTTTTGTGTGACTTTTTGGGGTTTAATGATTTTTGTGTGACTTTTTGGGGTCTTGTCTAGTGGTGTACATGACAAGTGGGGCTTGACGAGTGTCGTCAAGTAAGAGCATATATTTGGATTGATAGTGTTGAACACGGTGAGTGGGGTGTAGAGCCTGGTGAGTGTAGAGATGTTGGTTCTCTAGCTATTACGGTTGTGCCTATTACACTATTAATGTAGTATTTGCTTTCGGGGGCTGGACATAGGTCGTGGTGATCGACCGAACCGGGGTAAATCTATTTTACATCTGTGATTGCGTATTATTTACTCTGCCTGTGTTTATAACTGCGTGTGATTTCTCATGGGTAGCACGAGAATTTTTTATTAGCCTATTCACCCCCCTCTAGGCTTAGATCCAGATCCAATAGGTTGTACCCTGGGGAAACCACATATATTACCTGATCCAGGATGTTCCGAGTCACTTTCTTGTAGTTGGAGGGACTGGGTCCTCCCAGGAAACTGAAGGTACGATTGTCATTCCCCCCATTCGCCATATTGGTGAGATGTGGGGGTTATATTGTGTGGAGCGATCTCTTGCCGATCCACTCTCGGATCTTTTGGATCCTTGATCATGGCCACACCTCTTGTCGGTGTGATAGAGCTTTACAATTTATAACCGCAAGCACACGACTGTCATCGTAGCGCATTATGGGTCGTCCGTAGGGAGGCTGGTTGATCGAGTACTAGCTCGATTTGGGAGTATATGCTAGCTACGCAATCCATTGCGAGTGGATGTATGGGTTTACGGAGTCTCACAGAAGAATAGTATGGAGATATGAAAATATAACAACAGGAACGAAGAGAGAATGACTGAGACAACAACAAAACAACAATAATGTCAACGACTGCTGTGTCTATATTTTCCATGTTTTTACCATGCATTTCCATGTCATTTCGATCGCCCGAATCTATATTTTCATATTATATCGTGATTTTCTCGATATTCTTGATCTTTTCGATGTTTTATGTGTTTTCAGGGAATTCGGCGTGTTTTGGAGCGATATGGGGTTCTGGACACAAAATCGACGCCAAAGCTCGCTTTGACTTGCCACGACGACCCAAGGAGGCCAAAGAAGCAAGGGAGAGGAGAAGAAGAAGAGAGAAGTAGAAGAAGAGGAGAATGAAGATAAGAAGAGAAGGAGATTAGGAGATTCATGCCAGATCGCTCGGTCGAGCACATCATGATGCGCTCGGCCGAGCTGTGATATACCAAGGAGCACCATCGGGGCGCTCGGCCGAGTGACAAGCTCGCTGGGCCGAGCGACCAGCCCGCTCAGCCGAGCTAGTAGTCAGAGGAGCCCAAGGAATTCAAGGCGACGGCTCTGTCAAATTTGGAATTAATTTGCTCGACCGAGCGACATGACGCTCGACCGAGCGACTCAACTTGCTCGACCGAGCGGCCCCTTCTCAAGCACCAAGCGGAGAGCTTCACAAGGCACCGCTCAGCCGAGCGAGCACTTCGCTCGACCGAGTGGTAGGTCAGCAGACTCCTATTTTGACTTAAATTAATGGATTTTGGGTTGGTTTTCTTGTAAAACCCGAACCCAAACTGTTTTGTATAAATAGTGAACGTTTTTAAGAGTAGGTTAAGCTTTAATTTTCTGTAGCAACCCCCTTAGAGCTATTTTGGGAGCTCTCATTTGTTAAACTCTTTTGCAATCTAATTCTTTGTTTGTGGTTGGATTTTCTTGATTTCTTCGTCATTGCTCTCATTTCTCTTGCTCTCTTTATTGAAATTAATTTCATGCAATTTGACTAGTTGGATATGTCTATCTCTATTGCTATTGTATTTAGAGCTTTTGCCATGCTAGAGTAGTGCGCATATAGGGCTTAGGGACGATCCCTAGGATCATAGGGATCAGATGTTAGGTTAGACCCCTGTTGGATCATTCTAGGGTTGCCATATGAAGGTTTGAACAAGGGTTTTGCAGGATTGGCCTTAGGATCGGGGTATCGCGAAGGCGGCTCCGTATCCTGGGGAGAATCCCCACGAATCCGATTTAGGCTTAGCGGCCGTTCTCCAGGACTCGTGATTACGAGAGTGACGGGAGATCCGGGGCGATCACTAATCCCCAATCTGCTAGTCAGTGACTGTGAGAGCATGCCGACTACTAGAACCAATCATAGGGTAGTGCCGCACTCCGTAGATCACGAGAGTGGATACGAAATTGTGAGGCGGGACCAAGTGTCAAGCTTAATGCACACATTCCTGTGTGAAGCCGACTGCGAGAGCACAGTTTCGCATAGGGATGCGTTAGACGAGTAGGAACAACGAAAGTTAAATACTCGTTCTCATCTACAGATGTGACACTCCTACCCTAATCCATCATCCGACGTATGGCCATTTAATTTAGCATCCGTGACCGAAGGGCCTAGTGGGGAATCCCGAAAGCCTTAGACATTTAAATTCTAGTTAACTCTCGATTCCCACAATCAACCCATCAATCAACCGTGACAACCCGCGACCATACACTCTCCTCCTTCTATATTAATCTAAGTGTTAAACAATCGCCTCCCAGAGTTCGACAATCTTTCTATACAATAGCGCACCGTGCACTTGCAGTGATTCGCACCCCCATGGTGCAAACCCAGAGACTGAAGAAGTTTTTGGCGCCGTTACCAGTGAGGCAACGGTTTGCTTTAGCTTTTGGTTGAAGAGTGTTGGTTTCATCCACACTTAACACCCCACCACTTCTTTTTATTTTTTCATTTTTTGTGTTCTCTTATTACTATCTTTCCACTTTTTGCTAACGAGTTTCACGATTTTTCTTGAGTGCTTCTTCTCTACGTGCTAACATCCCTCCTCAGATTACCCTCGTTCGAGCGTCTTATATTCAGAGGACTCCAATGTGCCGACGAGTCTTCCTTGCCCAGGATCCATATTGGAGTGAGCATCCTCAATATGCCTTAGACAGGATGTTGGACTATGTGAGATCTGCCGGTTATTTAGTCGTCAAGGCCATTCACGAAGCCGAATTTGAAGTCCTGAACTACATCGCGGAACAAGTCCACTTAGGTGGCTCTCGATGACGATGTATACGTTAGCATCGAAGGGGACATGCTCTCATTTTGCATCAGGGATGTCCCACAGGCCAACTCCTACGAAACGCCATATAAGGTATCCCTTCTTACTGCTTTGGATAACATCGTGGATCATGCCAGGTGCACCGGGCTAGTATTCATCTCGTCGGCAGATCCATTCGCGCCGCACCTCTCAGAGTTCATGATGGAATATTACGCTGACGTCAACAACGTCCCGGAAGGAATCTGCATACCAATTGATGCTCATGGCACGTATTTCTTCCCCTTCGATGTCCCATTCGAATATATAATCACACGACTCATCTCAGAGGGGCGAATAAACCTCGGATATACAAGTCCCTTAGAGACCGGCGACTTTCAAGAAGATGATTCAACCATGATACCTAACGGGCTTCAGGATAATTTCCAAGGAAGTGCATGGTCAGATGATGACCCCCCTTTGTTGACAAGCAAGACGTGGGGAATACTGAGAACTGCAAAGGCCAGGAAGCAGAACCTTATGATATCTTTCGTGAGACATACTCATCGTCCAGCTCAGACTTAAGCTATGACACGACGTCAGATGGCTCTGTTCCAGACGAACCGGCACCTGAGGAAGAGGCATTCCAGTCGTAAGCGAGCGCGACAGGGGGTACATCACCCCCCTGTGGTAGAACTTAAACCCCTACTTACCAACCTTAAATATGCATTTCTGGGTGATAATTGCACGTATCCCGTTATAGTCAACGCTTCCCTCACCGAACCTCAACTCGGGGATCTTCTAAAGGTCCTCAAGGAGCATAGAGATGTTATATGATATATTATCACCGACCTAAAAGGTATTAGCCCTGGGCTATATGAACATAGGATCCATCTCAAAGATAGCAACACAACCTCCATAGAACATCAAAGACGTTTAAACCCTAACATGAAAGAGGTTGTTAAGAAGGAGGTCCTGAAACTTCTCGAAGCCGACATTATCTATTCCATCTCTGATAGCAAGTTGGTTAGTCTTGTCCAAGTCGTGCCTAAGAAGGGGGCATGACCGTCATAAGAAATGAAAAAAATGAATTAATACCAACTAGGACCGTCACGGGCTGGCGGATGTGTATAGACTATAGAAAACTTAATAAGGCCGCCCCAAATGACCACTTCCCCCTTCCATTCATCGACCAAATGCTCGAGCGTCTTGCCAAGCATAATAATTTTTGTTATCTTAATGGATACTCGGGGTTTTTCCAAATCCTGTTACACAAGGAGGACCAAGCGAAGACGACTTTCACATGCCCGTATGGCACCTTCGCATACTGAAGGATGCCTTTCGGCTTATGTACTGCACCTGCGACCTTTCAAAAATGCATGACCTTTAGCTTCTCAGATTTTATTGAATATATGGATGTCTTCATAGATGACTTCTCGGTGTACGGCACTGAGTTCGATTCTTGCATTGGGAATCTGGTCAAGGTACTGGATCGATGCCGTGAGAACAACCTCACTCTGAACTAGGAAAAGTGCCATTTTATGGTAACTGAGGGAGTTGTCTTAGGGCATGTAATTTCCTCCAAGGGGATACAAGTCGATAAGGCTAAAATCGAAGTTATCAAGGAACTTCCCCCGTGGACCCATATGAAGGGAATCCGTGGTTTTCTTGGGCATGCTGGGTTTTACCATTGTTTTATTAAGGATTTTTCTAAAATTTCACGCCCGCTCACTGAATTACTTGCAAAGGACACGCCATTTGTTTTTTCTGACGCGTGTTTTGAAGCTTTTGACAGATTAAAAGAGGCTCTTATTTTCGCTCCAGTTATTTAGCCACCAGATTGGAACTTGCCATTTGAGCTGATGTGTGACGCGAGTGATCAGGTAGTGGGAGCTGTATTAGGCCAGAGGCAGGATAGAAAGCTGTACCCCATCTACTATGCTAGCAAAACACTGGACGAAGCCCATAGAAACTACACCACCATTGAAAAGGAGTTGCAAGCAGTGGTATACTCTACCGAGAAATTCCGGCAGTATCTTCTGGGATCAAAAGTCATAATCACCAGGACCACGCCGCCTTAAAATATCTGCTGAGCAAGAAAGAAGCCAAACCTCGATTGATAAGGTGGACACTTATCCTTCAGGAGTTTGAAGTGGAGATCAAGGATAAGAAGGGTGCTGAGAATGTAGTGGCCGATCATTTGTCCCGGCTCACTCGTGGGAATAAGGACGATAGTTTACCCATCGATGAGTCCTTCACCGGGGATGAGCTTTTTACAGCAGATTTTACCAATACACCGTGGTATGCCGACATAGTAAATTTTTTGGTGAGTGAGATTTTACCCCAGGGAATGACCACTTATCAGAGAAGAAAGTTCTTAAGCGATGCCAGACGTTACTTCTGGGATGATCTGTATCTCTATAAATCATGTCCAGATGGAATCATTAGGCGGTGCATCCCCAAGGAAGAGACCGCTTCTATCTTCTCTCATTTCCATGACCAACCATGTGGAGGCCATGCGGCGGTTACGAAGACCACGGTGAAGATACTCCAATGTGGGTTCCATTGGCCAACACTCTTCAAGGACACTCATGACTATATCAAGGGATGCGATAGGTGCCAGAGGACCAGAAATATTACAATGAGGGACGAGATGCCCCTCAAAGGGCATCCTAGAGATTGAACTATTCGATTGCTCGAGGATCGATTTCATGGGCCCGTTTCCGACAAGTTGCGGGAACAGATACATCTTAGTGGCAGTGGATTATGTATCCAGATGGATAGAAGCCATAGCTACCCCGACAAACGATGCTCAAGTCATCGCAAAATTCTTCAAGAATATCATTTTCCCCCGTTTCGGGGTACCAAGGACGGTCATAAGTGATGGTGGAAGTCATTTCATTGAAAGCAAGTTTGAGGCCTTACTCAAGAAGTACGGAATATATCATAAAGTTGGATTTGCATATCATCCTCAAACAAGTGGACAAGTAGAGATCTCCAACAAGGTGATAAAGGCCATCCTCGAGAAGACAGTTAGCTCATCACGGAGGGATTGGTCCTAGAAGCTAAACAATATGCTATGGGCATACCGCACGGTGTTTAAAACCCCATCGAAACAACCCCTTACAAGATAGTCTACGGGAAGGCATGCCACCTACCAGTGGAACTGGAGCATATGGCTTTTTGGGCTATCAATAGACTCAATTACGACTACAAAAATGCAGGACTACGCTGCCTCCTGGACATCAATGAGTTAGAAGAACTCAGGAGAGACGCCTACAAAAACGTCAAAATTTACAAGGAAAAGACTAAAATCTACCATGATAAGTTAATCACTGTAAATCGTTTCGACATAGGAGATCAAGTACTCCTCTACAACTCCAGACTGCGACTCTTTCCAGGGAATTTGAAGTCCCGGTGGTACGGCCCATTTAAAATACTCCAGATATTCCCGATCAGTGCAGTGGAGATTGAGGGAGGCAATAACAGACCATTCAAGGTCAATGGACAAAGGTTAAAGCCCTACAAGGCTGGCAATCCAATAGGCGAGAGAGGATCCCTCGCTCTCGCTGATTGCTCTCCTGCTTGACTCCATCCTAGGTTGGGGGCGGTTGTCGCACCAATCCGATACTTCCATTCCAATTCTATTTATGTTTTACCTCACCCAACCTTGTAAGTGGTGATGCTGCCTGATTTTATTAGCTTCTCGCTGTCCCAGTGTCTCCCCCTCCTATCATTGTGCACATCTGTCTTTTGGGGCCTAGCTTAGTCCAGCTTGGGGGAGTCACATTCTGACGTCGATTTTTGTTGTCCATAGTGTCCATAGTGTACATATTATGCATCATCATCATCTGCATCATCATCATCTCCATTTTTGTATATACATACACACTGTACATACGCATATGCTTCTTTTATACCTTTTTTATCTTTTTTCCCACCCACCCCCTTAGCATCATCTCCCGTCTCTATGCCCATGTTCTCAGCAGTGAGGACACTGTTGCATTTAGTTTGGGGGATGAGCGCTATCGCTTTTTACTTATTCTTTTTCCTTATTCCCATTTTTAGTTCCACTACAGCCCCATTTTCCACCTTTTAATCATCTTTTTTATTTTTTCTTTTCTTGTTTGTTCGCATGCATGTTTTTCATTTTTTTCCTCTTTTTCTTTTATTTAGACTAAAGATGATTCTCCTATAATTGAACTATAAGCTGCACACACTCAACTTATCTGCTTTACACACTCATGTAGGATTATCATAGTCTATTGCGCGTCACTGCATATTTATATAGAATGGATTATTATTTTGAACGCTATGCTTCCGTGTGTTAGAGATGTTCCTTGATTAGGATGCCTTTTAATATGCTTTTCCATGCTTTGAAGTCATATTCTCCACAACGAGTATTCTCGAAATAGTTAAGCTTAAAAATGCATGATTGAGTGCAAATTGCATGATTGTGTGAAAACGTCTATTGTCATAATGGATGGTAGTTCAATTGGGTTTGGATAACCCACGACACTTAAGTAGCGTCTACTGGATATTTTGACACCGAGCCATGTCCCAATTCTATGATTTTTATTGTTGTATATAGCCAATTGCGATCCTTGATCGTGCTTTGTATTCCATCGCGTTTACGTAAGTATGCAAAAATCCCAAAAAAAATTGAAAAAAAATCAAAAACCAAAACATATTACATACGAATAATAGGCCCGAGGGGTTTTTCGTAACCCGATGCCCTAAGACCGTCTGGTCTGGGATGCATAGGCCGCCTCTTGTATATATTGAGTTATCTCGTGTATATAAGAAAATAAAAGTATGTATATGTAAAGAAAATTGTATATCTAAAAACAATTGTAAAAAGAAAAATCCCACATCTCTACCTCACTTTTTATATAGAATAGAGACATGGCAAGGTCAATGATTTCTAGGGATTGTGAAAGAGTTTAGTGCGGTGATTTATGGATTTAATTGAACTTACCATCCTCATTTATGAAAATAATTAAAATCAACTTGCATGCTTGAATTAATTGATCGTGATACTATTTGCTGCTTAAAGAATGAGTTGTGGAGATTTGAGCTCGAATCATGGATTCTGTATATTGATTGCAAGCTATAATAGGAATCCCCCTCTAACTTCATATCATATATTCGAGTTCACACCATTCATTTGAAAATCCATTATATATATATATTCTTTGCTAGACTTGATGAATCCTCATGAGTAGTGCATTTTTAAATTATAAAGTTGAAGTGTTGTTGCGTGCTATGAGATGAGGAGATAATTTAGTCGCCTTTCCTATCTTTTAGTTTCCTTCGAACTTCTTTGTTTTTACCCTCCGGTGAACTTCTTATTCGTCTTCCTCGAGGACGAGTAAGAGGTAAGCTTGGGGGATTTTGTTGCGTTTATATTTTCCGTGTTTTTACCATGCATTTCCATGTCGTTTCGATTGCCCGAATCTATATTTTCAAATTATATCGTGCTTTTCTTGATATTCTTGATCCTTTCGATGTTTTATGTGTTTTCAGGAAATTTGACGTGATTCGGAGCGATATGGGGTTCTAGACACAACATCGATGCCAAAGCTCGCTTCGCCTTGCCACGACGACCCAAGGAGGCCAAAGAAGCGAGGGAGAGGAGTAGAAGAAGAGAGAAGTAGAAGAAGAGGAGAATGAAGAGAAAAAGAGAAGGAAATTGGGAGATTCATGCCAGATCGCTCGACCGAGCGCATGATGTGCTCGGCAGAGCTGTGATATGCCAAGGAGCATCATCAGGGCGCTTGGCCGAGCGACCAGCCTGCTCGGCCGAGCTAGTAGTCAGAGGAGCCCAAGGAATTCGAGGTGACGGCTCTGTCAAATTTGGAATTAATTCGCTCGACCGAGCGACATGACGCTCGACCGAGCGACTCAACTCGCATGATCGATCGGCCCCTTCTCGAGCACCAAGCGGAGCGCTTCACAAGGCATCTCTCGGCCAAGCAATCACTACGCTCGGCCGAGCGGTAGGTCGACAGAATCCTATTTTGACTTAAATTAATGGGTTTTGGGTTGGTTTTCTTGGAAACCCCGAACCCAAACTGTTTTGTATACATAGTGAACGTTTTTTAAGAGTAGGTTAAGCTTTAATTTTCTGTAGCAAAACCCTTAGAGCTATTTTGCGAGCTCTCATTTGTTAAACTCTTTTGAAATCTAATTCTTTGTTTGTGGTTGGATTTTCTTGATTTCTTCGTCATTGCTCTCATTTCTCTTGCTTTCTCTATTGAAATTAATTTCATACAATTTGACCGTTTGGATATGTCTATGTCTATTGCAATTGTGTTTAGAGCTTTTGCCATGCTAGAGTAGTGTGCATCTAAGGCTTAGGGACGATCCTAGGATCCTAGGGATCAGATGTTAGGTTAGACCCCCCGTTGGATCAATCTAGGGTTGCCCTATGAAGGTTTGAACAAGGGTTTTGGGGGATTGACCTTAGGATCGGGGAATCGCAAAGGTGGCTCCGTATCCTGGGGAGAATCCCCACGAAACCAATTTAGGCTTAGCGGCCATTCTCCAGGACTCGTGATTACGAGAGTGACGCGAGAGCCGGGGCGACCGCTAATCCCCAATCTGCTAGTCGGTGACTGCGAGAGCATGTCGATTGCTAGAACCAATCATAGGGTAGCACCGCACTCCGTTGATCATGAGAGTGGATACGGAATTGCGAGGCAGGACCAAGTGTCAAGCTTAATGCACGCGTTCCCGTGTGAAGCCGACTGCGAGAGCACGGTTTCGCATAGGGATGCGTTAGACGAGTAGGAACAACGAAAGTTAAATACTCGTTCTCATCTATGGATGGGACACTCCTACCCCAATCCATCGTCTGACGTAGGGCCATTTAACCTAGCATCCGTGACCGAAGGGCCAAGCGGAGAATCCCGAAAGCCTTAGACGTTTAAATTCTAGTTAACTCTCGATTCCCACAATCAACCCATCAATCAATCGTGACAACCCCCGACCATACACTCTCCTCCTTCCATATAAATCTAAACATTAAAAATCGCCTCCCTGAGTTCGACAATCTTTCTATACTATAGCGCACCGTGCACTTGCGGTGATTCGCGCCCCCGTGGTGCAAACCCAGTGACCGAAAAACGACAAACAACCACATCAACAATAACAAAACAACAACAAGATAGCATTAATAGTACAAATAAAAGGAGGAGGAAGAACTCATCTCGTTGATATATGGAAGGAGTTGTCAATTCCTTTACAAACCTAAGAGATTCGTTCCCAAAAAGCAATCTAAATCCTATCTAACCTTAGCCCTACTACTAAAAATCGATAGAACAGTAAAAAGGGGTACAAAACGAGCCCATGACTCAGCTCCCCTTCCAATGACGGCACCCAGATGTATTTATATAACCCTAGCAAGTCGGGTCGCAACCCTCAAATCCGATTTCACATGGCCGCATGGTTGAAACATACAGCCGTGTCGTTCTAAAAATGATGCTGCTGGGAACTTGGTTGGAGGAGTGAAATCGATGCGGCCGTGTTGTTTGAAACCACACAGCCGCATGGTTCTTTGTTGCCACTGAGGCTGACTAGAGAATGGCGTGACACGACCGTATGAGTTGATTCATAAGGTCGTGGGGAAGCATTGGGCTGTTGCCGCTTGGGTTGAAGTGTAAGATGACACGGTCGTATGAATTAAATTCATACGGCCGTGTAGTGGCCTTGCTACTCAAATGCTTCCCTTTGCTGGGTCCTCTTTGCTGAAGGGAAATGACACGGCCGTATGAGGTGAACCAGGTAAGAACATATATGCCCTTGAGGCAATTTATCCTAATATAAACATTTTGTTCGTAAATATAAATGGTAATAATTGTCCTAGTATAAATTCCATGAATTAAATACTTGGACAATTTCCTTAGACATAAAGTGAGGTCATTACGTATCTAGATGTAGATCTCGATTGTGGAAAGTGAATGACCGATAAGAACTTAAGTCTTAAACGTTCATGGTCATAGATGTGTCGAGAATAGGATATCGGCACATCGAACAGACCATTGTGTCTTAGTCTTACCCTATAGGGTGCTGATGATCTCATAGTCATTCGACCTGGCGAAGTCAGAGACAAGGCACATGTGCTCATTAGAGAATGAGTCCACTAAACGACCCAAAGAAGAATTATTAAATGGTTAAACTTTAACTAAACTGTCATTAATAACTCTATAGTGTGATATGCAAGTTGGTCATTAAGACCTGAAGTCTTTGTAAGAACCTGTGTGTGAATAGTGTCACTTAGATCTATGATCTAGCTTCGAGGCCAGGCTTGCTGAAAGGTCTTAGGTTGGGTGACAACTGAAGCATACGAGATAAGTAAAGGACTAAGATGGGATTCGTCTCTTCCATTAAAGGGAAGTTAGTGTCACAGGCTCAGTACGGTTCTTTGTGCTAAACCTCGACCGGGGTATGTTGTAAGATGTACAACGTGTATATAACAAAGACCATTGTATACTGATCGATACTGGCTAGTAGGATTAACGGTTTACCATACCCTAGGCCATACAGGGACATAGTTGTGACGAAGGGACTAAAACTGCGGTATTCATCACTGACACAGTCAGAGTCATCCCGACGACACTTTTGTCGATGTGTCAACCACGTAAGTATGATACTGAAATAGGGACAACACCTGCTACTCGTGGTTACTGTCGTCTAGGGGTTTTCGAGCTCCAACCTATAGTAGGGTCAGGCTGTAGAGTCTCATACTGAGTTCGGTTTGCGTCTTAGTAATAGGAAGAATTTAGGAGGAGTGCACTCAGGTGCACGAGAATAATTAAAGTCACTAAAAGAGTTAGTGACATTAAGTCGACCTATATTAAATAGGATTTAATAAGGTCGCATAAGTTTTCGACTATTAAATGAGATTTAATAATGTCACAAAATGTTTGCGACTTCAGCATTAGTAGAATGCTGAATGAGAATATTGCATATAATGCAAACAGGTTTAAAATACATTATAAATAGTTTATGATGATATTTTTGAAACAAATAACGCATAGAATGGGATAGATGGATCTTTGATATGGTCCCATTCGAACCATGCTTTCAACGAATCTGAAATCGGCCCAATCAGAGTTGCAGAACTCAAGTTATGGCTCAAAATGCTAGAATTGGGCATTTGCTTAGTTCTGCTAGACCTGACCCAGTTGGACTGGGTAGCCCAGTCCATGCAGGCTGGGCTAGCCCGCCCAACCGGGCAGGGCAAGCCCATGCCTGCCAAAAGGCAGGCTCAGGCCAGAGCCCGCTTGGCGGGCTTTGGCTTGAGCCCGCCCAGCGGGCGGCCTGTGCCCGCCCGTTGTACGGTCGAGCTCGCCCGCCCTACGGGCGGGCGAGCTGAGCAAGCCCGCTCTGCGGGCGGGCCAGCCCGCCGGCAGGTGGGTTTGACCCGCCCGCTGAGCAGGCAGGTCAGACCCACCCGCACAGGAGCGAGCGGGTCAAACCGCCCGGCTGGCGGGCTGCGCCCAAAATTTACTGGGCGACCCCAAAGGGCGCGCCCAGCTAGCAGGTGGGCCCTACTTGCAGGGCCCAATGTCTAGAAACCCTAAGAGGGTTACGACGGCTATGAAATCAGCCGAATTTTGACTTTTTGCTTTACTTTGAGCAATTGTTTGAGGGGTCAAACGAAGTCGGAATTCGTCGCCGTTTGTTTCTATGTGTTCACCATTCATAGCTCTTCGAAATGATAGGTTGTATCACTTCTGAAGCTTAGCAGTGATGGAGAATTAATTAGTTGAAGTTTAGCCTTTATGAAAGGCAAACTAACTTAATTACTTCTCCTATTTTAATTTAGTCCTACATCGGATATGATAAGAAGGGGAGGGCCGACCGCCTATATAAATTCAGGCCAACACTCTCCTTGAAAATTCGAATCAAGTCTCTAAAATTGAGAAGCTCCAAAAAGTTTTGAGCACGCTCAATTCGAGACGAAAAATTATTCTCTCCTTCTTCTTCTGTTTCCTTCGCTCTCGTTCTAGAAAAACAAAGAGAAGGATTTGGATTCGATCCGAAGTCTAAGACATTGGATCGCACTCAAGTGAAATCTTCTTCAGCAAGTGGTTGGCCCAGAGGCGCGATGTCGGCTCCCTACGGGTAGATCAGTTCGGGAGCGCATAGGCGACAAGCTTGGGGAGCAGAAGGCGGTTCGGTACACCTTGCCGATGCAGGCAAGGTTCCGGGTATGCAGTTTAATTAGCTTTTCTTTTAATTATGTCGCAGTAGTTTATATCTTTCTTGGGGTGGTCCGATCCACCTCAAGTTAACAGAGATCCTGGCTTAGGGTCTTGTTTCCTTAGGGCCTTCGTTAAATAGTTTAACGAATTATTTTTCCACTGCTTTCTTTTGCTTCTATAGTTCGTCCGATGTAGGACGAGCATAGAATAGTGCCCTAAGGGTCCATCAAAACCCTTCAGTGATATCAGAGCAACAGGTTTGCATTTTGATCTAAGGACTGCGATATTATTAAATGATTGAATTCTTTTAAATGCATGTAAAATTTTAACTTTATGCGATATTGTTAAAATGAAAACCCCTTTTATTTGAAATATTTTAAAAAATTGTTTTATGTGATAAAATTGTTTTTTAGAAGCATGCAAATTTTTATGATGATTTTAAAACATAGTTTTGAAATAAAAATTATGTGATAATTTTTATGAAACCGTTATTTTTATTAGATAAAAATTTTATGTTTTAAAATAATGCTTTTAATTTAAAGTGTTTAATTTTAAAAATACATATTAATTATTTATTAGATAAATTTTAATATGTTGTTCTATTTAATTGTTAAATAGTTGGATACCTAATTTTATGCGATAAAGTTAGCGTAGTTTATGTTTAATGGCCATTCTAAATTATTGCTTGATTATTTGATAATTCAAGAAACCTTTTAGGTTAGTCATTAATACCTCTTTAAAATTTTTAAGATGAATTTTAAATGACATGCTATGTTTTAATAAATCGTTACAACCTTTTCATACCTAATTCCCGATTAAGGTAATCCTTTTAACGACGATTATTATTTTATTCATAATAATAATAATTTTCATTAAAAGACTACATTTAAAATGTTGTAATCTGTATTTATTAAAATCCTAATAATGATTAGGGTAGCACGTTAATACACATGAACCTTATAGTTGATAAGGACTTAATGTTATTAACGAATCCTAATAAATTTTAATTTTAAGGATTCCACTAATTGATAGGATTAACTAGCTCTAATAAAAGCCTTTTAGTTTATGGCACTCATATATAAATGATAAGTCTCATTCAATGGACCATGATCAGGTCAATGTGCCTGGCTAAGTTTGTTGGATCACCCTAGCTAGATTGGAGGTAAGTGATACTGGCTTGTCAATTCCCTGGCCATATTTGCTGGACCACAATGACACGAATCATGATTATATGAACCCTAAACTATACCTAAGTCTAATACGTTAATAATCTTTTTCAAGATAAAACGTAGCCCTCCTTGTTTTAGAGCTTGGCAACTATAGGATCCATGTTACAGTTGTTGAGCACACTCAAGCTGTGACAGGGAAACCTTATAGAAACCAACTTCTTAATACATATGATGTAGTCTAGCCTTGACCCAAACCTTTGTGTCGTGAATACACCGAGCGCAGGTGCAAGTTAAGCTAGACACGAAAACAAAGGTCTGACTAGGCTAGTCATTATGATTTGGATGAGCACACTCATGATCATAAGTGGCTACGGGTAAAATTATATAGGGAGTCATATTTAATATGATTGATGAAGAGTTCGTCTACCGACTGCAGAATCAAACAACTTGTTGAGCACACTCAAGGTTGTGAGACTCAGGGTGGTTGGATCCCTCTCCTACAAATTTTTAATTATAATAAATTGTTTATTATTATGGCTTAAGAATTCTTTAAAATAGTGGGAGAATATAGTTTAATAAAAACCTCTTAAACTATACAAGAACATATGCTAATTCAATGTCTATTAATAATGCAAAATGGAGTCGGGATTAAAATTCATAATTGAGAAGAACATGCTAGATGGGACAAACTACAAGGATTGGCTGAGGAACATAAAGCTGGTCCTCTCACTAGCCGGGATTGGCTACATACTGACAGAGGACGCTCTGGAAAGGCCCGACGAGGATGCCACCAATGAGGAGAGGGAAGCCTACAAGCAGTACCAAAGGGATGCAAAGAAGGCAAGGTGCCTTACTCTGGCCTCTATGACCAATGACCTGCAAAGGAAGCACAAACATATGGATGTTCGAAGCATGCTTATGAACACAGAGGAATTGTATGGCAAGTGTTCTAGAGCTGCCAGGTTTGAGGCCACCTACAACCTTTGGGAGCCAAGATGACGACGGGCCCTGAGCAGGATCATGTTATCAAGATGATCGGCTACATAGAGGATGCAGCCCAACTAGGATTTGTCCTCGAGAATGAAATGAGCATGGACATAATCCTTAGATCTTTGACCCCTGACTTCAACCCGTTCATTACGAGTTTCATAATGAACAGCACTGAAGTGGATCTTCCTGGTCTCCTGAACATGCTCTGGCAGTTCGAGGAGATCGAGAAGAAGCCAACAACAGCGTTGGTTGTCAGATCTATCCCTTCTTACTAGCCTAAGAGCAAGGGAAAGAAGAGGCAGGCCCCTCAACCTTCAAAAGAGAAGAAGGGGAAGAAGAAGAACAAAGGGGTGCCGTCGAAATCTGAATGCTTCCACTGCCACAAGCCGGGTCATTGGAAGAGGAACTGTAAGGTCTACCTTGCAGAAAAGAAAGGGCATGGTAATGCCTCTACCTCAGGTACCGATCTTATTTAAGAGCATATAAATGTCCATAAAATCTTTGATACATGGTATGTGATACCAGTATGATTACTAAGACATATGTATACTGTCTACAGGTGCATGAAGCAAAGGATGGAAGAAGTTCCCAACACGGTCAGCATCGGAGTAACCATTGTTGTTGGGGCCGTCTAGGGACTACAAAAGATATCAAGAAGGAGTCGATACTTTTTGTTTTGAATAAATGTATCGAAGTTTTTGTTTTAAAACAATGATTGAGTGATTGTCACTCAAAGTTTTCTGCGATGAACAAGTTATTTCATTCTGGATGAAATCATTGATATCTTGGGAATTATACTTTGGTTGGTAATATGATTTATTGTGAATGGCTATTTAACTTGATGTGTATGGCTATCTAAGTCGGTGAATATTTTTCTGAGCTGTCGTGGATGCTTCTGAATTAATGAGATTAATTTGATCTATCGATGTGTTTAACTAATCCTTAGTAACTAGTAAGTCCCAGGAGCGTATAAATTAGATGTGATCTTAATGATACGTACAATAAGAATAGTTCTTGTTGGACTTCATTTAATGCTTCAAGTTAGAAGATTAATGCAGTTAAAGGAAATAAAGTGTATGAAGTTTTGATTGAGTAATTTGTCATCATGACTCCTATAGATGGATCTTGATATGACTACTCGTCAAATCAACCTGACACTGGCACATTCCATTTTAATTAATTCAACACGAGTGGGCTGGTTATACTTAATAAATATTCTAAATAAGATTTAGAAATTTAAGTTGAAGTATTTAACCAGACGGTTCTCAAAGTCAGTGGGAGCGAGCATATTACTTAGTTCTGTTTTTTTGTGACTAAGTAAAAGTTCCAAATTATAAAACCGTCTATATGTGACATCAAATCAAAAGAGTTTTGATTATGTCAAAGATATAGAAACTTTGGTGTCATTAATGTACTGGACATAATTGACACAAGAATAATTGGAATGTGATGTGATATGACTGACTTGTAGGAATGATAAACATTACATCAAGTTGTGTATGCTAATTGTTAGCTATACAAGAAGTAGAATCATTGGATGAGATCCAAAGACGGTTTCGAAGGATCAAACCAGTGTGATCAAGTTATGTATTAATATTAAACTCCATTAAACTGCATAATAGATACGTTTTAGCAGATCCCTGTTTTGTTTGACATATGAACGTCCGTAGTGACTGATATGCTAATGAGATACCGAGATAAATAGTCTAAGTGCAAGTGGGAGATGTAGGAAGATATATGCCCTTGAGGCAATTTATCCTAATATAAACATCTTGTTCGTAAATATAAATGGTAATAATTGTCCTAGGATAAATTCTATGAATTAAATACTTGGACAATTTCCTTAGACTTAAAGTGAGGTCATTACGTATCTAGATGTAGATCTCGATTGTGGGAAGTGAATGACCGATAAGAACTTAAGTCTTAAAACGTTCATGGTCATAGATGTGTCGAGAATAGGATATCGGTACATAGGACAGACCAATGTGTCTTATTCTTACCTTAAAGGGTGATGATGATCTCATAGTCATTCGACCTAGCGAAGTCGAAAACAAGGCACGGGTGCTCATTAGAGAATGAGTCCACTGAATGACCCGATGAAGAATTATTAAATGGTTAAACTTTAACTAAACTGTCATTAATAACTCTATAATGATGATAGGCAAGTTGGTCCTTAAGACCTGAAGTCTTTGTATTAACCTGTTTGTGAATAGTGTCACTTAGATCTATGATCTAGCTTTGAGGCCATGCCTGCTGAAAGGTCTTAGGTTGGGTGACACCTGAAGCATACGAGGTAAGTAAATGACTAAGATGGGATTCCTCTCTTAATTAAATGACTAAGATGGGATTCGTCTCTTCCGTTAAAGGAAAGTTAGTGTCACAGGCTCAGTACAGTTCTTTGTGCTTAACCTCGGTCGGGGTACGTTGCAAGATGTACAACGTGTATATAACAAAGACCGCTGTATACTGACTGATGCTGGCTAGTAGGGTTGACGAGTTACCATACCCTAGGCCATGCAGGGATATAGTTGTGACGAAGGGACTAAAACTACGGTATTTATCACTAACACAGTCAGAGTCATCCCGACGACACTTTTGTTGATGAGTCAATCACGTAAGTATGATATTGAAACAGAGACAACACCTGCTGCTCGTGGTTACTGTCGTCTAGGGGTTTTCGAGCCCCACTCTATAGTAGGGTCAGGCTGTAGGGTCTCAACCGAGTTTGGTTTGCGTCTTAGTAATAGGAAGAATTTAGGAGGAGTGCACTCAGGTGCACGAGAATAATTAAAGTCACTAAAGAGTTAGTGACATTAAGTCGACCTATATTAAATAGGATTTAATAAGGTCGCATAAGTTTTCGACTATTAAATGAGATTTAATAATTTCGAAAAATGTTTGCAACTTCAGCATTAGTAGAATGCTGAATGAGATTATTGTATATGATGCAAACATGTTTAAAATACATTATAAATAGTTTATGATGATATTTTTGAAACAAATAATGCATAGAATGGGATAGATGGATGTTTGGGATGGTTCAATTCGAACCATGCTTTCCCACGAATTTGGAATCGGCCCAATCGGAGTTGTAGAACTCAAGTTATGGCTCAAAAGGCCAGAATTGGTCTTTTGCCCACTTCTGCCAGACCTGACCCAGTTGGACTGGGCTAGCCCAGCCCATGCGGGCTGGGCTAGCCTGCCCAACTGGGCAGGACAAGCTCATGCTCTCCAAAAGGCGGGCTCTGGCTTGAGCCAGCCCAGCGGGTGGGCCTGTGCCTGCCTGCTCTACGAGTGGGCCAACCCGCCTGGCGGGCGGGTCAACCAGCCTACCTGGCAGGCTGCGCCCAGAATTTACTGGGCACTCCCAGCTGGTAGGTGGGCCCCACCTGCGAGGCCCACTGTCCAGAAACCCTAGGAGGGTTGCGACAGCTACGAAATCAGTTGAATTATGACTTTTTGCTCAACTTTGAGCAATTGTTTGTGGGGTCAAATAAAGTCGGAATTCGTCGCTGTTTGTTTCTATGCGTTCACCGTTCATAGCTCTTCGAAATGATAGGTTGTATCACTTCTGAAGCTTAGTGGTGAGTGAGAATTAATTAGTTGAAGTTTAGCCTTTATGAAAGGCAAACTAACTTAATTAATTCTTCTATTTTAATTTAGTCCCACATCGGATATGATGAGAAGGGGAGGGCCGGCCGCCTATATAAATAGGGCCAACACTCTCCTTGAAATTCGCACCAAGTCTCTAAAATTGAGAAGCTCTAAAAAGTTTTGAGCACGCATAATTCGAGACGAAAAATTATTCTCTCCTTCTTCTTCCGTTTCCTTCGCTCTCGTTCTAGCAAAACGAAGAGAATGATTTGGATTAGATCCGAAGTCTAAGACGTTGGATCGCACTCAAGTAAAATCTTCTTCGGCAAGTGGTTGGCCCAGAGGCGCAGTGTCGGCTCGCTACGGGTGGATCAGTTTAGGAGGGCAGAGGTGGCAAGCTTGGGGAGCAGAAGGCGGTTCGGTACACCTTGCCGATGCAAGAAAGGTTCTGGGTATGTAGTTTAATTAGCTTTTCTTTTAATTATGTCGTAGTAGTTTAGATCTTTCTTGGGGGTGGTCAGATCCACCTCAAGTTAGCAGAGATCCTGGCTTAGGGTCTTGTTTCCTTAGGGCCTTCGTTTAATAGTTTAACGAATTATTTTTCCGCTGCTTTCTTTTGCTTCTATAGTTCGTCCGACGTAGGACGGGCATAGAATAGTGCCCTAAGGGTCCATCAAACCCCTTAAAATCATACAGCCGTGTAGAGTGTGTTGCTTGCTTCCCTGATGCTCCATAGCTTCGGCATAAATCCATCTCCATTGCTCCAACCACGCTCCAACAAATGCTCAAGTGTTTCAACTCTCCACTCAAGTCCCCTTCAATTGCTCCCAGCACATCAGCTAGTCCCAAGCTCCTTCAGACAGCTCCAAGCTTCATGTGTTTATTCCAAAAGACTACAACAAGCTCAATGTCTCTCCATTGCTCTAGCATAGCAAGGTCCAGCTCCACACTCCACATTCCAAGCTCCAGAAAACAAACCCAATGGGCAAAAGTGCTCCAAACCATGAGATCAAGTCCCAAATGCTACACTTCGTTCCAAAATGCTCCAAACTCCTCCCTATTCACCTGAAAGGCACCAGGTAGACCAAAAGCATAAAAGGGAACAAAAAGAGTAAAAACGGCATGGAAAACGAGGCGAATTCGAGTAAAAATATGAATGAAATGAAGATGAAAACTATATATATAAACAACCTATCAAAATCCATCTTGTTAAACTCTTCCTCATCCTCGAGGAAGACGAAGAGAGAGAGAGAGAGAGAGAGAGAGAGAGAGAGAGAGAGAGAGAGAGAGAGAGAAGCAAAGAATTGGGTATGCAAATGATATGATTTTCGAGGAATTCACGAAATCGAGCACATATACGTGGAAAAATAGATTCAAAATCACGGAAATCTAAAACGCCGACTCCTCTCTATCGATAAGAATATAACCCTAGGACGTGATTTCTAGCTCAAATCGTTAAATAATATACCACGCCATGATCAAGCTCAAAACCTAGAATATTTCCTCTAACACGTCCTTAGGCCAAAAACAAAGGGATCGAGGCTATGCAAGGGTCGAAGAAGTGATAAAAATGAGATAACGAGTCACTAGTACATTAAAGAAGTGGCACTCACAACAACTCAACTTTCCATGACTCGTGAGATAAACAATCCATTCATGCTTCAAAATATTTTTTTCTAATTTATTTATTTTTTATTTGGATTCTAATTGGTTCGTGTAAGGAGCGTTGGGTCGATGACTCGCAGGTCAGACGACCTTAGGCATCAGGCCAAGAAGGATCCCTCAGACCTACTAGCTCGAACCAACTATAATCCTTATTCTCATGCACTCTCCCAAGCTAGACCTTTTGACGCAAGGCCCCGACGATTTCTGAGTCGTGGGGATCCGGTTACTCAGTTTCGCTGGGGAAACGATGCATGTTTTATTCTTTTTCTTATATATACATTTTTTTCTTATTTGTTTCTTAATTTTTTGAAATGGAAAGCGTGAATAAGCAAGGTGATGTCACTCTTCAATACTCGCAAATATGTTGTTGTCCTAGTCTCGATGGGTTATAAACCATTATACTCAATTATCAATCCTACAGCTCAAGCATAAAGTGGATCTCTAGAAGGCCTAGGTCGGTTTCGAGTACTTCTATCCTAGAGAATATGAGAATGATCATAATGGGTATACTAGATGGGATCTGAGGCAAAAACCTGTCCTAGTCTTATAATCAAACCGATATCGAGGAAATCGGGTGTAAAAGATAGAAAATGAAATCCTATTTGAAACCACGCATATGTAGCTTGATTTCAGAAAATCCTAGAAACAAGTATATACAGATGATGCATGGATGATGCAAGATGCATGATACGATGCAAATATTTTTGGATTTTTTGAGTTTTTCATTTTTTTGTATGCATATAATATGAAAATATGATGCATGAACATGTAATAAAAATGAAAATAAAAGAAAATGAAACATGATGCATGATGAATGGAAATGAAAGAAAAAATGAAGGAAAACATGACATATACATGTGAATATAAACATGGAAAAGTGGAGGAGAAAAAGGAAAACAAAAACAAAAACAAAAGTGCAAACGCTACTCACCCAAGCTAGAATCTGCAGTGTCATTAATGCAAGATAATCAATGCAAAGTGAGGACATAAATTGTGTGGTGGGTGTCAAAAAGGTGAGGGTCTCCCCCAAGCTAGCATGGAGCTAGGGTTCAGGCTCGGTGGGTGCAGAGGAGTGTGGATGAGAACTCGAAGTGCCAGCCTTAGGTGGGGGGTGGTGGTGGAAAGAGGTGGTGAAGGATGTCAGAGACATAAGATAGGATCTGGGCCCGCGTTTCCCAAAAGGTTTCCGTACGGCCCTGGAATCCCCGAATCATCTCCTCTAGAATAAGAAGGCATGTGTGATCATCAAGAGTAGGAGGGGGACCAGACAGTCGGAAGCCATCAGTGATAAGAGGAATCTGTGTGGTGGCAGGATCCGTGGTGGTGTGGGGGGTTAAAGTGGATGGATGAGGCTGTGGCTGTGGCTGCGGCTGCTGAGGCTGCACAGGGACTGGGAAGATAGGATCAGGTGGAAATGTCCACAACGTAAGCCCTGTGACCTCCGTGTGCAATGGGATTGGCAAGACTATATACGTTGCACACTTTGGTCCATAGAGCCAAACAATCTGATCTCTCAAGTTCATCTTAATCATATGCATATGCGTTAAAACTGAGAGATCCAAAGAGTTAGGGCCAGGGATGGGGTCAGTGTAGTCATCTAGATCAATGGAGAGGGGAGGCTGTCCGGCTTAAAGTGTGATGAGACTGCCACAGCAAATCTTGCCTGTGGAGGCCTTAGCTACCTTCTTCAGCCTATGTGCTAACCATGAGCCCGCATGAAAAAGTCTCCTCGGGGCCCTGATTGCAGTACCAGTCCCCGTGGGACGGAGGACTGTCGGCTGTGTCATGGCCCATAAGAATAGGAGCTCAGGTCGCGTAACTGTGCTAGTCTCCTCCCTACCAAACAGAGTGCTCGCTAGGATATGGTGGGCAAGGCGTAGGGATGGATGAATGATGCATGACGCCTTTCTCGCCGTGAGAGGGAAGGGACCCAACCCAATATTCAAATCCCAAAACTAGGAGGCTCTAAAGGAAGATGGGTGAGTACTGCTGCAATGGGTGATGGCATCTGTCGTGGCGGCAGGCCAGTGGAAGATAGAGTTCAGGTCATCAAATGAAAGTGTATAATCGGTATCGAAGAACCTGAACTCTATACTAGAGCTCTCGACCTTCAGGGAGCTGAGAAACTCAAGTGTTAGTCTGTGATAGGTCGGGGCTTTAAACTCGAGAAAATCCTGCCATCCTAAATTGGTATATAAACGTCTAACACCCTCGGTGGCTCCTAGATTGTCGAGAGCGGGGATGCTTGTGAATTTTGTGGTGAGCAGGGTCTGCCGAGAGAGGGAGACAAATCGATCCCTCTGGGCCTCATAAGTGAATGCAATCCCCAGAGTGTCTATCTGTGGAGGGGTCACATGTGGTGGTGATGGAGTCTGTGCAGATGTGGAGGGTCGGTCAGAAGCGTGCTACCGCGAAGATCTCCCTAGTTGGGAGTCGTGAGGTGGTGGACGTGGGTGTTTGGTGCGTGGTGGCATGATGTGATGTGTGAAGTGGGGTGAAAGTGTATGAAGTGTGCTGAGGTGAAAGTGAGGTTATGTGCAGAGTTTTGTGGAAATGTGAGAGTGGGTGTATATGAGTGCAAGTGTATGAATGTGAAGTGTAGGTGTTAGTGAAGTGAAATGAGAGTGATGCAATGGTATGTGTTATGTGAATGTGGTGGAGTGTGCTGTGTAGTGGGGGTGGTGAATCAGGGTTGGATGAAGTGTAGGGGTGTGGTGATGGATGAGTGAATGTGAGGTGTGCTAAGGCTTGCTGAAGGTGAATGAAGTGGTGATGCATGTAGGGAAGAACACTGTAGCAGAAACACAACGAGAAAACCCCAAATTCGAGCACAATTAATGAGCAAAAATCGAAGTTGAAGGTGAGAGGAAGAGATTACCCAAGAACTCTAGCTAATGTCGCTACGAATCCACGCTAGCTGGGCTGCGTTCTCTCCCTCTAACCGCCAAGTCCTCACTTCCAAGCTCTAGCACTTCAATTTCGTCGACGGGCTGCAAAATATTCATGCGGTGGGAAGTAGGGTTGGAGAGGAGAGCGACTAGGGTTTGTGGAGTGGAATGAGGTGGTTGTCGACGATGTCAGAGGAGGAAGGGTTGAGTCTTGGAAGGATGGAGTGGGGTCTGAGGTCGAGGGTAGAGGAGGAGGAGGCTTGTCGAGGTGGGAAGGGAAGTGAATGAAACAGTTCAAAGAATTGAGAGTTTTCGACCGTATGAAGGATACTGAGAGGAGGGGTATTTATATAGTGGGGATGGGAAGTGGGGTGAGTGGTGAGGGAAAATTGATACTGACGTATGAAGAATTTCATACGGCTGTGGGAATCGAATTTAAGAAATGGACTTGGTTAAATATTGACGACGTGATCATATGAATTTTATTTGAACGACTGCGTGAGGTTGAGTTTCTTGGCGGATCGACGCGACCGTATGAAGATCTGTAAAAACCCACAGCAAGTCTTCGATTTTTGCAAAGAGATTCGCTGCCATTTGGACTTTTCCAAACGGCCGTGTTGTTTAGGCTTCAAAAGAGGGGGATGTGTGGAGTTTTAAATGGTCGTATGGGGTAAATGATACGTCCACGTGGGGTTGAAAACTATCACCCTTGTTCTCTCTCTTTCTCCCTTGCTCCCATCAATTAGAATGACCATCCCCTTGCCTTGGCTCCATCTCCCTAGCTTCTCTAGCTGCCCTCCCTTGATCCTCCCAAGTTCCCAGGCTTCCATCCTCATTCCCTTTCTAGCTCTCATGCAATGCTCATTCCATTTTAAGCTCTCATGCAACTAGCTCCTATCAAACTGCAGCACACAAATAAAAAACAACAACAAAGTGTTTTAAGCTCAAAAATGGAATGAGAGTTCTCAATGATTGAAATATTTGAGCTTAATGGCATTAATCTTTGGGCTACTTGCCAATAAAATTGTAAAGTTTGGGACTTAGGGTTTCAAAAATTATTGGGGCACGCCAATCAAGGAAGAGAGTGATTTATTAATAAAGGGAATGAAAATCTATAAACTTAAAATTAATCTAAATGGTAATACGCTCCTCTTGCTATCGAGAGGAGGCAAGTTTATTAGGATCCTAGAAAAACATAAAAATTCCTACACTACTGGGTTGAGTACACCTATTTTCAAAAGGTGGATCTAGCACTTTATTTAGAGCAGGCAGCTGCCCAATTTGTTCCTTTCGTGGCTTCGTCAAAAAATTTGTGCCACAAACACCAATGAACCCTAGCAACTCTCCCCTAGCTTCTATCGAGGACGTCCACCTATATCCTGCAAAAGAAAGGGAGCATTAGTCTGTGTCGATGAAATTTTTCCCATTATGAACGTATTCCAGAGATAGTCGTCAAAATATAATGAAGTGTATGGAATGGAGTGACGAAAACTCCCTGGAAATATGATGCAATCTCTCGACGATGATGCAATCTTCGCCTTGCTAATACCATACATATGCTCTTCTGGTGCAACCATGGAATAACACACCTCCCTTGGATGCACATCTGTATCCTACGAGGGGTATGTTAGGTCAATAGCATCTGAATCAAAAGAGTTATGAAATGGAATGGATGATTTAGAAGTGGAGTTTAAGATACTTCCCTGAATGGGAGCGGTAAGCTCTGGTGGATGCGATGTCTCTGTTGGAGTGGGAGTGTCTCGTGGAGGTGATGATGGAGTGCTCTCACTCTCATTCTTCTTCGACGATATGGACCTCTTCTACGGTTTCCTCGATGCTCTCGCGTGGTACGAAGTGGGGGATGCAATCGAAGGAGAAGAGTGACTTGGGTTCTTCGATGTCTAAAATCATGCTCTTGCTCAAGTACACCTCACTTCCGTCTTCTGTGGTGGAGTAAGATGAATGACGTTCCCCTCAACTCGTACAAAGGTCCCATCATCCATGTCATCATCTTCTGTGGGGTTGATGGGGCTGTGTTTTGGTCCTTGCTCATCACCAACCTCTCCAAGAGAAATGGTGTCCACCCATGCGCTAATGCATGGTTCATCATCCACCCGAGAGATAACGTCTGGGGTGTGGTGATGGACGTGGGCCTCGGTGGTAGCATCTGCATGGGAAAATAAACTCATGTCAAAAAATTTCAGATTTGAGTCATATGAGTTACCTCTTTGCAATACGTAAGATGAGTGATATGAGGCTGCGATCTCCATGTACTCATATGCATCCTCAAGCGGCATGTCAAAGAGTCGCCATCCGTTCATCTTCACAATGGATTCTCGCAGGTCAAAGTACAGTCCTCCATTGAAGATGCAGAGGAGCTCACACGTGCTTATTCCATGCCTCGGTAATCCGTCCACCAATCTGATAAATCTCCCCCAAGCTTGCCAAAGAGTCTCTTCAGTGAGTTGGGTGAAATTGTAAATCCGATCCTGTGGTGTATGGTGTTGCCTCGCCCGAGTCTCGACGGTGGAGGTGACTCCTCCATCAAGATTATCACATCCAGACGGTGTTTGTGCGAACGAATCACTACCAAGAAAATGTGACTCCCCTGTGATATGACCAATCGGTTCACACTTTGGGTGAGTTCATAGAGTTGGGATTGGGCATTGGTTCGGGTTTCGATCCATTGAGCTTCGTCTCGGAGTTGTTCTTCCAAAAGCAACTTGAGATGGGATTTTTGCGATGGTGGTGGAGGATTATTATAGGAGGGTTCATAAGATAGGTTGTGGGTATATGATGGTGGATTGTAGGGGTGTGTAAAATTTTGGCAATGGATGAAGACATGCCCCTACATACCACATTTTATACAAAGCACTGCAACCTGTGGAATATGATCGTAACCTCCAATCTGAGCATCTCGCGTGATTAAATCACTGAGACTCTCCCATATGATCCATCGGGCATCCACATAACCTCCGAATATCACTTGAAATGTCAAAGATAAAGATAAGGCAAGCACGTTAGTGGTACAAGAGAATTGCAAATAAATTGATAATCAGTGGAGGGAAAAAATTTTGTTAATGAAATTTTAATATTTTTTGAATAGAACATAGTCTAGCAAACCCTAATCTCACTAATATCAATCAAATCGCGCCTCCCCAGCAATGGCGCCAAAAACTTGATAGACCTTTATAATTTATAACCACAAGCGCACGGCTGTCGTCGTAGCGCGTTACGGGTCGTCCGCAGGGAGGCTGGTTGATCGAGTACTAGCTCGATTTGGGGTTATATGCTAGCTATGTAATCGATTGCGAGTGGATGTATGGGTTTACATAGTCTCACAGAAGAATTGTATGGAGATATGAAAATATAACGACAGGAACGAAGAGAGAATGACTAAGACAACAACACAACAACAATAATGTCAACGACAAACAACTACAACAACAATAACAAAACAATAACAAGATAGCATTAATAATAAAAAGAAACGGATGAGGAAGAACTCATCTCGTTGATATATGGATGGAGTTGTCAATTCCTTTACAAACCCAAGAGATTTGTTCCCCAAAAGCAATCTAAATCCTATCTAACATTAGCCCTACTCCTAAATACGATAGAACAGTAAAAGGGGTACAAAACGAGCCCAAGACTCAGCTCCCCTTCCAATGACGGTGCCAAGATGTATTTATGCAACCCTAGCAAGTTGGGTCGCAACCCTCAACCCGATTTCACGCGGCCGCATGGTTGAAGCACGCGGCCGTGTCGTTCTAAAAATGATGATGCTGGTGTCTTGGTTGGGGGAGTGAAATCGACACGGCCATGTGGCTTGAAACCACACGGTTGCGTGGTTCTCTGTTACTGCTGAGGCTGACTAGAGAATGGCGTGAAACGGCCGTATAAGTTGATTGATATGGCCGTGGCAAAGCATTGGGCTGCTGCTGCTTGGGTTGAAGTGTAAGATGACACGCCATATGAATTAAATTCATACGGTCGTGTAATGGCCCTGCTGCTCAAATGCTTCCCTTTGCTGAACGGAAATGACACGGCCGTATGGGGTGAACCATACGGCCGTGTAGAGTATGTTGCTTGCTTCCCTGATGTTCCATAACTACGACATAAATCCATCTCCATTGCTCCAACCAGGCTCCAACAAATGTTCAAGTGTTTCAACTCTCCACTCAAGTCCCATCCAATTGCTCCCAGCACATCAGCTAGTCTAAAGCTCCTTCAGACAGCTCCAAGCTTCATGTGTTTATTCCAGAAGACTCCAACAAGCTCAATGTCTCTCCATTGCTCTAGCATAGCAAGGTTTAGCTCCATACTCCACATTCCAAGCTCCAGAAAACAAACCCAATGGCCAAAAGTGCTCCAAACCATGAGATCAAGCCCCAAATGCTACACTTCGTTCCAAAATGCTCCAAACTTCTCCATATTCACCTGAAAGGCACCAGGAAGACCAAAGCGTAAAAGGGAACAAAAAGAATAAACACGGCACAGAAAATGAGGCGAAGTCGAGTAAAAATATAAATGAAATGAAGATGAAAACTATATATATAAACAACCTATCACGGTGTCAGGGTTGGATTTGGAGGCGATAGCTGCTCATTTGTGAGTGGTAGATCTCCCATGCTTTGACGTACCAGAGTCGCCAAAACTCTGAGACTCTTGTCGACCCACTCTACAAATTGGTCGAATTGCTCTTGGGACACCTTAGGCACTTTGGTGGCCCTCCTAGGTCGCTTAGATAAGGATGTAGAATTTGAGGCATCCTCCACATGGACGATGTTCACTTTTTGTTTCTTGCTCGGATCTTGGTTTGGCCTGATGTTGCTGGGTCCAGCCAACATAGCTTATTGATTGCTTTGAGATGTCGAGTTGGTGAACTTTTTCCATAGACGGCACCAAACTGTTAAGGCCAAAAATGACCGAAACAATTGAGTTGCTGACGTGGACCATTTCTTGCTGAGTCGAAGCCTCGTCAGCCGGTTGAGTGGGACCCTAGGTTGGAAGAACCAGGCTTGTGAATGGATGGTAGTTGTCTTGCGATGCTTGATCGACCCTCGAGCGATCCGTATGTCAATCGTTCGAGGCTGAGAAGCTCAGGAGCGACCCTCACGTAGGACCGAGACTCGTAGATTTGCACCATACGGAAGCATCAGGGGGGTTAGATCTGGGTCCCGACCCAAATCCCCTCCGATGCTTAAGTTAGAATGGAACTTAAGAGAGAAAGAGAGCTAGGAGCAGCTGAGATCGACCCACAGAGGTTCGTCTCAGATCTGACATCGCAAGCTCTTTTGTAGAAGAAATATAAGTTAGAGAATGTAAAGTCCGAGTATTAGATCTCGTACCTTGGGAGTTGGAGCCTTATGTATTTATAGACCTCCTGGGTCTTTTCAGTGACTTTGGGGGGATAACGGTCACACATTATGGTGCCATGATCTCACCCTTCAATAGGAGGAACCGTAGCCCATGTTCTCGCTATTTATGAGCTCACCTTCAATCCCATGTTCAATGGGTGGGAGTGCAACGGGTGACTGGTAGGTGGGCAGTGACTGAGTCGATATCAGGCTTCCTCGTGAGCTCTTTGGGCCTTAGTCACTCGTCGAATGAGTCATCTCGAGTGCCAGCCCGATGATTCAACAATATCCAAGGTGGATACATATGTAGTGAGCTCGTGCACTTGGGTTTTGAGAGCAACATTCTCATTTCCCAAAAGTGTGTTTTGAGATCGAAGTATTTCAATTTCAATGTCATCACAATCACTAACTTGGACTTTGTCCAATTGTGACTTGAGGGATATTACCTCATTTCTCAAACAATCATTTTGAGAAGCTAAAAAAGCTTTCTCCTTAATTAAAGCATAATGAGAATTAGAACTAACATTCATATCAAAATTCTTAGAAGAAGTATCTATGCTTGCAAGATTTTCCTTAGAAATCATATATCTATTGAATAATTTTTGATAATTCTCAAATAATTGTTCATTATCTAATCTAAGGTCATCCATGGTTACCTTATCGGTGTCGCTATCACTTTCACTAGATGATTCCTTTGGAGAGCTTCCCTTAGCCATGAAGCATGTGTGAGCTACCTCTCCTTTGTCTTCATCGGATTCATCGCTACTATAATCCTCGTTAGAATCATCCCAAGTTCATACGAGTCCATTCTTCTTCTTGTTCCCTTTGTATGCAACTTCGTTTTTGTACTTGGGAGCTTTCCATTTCTCCTTGTTCTTAAGCAAGGGGCAATCCATCTTGATGTGCCCTGGCTTATTGCAATTGAAACACAAACAAGAATCATTAGTAGAAACAAATTTATTCCTTGGTTTGAAATTACTGCTTCGGTAAAACCGTTGGAATTTCCTAGTCATAAGAGCTATGTACTCCATGTCCATCTCTTCGTCGGAGTCTTCATTCTCCGATTTGGCTTTGAAAGAAATTGCTTTTTTCTTAGGTTTGGATAGAACCCTTAGAGAATTTCTTTCTTCTCTATCCACCTTCCTAAACTCATAAGCCATGAGGTTTCCTATGAAGACCTCAGCAGTATATGTGGCCATATTATTACCTTCCTCAATGGCCATTGTCTTCTTTTCCCATTCCGGGGTGACGGTCATAATGAGTTTTCTTACCTTTTCCACTTGGGTATATTCCTTCCCAAGGGCTTCAAGCTCATTCATGATGTCTGTGAATCTTGCATACATGCTTGAGATGGTTTCCTTATCCTGAATTAAAAACATCTTGAAACGTTGTACATATACATGAAACTTTGACAACTTTACCTGGGTTATCCCTTCATGTGTAACTTAGAGATGGTTCCAAATTTGGTGTGCGGTTATGCAATTCGACACTTTGTTGAATTCGGTCGCATTCAATGGACAAATAAGCGAGTTCATCGCTTTTGCATTGCTTTTTTCCGCAAGCACTTGAACCGGTGTCCACTTTAGGTAGCTTCCTCAAGTGGATCAACATACTCCTTTTCTACCGTGTGCCAAAGAGGTGTTGGATATGGACGACATAAATACACCCATGAGGGGATGTATGAGGGTATACGGACCTCAGATGTCGTGTGCACAAAAGCGTGCACGAAGGGAACCTTTTCTCATGTGAAAAGGACCACTCGATAAGTGGAAAAAGTCACTTTATAAGTGCATAAAGGCACTTGATAAGTGAATGAAGAAGAGGATAAGTAAATGTGCTAATATAGGCCAATAAGCTTATATTTAGTTATTTCCTACAATAACTACCCCTAAAGCCTATAAATAGGACCCAAGGATAATGCATTTTCACGGATCTAACCATGCCATAAGTTTGCATAAGGTAACTTGTGTTCTTCTTCTCCCTTCAATTAAAATCCTCTTCTAAATAGAGATTTAGGTGGTGAAACGCTGCTTCGATCCTTCGTGACGAAGTACTGACCGTTGTGGCGAATCCGAGGGCGAAGTTCAGAGATTACGGTGTCGCGTACGCAAGTATAAGTCTCTACTTTATTATTTGATCCTAACGACCTAGTTTTGACAGGATCCCACATTGGCCAGGGAGGGCGAAGTTCAGAGATTACGGTGCCGAGTACGCAAGCATAAGTCTCTACTTTATTATTCGATCCTAACGTCCTTGTTTTGACAGGATCCCACATTGGTATCAGAGCCATACGGGTTCGCCCCGGTCTAACCGTCGCCCCATCTCACCGATGAACGCGGCGTTGTCTCTTTCACGAATGAGTCTCCTTCCATTACGGATATGGTAGGAACACATCGTGACGGAGAGAACGCAATAGTTGTTCTTTTCACGTTAGGGTCTTCTACCATTACAGATATGGCAGGAACTCTCCGTGACGGGAAGAACTTACCGTTCATCTCGCCAAACTCGCGCTCCTCATGGATGCTGAGTCTCCATTCAATTGAGAATGTGAACTCTCTTCATGTAGAGCGTGAAGTTTGCGGCCTTGAAAACACGTTCTCTTCATTTTTTGGCACACGTCCATTGAAGCAAAACCGTTTTCTCGACGAACGGGTGCTTCATCGAAGAAGACGATGGTGGTTATTCTCAACGGAGAAGATGACATTTTGGTGCATGATCACCATGGCCATATGGGCCATGGAGGATATGCATCCCCCCTCCCCATACGGAGGGGGTTGGCTACGGCCAATAACTACCACGGCAACCCCTCCGGTGGGGGGTGTGCGGCCAATCCCATGCAAGGGAGAGGCTGGCCATGGCCATATGGGCCAAGGCCAGCCATGGCCAAGGGGCCATGGTCAGGCTATGGCCGGCCAGGGGGCCCTGGCCGTGGCCAGGACCAGGAGGCCCTGGCCGGCCTCGGCCAGGGCCAGGGGCCGGCCTGGCCGGCCCTGGCAGGGGCCAGGGCCGGCGACCTGGCCTCGGCCAGGGCCTGGCCGGCCCTGGCAGGGGCCAGGGCCAACGCCCTGGCCTCAGGCCAATGCCTGGCCGGCCCTGGCCGGGGGGCCAGGGCCTGGCTGGCCCTGGCACAGGCCAGCCCTAGCCTTTGCCAGGGCCACGGCCAGCCCTGGCAGTGGCCAGGGCCAGGCCGAGGCCTGCCGGCCCTGGCCGAGGCTAGTGCCCGGCCACTGCCGGCCCCGGCCTCGGCTAGTGCCGAGCCCCAGTTGACCATGTATTTGGGGGGAGACGCTTGCGTGAATGAGACATGCATGGCCAACCCATACGGGGCCGACTGCAGTTCTCTGTGGCAAATTTCCCTGCAGAAGGGGAGCGCATGGATCCATACGGGAGCCGGCGACGATGGCTTGCAGAAAAATCCCCTCAGGGGGGATCCGGCCTTGGCACGGCTATGGCTCAATCCTGGCAATGGCCAGGGATTGCCGTATATTTCACTAGTATCATAAGAACTAGGTTGAAATATTGCATTTGTTTTTTGAAAAATACGTTTTCAAAAACGCTTTTCCGCTGTAAAGTACTATAAGAGTACTATCGTTTGATAAGTGAGGGGGAAATATTGAAAGTTGTTCTAGATGGAGATTGGAATCGTAGAGACCTTTCTGATTCTAGAGCAACATCTTCAATATTTTTCGAAAGTAACTTATCAAATATAATAATATCATTCCAAGTGGGATTTTTCCAAGTAGGAGTGATATTAAACTAGTCTGAAATTTCACATTCGATTGATTCAGTATCTCAATGGATCATGATTCGACTAGTGGTCTTTTGGACTAGTATGTGGGACACCTCAGCTCAGTCTGGGGGTAGTGAACCATGGACTAGCCATTTCCCTGGTCGATCCGCAGGCCGAGACTAATGAATCATGAAAATGTAACAATATGATGACTATGTATATGAAATTAATGCAATGTTTTTGATCGAACCTTCTTTTCATGTCTTTTGCAGAATTTTAAAGCTAAAATGTCTTCTGCCACTAAAAACATCGTCGCTGAGTTGAACAAAGGTGAAAAACTCAACGGCGATAATTACAAATTATGGTCCATCAAGATACAGTACGTTCTAGAGGAGCAAGACGTGCTCGAAACTCTGAAGAACAAAATGATTGAACCAGAGTTGGGCACTACGGCCCAACACAGACGAGACAAGGAAGCTTTTAATGCTTGGTCTCGGAAGAACAAGATAGCTCGCATTACGTTATTGTCCAGTATGGCCGATGACATAATGCGCATCTTCCGAGAGCATGACCTAGCCATGGACATATAGTCCAAGCTTGAGGAGAAGTTTGGTGGCACCTCGGTGTCCAAACTCTGTTCTTTAACTATAAGATTTGATTCATACAAGAAACGTCCAGATCATTCTATGGGGAAACATCTGCGACATATGGCGAATCTAATCTCAGAATTGAAGGATGCAGGTCATGTGCTCACTGATGAGCAACAAATCCAAGCAGTCATACGTTCCCTACCAAATGGGTGGGACCAAATGAAGATGCATCTCACTCATAATGAGAGCATCAAGAACTTCAGCGATGTTTCAAAGCACCTCGAGTTAGAGGAAGAGCGGCTTGCGGCTACCAAGCCAAGTGCAGAAGTGCACATGGTTGCTAGTTCCTCACACGGGGGAAAGAAACGGAAAAATCATTCGAAGTTTACTAATGAACGTAATAAGAAACCTGAGTCTATCAAGAAACCCAAACACATGGGTGGGAACAAGAAATGGCACAAGAAGAAAGACTTGAAGAGAATCAAGTGCTTAAAGTGCAACAAGTTAGGTCACTATGCCCGTTCTTGTACGGATGGAGGTGACAAGGTAACTTGTAATACTAGTTACATATGTGTTTCTAGTTCAATATTTCTTGTAGAATCTAATCCATTTTGGATAATTGATTCAGGTGCCACCGACCACATAGCAAGGGACAGACGGTCCTTCGTGGAGTATCACCGGATACCCCAAGGAACAAAGTGGATATATGTAGGAAACAACACACGTGTTGAAGTGAAAGGCGTTGGGACTTGCAAGCTCGTCTTGGACAACGGCCGCACTATATTACTACATGATGTCCTCTTCGCTCCGGATATTCAAAGGAATATTACATCTGTGGTCGTGTTAATGGGTCTTGGTTATAGCTGATTTTTTCATAATTGTAAAGTGGACTTGTCTTGTAATAATACTCTAATTGGTTCTGGGTATGTATTTAAAGGATTTATTGTATTAAATACAATGTATGACTCCTCATTTTGTAATGAAAATTTCCTTGTTGCAAATTCTTTGACTTATGAGTCAGATATAATTTGTTGGCATGCAAGGCTTGGTCACATTGGACCAACACGAATGGATTGACTTGCCAAACGTGGCCTTCTATCCAATGTTTCAAAGGTCGAAATGTCGACCTGCGAACATTGCCTTGTAGGGAAATCTTGTCGCAAGCCGTTTGGAACCGGCACAAGGGTCGAGGTTCCATTACAGCTCATCCATTCAGACATATGTGGTCCGATGAATGTCAAGACAAGACGCGGGAAGTCCTATTTCATCACTTTTATTGATGACTTCACCCGATTCGGTCATATCTATTTGATATCCCACAAAAGTGAAGCATTAACATGCTTTAAAAACTATATGAGTTTGGTGGAAAATAAATTAGATCGCAAGATTAAGGTCTTGCGAACTGATAAAGGCGGTGAATATCAATCGGCAAGTTTTAAGGAACTTTGTGATGAAAAAGGCATAGTTCATCAGGTAACTATGCCTTATACTCCGCAACAAAATGGTGTTGCAGAAAGGAGGAATAGGACTTTAATGGAAATGGTCCGTTCAATGATGGTGCAAGCTAACTTGCCAATCACCTTTTAGGGTGATGCATTATTGACGGCCGCTTTCATCTTGAACCGCGTACCCTCGAAATCAATTAGCTCCACTCCTTACGAATTGTGGAACCAAAGGTCGCCTGACTTAAACATTTTGAAACCTTGGGGGTGTGCATCCTACGCACATATTTCCTCCCATAAGTATGGCAAACTTGGGCCACGGGGAAGGAAATGTATCTTTATACGATACACAGAAAACTCCAAAGGTTATGTTTTCATTGGTCATGAAGACAATGGAGGTCTAATTGAATTTGAGTCGAGGGATGTCACTTTCTTGGAAAACGAGTTTCCAAGACAGGGCGATATAAGTCAGTACTTATCTCTATTTGAGATTAATGATCAAGAAGGATTACCTCATTCGAGTGGAAGAATTCTTGGTGAAGACGAAAATACGTTTCAAACTTCACCAATGGATGATACGAATGACGCTAATCCTATTCCATACGGGAATAATGATCCAAGTGGGAGCATTTCTAACGACATTCCAAGTAGGAGTGATATTAGAATTGATCTAAATTCAAGTCAACAAGGACTTGAAGAATCTCAAATACGACGTAGTAGTCGTACAAGGTTAACTCCTCTAAGATTTGAGGATGAATTTCCGCAAACCTTTATGACTTTACTACAAGATGATGACGAGCCTGCTACTTTCAAACAGGCCGTATCATGCCCTGCAAAAGACAAATGGATGGAAGCGATGAAGGAGGAGTTGGAATCTATGAAAGTTAATCAAGTCTGGGACTTAGTTGACTTACCCAGAGGACGTAGAGCTATTGGGAACAAATGGGTTCTCAAGATCAAGCATAAGGCTGATGGCTCTATAGACAGATATAAAGCTCGCCTTGTCGCAAAAGGTTTTACGCAACAGGAAGGGATAGACTACGAAGAGACCTTCTCACCTGTTGTGCGTTTTACCTCGATTCGCTTGATTCTGGCTATGGTAGCTTGCTTAGACCTCGAATTACATCAGATGGATGTAAAGACTGCCTTTCTCAATGGAGAATTAGACGAGGTGATCTATATGGAACGACCAACAGGGTTTGTAAAAGAAGGAAACGAACATAAGGTTTGTAAACTTCGTAAGTCCATATATGGTCTTAAACAATCCTCGAGGCAATGGTATATACGATTTCAAGAAGTTGTCTTATCAAATGGTTTTTCCATGCTTGATGAAGATAACTGTGTATATATCAAGAGGATTAAAAGCAAGTATGTTATTATGTCTCTATACGTAGATGACATTTTAATAGCCGGAAATGACAAGGGCTTTGTGATGGATATCAAGGCTTGGCTTTCATCAGTTTTTGAGATGAAAGACATGGGAGAAGCCGCATATATTCTTGGAGTTAAGATTTCAAGGAATCGTTCGAAGAAACTTCTTTCTCTTTCACAAGAGACTTATATAAAGAAGGTTCTAGAACGCTTTAATATGCAGGACTGCAAGTCCATTGATACTCCTATAAGCAAATGCAACAATTTATGTCTGAAATCGTGTCCAAAGAACCAAAAGGAAAAGAAAATTATGGAAAAAGTTCCATATTTCAGTGCAGTTGGTAGTCTTATGTACGCTATGATGTGTACAAGACCGGACATCTGTTTTGCCGTTGGAATGGTAAGTCGTTACCAATCCAATCCAGGGCAAGTACACTGGAAAGCGGTTAAGAGGATAATGCGGTATCTTAAAGGAACTGCGGACTATGCTTTATGTTATCAAGGAGATTCCTTGAGGCTCGAAGGCTACACTGATGCTGATTGGGCGGGTGATCTCGATGAGCGACGATCGACCTCAGGATATGTTTTTCTACTCGGATCTGGTGCAATATCCTGGAGTAGCAAGAAACAATCCTGCATCGCACTTTCAACTATGGAAGCCGAGTTTGTAGCATTTAGCATGGTAGTTCAAGAGGCTGTTTGGCTTAGGAAATTCTTAGACAGGCTAATTGATGCAAGTGACTCAGGTACTGTACCAATACACAGTGACAGTCAAGCATCTATAGCTTATGTCAAAGATCCAAAATTCCATTGTAAGACCAAACACATTGATATCAGCTACAAATTTGCAAAAGACTATGATAAGACCAAGAAGGTAGACATAAGGTACATATCTACGCATGAGATGATAGCGGATCCGCTTACGAAGGCGATCCCCAGAGATGTGTTTTACAAACACTTACCATCTCAAGGATTGCATAAGAGCTGAGTTGTACCAGTGTAAATTCCCATGTCTGTAAAAGATCAAATTTAATAAAAGAATAAGTTCTTTTCAACATTGCATATGAGTTTCTAGAAAATGTTTGTGTACATTTTAAAATCTCAGCTATATTTTCTAGTATGTCGGACAGATTGAGGTTGGCTCTCTCACATGAGCAACCGCCTTTATTATATCAGACGGATAAAATAAAGATGAGACCTGTTTAAAGTCAAAATCGTCAAACGGATGATTTAGAGTCATGACTTAAACAAAATGGTCGTATGAAAGATCTGCATCATATGGATGCTTACAAAATATCTAAGAGGATTCTTAAATCATATCTGTCTTATACGGGATGTGGGTCCAGAAGATTATTTGAGTAGTAAAAGGGACTCAAAATCAGACATTGTGGTGTCTGATCATCATCCTTACAACATCATTAAGACATACGCTCCCTGGAAAAGGAGTGATGTTGTAATACGTATTCATACTACATATGCATTTAACCATTGGGTTAGAATAGTAATTGTGTTTACTATTATGTGAGACCCAAAGACCACATGGGTCTTATCTCGTTACCCTTATGGACTCTAATTGGTTCCTTTAGATTTGACTGGGTGCTTGCTATCTTAGCATGTTGCTTATGGACTATGGTCAATTCGGTCCGGCGGGGCATGTTAGAAAAGCAAGTC
The DNA here is from genome assembly GCA_030789695.1 of Scilla litardierei. Classification (NCBI taxonomy): domain Eukaryota; kingdom Viridiplantae; phylum Streptophyta; class Magnoliopsida; order Asparagales; family Asparagaceae; genus Scilla; species Scilla litardierei. Next base: position 265,831,729 of record CM061142.1, on the reverse strand, counting down.
AAGTCAAGATCGAATGGATCGCAAGAAGAGGAAGATTAATTTCATATTCACATTTGGACTTTAGAGATTCACAGCTGGCCAGCCAATTGTAATCCAGATGGGATTCAATTGTTGAAAATAAAGTATAAGAAATGTGAAGAAATAATCTAGGGTAAAGCATGCGTTGATCTACTGAATTTTGCACCTCGAGGAGTGTTGTGTATCTCTAACAAGTGCACAACAGCGGACTCTATGCGCATGACGGTCACACGGTCTATTTCTCGGTATGATAAACAGAAGAGCTAAAGGAAAATATGTTTCCTTACAATCCCCTCAAGTGTGAGTGTGAGATGTTGGATATGGACGACATGAATACACCCATGAGGGGATGTATGAGGGTATACAGACCTCAGATGTCGCGTGCACGAAAGCATGCACGAAGGGAACCTTTTCTCATGTGAAAAGGACCACTCAATAAGTGGAAAAAGTCACTTTATAAGTGCATAAAGGCACTTGATAAGTGAATGAAGAAGAGGATAAGTAAATGTGCTAATATAGGCTCATAAGCTTATATTTAGTTATTTCCTACAATAACTACCCCTAAAGCCTATAAATAGGACCCAAGGATAAGGCATTTACACGGATCTAACCATGCCATAAGTTTGCATAAGGCAACTTGTGTTCTTCTTCTCTCTTCCATTAAAATCCTCTTCTAAATAGAGATTTAGGACGTGAAACGCTGCTTCGATCCTCCGTGACGAAGTACTGACCGTTGTGGCGAATCCGAGGGCGAAGTTCAGAGATTACGGTGCCGCGTACGCAAGCGTAAGTCTCTACTTTATTATTCGATCCTAACGTCCTTGTTTTGACAGGATCCCACATTGACCAGGGATGGCAAAGTTCAGAGATTACGGTGCCGCGTACACAAGCGTAAGTCTCTACTTTATTATTCGATCCTAACGTCCTTGTTTTGACAGGATCCCACAAGAGGAGCACTCTTAGGGAAGATGATCATCTTCGCTTTCCAATATCCATAATTGGACCCGTTGAAGTGTGGAGGTCTAATTGTGGATTGGTCTTCCATGGTAGAGGATGCACCATCATGAGTGTTCCATAGTTTGAAAATCTAGCTTTGATACCAATTGTAGGATCTGACACTATAGGGAAAAGCACAAGGGGAGAATCGTGCTTTATAAAACTTAATATGGAAATTACGCCAAATTAAATAACCCTTATGCAACCTTAGTGCGGAATAGAGAAAGAGAGCAACAACACAAAAAATGCAAGCAGAAACAAATGATTTACCTTGGTTCGGATTCACTGAGTCTCCCCGACTCTGAGTCTTCCCGACTCCTTTGAATCACAATCTAGCAACCCACTAGCAACCTGCTAGTGATTAGTGTTTCCACTAATGCCCACTTGCCAAAACCTGACAAGTGCAAATTAATACAACTTTCTTCCACTTCCTACAAACTGGGAATGGACTACTCTTACAACCAAGATGAGCCTTTCTTCCACTTCCCCCAAACCGGGAATGGACTTCTCTCACACCTGAGAGTACTTCTCAAAAATTAAGAGAAAATATTAAATCGAAATATGAAACAATTTCACAACATATGCCTTGAATAATACTTTTAAGAATGAGGCAAGAAAGGTGTGTGAGATGCGCTCTAAATGATGAGAGTATGAGCACTTACTAACTTTTCTCAAGATGTGTAGAAATGAATGCTAGAAGCTGATCTTGAAAGCTTTGGAGACAAGTTAATCTTTAGAGCTTGAGCTAGAATTACTTTGAATGCTCTTGAATGCCCTAGTTGAGAAGTTAATGACTTAGGATCACTTGAGAGTGTATAGAATGAAGTCTTAGATGCTTAGTTAACTCTCAAGTCAAGACATTAAAGCCCTATTTATAAGTCATAGAAATCTGCTCAAAAACGTTTGAAAATCCCAAGCATTTAATGCTGTAAACGGCAATTAACAGACGGCTGAAGAAGACTTCGCAGCCGTCTGGCCCACTGCTTAATCGTTTGGCACACAGGCATCAGACATCTGATTAAATAGACAGTGAATAACACTTGGTTACTGTAAAAGTTAGTCTGAATGTACAAGCGTCTGATGCTCATCATCCAGACATCTCCTCAACTATTCAGACGTCTGGTAATACAACTTCAGATGCCTAATCAGGACTGACTGTAGAAATGAGATACTGGAAATATTTGCACTAATTTGCCAGACGTCTGATGTATGTCATCTAGACGTCTAAGTCTCGTCAGTCATCAGAGACTGAGTTACATGGGCTTCGGCTTAAATTATTCAAGCATATGGAGTTCATCATCTAGGTGTCTGACGAATTTTTCAGACGTCTGGAATTAGGACTTCAGGCGTCTGTTCATAATAGGGTTATAGAGAACTATATGCATATGAGCACCACGCGTCTGGAGGCCAAGCACCAGGAGCCTATTGAAGGCTGAAAAACTCTTCTTTGAGTTTATGTAAGTTATAACCCAATGACACGCAATGATATATGATCTAAAGTGATTTGTGAGTGTTATGAATGATATTCTAATGAGTCTATTCAAGGCTTAATATGCTAATTCAACTAAGAAGTAAGGTAAGAAAGATTTACTTATTTATCCCCTTCACTTCCTATTGAATGCCTTGAAGACTTCCATTGAGCTTGTGAAGTCCAACACCTTGACTTCCTTGAGATCACTCGTTAATGACCAATGAGCTTTGTTGAGTTCAATACTATGACTTCCTTACATTCACTCCTAGATACACATACTTTATTGATTGATATTCTTGCATCAATTATCATCTCATTTGATATGAGTTTGTCCATAGTGACGATGCTCTTCTTTACTACAAAATAGGTGGATTAGTCATGATTGATTAAGTTTGTTTATCATCAAAACTACATTGGGGGATCTAATATTCAACAGATAAGAGCCAATTTAGAGATTCAAATCAATTTAAATTGAGGTTCAAATCAATTTGGATCTATCTCTAAGATGAGGTTAAAATGAGTTTTAGTTTGACAACAAGGGAACCAAAACTAAATATATCATCATTAGCCTAACCTTAAAAAACCTTAATGAGAAAGTGGACGACCTCCCTTGGAGAAAAATCACGCACAGACTTGAGCCGCCATTGTTTCGTCATCCACGAAAAGTTTTCTTCTCCATGAAATTTTTTTCTCCACAAAAACAATTCTCATCCACACAACAAATCAAAGAAAGCTTCTCCCATGAAGAAAAGGAAGTCATATCAGCACATATTGTTTTGCTTTCACCAATCAAATCTCAGGTCAAACGCACATATTGTTTTGTCTTCGCCAATCAATTTCAGCCACCTCATACATGCAAGATATCTTGTTGAAGGTCATGCATCAAAGATTTCATTGGAGTACCAAGAGAGAGAGAGGTAAGTTTGATTTTTATTTTTAATACATAAAGGTGAAGTTGTGTGCTTTTTTTCATGTGCAGGTGTCTCGCCTCAAATGATGTGAGAACTACTCCCAAGCGCAGGAGATCGTGCAAGTAATATCCTGGTGAGTCCAGGTATCGAATCCGCGAGACAACTGACCTGCAAAACTACGAACGTCAATCTGTAAAGAATAATAATACGATGAGAACCAACCACCTATCAGGTATAATCAAGAGTATCAAGAGTTTGGAATAAGAAAAGAAAATCTTACGATATTTACGGTGACTTCGGTAGGGATACAAGTATGGGGAGTATGTGTTGGGTTTGATTTCGTTAGGGTGTGTGCAATCAATGATTATCAATACCTTTTCTATAACTCAATGTTTCGTCCGGTCAGGGCACGAGAACGTCGGAAAGTAAGGCGTTCAAGTATATAAAAGAGTGCCAAAGAATTAATCACGTGCAAATAGGGCGAAAAGATATAGAAATCAATGAATACGACACCCTAACTACGTCAACACCAACACATATGAAGTGGATGTGCTACGGTTGTGAGTTCATTAGGAGTTAATAATCGCTGAAATATCATGTCTTTTATATAACTCAACGCTTCACCCGGTCAAGGCGTGAAGACGTCAGAAGATGAATCGATAAAAACTAGTCAAAATAGCCGTATACGTATCACTAGCAACATTGATTTCATTAAATGATAAACGCAACAATAAGTTCAGATTTGTGAACATGAGTTGGCTAGCCTTGTCAGGGCCTAGCCATATGGGATGTAAACAATATCGACAATAAGCAAATACCCAACAAATACGTTGTAGAAATCAAAGTTACGAGCAATTTTGAGATGATAATAGGGCTAAAGACGTGTCACGACCCGCTTCCCTAAAATGGAGGCGAGACATGAAAAGGTCCGCACGAGAGTGGAGCTGTGAAGCCCCAAACCCGATAAGCGTCAATAAAACATAAGCAGGTCCCTGTAACCACAAACGGAACAACAATAATAACACAAGGAGAGACAGAAATAAAATTCTCATATCTCATAATTTGTCCAACATGAAAATTAAGTTCAACATCCAGAAAAGCCACCAGGCTAAAAGAAAGAGTCTAAAAGCCCAGAACAAGGCCGACAAAAGCAACAACGTACAAAGTATAGGTGCTACGCACCGACAACAAAACAGCAGTCTAAACAAAAGGGAAATTACAATGAAGACGCTAGGACTGGTCCCAAGTGTCCACGTACTCCTCGCCAAACACAGGCTCGGGCTCGGCGTCAACAAACACCTCGTCCTCCACAAAGTACTCAGGCTCAGGATCTAACATGTGTCACCCAAAAGAGTAAAGGGGCACATGTCAGCAAGTCTAAAAGACTTGGGCAAGGAAACTGAAATTAAGGCAACTAGCAACCTAGCAGTTATAGTATGCATGCCATGGCAGTTATAACATGAGTGCACAAGTAAGACATTGTGAAACAATAAGTACAAGAGAAAAATTATCGGGACAAGTCAAGAGTAGCCAAGCTACTAACAATCTCAATCATTTCACTAGTCACGTTTCAAGTTGTTTGTAGATGTTTACGCCTTACAGCTGAACGGTTTGGCATTCACGCTGATTGGCCGCTTAACACTACCCCGAAACCCAGAGTTTACGCCTTACAACTGCAGTTGCTGATCGGGCAGACTCCCAGTTGAATGGCCGCTTAACTCTTACCCCAATACCCACATGTAAACGAGCCAGGGTCCCCGCACACGAGCTCAGTAAATGAGCCAGGGTTGCCCCGCACAGTAGCTCGCATTCTAGTTCACGATTCACAAGCATTTGGCGTAGGGGTGCACCTAGCCGGAAACAAGTAGTTCGTGCATTGGCTATCAACCAACACATGGCCCGCTTCTGGAACACGAGCCAGGAACACAAGCATTGTAGCGAAGCTACGCAATCACGGAAACACTTAAAGAATGCAATGACATGACAATTAATTTGCGTACCGTTAATGGAAATTAAACATGACATGGTAATTGTGCAACATGATAAATGTCGGATCTAGCTTCATTGTCAAGCTAGTTCCTCAATTTGCGCCTAGGCGAGTATCATTTCATCGCCTAGTCTCTTTTACGCCTACAACAAGCAAATGGCCTAAAACATGGCATAAACCCTAAGTGGCAAGTTTCACTTGCCTAGCACCGAGGATGACGATCAACGAGGGTTCGTCCCACGGATGCTAATCTACGGGGGAGTCGCTGTTATGGAGAAACAATCATCAAAACAACATTCATTTCATTAGGGTTTCACAAAAACACAACGGGTTATGAAAACATTAAGAGATCGATTATTACCGTATCGGAGGTGGAAGAATGATGCCGAGCAACCACGACGACGGAAGAAACGCTCCGGGGAACCTAGGGTTCAGATCTGGAAATGGATGGAGAAGTTTGGAGAAATAGGGTTTCGGGGGATTTTGGGGGTTTGATGAGATTTTGAGGAAGATGAGAGGTAGAATGTGTTAAGGGAGAGTTTGGATGATGGATTTTGGGCTTGGGATGAAGGAATAAGGGTTTGAGGTAGTAGGGGGCTCAATGGGGGAGAAACTAGGGTTTTGGGTCGTGAGGAAGAAGAAGAAAACGTTTGGGAGGGGTTTAAATAGGAAGGGCTGGCGGCTGCCCAGAAATTAGGGGTTTGGCACTGATTAGTCGGTCAAAGAGCAACCACTGACCGACTAGTTTGTGAACTAGTCGGTCGGTTGACCAACGCAGACCGACTAAGTCCAAACAGTAACTCCTGTACAGAAATAGGATTTAGATTTAGTCGGTCAAAGAACAACTACTGACCGACTAGTTTGTCATCTAGTCGGTCGATGAACGTTCTTAGACCGACTAAGAGTAAACAGTACTCGACTGTTCAGAAGAACTAAGAATTAGTCGGTCTGAGTACATAACTTAACCGACTAGTTTAAAAACTAGTCGGTCGAAAGATAAACTTAGACCGACTAAGAAGGAACAGTAACTAGTACCAAAAATAGTTGATGAGTTAGTCGGTTAAAGAAGCATTGCCGACCGACTAGTTTGCAACCTAGTCGGTCAACCAACGTTCTTAGACCGACTAACGACAAACAGTAACTCCTGAGAAATTTACAAAGCCAACTAGTCGGTTCAAGAAGGTTTTCTGACCGACTGGATCGTCATCTAGTCGGTCGGTGCCCCTTCTCACACCGGCTAATGAGCACCAAAAGTTTCGAAATGGAGCGCGAAGCTCCGGGATCGATTCCTAAGACTCCTAGGCTTGATCTAACAATAAGATATGACCGATATGAAGCCCGTCACGAACGACTTGATCCGAAATCGACGATTCTAAGGAAGAAGCTAAGAAAACACGACGAAACGATCGAAAATGAAAGTTACGGAGACGAAAACCACACATGAGGAGAAAATCCACCAAAACACATAATATAATATAATAAATCCAGATACAAGAAAACCAGTCGTTACATCCTCCCAACTTAAGAAAAATTCCGTCCTCCGAATTTCCCAACACTCACGTGTCCGGGAACAAAAGTGGGAAACGCTCTCGCATCTCATCCTCATTCTCCCAAGTAGACTCTCCAGGCGAGCCATGTCGCCACATCACTCTCACAAGATTGACAACCTTGTTCCGAAGTGAATTCTGACGCCTGTCCAGAATCTGCACTGGCTGCTGGTCAGACGTCATATCGGGGCGAACGGTAATCTCCGAGAAATCCACGGCATGAGATGGATCGCTAATGTATCAACGAAGCTGTGACACATGGAAAACATTGTGAACTCCCTCCAAAAATGGCGGCAAGGCTAAGCGATAAGCTACCTCGCCCACTTTCTCCAGAATGTCAAACGGTCCAATGTATCACAGGCTCAACTTCCCTCGCTTCCCAAAACGAATCACACCACGATTCGGGGAAATCCTCAGAAACACATGGTCGCCCGGCTGAAACTCCAAAGGACGACGTTTAGCATCCGCCCAATGCTTAAAACGGTCCTGAGCAATCCTCAACCTCTCCCGAATGTTCCTGATGATATCCACGGCCTCCACGATCATCTCAGGTCCCAACAGCTCCCGATCACCAACGTCATCCCAACTCAATGGCGATCGACATTTCCTCCCATAAAGAGCGGCGAAAGGCGCCATGCCAATACTCGCCTGGAAGCTGTTGTTGTAAGAAAACTCTACCAAATGTAGATGGTCCTCCCACGAACCCTTGAAATCCAACATGCACGCCCACAGCATGTCCTCCAAGATCTGAATCGTCCTCTCGGACTGGCCATCCGTCTGCGGATGGTACGCCGTGCTGAAACTCAGACGCGTACCCAAACTCTTCTATAAACTCAGCCAGAACTGAGATGTGAACCTCGTGTCTCTGTCCGACACGATACTCATGGGGACTCCGTGAAGTCGCATGACCTCCTGCACGATTCACGTTACATCACTATCTAAACTAGGAAAAGGAAATAAAAACGGAGAGTAAAAGAATTTTACCTCCATATATCTCCTCGCTAGCGCCTCAGTGGACTGTCCCACTCGAAATGGAATAAAGTGCGCGGATTTGGTCAATCGATCCACGATCACCCAAATCGCGTCATTCTGCTTCGGACTCCGAGGTAGTCCAGTCATGAAATCCATAATGATGTGTTGCCATTTCCACTCCGGAATTGGAAGCGGTTGTAGCAACCCGGCTTTACACTGATGCTCCGCCTTTACTTGCTGACAAAACAAGCACTTGGCTACACTCCGAGCCACACTCCTCTTCATGCCATGCCACCAATAGTTCAGACGAAGATCCTGGTACATCTTGGTACCACCAGGATGCACAGAATACGGCGAATTGTGTGCATCCACCATCAACTCCTCTCTAATATCTCCAGCTGGCACACACAACCTGGCTCCAAACCTCAGCGAGCGATCCTCAAGAATCAAAAAGTCAGTCCGCAGACCGGCTTCTACCTACTCCCGAATCTTCACCAGCTTCAGATCTCCAGCCTCGCCAGCCTTGATCCGATCCACAATCGTCGACTGTATCTGCATACACATCAACGAAGAAGCCTCCCCAGGAAGAACAATCTCCACACCAGACTCGCAAAAATCCTACTGCAATCTCCACTGCGAAGTCAAAATCATCACCACTGGAAGCCTACTCAGCGCATCAGGGACCACATTCACCTTGCCAGGGTGATACTGCAAATCAATCTCATAATCTGCCATGAGCTCCAACCATCAACGCTGTCGCATGTTGAGCTCCTTCTGAGTAAAAATATACTTCAAGCTTTTGTGATCGGTGAAGATTTTCACTTTCTCACTCAGTAAGAAGTGCCTCCAAATCTTAAGAGCAAACACAACGGAAGCCAACTCCAAATCATGCGTCGGGTAATTCTTCTCATGAACCTTGAGCTGACGAGAAGCATACGCCACAACATGCCCGTGCTGATGCAACACACAACCGAGACCCTTGCCAGAGGCATCACAAAATATCTCAAATCCACCGCTGCGATCAGGCACAACAAGAATAGGGGCAGTCGTCAACCTCTCCCTCAGAACACCAAAAGCACTCTCACAATCACCCGACCAAACAAAAGGTACATCCTTCCGCGTCAACCTGGTCATCAGCTCAGCAATACGGGAAAAGTCCTTAATGAAACGCCGATAGTAACCAGCAAGCCCAAGGAAACTCCAAATCTCAGACGCTGACGACGGGACATGCCACTCTCTGATGGCCCTAATCTTCTCGGGATCCACTGAAATACCATCTCCAGTCACCACATGCCCCAGAAAAGCAACTCTATCCAGCCAAAACTCGCACTTCGAAAATTTAGCATACAACCGATGCTTCCTCAAAATCTCCAATACTGTCCTCAAGTGCGAGGCATGCTCCTCCTCCGACTTTGAATAGATCAGAATGTCGTCAATAAAGATAATGACAAACTTATCCAAAAAGTCGTAGAAAATCAGGTTCATCAGATTCATGAAAACTGCGGGTGCGTTAGTTACGTCGAAAGGCATAACCACAAACTCGTAGTGTCCATACTTCGTCCTGAACGCTGTCTTCGGAACATCTCCCTTCTTCACCTTCAACAGATGATAACCACTCCTCAAATCCAATTTAGAAAACACCCTCGAACCTCCAAGCTGATCAAAGATATCATCGATGCGAGGCAACGAGTATTTATTCTTGATGGTCACCGCATTCAACTCCCTATAGTCCATGCACATGCGACGCGAACCATCCTTCTTCTTCACCAGCAGCACCGGTGCTCCCCACGGAGACACACTAGGGTTGATATAACCCTTCTGCAAAAGCTCATCCAGCTTCTTCCGTAATTCCTCCAACTCAGCGGGTGCCATACGATATAGCGCCTTCGAAATCGGTTGCGCTCCCGGAACAAGATCAATAGAAAATTCTAGAGCTCGATCAGGTGGCAAACCAGACATCTCCTCGGGGAAGACGTCATCAAAATCCCGCACCACAGCTGGCCACTCCAACTCCATCTGCATAGCCACAACCTCCACCGGCCTGGCCCGAAATCTGACAGGACCAAGCGAACTGCTACCACGGCTGAACTCAAATACTGGATGCCCGGGAATCTCGAACACCACCTTCTTCCTCCGACAGTCGATCGTAGCATAGAAGCTCGCAAGCCCGTCCATCCCAAGAACTGCATCATAATTGATGATGTTGTGGACAATGAAATCAGCGTAAAGCTCATGTCCACAGACCACCAACGAGTAAGAATTGCAACCACAATGCACCGAGACCATGCCATTCCCTGTAACGATATTCCAACTCTTGGGAAGAGGGGACGTCGACAAGGAATGCTTCTCCACGATGCTCCGAGAAATAATGCACATCGATGCACCAGAGTCAAAGAGGACGCGTGCTGGAAACGTGCACACCAAAACCACACCTAACAAGCAAATAACAATCAAACCCTATTCTAGCAAACAATCATGAGCAAGCAAACAACACAATCTAACAATCAAAACCAGCTAGGAAAGTAACAGCTAGATTGAGGATTACCTGCGATAACCTCATCCACAGCCTCGCTCTCCACAGCGGTCATCAGAAAAGCCTGCCTCCTCGGCGGAATAGCCTGCTGAAAAGCCTGCCTCTGTGGAACAAGAGCTGCTCCACGTCCAGCAGGAACAGACGCTCGCTGCTGCAACGGCTGTGCTGCAACAGGTGCCCTCCGCAGCTGATTCACATGCCGACAATCCTTCGCGACATGAGAAGCATCACCACAAACCAAACACTGGCCCAGAAACTTCCTACACTGATCCTTGATGTGGCCAGGCTTACCGCAGAAATGGCAAGTCTTCTGAACAGGCCCTCCTGGCCTCTTGAACAGAGCTGGCTGATTAGGCTTGAAACCAGGCCTAACCACCGCCCTGGCCTACTCCATAGGCCTCTTCCCAGGACCAGAAACATGTCCTCTCCTCTGACTCAGGTTTAGCTCCTGCCTCCTCGCAGCGACCAGAACCTTCTGATAAGAGTCCAGATCAGAGGAAGACACAAAACTCTGGAGCTCCAAAGCAAGTCCCTGCAGGAACCTCTGAGCCCTCTCATCAGCATCCTGCACCATCTTCGGCGTGAACCGACTCAGCCTAGTGAACTCTTGGTGGTACAGGTCCACCGTCAAGCTCCCTTGCTTCAGATCAATAAAGCGCTGCAGCATCTCCTTCCTAGCAGCCTTCGGAAAGAACTCCTCATCAAACCTGGACTTAAAGGTAGTCCAAGTTATCGGCTCCACCAACATCTTCTCTTCCGCATCCCACCAGTTCCGAGCATTATCCTTAAGTTGCCTCTTTGCCAAATCAACCCATCCAGCCGGGGTGATCTTGGCCATCTTCAAGTTATCCTCAATGTTCCGAATCCACTCATCGGTAGCCAGAGGACCCTCAGACCCATCAAAATATGCGAGACCCAGCTCCCGAAATTGCTTCGCTCCCGGCTCAGAGCGAGGGACATCCGGAAGAGCCCGGGCAGCTCGAGCAAGTGGAGCATTCTGGACTTGCAGGAGCACGCCCTGCTGCACTTGCATCATCTGAAGCATCATCCGCATCATCTCTCCGTTGGTGGGTTCCCGCTCAGGCTCCTCATCATGAGGGGACGCACCACTACCCCCACCACGGGTGAATCGCCTTCATGCCATCTAATGACACAGAAAACGAAGCAGATTAGACTCATAGCTTATGACTCGGGCATCGAACTTAGTTTATTGGACATTCTAATATTATTATCGTCACTCCGATAATCGCAGTTACAGAAGGGGACCTGCATGGGCCACCAACAAAACCTGTCACGACCCGCTTCCCTAAAATGGAGGCGAGACGTAAAAAGGTCCGCACGAGAGTGGAGCTGTGAAGCCCCAAACCCGATAAGCGTCAATAAAACATAAGCAGGTCCCTGTAACCACAAACGGAACAACAATAATAACACAAGGAGAGACAGAAATAAAATTCTCATATCTCATAATTTGTCCAACATGAAAATTAAGTTCAACATACAGAAAAGCCACCAGGCTAAAAGAAAGAGTTTAAAAGCCCAGAACAAGGCCGACAAAAGCAACAACGTACAAAGTATAGGTGCTACGCACCGACAACAAAACAGCAGTCTAAACAAAAGGGAAAGTACAATGAAGACACTAGGACTGGTCCCCAGTGTCCATGTACTCCTCGCCAAACACAGGCTCGGGCTCGGCGTCAGCAAACACCTCGTCCTCCACAAAGTACTCAGGCTCAGGATCTAACATGTGTCACCCAAAAGAGTAAAGGGGCACATGTCAGCAAGTCTAAAAGACTTGGGCAAGGAAACTGAAATTAAGGCAACTAGCAACTTAGCAGTTATAGTATGCATGCCATGGCAGTTATAACATGAGTGCACAAGTAAGACATTGTGAAACAATAAGTACAAGAGAACAATTATCGGGACAAGTCAAGAGTAGCCAAGCTACTAACAATCTCAATCATTTCACTAGTCATGTTTCAAGTTGTTTGTAGATGTTTACGCCTTACAGCTGAACGGTTTGGCATTCACGCTGATTGGCCGCTTAACACTACCCCGAAACCCAGAGTTTACGCCTTACAATTGCAGTTGCTGATCGGGCAGACTCCCAGTTGAATGGCCGCTTAAATCTTACCCCAATACCCACATGTAAATGAGCCAGTGTCCCCGCACACGAGCTCAGTAAATGAGCCAGGGTTGCCCCGCACAGGAGCTCGCATTCTAGTTCACGATTCACAAGCATTTGGCGTAGGGGTGCACCTAGCCGGAAACAAGTAGTTCGGGCATTGGCTATCAACCAACACATGGCCCGCTTCTGGAACACGAGCCAGGAACACAAGCATTGTAGCGAAGCTACGCAATCACGGAAACACTTAAAGAATGCAATGACATGACAATTAATTTGCGTACCGTTAATGGAAATTAAACATGACATGGTAATTGTGCAACATGATAAATGTCGGATCTAGCTTCGTTGTCAAGCTAGTTCCTCAATTTGCGCCTAGGCGAGTATCATTTTGTCGCCTAGTCTCTTTTACGCCTACAACAAGCAAATGGCCTAAAACATGGCATAAACCCTAAGTGGCAAGTTTCACTTGCCTAGCACCGAGGATGACGATCAACGAGGGTTCGTCCCACGGATGCTAATCTACGGGGGAGTCGCTGTTATGGAGAAACAATCATCAAAACAACATTCATTTCATTATGGTTTCACAAAAACACAACGGGTTATGAAAACATTAAGAGATCGATTATTACCGTATCGGAGGTGGAAGAATGATGCCGAGCAACCATGGCTACGGAAGAAACGCTCCGGGGAACCTAGGGTTCAGATCTGGAAATGGATGGAGAAGTTTGGAGAAATAGGGTTTCGGGGGATTTTGGGGGTTTAATGAGATTTTGAGGAAGATGAGAGGTAGAATGTGTTAAGGGAGAGTTTGGATGATGGATTTTGGGCTTGGGATGAAGGAATAAGGGTTTGAGGTAGTAGGGGGCTCAATGGGGGAGAAACTAGGGTTTTGGGTCGTGAGGAAGAAGAAAAAAACGTTTGGGAGGGGTTTAAATAGGAAGGGCTGGCGGCTGCCCAGAAATTAAGGTTTTGGCACTGATTAGTCGGTCAAAGAGCAACCACTGACCGACTAGTTTGTGAACTAGTCGGTCGGTTGACCAACGCAGACCGACTAAGTCCAAACAGTTACTCCTGTACAGAAATAGGATTTAGATTTAGTCGGTCAAAGAACAACTACTGACCGACTAGTTTGTCATCTAGTCGGTCGATGAACGTTCTTAGACCAACTAAGAGTAAACAGTACTAGACTGTTCAGAAGAACTAAGAATTAGTCGGTCTGAGTACATAACTTAACCGACTAGTTTAAAAACTAGTCGGTCGAAAGATGAACTTAGACCGACTAAGAAGGAACAGTAATTAGTACCAAAAATAGTTGATGAGTTAGTCGGTTAAAGAAGCATTGCCGACCGACTAGTTTGCAACCTAGTCGGTCAACCAACGTTCTTAGACCGACTAACGACAAACAGTAACTCCTGAGAAATTTACAAAGCCAACTAGTCGGTTCAAGAAGGTTTTCCGACCGACTGGATCGTCATCTAGTCGGTCGGTGCCCCTTCTCACACCGGCTAATGAGCACCAAAAGTTCCGAAATGGAGCGCGAAGCTCCGGGATCGATTCCTAAGACTCCTAGGCTTGATCTAACAATAAGATATGACCGATATGAAGCCCGTCACGAACGACTTGCTCCAAAATCGACGATTCTAAGGAAGAAGCTAAGAAAACACGACGAAACGATCGAAAATGAAAGTTACGGAGACGAAAACCACACATGAGGAGAAAATCCACCAAAACACATAATATAATATAATAAATCCAGATACAAGAAAACCAGTCGTTACAAGACGTGAAATTTAGCGAATAAATACTCCTAACTACATCACAACCATAGCACAAGGAGATTAGCCACGCATGGTGTAAAGAAAATCAGATTTCATAGCCAAATACATCGTTTTAATAGCCAAAATACAGTGAAAAACACCAAATACGGGGTATAAGTTCAAGAATTTATCACAAATCTCCACTTTAGAACCCAAAACTCCCTTGGAATAGGAAGAATAGCTTCTGGAATTTTTCAGAATTTTCCCCTGGAAAAATACGCACAGTAGCCGCTCCGAAAGTACCAAAATACGCACCCAATCCCCCCAAAAACCCTAGAAATACGCTTATATAATAGCATTGCGGGTTTGGGGCGCTTAGCGGGTCGCAACCCGCATCCAAATGCTTAAAACCCAAACCCGATCAGCCGCCATCGATCTCGACCGTTGATTACATGCGGGATCGGCTCTCAGAGTGCCGCGTGGCCTTTACAATTCGTGCGCGCCCGAATTCGCTTCGCATAATCGAATTCGAATCGGAGATGACCGCAGCCGTCCGATTGAAATCGTGCGCTCGAGAACACGCCACGTCGCCGCTTCTTTCGCTTCGGGCGGGGAGAATACGATCCGTTGGATCGAAATCCAACGCTCCAAGAACGTCCACGTCGCTGCTTGGATCCCGCCCTTTCGTCGCTTGTTACGAGGTGGAACTCGCGTACAATGAATTTGTATTATGGGGAACCAAGGGCACGGTGGTTATATGGAAATGAGGGGTTAGGTAGACTGTTTTACAAGTGATTAGTGGGATGAAGAGGTTGGATCCGTTGCCGGTGGAGCTCACGGGACCGTATCTCGTCGGACACAGCTGAGGAAGGTTGGACGGTGGGAGGCTGACGCTGACTTTGGCCAAGGGGCGAGCTCTCCTACAGCACGAACAACTCGTCAGAAGGGCGGGGTTGGGGTTCAACCCTTAGCCCCTCCGATGCCTAAGTCAGTAAAAGGGCTTAAATGGGGGGCTGGACACGCCGGCCGGACTAACTGTGTGTCCACCTCGCGTGACGAGCTATAGGTGGGAGAACAAAGATATGGAGGACCTTTGCTCTCGTGTGTGAATGATAGAAGATGAGAGAGTTTTTCTAACCCCTTCTCCGTAAGAGGAGAGGAGGTATTTATACCTGACGGGTGATGACTAGGCGTGCTGAGCTGGCTCGGGTGTCAGCGGAAGCTTCGGACGAGGACGTCGGGAACAGGAGTTCCTGATCCGCTTCTGTCAGGCGGCGCAACGGCCGAGGGGTGCTTTTGTCGGGATGTCAGGGCCGAAAGCACTAACCGCCGGTCAGGTCAGCCGCCTGGGGGTGCTTTGTCAGGCGGTCGGGTGACGTATGTGTTAGTCGTGTCCTTATCCTAGGCTGTTTTTCGTTAGCGTCGAACTAAAGGTCTGGCCCACTTTTGGCGCCGCGGTTCGTGGGGATCGGACGGGCCGTTCCGGTCGGGGGTTGTCCGGCCCGGCCGCGCCCGTCAATAGGCCTGGCCTAGCTACCCGAGCGTCCCCTAACGCGCTCCCCCGGTGGGTCGGGCGGCTACAGTTGTTCGCCTCGGCCGTTTCGGGGAGCGCTGTAAGGCGCGCCTATCTCCGTGATGCCCCGGGTTTGCGGGGCGGCGGCCCTAATTGTTAAATGGTGAGCTAAAGGGGTATGTTAGCGGATCCGGGCGGGAGTTGGGCTACTATGATCTTTAGGTCGTAACAATTGCCCCCGGCCTTCGAGTCTGAGGCGGCAGCCCAGCTCGGATCGGAGGGCGAACCATATCCAACATTCCGGACCCTCAATATGGGCCTTGGACCCACCGGGTAGTGCCAGCGGCGGCTTCGGAACTCCCGCTTTAGTGGTCATTATTACGATTTGAAAAGGGGGCAGAGGAAAACGAAGCGTCTCTGCGATTGAGTTTGCGACACATGGATGAGGTGACCCTCACGCCAGTCGAGGCGTCGGGGATGTCTCGATGGGCACCGCGTGGCGAAAGTTTGACGGCCGAGATGGCCCGGGGGCCACCTGTACCGCTAAAAAGGTTTGGGAGGCGGTCGGCGGGAATTTTTGTCTTTCTCCGATTCTCCTCCGGCGCTCGATTTTTCTATTTGGAGCTTGCTGGCTAACCTGTCCCTCTCGTCACCGGCCATCTTCTTCCGATCGCCTTCCAGGTTCAAGGGAGCAACAGGTAACAACAATTAATTTCCTTCCTTTCCGATCAATGGCTTCTCGATTTGAGATTGGAGGGAGTAGCCGGGTGGGGGAGGAAGAGTCGGCGTACGAGGGGGCGTCGCAGCCGGGGGTGCAGCGGACCAGGGAAAGATGGTCATGGTTATCCGTTGCACCGAGAGACATTGAGTCCCCCCGACGTAGGTTGGATAGGATCAACATCTGGGAGATTCGCGTGCGGTTTGTGCGACAACCCTATGAGGTGCGGGTTCCCGGGTCGGAGGAAGCGGTGAGCTCACCGGGGAATAATGAGGTCGGGGTCTATGTCCGGTCCTTTGAGTTGGGGCTCCGCTTCCCGATCCACCCGTATTTGTTTCACTTGTTGAATTTCCTGGAGCTGCCGATATTCGCCTTAGCGCCCCGTTCCTGGGGCTTGTTAGTGGGGTTTGTCGTCTTGTGTCTTGCTTGCTCCTTGAGTCCCTCCTTGGCGTTGTTTCAGCATTTCTTCGTGGTTCGGAAGTAGGGGGTGTATCATCACGTTTGCGCTAGGAGAGGGCGAGAACTCATCCTCGAGGTGCCTGATGATGTCGGCGATTGGATGAGGGAGTTCGTCTTCGTGACAGTGCCAAGTGACGTGGCGCTGACGTCGAATTGGGGGGCGTGGAATCCCTTCGTAAATGAAGGTGCGGAGCTGACCGGGGAGGATATTGCCAAAGCTCAGATTTTGAGGGAGCTGCCAGAGGCGTGTCGTCATTGGGCGAGTCTAACGCAGAGCAGTCGGCTCGCCCAGGACTTTTGGGCCCTAGGTATCTTTGAAGTTTTGTAAACTTTGGGCTAGGCTCGCCCTGATTGTCTCTCTTTTCCTTTTGCAGGTGAAGACACGATGAGGGAGCCGGAGGAGGTGTCAGGTTCGGCCGGTGCCCCGACCTCGGGGGGTACTGATCCTTGCGGGAAAGGCAAGGGGGGCTAGTGAGGCAGGATCCCCGGATCGTGGGGGAGGGCCCCCCGGGGGAGAGATTGCACCCGGGACGGGCGACAGTCAGACAAGACCGCTCCGCTGGTGGGCCCGGCGAGGATCGTCCCGAGGGCGTGCCCGCACGAGGGGCCCGACCCTCCGTCCCCCCGCGGGTACCCGAGGTAGTCGCGCCCCGCCGGGCGCCTGTGGTTCAGAAGTGGCCATACGGGATCCCTTCGTGGGAAATGGGGGCGTCGTCGAGTCAAGCCTGTGAGGGCGCTCTCATTCGTTTTAAGAGGACCCGAGAAGAGGTCGAGCCGTACCCTGATGACCATCTCCGCAAGTTTCCCTTTCGAGTCAGCCGCGACGAGTCGGTATTCGAAGATGCGGGAGTGGCGGCGCGCCTCGCCGAGTATTGCAGGTTGCCGCGCGATCGTGAGTCGTTGGCTCACGTGGGGGCGGAGCGGTTGTGTGGCTCGGCTATATGGCACGTCGTACAGGTAAGCCGGCTTTCTTTACTCACACGCCGGCTTTGTGTGCCCGTGTCTCACTGATTCAAGGTTTATGTAGATGCTTACGAACGTGCTAGCTCTGCGGGGCTGTCCCTCAGCGGTAGCCACCAGGGCGGCCCTGCGTGAAGCGAAGGAGAACCTTGGCGAGGTCAGGGAGAAGCTGAGGGACACGGAGGCGGAGCTGGAGAGGGTTAGGGTGGCCTACGGCGTGGAGAAGGGGCGGGCTGCGTACTACGATTCGTCCAAAGCTGCGGTCGAGAAGCAGCTTCAAGAAATAACGCGAGAGAGGGATGATATCCGGGCGAGATATACCTTGGAAGTTGTCAGCAAGGAGTCTGTGATCGGGTTACAGAGGCAGCAGATTGAGGACCTAAAGGTAGCTCTGGCGGCCGAGAAGAGGGAGAAGGGTCTAGCGGTGCGGCGACTGGAGGATAAGCGGGACGCTGAGGGCAAACTGGTCGAAGCCGCTATCCGCCGGTATCATGACGAGCATGTTGTGCCGATGCTGCAAGAGGCTAAGGAGGCGGCGATTCGGCAAGTGGTTAAGGATGTGAGGGATCGGTCGGTCGAGAAGCGGCGCCGCTAGAAACGTGGGTTCGGGGAGGGCCGTACCTTCACGTGATAGGGTTATGAACGATGTGTTGTTGTAGTGGGTGGAAAGTCAAATGTCCAATGTACGGGTTAGCGGTTTGAGTAAATAAATTATGATTTTTTTTGTGCCAAACTGTATTCGTATACGGCTTGCCCGTAGAATATACGATTTGTGGGGGATGTGATTGCCCCCAACTTCGTTCTACCGGGGTTTCTGGTAGAGGGGAGTTGAGATGAGTCACGTTCTTTGTCCGTTTGCTCGGGAGCCCGTGCCGAGTGTTGGAATTGAGGTGCATATGAGGTGAGCAGCGGGCTCCTGTGCCGGCCGGGCCGAAGGAGAGCGGAAATGTCAATGATACGAGGGAAGCTCGTGCTTTGGCCGGACTGACGAGTGTTAGACCAAATATTGGGTCCAACTCTGACTGTGGTGTGGCCGGACTGTTGGAGGCCGGACCAAATCTTGGATCTAGCGCCGATTTCACGCTTTGGCCGGACTGTCGGAGGCCGGACCAAATCTTGGATCTGGCGTCGATTCCATGTTTTGGCCGGACTGGCGGAGGCCGGACCAAATCTTGGATCTAGCGCCGATTTCACGCTTTGGCCGGACTGTCGGAGGCCGGACCAAATCTTGGATCTGGCGTCGATTCCATGTTTTGGCCGGACTGGCAGAGGCCGGACCAAATCTTGGATCTAGCGGCGATATCGAGGGGTAATTTCAAAAGAGGGTAATCATTTTGTAGGGATTTGGGCGGGATTTGTTGGCGGTCGTCTGACTTGACGTCATCCTGGCGAATCGTCGGCGGGCGGGAACCGAGGTGGCCCGACCGCTGTGGTGACGACGCGTGGCGCAACTGACGGTTTTGACAGGACGTGAAGCGTCCGAACACGTGGGTTGGCGATGGACAGGACCCAGATTGGTGACGCGTGTCGCGGGTTCGACGGTCACGATGCTGATGCTTTGCGGAAGCGCTTTAAGATATATTGCCTGTGGGGGGGTAAAAAGGTTGAATGTCGAGGAGCTAGGGCTTGTAAGAGGTTTAAGAATCCTTTCCAGAGTCGTTCTCGTAGGAGCGGTCGGTGGAGCAACGCGAGAGGCCGAGGCGACAGCACCCGTTAGGTAAGACGCCAATTTGACTAATGTCTTCCTCGATGTCTCCGATTCGGGGTCAGGGTTCTGGGGTAGTTGGGAAAGGAAGTTCCGCCGCGGAGACTGGAAGGGTGCCCTCCGAGATTGCGGGGGTGAAGTCGGTGCTGAAGAAATCCATTGGGGAGATCTTCACGAAGTACGTCAGGCCGCCATATTCGGTTCGTGAACCGGAGCCGCAGGAAAGGGTGTGTTTTGCGGGTGACCGGGAGGTTGGAGTATATGTCTCTTCATTTGAGCAGGGTTTGCGCTTTCCCCCTCATCCGTTCGTGCTGGAAGTGTTGAACTTCCTGGAACTACCCATGTATCGTCTGATGCCCAATGCCATCAGTGCCATTGTGGGGTTCCTAGTGCTGTGTGTAAGCAATCAGGTTAACCCATCCATGTCCTTATTTCGCCACTTCTTCTCGGTCAAGAGGTTGGGATCATGCTACTATCTATCGGCGAAGAGGACGCATCCGCTCATCAGGGGGTTGCCTGGCAAAATTAAATGGTGGCGCCAGCAGTATGTGTTTGTGGAGGTGCCGGAGGAAGTGCTGATAAGGGCTGATTGGGCCGAGCTGAATCCCGAGGCGAGAGAGGTGGTGGAATTGGGGGACGAGGAGAAGTTGGTGGCCCAGATTTTAATGGCTATACCACCAGAGGGCCGAGATTATCGGACGCTATCTCGGGCTGAGATGATAACGACCTACATATGGCCCGAAGGTACAAAAGATTTGGGTGTTCCCGCACCTGATATGCTTACGCTGAACTTTCTCTCTTTGGCAGGTGGCACGATGAGTCTATCCCTTGAGGAAATGATGCGGAGGGCCGCGGATCAGGCGGGACGATCGTCGGCGAGAGGTGGCCCCAAGAGGGCGCGAGCGGAAGGAGGGGCTGGGAGCTCGACTAGGGTGCCAGCGTCAACGAAGAGGAGGAAGAGGTCGGCGAAGTCGTCAGGGCATGACGCGCCAGGGGAAAGCGGTCCGTTGGTTGGCGGAGCTGGGGATGGCGTGGCGGATCCCATCATCGACCTGGAGGGCGACGATGAAGGGTCGACAGGGGGAGGGGCGGAACTGCCCCGAACGAGATCGCCTAGCCCCATGGCGCCCGCAGGGGGGGAGGTGGCGGATCCTAGCGGTCAGTCACATAGGGCCGAGGCGTCGAGTGGCCCGACCGGATCAGGAGGATGGGAACCTTGGCCTTATGGTTGTCCCATGTTTGGCCTCAAGAGAGCGCCAACCGACCCCCACTGTGAGGCCGCACTGGCCAAGTTTAAGGCCAAGAGGACCGATGTCGAGGGCTATCCCGACGGGGCGCTTCATCGGGCGCCGTACAAAGTGGCGAATAATGAGTCCGTGTTTGAGGATGGGAGCGTGGCGGCGAGGCTGGTGGAGAACATCTTCCTGCCTCGCGATAGAGTGGCGCTGGAAGCGGTGGAGCCTGAGGGTCTGTGCGGGACTGCGGTGATGCATGGCGTCCAGGTATGTTATGTAAGACGGGTGACGTCTTTCGGCGGGTTTTAGCGGACGCCCTAAATGTGTTTATTTTTCGGCGTTTCTTTACGCAGATTCTCAACTTGATGCTCGGGATGATGCGGCACGTGCCGGACATACATAAGGCCGAAGGCGCCGTGGCTAGAATGGTCGCCGAGGTCGCTGCCGTTCGTAAGAGAGCCGGCGAGGACCTGGAGAAGGAGAGGGAGCGGGGCAGCCGATATGAGGCTGAAGTAGAGCGCCTGAATAAGGTCGTGTCTGATTATGAGCAGAGGGCGACCGAGGCTGGAGAGAGAGCGAAGGAGCTGGAGGGGGCCCTTCGGAGGGAGGAGGCTCGTTCGGAGGATCTAGCGGGGCGTGCCAAGGCCGTCGAGGAGGAGTTGGCCCGTAGGGTCGAGGAATTCAGGACGTATCAGGAGACAACCGTCATACCCGCCCTTACAGATTCGATGGTAGAGGGCATAAGGAAGGGCCGCGTGGAGGGATGGGATGACTGCCTGGCTCGGATGAAGGAGAAGGCGGCTGGCCTGGTCCCGCCGATAGAGGTCGATCTTGACGGGCTCGCCGCAAGCGGCGGCGAGGAGGGGGATGGAGACGAGGAGGGTGAGGAGCAAGAGGACGACGGGGCGGCGGGGGATTCTATGGAGGGAGAGGGTGTCGTGATTGGCGGGGGCGCCAAGTAGTTTTGTGTAGGCCCCCCCCCCCTTGTGTATGTTTAAAAACCGAAAGAAAGTAAGGATTCGCCTGACTCGCCCCCGCCTTTTTTGGACTTTCCACCTATGTATGCATAAATTTACTTCTTAGAATTACGCCTTGGTGCGGACGTTTCTATCTTGGCGTAGGCTAAATCGTGTCGAGTCCCTTTATTTCGCGTAGGGCGCCCGAGAGATTTACAGCGGGGTCGCCTCCCTTTTCGTAGGTTGTTCGGGTTTAGGTCTATCCGAGTTATGACTAGCGGTTAACCGGCATATGTCTTTGGACTTTTCATCGGCTATTATCAAAAGTTTAATAAAACGGGGTCGCCCTATAGGCGTAACGTTGGAACGGCCCGAAGGCGTAACATTGTATCGGCCCGTAGGCGTAACATTGGAACGGCCCGAAGGCGTAACATTGTATCGGCCCGTAGGCGTAACATTGGAACGGCCCGAAGGCGTAACATTGTATCGGCCCGTAGGCGTAACATTGTATCGGCCTGTAGGCGTAATCGTGTGTCGATCAAGGTAAGTTGACGTTCTCTTCGCGGTTGATCCGCCTCTCTGGCGTCGCGCCCCTTTCAAGGTGGGGTGGGGGGATTCAGAGGGTTCCCCCTCGGCGTAGGGGGGATGGTCGCGTCGGAGCCCGGCAGTGGCTTCGGCCCTCGTTCCCAGAATTGGGGGGAGAGGGAGTCCTTGGTGGTTGTTCTATCCCACTGGGCCGTGTTGCTCCTCTCGATTGGAGGCTCCGCGTGGTAGGCGCGGAGGGACGCGGGTTGTGGCCCCTCCGTGCGTCCTCCCGGTGTGAACGGTCCAGGGGAGGCCGATGAGTGGAAGGAGAGGTGTTTCCATTTGTACGCGGAGTAGCCCTTTGGAGGACGCCGGCGCTTAGGGACAAGTCCCCCTTGGTTGGGGGGCCTTGGGCGGCTGCCGGGGTGCTCGGCGGGGTGATTTGGTAGGTATGCCCCATCCATCGGGTTGTCTGCCAGCCACGCCTGTGCGCGCAGGGCGACCGTGGAGAGGCATGGTATGCCATTGGAGCTCCAGTTCCCATGCCTTAAGTTGTCTAAAGGAAGGAAGGGAGCAGCAGGCTGGGTAACCATCGTGTAAGGGGAATATCCGATTGGGGGATCGTTTACTTTGGCGGTTGGCGATACTCGCATTTGCCGCATGTTTTGAGGGATAGAGGGATGCAAGACGACCAGTCTATCTCCACCTCCTTCCTCTTGCCTTCCACCCCCCCCCCCCCCCTTGAGGAAGCTGAGGTGAGAGTGGGGGATTTATAATGGTGACTTTCTGCCCTTGTTTACTCTTTATTGAGAGTTGGGCTCGTGAGCTTGCCCCGGAGGTCTTCCTGGGGGGAGCGAGTACGCAGCTCGGCCCGTGCCCCTCTCCGGTTTGGGTGGCGAGGATTGGTCCTGCCCCGGAGTCTTTGAGAGGGCGGGTATTGGGCCGTCGCCTCCCCGCAGCCTCTATAGTAGGACGGGTATTGGGCCGTCGCCTCCCCGCAGCCTCTATAGTAGGACGGGTATTGGGCCGTCGCCTACCCCGCATATGGCGCTCCGGTTTGGGTGGCCAAGCTCAGTGAGCTTGCCCTGGAGGTCTTCCTGGGGGGGAGCGAGTACGCAGCTCGGCCCGTGCCCCTCTCTGGTTTGGGTGGCGAGGATTGGTCCTGCCCCGGAGTCTTTGAGAGGGCGGGTATTGGGCCGTCGCCTCCCCACAGCCTCTATAGTCGGACGGGTATTGGGCCGTCGCCTACCCCGCATATGGCGCTCAGGTTTGGGTGGCCAAGCTCAGTGAGCTTGCCCCGGAGGTCTTCCTGGGGGGGAGCGAGTACGCAGCTCGGCCCATGCTCCTCTCCAGTTTGGGTGGCGAGGATTGGTCCTGCCCTGGAGTCTTTGAGAGGGCGGGTATTGGGCGGTCGCCTCCCCGCAGCCTCTATAGTCAGACGGGTATTGGGCCGTCGCCTACCCCGCATATGGCGCTCCGGTTTGGGTGGCCAAGCTCAGTGAACTTGCCCCGGAGGTCTTCCTGGGGGGGAGCAAGTACGCAACTCGGCCCGTGCCCCTCTCCGGTTTGGGTGGCGAGGATTGGTCCTGCCCCGGAGTCTTTGAGAGGGCGGGTATTGGGCCGTCGCCTCCCCGCAGCCTCTATAGTCAGACGGGTATTGGGCCGTCGCCTACCCCGCATATGGCGCTCCGGTTTGGGTGGCCAAGCTCAGTGAACTTGCCCCGGAGGTCTTCCTGGGGGGGAGCGA
Source organism: Scilla litardierei (assembly GCA_030789695.1). Classification (NCBI taxonomy): domain Eukaryota; kingdom Viridiplantae; phylum Streptophyta; class Magnoliopsida; order Asparagales; family Asparagaceae; genus Scilla; species Scilla litardierei. Next base: position 265,807,594 of record CM061142.1, on the reverse strand, counting down.
GTACGCAGCTCGGCCCGTGCCCCTCTCCAGTTTGGGTGGCGAGGATTGGTCCTGCCCCGGAGTCTTTGAGAGGGCGGGTATTGGGCCGTCGCCTCCCCGCAGCCTCTATAGTCGGACGGGTATTGGGCCGTCGCCTACCCCGCATATGGCGCTCCGGTTTGGGTGGCCAAGCTCAGTGAGCTTGCCCCGGAGATCTTCCTGGGGGGAGCGAGTACGCAGCTCGGCCCGTGCCCCTCTCCGGTTTGGGTGGCGAGGATTGGTCCTGCCCCGGAGTCTTTGAGAGGGCGGGTATTGGGCCGTCGCCTCCCCGCAGCCTCTATAGTCGGACGGGTATTGGGCCGTCGCCTACCCCGCATATGGCGCTCCGGTTTAGGTGGCCAAGCTCAGTGAACTTGCCCCGGAGGTCTTCCTGGGGGGAGCGAGTACGCAGCTCGGCCCGTGCCCCTCTCCGGTTTGGGTGGCGAGGATTGGTCCTGCCCCGGAGTCTTTGAGAGGGCGGGTATTGGGCCGTCGCCTCCCCGCAGCCTCTATAGTCGGACGGGTATTGGGCCGTCGCCTACCCCGCATATGGCGCTCCGGTTTGGGTGGCCAAGCTCAGTGAGCTTGCCCGGAGGTCTTCCTTGGGGGGAGCGAGTACGCAGCTCGGCCCGTGCCCCTCTCCGGTTTGGGTGGCGAGGATTGGTCCTGCCCCGGAGTCTTTGAGAGGGCGGGTATTGGGCCGTCGCCTCCCCGCAGCCTCTATAGTCGGACGGGTATTGGGCCGTCGCCTACCCCGCATATGGCGCTCCGGTTTGGGTGGCCAAGCTCAGTGAGCTTGCCCCGGAGGTCTTCCTGGGGGGGAGCGAGTACGCAGCTCGGCCCGTGCCCCTCTCCGGTTTGGGTGGCGAGGATTGGTCCTGCCCCGGAGTCTTTGAGAGGGCGGGTATTGGGCCGTCGCCTCCCCGCAGCCTCTATAGTCGGACGGGTATTGGGCCGTCGCCTACCCCGCATACGGTGCTCCGGTTTGGGTGGCCAAGCTCAGTGAACTTGCCCCGGAGGTCTTCCTGGGGGGGAGCGAGTACGCAGCTCGGCCCGTGCCCCTCTCCGATTTGGGTGGCGAGGATTGGTCCTGCCCCGGAGTCTTTGAGAGGGTTGAACTGAAATTGTCATGCAGCAAAGGCGAAATTCGAATATAAAAGAAAGGAACAAGGTACTTCGTTCAGGACTTACAGTTCTGGGCTATGTCACGACCTACGCACCGCGCCCCTTGGAGTGATTTGCCCATCCTTCTCATGGGGGGGCGTGGTGGCGGCGGTGGGCGTGTGGTCAATCCTATTTCCCTCGGCAGTGGCATCGGCTGGAGCTAACTCTGGCTGGTGGGGGTCATAACTCCGCCTCAGGGAGTCGATCCTCAGGTTCACCTCTGGTCCTTTGTGCTTGGTTGACCCTACGTAGCAGCTCCTAGACAGCTTCTGGCTTCCCCGTACGATCCCCACCCCTCGGGGGGTCTGGAACTTGACCATCTGATGGAGGAGGCTAGGGAGCGCTCCAATGGCCGACAAGTAAGGTCGTCCTATGATCCCATTGTACGCCGACATAATGTCGACCACAACGAACAGCGTCATTCGAGTGACGACCTGCGGCTCTTCTCCAAGGGTTATCGGTAAGGTGATCACTCCCATGATGGGGGTCGAGTGACCGGTGAAACCGACGAGGGGTCCAGTGCAGGGTCTCAGGTCCGTCAGCCTTAACCCCATCTTCCCGATTGTGGACATGAACAGGATGTCGCAAGAACTCCCGGTGTCGATCAGGAGGCGGCTGACGATGGCCGTCCCAATCTGCGCCTCGATGACGATGGCGTCGTCGTGGGGCTACTCGATCCCCTCTAGGTCCTCGTCGCTGAAAGTAATGGGAGGGTAGGCCATCCTTCTCCCTCTCTGGTCCCCTCCAAGACCCGCTGTCATTACTTGTCTCGCATATGCCTTTTTGCCTGACGACGATGCCCCTCCTGAAGATGGCCCGCCGCATATCGTGTCTATGCGCATGACGGGTTTTGGGGGGTGAAGCTCTTCCCGCTCGTCGCCTGCCGGAGGGTCCGCCCTCCGTGCTCTTCGGTGGTTCCCGTCTTCCCGGTCCGGTCTCCGGCCTCCGACGAAGACCCCCAGGTGGCCCGCCTGGATCAGCCGCTCGATTTCCCTTTTAAGGGTGAAGCAGTTGTCGGTGTCGTGGCCGTGGTCCCGGTGGTATCGGCAGTATTTCTTAAAATCTCTCCGGGCGGGGTCCGACTTCATTTCTCGGGGCGGCTCCGGCAGCAGTCCGGCCCCTGTAGCCGCAGCCATCACCTCAATCAAGGAGGCATTGAGTTGCGTGTAATGTGCCCGTAGGGGGCCTTCTTGTCTCGGGACGACTCGAGGGAGCCCTTGGGCCAGAGCGAAATCGCGCGCCGGGCCAGGTCGATCTTGCGGGCGAGGCCCGAGCGGTTCCCTCCTTGGTCGGGCCAGTTGGTCGCGACCACGGTGTCCCTCTTCCTGCCTCGGCCGTGGATGTGACCGGGGTTCGCCTTGGGGGGGTTTCGCCGGGGGGAACAAGGCCTTGGCGCCGAGAGTCTCCTCGGCCAACGCGTGTCTCTCCGCCATAGCAACCAATGCCTCATAATCGGTTGGCGGATCCCGGAGCAGGGATTTATGGAGGCTCCAAGTCCGCAGCCCCGATTTGAAGGCCAGCATAAGCACCTCATCGCCACACGTCACCACCGCCCGTCTCTCCTCCTGAAAACGGCGGAGGTATCTACCCGTTGTCTCTCCTTCTCCTTGGACTATCGTGCTGAGATAGTCTAAGGGCTTCTTTTTCGTCCGCCCGGCCCGGAACTCTTGGCAGAACTTATGGGATAGTTCGCCAAAGCTCCCTACGGACCTCGCGGGCAAGCCAAAGTACCAGTCCAACGCGGTGTCCCTCAGGCTTTGGGAGAAATGTCGGCATAGGAACGCCTCATCCACGTCCTGGGCCTCCATCGGCCCCCGGTATTGTTGCACGTGCGTGAGGGGGTCGCCCCTCCCATTGTATGTGGCCAGATGGGGGGGTTTGAACCTTATGGGCCTTGGGGCAGACGTGATCCAGCGTGCAAGTGGCGTGGCCTCCTCCGGGTAGGTTGGGCGGCTCGACGCGTCCCCTCTCCGCCATTCGGGTGTCTGGCTTCGGTCGCGTCTCGGCCGTCGACGGTCCTCCGTCCCCGTGGAGTAGCCTGACGGTCGCCCGACGGGGCTCCTTCCCTGGGTCGAGGACTCGACGGGTTGCGGGCTCTGGTTATCCCAGCGCCAGGTTCTCCCGGCCAGCTCTCCCCGGGCCTCCATCCGTTCTTGATTCTCCCGAAGGAGTCTCTCACGCTCGGCGGTGAGGAAGCGTAGTTGTCGACAAACGGCTTCCTCGTGCAGGGTATCGGAGGGGTGGTGCTGGTGATGCAGGCCGCCTTCTCCAGGCGGGGACCCGTTCAGCAACGGGTCCCGCCCGTTCACGGGCCGCCGGCCCGTCTCCGTCTTCTCCAGGACTTCTCGGTTGCTCTTGTTTTCCCTCCTTAGCCTCTCGCGTTCCGCGACAATGAAGCGGAGTTGGCGGCGGGCGGCCTCTTCTTCCTGGTAGGCCTTTCAGGCGGTCTCGGCCGCCTCGTCCAAGCGCCTTTGCGCCGCGGCCGCCTCCCCTAGGCGCTTCCACCGCCGCGCAACTTCCACCTCCTCTTCCAGGAGTCTTTGCTGGGCCGCAATCTCCTCAGCGAGCCCCCTGTTTTCTCCTTCCTCCTCGAACTGAAGGCGGAGGTTCCGCCTCACGTTCTGGGGCTCCGAGGGGCCGGGCGGCGGCCCCGTTCCGGTTGTCTGATAGCCTCCCCCGGCCTGAGTGACAGCCTCGAAGCTTTTCAAGACGACGTAGGATGAAGTAGGTTCAGTTTCGGTGCCCACGCCCGGGAGGGCGTCGGACGCCGGAGTAATTTGCAGAGAGAGCGGTTCCTGTCCCACAGGATCTTTGCCGTGGTCAGGGTTCCGCGGAATCGGCATGGAGTCTAACATGGGTGTGACCCTTCGTTCCCACATACGGTGCCAATTGTTACGAGGTGGAACTCGCGTACAATGAATTTGTATTATGGGGAACCAAGGGCACGGTGGTTATATGGAAATGAGGGGTTAGGTAGGCTGTTTTACAAGTGATTAGTGGGATGAAGAGGTTGGATCCGTTGCCGGTGGAGCTCACGGGACCGTATCTCGTCGGACGCAGCTGAGGAAGGTTGGACGGTGGGAGGCTGACGCTGACTTTGGCCAAGGGGCGAGCTCTCCTGCAGCACGAACAACTCGTCAGAAGGGCGGGGTTGGGGTTCAACCCTTAGCCCCTCCGATGCCTAAGTCAGTAAAAGGGCTTAAATGGGGGGCTGGACACGCCGGCCGGACTAACTGTGTGTCCGCCTCGCGTGACGAGCTATAGGTGGGAGAACAAAGATATGGAGGACCTTTGCTCTCGTGTGTGAATGATAGAAGATGAGAGAGTTTTTCTAACCCCTTCTCCGTAAGAGGAGAGGAGGTATTTATACCTGACGGGTGATGACTAGGCGTGCTGAGCTGGCTCGGGTGTCAGCGGAAGCTTCGGACGAGGACGTCGGGAACAGGAGTTCCTGATCCGCTTCTGTCAGGCGGCGCAACGGCCGAGGGGTGCTTTTGTCAGGATGTCAGGGCCGAAAGCACTAACCGCCGGTCAGGTCAGCCGCCTGGGGGTGCTTTGTCTGGCGGTCGGGTGACGTATGTGTTAGTCGTGTCCTTATCCTAGGCTGTTTGTCGTTAGCGTCGAACTAAAGGTCTGGCCCACTTTTGGCGCCGCGGTTCGCGGGGATCGGACGGGCCGTTCCGGTCGGGGGTTGTCCGGCCCGGCCGCGCCCGTCAATAGGCCTGGCCTAGCTACCCGAGCGTCCCCTAACGCGCTCCCCCGGTGGGTCGGGCGGCTACAGTTGTTCGCCTTGGCCGTTTCGGGGAGCGCTGTAAGGCGCGCCTATCTCCGTGATGCCCCGGGTTTGCGGGGCGGCGGCCCTAATTGTTAAATGGTGAGCTAAAGGGGTATGTTAGCGGATCCGGGCGGGAGTTGGGCTACTATGATCTTTAGGTCGTAACATCGCTGAATCGGGTTGCTAACAGCCGTTGGATGCAGATCGTGCGGCCCAAAACACGCTGTGTCGCCTCTTTCTGATATCGCGTGCGGGGTGATTTGCATCCGTTCGATCGCCATCCAACGGGTGTGCGATGTCCACGTCGCCCCGTTGATTGGATCCGTTCGATTGAGCGGGAACGGTCAGATGAATGCCACGTGTCCCACATCTGCGTACGCCGTGCGTATTTGCATATTTGCGGGCGTATTTCCCACGTATTTCTTCATTTAAAGTGTATTCTGCATTCAAAAATTCATAGTAATTAGTACAGATCTCAGAAAAATACAAATAAATAGTCGTTGGAATCGTGAGATCGAGACCTTGCCATGAAAAATATAAAAAGGCATAAATACACAATAGAATTCATGTTTTGTGCTCAAATAAGGTGATTTCTCTAATAAATGATGATGTACAAAATACGAATGTATTAGAGAACAATTAAGCATCATATGGGCACAAAATAGGACTAATTAGGGGGTTAAATAGGCAATATTCACTCCGAATCACACCCCCCAACTAGCGTTTTGCTAGTCCCTAGCAAAAAGAGCGATGAATACGAATGATTAATAAAATAATAAATTCTATCAATTGTTTATGGTATAGCTCAATGGTACGCTTATCAACATGATCCTGGCCATCAATATACACAATCCATGCACAAGATCAATCACATGAAATTTTCTCTAGTTTAATTTGAATAAATAACATACAAGCCTCATTTTGCGCAAGCGAAAGTATAACACGTCGTTATATTCTAGTCTTCTCATTTCCAAAGAATTGGCCTATCAGAACAATCATTCAAAACATGGGTATTGAAGTTGCTCAGTATATTCACCATTTCTTTTCTTTTATTAGTTCCGCGTAACGCGCATCAAGCAACATTTGCAGAAAAAATATAACTTGGATCGCTCCATCAAATGAGTGAGGTTCCGGTCAATGGCTCCCAAATCAGACGATAATAGGGCATTAGGCCAAAAAGGACCCCTCGGACTGTACTACTTGAGCCAACCAAGTTATTTATTTATTGGCACACTTATTCAATTCATTCTTTTTAAATTTTAGCCAAGTTTTTTTTTCTTTCTTTTTTTTCGTATGAAACTCAACACCCATAATTCGAACATAAACATCAATAACTCATGCCAAATTTCCTCTTCAACTTGAAGACTATTCTAATAAATCGTGTATACTTAAGCTTTTTCATCACATTAGCATGCATGAAATAAATTCAAACTATTTCGAGATATTAATCATGGCAATTGAAAATTTTCATGAATAGCATATTAACGAGCAATTCCATGAAGAAAAAATTAATTCCAGCCATAAACAATTTTTTAGAACTCAATTAACGCATAATCACCCGCATTTGAGGTATACGAAGGAGTTTAAAATGGTGAGATTGGTGGTTCATTCTTTCCTTATGCCATGCTTTTGAAAAAAAATCCTAAGGTCTCATACCCACCCCCCAACTAAAGATGGACATTGTCCTCAATGTCGAAAGGGGTACGAGTTTATTCAAGCAAGCATCCTAGAAAGCATATAAAATTCTACGCTACTGGAAAGAACACACCGTGTTCAAATGGCGGATCATGGATCTTTAATGGTGGAGGAAGTTGTTCAATTTGATCCTTGCGCTCCTCGGCGAGTAATCTTCCTCCTTTAGCTAAATTGGACTCCAGCAACACAACTCCAAGCATCTCTATAAGATGTTTACCAATGTCCTGCAAGAGATGAGTTATGTCAGTCCAAATTATTTTAAAATTCTTCGCCATAAACATATTCCAAATATAGTCATCAAAGTAGGTAAAGTAAAATAAAGCGTGTTGATGACTACTCCCTGAAAGATATGCACTACTCTTGGTATGATGCTCAGTCAATGTGGAGAGGGGTAAATGATTTTGGGAAAGAACTGGGGAAGGGAATGGTTCGGGATCCATAGCAATATTCTTTAAACCAATGTCCCTAATCGTCTCCTCCTCCTGTTCATCCAAAATTGCTCGCTCATCCTCTGCTTTGCACACACTTCCTGTCATGTCAATGTTTTCATTCGTGACTTCATCGTGACATGGCTCGCTCGATATACCTGCAATAGAAGATAAACTCATATTAGGTGCTGGAAATTGAATTTCAAAAGATTCATTTTCTTCTAAACAAGTGGCAATCAGCTTAAGATTTCCAATAGATTGCTGAATCTGCCGACTCCGAGCGAGGGATTTCTCTTGGAATTGATGGGACGTGGCCCCCTGTGTCTGAATAAGCAGTTGAACTTCCTCTTTCAAGTGTTGCAAAGGTACGCCTACGCTTTGCTCTCCTTGATCAAGGCTTGAAGGCTCCGTTGAATCGCACTCTGAAGTCTCTTTCATGATTTCTTCGTTCTCTTGTAAAGACTCCATGTACTTCCATGCCTCTGTCGGCGTCATAACTCCCAAAAATTCCTTGAGCTGTGGTCGTAGTCCACCTAGGAAGGACTCCATAAGCTCTTTCTTTGTAAACCCATGCTGCGGATAGCTCGATATTATGTCTGTGAACCTCCTCCAGGCCTGAAAGAAAGTTTCACAATCAGTCTGATTAAAACTAACAATCTTGAGCTTCTCCATCCTATGTTTGTGTGCCTTATCATATTCTGCATCATACAAATTGTTTGTTCAATAGAATTTCATGTATTCCATATACTCCATTTTTAAAAGAGAAAACAAAAAATAAAAAATAAAAAATAAAAATCCTAGACTATAAGATGGAAGGATCTCACCGAATGTTCCTCCAAACGAACTGAAATCGTAGCTTACAAGTACTGTTATCCCCGGTAACGGCGCCAAAAACTTGCCTCGCCTCAAATGATGTGAGAACTACTCCCAAGCGCAGGAGATCGTGCAAGTAATATCCTGGTGAGTCCAGGTATCGAATCCGTGGGACAACTGACCTGCAAAACTACGAACGTCAATCTGTAAAGCATAATAATACGATGAGAACCAACCACCTATCAGGTATAATCAAGAGTATCAAGAGTTTGGAATAAGAAAAGAAAATCTTACGATATTTACGGTGACTTCGGTAGGGATACAAGTATGGGGAGTATGTGTTGGGTTTGATTTCGTTAGGGTGTGTGCAATCAATGATTATCAATACCTTTTATATAACTCAACGTTTCGTCTGGTCAGGGCACGAGAATGTCGGAAAGTATGGCGTTCAAGTATATAAAAGCATGCCAAAGAATTAATCACGTGCAAATAGGGCGAAAAGATATAGAAATCAATGAATACGACACCCTAACTACGTCAACACCAACACATATGAAGTGGATGTGCTACGGTTGTGAGTTTATTAGGAGTTAATAATCGCTGAAATATCATGTCTTTTATATAACTCAACGCTTCACCCGGTCAAGGCGTGAAGACGTCGGAAGATGAATCGATAAAAACTAGTCAAAATAGCCGTATACGTATTACTAGCAACATTGATTTCATTAAACGATAACACAACAATAAGTTCAGATTAGTGAACATGAGTTGGCTAGCCTTGTCAGGGCCTAGCCATATGGGATGTAAACAATATCGACAATAAGAAAATACCCAACAAATACGTTGTAGAAATCAAAGTTACGAGCAATTTTGACATGATAATAGGACTAAAGACGTGAAATTTAGCGAATAAATACTCCTAACTACATCACAACCATAGCACAAGGAAATTAGCCACGCATGGTGTAAAGAAAATCAGATTTCATAGCCAAATACATCGTTTTAATAGCCAAAATACAATGAAATACACCAAATACGGGGTATAAGTTCAAGAATTTATCACCAAATCTCCACTTTAGAAACCAAAACTCCCTTGGAATAGGAAGAATAGCCTCTGGAATTTTTCAGAATTTTCCCCTGGAAAAATACGCACAGTAGCCGCTCCAAAAGTCCCAAAATACGCCCCCAATCCCCCCAAAAACCCTAGAAATACGCTTATATAATAGCATTGCGGGTTTGGGGCGCTTAGCGGGTCGCAACCCGCATCCAAATGCTTAAAACCCAAACCCGATCAGCCGCCATCGATCTCGACCGTTGATTACATGCGGGATCGGCTCTCAGAGTGCCGCGTGGCCTTTACAATTCGTGCGTGCCTGAATTCGCTTCGCGTAATCGAATTCGAATTGGAGATGACCGCAGCCGTCCGATTGAAATCGTGCGCTCGAGAACACGCCACGTCGCCGCTTCTTTCGCTTCGGGCGGGGAGAATACGATCCGTTGGATCGAAATCCAACGCTCCAGGAACGTCCACGTCGCTGCTTGGATCCCGCCCTTTCGTCGCTGAATCGGGTTGCTAACAGCCGTTGGATGCAGATCGTGCGGCCCAAAACACACCGCGTCGCCTCTTTCTGATATCGTGTGCGGGGTGATTTGCATCCGTTCGATCGCCATCCAACGGGTGTGCGATGTCCACGTCGCCCCGTTGATTGGATCCGTTCGATTGAGCGGGAACGGTCAGATGAATGCCACGTGTCCCACATCTGCGTACGTGGCGCGTATTTGCGTATTTACGGGCGTATTTCGCACGTATTTCTTCATTTAAAGTGTATTCTGCATTCAAAAATTCATAGTAATTAGTACAGATCTCAGAAAAATACAAATAAATAGTCGTTGGAATCGTGAGATCGAGACCTTGCCATGAAAAATATAAAAAGGCAGAAATACACAATAAAATTCATGTTTTGTGCTCAAATAAGGTGATTTCTCTAATAAATGATGATGTACAAAATACGAATGTATTAGAGAACAATTAAGCATCATATGGGCACAAAATAGAACTAATTAGGGGGTTAAATAGGCCATATTCACTCCGAATCAGCAGGCCAACAAAAAATAAATTAAAGAAGGATCAGTAAGAGAGCCCAAGTCATCTCCTACAAAGATCTCCAATCTCTTCCAAGCCCTAGGAACAAGCCTCAAAGATCGTGAGATTTTTCATTCCAAAACCATCCAAATCAGAACTATCTTATTTTTCAATCGAAAAGGACGAGCTCACGATTCCAACGAGTATTTATTCGGATTTTTCTAAGCTCGGGGCTATTTACTACATTTTCTGGAAGGCGGTGTATCGGGTTACTTTACGCACAGATTGCTGTCGATTCTGCAGAATAGGGAATTGATTTACGCACAGACTAGATCCAGACAGATTTGCACATCGAACTTTGGAGGGCTGTATTTTTTGATCCAGACATCGGATTGACACACTGTTTGCACCAACGCAAAGATGACGACGTGCTGATCGACAAGAACTATCCAAACATCAGAAACTGAGCACTCTAAACTCTTTATCTTATTTATATTTATGATAGTGTTGGTAGATCTTTGTAGTAGGTTTGAGTTTTCATTTTTGGGTTTCTTTGTGGACTCTTTATTGGTTGGGGGCTAGTCAAGAGTAAAGTTTTTGTTAGGATAATGGTGTTCGACACTTTGGGGAGTGAAAAATAGACTTGGTGAGCAGAGTGTTGGGGCACGAAGTTCTGGGTGTTTGTATCTTGACATTATTATTCTAGTAATTACTTCGAGACTGGAGTAGGTCGTTTCGGCGACCGAACCAGGGTAAATATCATGTGCACTCTGTGTTTGCTTTTGCTTTATTTTTCTCTGCACCATATTTGCTCTGTGACTGTCTGATTGAGTAGGCTACTATTTGTATTTGAGAAAAGTTTTTATAAGCCTATTCACCCCCACTCTAGGTTTAGATCACGATCAAACAAGTGGAATCAGAGCGGGTTAGAAGATCTAATTTAGAAAAAAATGAATATCTCTGATTCAGCTTTTGCTGAAGGCATGTCTATAGTTAGACCCCAAAATTCAATGGCACAGATTTTACATATTGGAAAGCGAGGATGAAAATATATCTTGTGTCAGTTGATTATGTTATATGGAATATTGTTGAAAAAGGCTACACTCCTCCTGTGATTAAAGTAGAAAATACGGAAATTCCTAAGTCTGAAGACAAGTGGGACAATAATGATAAAAAAACACTATTCTTTAAATAGTATATCTATGAATGATATAATTTGTGCTTTAGATAAAACTAAGTTTAATCATATTTCACATTGTCTTACTGCGCAGGAAATTTGGCATACACTGGAGGTGACTCATGAGGGAATTTCACAGATCGAGGAGTCTAAATTGATGAATCCATCGCCCCAAGATGGCCAAGTTTTTACGTGATGGCTTCCTCAGGTGCCAAGAGCAGATCATGCGAAGATTCCCCACCTCTGGGGTCGATCTTAGCGGGCTCAAAGTGGTGCTTAGGGTGCAGACGAGGTTACACAAGTTGAAGGGATGCCCTATGAATTCCCAGCTCCAGTAGCTCTGCCTTCATAGGTTGTATCTGTTCCAACTTGGATTGTATACATTTTTCTCGGAATAAACTTTCTTTGTGTGAAAGTGTTATTGCTCAAAGTTTTCATGTAGAAATCTAGGAGGCCCTAAGCCTTAGCATTTTGGTAGAGCCATCGTAGGGGATCAGAGAAGATTCTGACTCTTACGCTGAACTTGCATAAGCATTCAACGTGGGTATTGCAGTGGCGTGTGGCTCAAGAATGGGCATTGGTGCCATTATGGGCCCCCTCCATAGCTCGGGCTTGCCCTTGAAGGTAGGAAGCACGAGGTGAGGGTGGTTGTGTTCATTATGCTGGTTCTCTTGTAAGTCTTTGACCGAATGCCAGGGGAGAAGCCCCAAGTATCATCGCAAACCGACGGGTTGGTCTACTGGGGAAGTAGCTCACAGCCTTACGGTAGGCCCGAGCTTATGGTCGGTCCGTTGGGGGAGTGGGCCCCAGCCTTACGACAGACCTGAGTTTTTGGTCTACCTGCTGGGGAAGTGGCCCCCAGCCTTACGACAGACCGATGGGTTAGCCCGCGGGGGTAGTGGCCCCCAGTTTTATGACGGACCTGAGTTTTTGGTCTGCCTACATGAGGTGTGGCCCCCAGCCTTACGGTGAACCTGAGTTTTTGGTCTGCCTGCTGGGGGAGTGGCCCCAAGCCTTACGACAGACCGATGGTTTAGGTGGGCCTGCTAGGGGAGTGGCCCCCAGCCTTACGGTAGACCAATGGGTCGACCCGCTGGTGAAATGGCTCCCAGCCTTTCGGCAGACCTAAGTTTTTGGTCGGCTTGCTGCGAGAGTAGCCAACAACTAACAGTGGACCGATGGGTCGGCCCACTGGAGAAGTGGCCCCGCGCTTTACGGTGGACCTAAGTTTTTTTCTGCCTACTAGGGAAGTGGCCCCCACCTTTACCGCAGACAGATAGGTTGGCCCGCTCAAGGAGTGGCCACCAGAATTAGGCAGACCTAAGTTTTTGGTCTGCATGTTGGGGGAGTGGCCCACAGCCTTACATCAGACCGATGGGTCGGCCCACTGGGGGAGTGGCCACAGACTTACATCAGACCTGAGTTTTTAGTCTGCTCGCTAGGGGAGTAGCCCCCAGCCTTACGGCAGACTGATGGGTTGACCTATTGGGGGAGTGGCCCCCAGCCTTACTATCTCCCCCAGCCTTACGATGGACCTAAGTTTTTGGTTTGCATGCTGGGGGAGTGGCCCCCAGCCTTACGATAGACCACTGTGTCGGCTTGCTAGGGGAGTCACCACCAGCCTTACCGTGGACCTAAGTATTTGATCTACCTACTAGGGGAGTGGCCCCCATCCTTACGGCAGACCGATGGGTCGGCTTGCTGGGGGAGTGGGCCCCAGACTTATGGTAGTGGATACCCGAGAACCGTAGTTGGTCAGAGCCTCTGTATCTGCGTATTTCAGGAAGCAAAAGAGTAGTGGAACGGGCCGTGTTGGATACAACGTAGTTGGATACAATGATCTATGAATTCTTGTTTGATGATAACAAACTTTCATGAAAATTTTTGATGTGTTTGTTAAGTGTTTTTGTAACGACTGCTTTTCATGAATCTGGATTTAATATAATATAATATATGTTTTGGTGGATTTTCTCCTCTTGTGTGGTTTTCGTCTCCGTAGTTTCATTTTCGATCGATTCGTCGTATTTTCTCGCTTCTTCCTTAGGATTGTCGATTTCGAAGTATGTCACTCGTGACGGACTTCATAACGGTCGTATCTAACTATTAGATCAAGCCTAGGAGTCTTAGGAATCGATCCCGGGGCCCCGCGCTCCGTATCGGTACTTTTGGTGCTCATTAGCCGGTGTAAGAAGGGCCACCGACCGACTAGATGACGATCCAGTCGGTCGGCAATCCTTCTTGGACCGACTAGTTAGCTTTCTAAATTTCTCAGGAGTTACTGTTTATCGTTAGTCGGTCTAAGAACGTTGGTTGACCGACTAGGTTGCAAACTAGTCGGTCAGCAATGCTTCTTGAACCGACTAACTCATCAAATTATTTTTGTATCAGTTACTGTTTACTCTTAGTCGGTCTAAGAACGTTCATCGACCGACTAGATTCCAAACTAGTCGGTCAGTATTTGTTCATGGACCGACTAACTCTAGAATCCTATTTTCGTTCAGGAGTTACTGTTTGCACTTAGTCGGTCTGCGTTGGTCGACCGACCGTCTAGTTGCCAAACTAGTCGGTCAGTGGTTGCTCTTTGACCAACTAACTAGTGTTAAAACCCTAATTTCTGGGCAGCCGCCAGCCCAACCTATTTAAACCCAACCCAATCGTTTTCATCTTCTCCAACACGACCCAAAACCCTAAAATCTTCCCCCTTCAGCCCCCATCTTCCTCCAAGCTCCATTCCTTCATTCCAAGCCCTAAATCCATCATCCAAACCATCCATCTACTCTATCTACCTCTCATCTTCCCCAAAATCTCATCAAATCCATCAAAATCCCCAAATCCCCCAAAACCCTAGTTTCCCCAAACTTCTCCAATCTTCTCCAGATTTGATCCTAGGGTTCCCCGGAGTGTTTCTTCCGTCTCCTCTCGCGATTTTCCCCGTAGATAGCATCTGTGTGACGAAGTGGTCGTCATCCCCGGTGCTAGGCAAGTGAAACTTGCCACTTAGGGTTTAGGCCATGTTTTAGGCCATTTGCTAGTTGTAGGCGTAAAAGAGGCTAGGCGACGAAATGATACTCGCCTAGGCGCAAATTGGGGAACTAGCTTGACAACGAAGCTAGTTCCAACACATATAGCATGTTGCACAACTCCCATGTCATGTTTACTTTCAATTAACGGTACGCGAAAATGTTCATGTCATTGCATTTCGCCTGTCACGTTTAATTTAATTAACTGTACGCAAATAAATTGTCATGACCTCGCATTCTTTAGGTATTGCTGTGATTGCGTAGCTTCGCTACAATGTTGTGTTCCTGGCTCGTGTTCCAGAAGCGGGCCATGTGTTGGTTGATAGCCAATGCCCGAATTGCGTGTTCCGGCTAGGTGTTCCCTACGCCATACTTGTGTTCCTGGCTCGTGACCAGAAGCGAGCATAATGAGTTGGAAACCCCAACGCTCGAAATGTATTGAAATGTAAACTAAGAATGCGAGCTCAATGTGCGGGGCAACCTCAGGCTCACTAGCTGAGCTCAATGTGCGGGGACCCCAGGCTCCATATCGTGTGAATATTGGGTAGTGTTTAGTGCTGATCGGTCTGAAATGCTATGCCATTCAGCGAATGGCGTAAACACCTACAAAATGTGAATGTATTGAATTGATAGTAGCTTGGCTACTCTTGTCTTGTCCCGATGATTGTTCTCTTGTACAAATTGTCTTGCCATGTTTTAATTGTGCACTCATGTGATAACTGCCATGTCATGCATACTAAACTGCTAGGTTGCTAGATGCCTCACTTTCAGTTTCCTTGCCCAAGTCTTTTTAGACTTGCTGACATGTGCCCCTTTACTCTTTTGGGTGACACATGTTAGATCATGAGCCCGAGTACCTCGTTGAGGACGAGGTGTTTGCTGACGCCGAGCCTGAGCTTGTGTTTGACGGGGAGTACGTGGACACTGGGGACCAGTCCTAGTGTCTTCGTTGTGTTTTACTTTTATTAGACAGTTGTTTTGTTATCGGTGCGTAGCACCTATACTTTGTTGTTGTCGTTGCTTTTGTTGGCCTTGTTCTGAGCCTTGGACTCTTTTCTTTTAGCCTGGTGGCTTTTCTGGATGTTGGACTTATTTTTGATGTTGGACATTTTGTGAGATGTGGAATTTTATTTCAGTCTCTCCTTGTGTTATTATTGTTATTCTGTTGTGGTTACAGGGACCTGTTTATGTATTTGTGGACGCTTATCGGGTTTGGGGCTTCACAGCTCCACTCTCGTGCGGACCTTTTCACGTCTCGTCTCCATTTTAGGGAAGCGGGTCGTGACAGTTTTCAGGCTCAAATAAAAATGGAGAGCATAGTGGCAAAAGTGTGAATATGTTCAAGTGGCAAGCATGTAATTCATGTGCAATGGCAATGGTGTAAATATGCAAAAGAAGGAGAGATGACAATCTTGTGATTTAAGATAATTTGACTTGGTCAACATTCCATGGAGAGATAAGGAGATATGGTGTGAAAATTTGAAGATTTAAAAGCTCAAGCGTTTGGTTACATAAGATGCTTGTATAGCTATTCATTTATGTTGGGCTATTTAATATCTAAATGTGATTTATATAAGGAAGAAAGCACTCTGGAAAGTCAATCGAGTTAAATAGTTTAATTTATTATTAGTAAAGGCATAAGTAGGAGGGAATGAAAATGTGACATATTTTAATGTCACGATTTCATAATACAAAAGGTTAACACATTTTGACGAATGTCGTCACATTGCTTCTGAAGCAATGAGTAATATGTATAACGATAATATATATATTAAATGTTCATATATATATGTACAAGATAGTAGCAAACTTATATGGCAAAATAGACTAGGCCGTATCGAGAGACTAAGCTTCACAAGTCACATAAAGAGGGGTCTGACCTCTCGTATTATGAAGTCTACGGACGCTTGTAAATCTTATCCTCTTAGATATAATGGCCGAAACCCATCTGTAAGACAGTGGGAGAATGAGTTGTCGAACTCAGTCTCGTACATACTGATGTACCCGAGTCTAGATTAACCAAAATATGCTATTCTTATATTTTATTGAGACACGTGTTCTTGATGAAACACAAGTCTGATAAAATAAAGAACGAAATGACAAAAGTATTTAAACTGATTCGATTAGATCGAATGGTCAAATACTTAGCTATATAAATTCTTTCGTAATTAAAAGAAAATATGATTTTCTCTCAGGTCAAGTCTGTTAACACATCGGTGTGTTAAAAGGTATGAATCACACTTAGTTAGACTTGGGGCGATCCATAGCAAGTGACTCTGAGTTAAGTCTTCCCTCTGGGTAAAGTCCCAGATTGTAATGCCTAGGTTTTGATAATGTTCTATAAGGACATTATCAATAAGATATTCATTAAATCGATCATTAGGAAGTTGTATAATTACTCAAATCTCATGAGACAAAGAGTCGAGTTAGACATCGTAACTGATGATGACTTAGTCAACTTCCAAGATGAAATTCGGAGTAGTTGACCGGTGCCCCGTTTACGGTTTGGGCGCGTGTTGTTTTACCGCAAGTGCACAGTTAGTGTAGGGTGCGGGTATATCGAACTCAGGGAAGTGGATGTCTTGAATGGCTACTAGCCTCGCCTAGGTTGTGTGAGAGCTACGCGGATTATATGAGTGGAAGTGTAGAAATAAAAGAATGAAATGAAAAAGACAAGAAATGAATCCCCGCTAACACTGGCTAGAGCACTCATGATACTTGGCATTCGACTTGACCCAGGGCGAGACATTGCCCCAAAAGGTGGTACCTAGTGCCCCATGGGCCCGATATTCCGGTCGATGCACAGGATGATACGCTAGGTCTACCCGGTTTCAGACGGTGGGCATTCCCATGTCCAACACCCTTCGCAACCAGGAGCAATAAGGCCACAATGATAACTCCCAACATTTTGTCCAAGCCGTTCCACAAGGACTCGATGTCAATGCTATGGGTGTGAGCTGTGGCTAGGGGATCAAACTCCTGTTTTATTTCCCCTTGGCCCGACGGTCAAAGGCAGTCTTTCTCCTGCCAGTGACAATAGAACGCCCCCGCGTAACCCTAATGGCCAAATAGGTCGAATGTGATTTCTAGCAATACATCAAAGCGGATCTTGACTGGACAAGACACCGGAACCCAACCCCCAACTCCAACTAGTGTGTTGCCATATGGATTGAACTCATATTGCTAGAAATCCCCATTGACACATTACATCAAACACATGCCATGCAATCAAGTCAAATAATATATCCCAAGCATCAATCCTACTTTAACCTATATTAGGGTTCATCAAGAACAACTCAATGATGAAGAACAAGATACCAGGCAATAATAGATGCAAACAAACAATCATCATCAAGCAAAATGAAAATAACACAAAACAATGGAAATAAGAGAAAAAAATACTTATCTTGCATTTGAATCCATCAATCCGTTACAAGATTTATTCGAATAGAAACCTAATCTAAACTAATCTAAAGCTCCCATGAAAGGGTCTGAAAACTGCTGAAAAAATGGAAGAGAACCCTCTTCAGCCGGCCAACATCCGATATTTATAGTTCCCCTCAAAACCCCAATGGTTCGGGTCCAAAACCCCAATGGTTCGGGTCCAAAACCCCAATGAAACTGCAAAAAATGATGACACCCGATAGTTTGGGAGTTCAACCGATCGGGTGAGAGCTCTTAAAGATCATCACCCGATTGCTGAACCGATCGGGTGAGACGTTGGGGCCTTGAGCTTGGAAAAATCGCTACAGGTGACCCAATCGGTTGACAAGTCAACCGATCAGGTGTAGTTCGGCTCAAAAGACAGAGAAGACTTTCGTGGCCACCCGATCACTCAACCGATCGGGTGTGATATGCTTCATCTTTGCTTCTCATCGGGTCAGATACGTGTGCACGAACCGATCGGGTGGGACTGTCCACCCGATCGATTGAAGCACCAAAACATCAAATCTTCATCTTTGGCCATCGGATCTTTGCCGTGTGAGCACGCTTTGGTCCCGAAATGCAAGGTCGACCCCAGAAGACATCGAAATGCCGTCATTTACCTAAAATACAAACAATACACCCAATAGTCAATATGAACCAAAATGTGATATATACAATATGGAATGAGATGAAATGCATATAAAAACACGATAAAGAGCGTGTGCAAAAGGTGAAATATGAACACGCGTCAGTAGTAACTCTGATTTATAACTTGATGCAATCAGAATAGGTCCGTATGCATAAATAAATTTTGGAATTTAGTTTACGTGCCCAAGGAAAATGATTCCTCACTTCTGCAAGTAAATCTTTAAGTTAAAAGATTGGTGCAGAAAGAAAATAGTGAAGTACAATCATACTGGTCGAGAACGGTTTTCATCCTATTTTCTATAAACGGATTATGATGAAACTGTTTTCGCCAGCAGATGTGTACAGATCTCCTGGACCGAACTCGATGTAAATGCTCATTAGGACCATGAAAACTGGAACATTCGATTATACGTTCAACTTACATGAATCACAAAGAGAGTTTTCAAGTTCAGTGGGAGCAAACAAATTACATGCGAGGTATCAAAGGGATGGAACATATATTTTGACAATGTAATCAAAAAGTTTGATACTTTATCAGAAATAGATAAGAGCCATTTGAAATGACCAGTAACTTATTTAAAATTATTATCGTAAAGTACGATGAACTGGATAAGATCCAGGGAAATAAAATATTATGGATTCCGACAGACCAAGAGAAATATTTGAATGAGATTCAAATGGTTGGTACAACATGACCATAGAAACCCCTTAAGTCTATAGAGTAGACGGTTTAGCAGATCCACTCACGAAGGCTCTACCACATGAAGTCTAGAAAGAATTATGTGTAAAAACGGTATAAGATACCAAGATAAATGGGCCTCAGTGCAAGTGGGAGATGTTGAGAGATAATACCCTCGAGGCGCTTCATCTCTGTGTGAATAGCACAAACATCTTGTTTGAAATAACAGTAAGCTGTTTAGTAATAATTTATCTAAGTTATATTATAATGTAGTAAACATTAGATATTAACTTAGGTAAAGTCCTGAGACTTTATGCAAGGTCAAACATGTATCGAGATGAGTATCTCGATCATGGAGAAATGTTTGACCGTCTAAAGCATAAGTCTAAAAGGGTTAGTGGTCGTAGATGTTTCGAGACAAGGATATCGAAACATCGGATAGCCCATTGTGTCTTAAGTCTTCACCGTTTAGCGGTGGCGATGATCTCATGATCGTTCGACTTGGCGAAGTCGAAGACGTGACACATGTGCTCATTAGAGAATGAGTTCACTGAACGATCCACAAGAGTTATCATATAGTTATATTGACCAATCTGTCAATGATAACTCTTAGCGATGGTAGGCAAGTTGGTCTTTTGACTTGAGGTCATTTTACGAACCTGTGCGTGAACGGTGCCACTTAGATCACTGACCTAGCTTCGAGGCTAGGCCTATCGAAAGGTCTTTGATTAGGTGTCACTTGAAGCGTACGAGGAGAGTAATGACCAAGAGAGGATTCGTCTCTCCCGGACAATGGGAGTTAGTGTCGTAGAGTTAGTTCGGTCTTTAGTAAAAATCTCTGATCAGAGTATGTTGGAAGAAGTCCAACATTAGTTGACTAAAGATCGATGGAAACTAACCGGAGTCAAGTTATTGGGGTTGACAGTTTGACCGTATCCTAGACTTGATCTACACGACATAGTTTAGACGAAGAGACTAAAACTGCAGAATTCATCACGGACACAGTCAGGGTGGTCCTGAGAATACTCATGTCGATGAGTCAACCACATAATTATGATTCTGAAGCAGGGACGGCAACCACTGTTCGTGGTCACTACCGTATAGGGCTTCGAGCCCAACCTGTTGTAAGGGTTAGGCTGTAGGGTCTCACACAGAGTGCGACCTTCGTTTAGTAATAGGTAGAAATTAGTTAGGGAGAATATTTTGCATTATGATGCAAGGGATAAAATATTGTAAAAGATGTTTGCAATTATCTCCTGCATTCAGGATAAATGATCCTGAGTGCAAGTGGGAGATGTTGGGGGATATGCCCTCAGATCATTTGTATTTGATGCAAATGAAAATTTAAGCTTAGATAGGGACTATTTTGCATTTGATGCAAACCGGATTAAATGTGTCGTAAATAGTTTACGACAATATTTAATGTAATAAACGCATGGAAAAGGTTGTCTGTAAGACGGGGATATCCCGGTCTAAACACAGGTTCAAACCGCGTCAAAAACGGAGTCTAAATGAGCCCAATAAGTCTATTTAAAAGTGTTTTAAATAGAAAGTCCAAAGGGAGGAGAATAAATGAAAAGGGAGTTATGTCATTGGACTCGGCCCATTGGGCTGAGTCAGATTATTTAATGCACATGCAGGCATTATTTTTGAGTGCCCTTGTGGGCATTTTTGAATGCCTTTATGGGCATTAATTTTGAATGCCCTGTGGGCATTTTTGAATGCCCTTACGGGCATTAATTTGAATGTGTTATGAATGAGGGAGGCCTTTGGCCTCCCCTCCTTCATTACCCATTCATTAGGCCCCCATTACTTAGAGTAATGGGGACCATTGGTCTCCTAGAGGCTTTTGGCCTCCCCACTATGAGATATATAAATAGAGCACCATGGCTCTTAGCCATGGTGACTTATTTCTTAGCAATGAAATTCTCTCTCTCTCTCTCTTGAGTTCATTATCATATAACACGTTATCAGCACTTTTGCTCCTCTTTTTTGAGCTTTTCTACACTCCAAAATCCATCCTCTAATTTGTTACGCGCATAGGAATCTCTGGTTGCTGCTGTTCGTGGCGGATTTTCTCTTTGGCGTGCATTACTAAAGGAATCTTTTGGGCGTTTTCGGAGCGTGGATTTTTGTCTCTACGGATCTTCTCGTTTTTTGATCTTCCCTAGATTTCCAATCTAGAGGTAATTTCCATCGATCCCGTAGATAAACAAATTTTTAATGTGGACCATTGGTCTTTTAACTTTTTGAGTACTTATCAGCTATTAGAGTAACCATGACGTGCCTATTATTTAGGAAATAATAATAATATGTCAATTAATTTCCCGGTTGCGTAAAAACAACGTTGTTTCATAACATTCAGGCTCTATATGGTGACTGTTGTTGACTTCATGTTGTGAATTAATGTAAACATGAAGATTTTTAGACAAACTCGGTTGAGTACTTACAAATTCATATGCTGTTGCGTTAGTGCGGTGGCCAGAAGACCATTTATGCGTTAGTCAATTAATTTTTAATGTCTCCCCGTGGTCCGTAGATAATCAGCATTGCCTAACGTGCCTATTTCAATAATAGTTCTCACGATATAGAGCTAAAAAAATTATAAACCCAGATCAATTACCCTTTGCTACAACATGCACTTAATGGGTGAAAGCTCATAAATCGTATGACAGTACAATCTGTAACTATTAGTTTCGGGGTTCTTACCCCTGCCCCCGCCTAGGGTTTTGGGATTATTTGTATTCCCCAACCCAAAAAATGGGCTTAATTTAATTAACATTGATAGTTTTGTTGTTGGGCCTGCAGCCCACTTGTGCCTATCAATAACTAAATACATTAATTGGGCCTGCAGCCCCAATTACTTAACGGTTATTATTTTTGCCCACTAAATAATGGCCTGAAGCCAATTACTTAAAGGGACTATCCTCTATGTTAAATCACAAATAATTTCTATAGTCCATGTTGACAACTTTATTTAAACATCGCTTTTGCAAATTATTATCTATGGTTTACTAGGATTCTATTTTTCAAAATATAACTATCTTAAAGATCCTGAGACCGCTCTGCCGTTAGTCAACTAACCTAACGGTGTATGACGTTTCCACGTGGTCTACGAGATAATTATATTTTCTATTTTCCTTTATAAATATGTTTTGTTTGAGATATATGCGTGGTTGTTCATTTTTATGCCAGTAGCATATTTAGAACTGCGTGGATGTTTAAATAAGTAAAAATGTGTTTTTCGGGATCGGCCATTGTATACCTATTTACTTTCCTTGCACTTTTATTTTCTTTTGAGAGAATTTGTAAGTGAGGAAATTTGTATTTTAAAGCCATAGCTCGATGCAACAGCACATAGAATTGATGAAAACTCCTTCAATGGATCATGATGTCGGTCAATGTGCTTGGCTAAGTTTGCTGGACCAACCTAGCTTGACTGGGTAACAAGTGGTCCTGGCTTAGTCAATTCCCTGGCCGCGTCCGCTGGACCGCAAGGAGTCGATTCATGACTGTGTAAGCCAAAGCTCGATGCAACAGCATATGAAGACGGAGATATAGGGACCCAGTTCAGTTTGGGTTTCCAAAGTTGTATTATTTTTTTTCTATTATGGACTTTAAACGAACTTTGGACTGTGTACTATTTTGGGTATCTGGCCGATCCCCGCATTTTTACTTGTTTATTTCTTTATGCATGAATTTTTGAATTTTAATTAATTCATGCTCATTTTAAAATACGTAGATAAATGGCAAAATTGGCAAGCGTCGATTTCGAGGTCCTTGATTCTGCAGGGACAAATTACCTGAGTTGGCGAGTGGACCTGAAGTTCCACTTGCGTTCAATGGCCCTCCTTGGGTCCATTTTGGCTCCTTCCTCGGCCCCAGCAGCGGCCGAAGCTTCTTCTACAGCTAGCAGCAGCCCCACAACCACTGTATCCGATGTAGATAAGGTGAAAGCCATAATCTACATTAGGAAGCATATAGATCGGACCTTAAAGGCCGAATACTTAACGGTTGAGGACCCGAAGGACCTGTGGACAGCACTGGAAGCACGGTATAAACATCAAATTGATGTTATATTACCCCGTGCCAGTTATGAGTGGGAAAACCTCAGACTTCAGGACTATAAGTCCGTCGCTGAGTACAATTCTGCACTTCATAACATCACCTCACGCCTGAAGTTGTGCGGTGAAGAAGTGACAGAACAGCGCATGTTGGAAAAGACATTTACCTCGTTTCACGAGAAAGATGCAATCCTCATGCAGCAGTATCGTGAACGCAATTTCACGAAATTTTCCGATCTGATCTCATGCCTACTTAGGGCAGAGCAGAATCGAGACTTACTGCTTGCAACTCATAACTTACGTCCAGCTGGCACTGCCCCTATCCCTGAAGCCCACCACGTTTCTCCCCAGAAGTGGAAAAATAAGAGGAAGGCTAAAAACACTAAAGGGAAAGCTATAATGAAGCAACCAAGAGGTGCAGCTCCACAGACAAACAAAAACAATAAGGGAAAAAGAAATTTCACTTGGAAGCGAAAGAACACCGAGCAAGTGTCACTTCCAAAGAAGAACTGGGAGGATAAATGCCATAGATGCGGCATGACTGGCCATTGGTCCAGAAACTGCCGCACTCCTCGCCACCTCCAGGATCTATACCAGGCGAGCCAGAAGTCTCTACCTGAAACAAACTTGGCGGCTGTTCAGCCGCCAACAATGTTTACTGCAAAAGACTTCGAGAACGACGACCTTCTCGATTGAGCATCATCGTTTATCTATGCTTTTTAGAATTAAATGTATCTTCATCTTTTATTTGCTTAAGTACGAACTTTTATTTTCGAATGAATGTTTACATTTTCGCTCAAATAAAATTTCGTTTTTGCTTATATAGATGATGTCTGAGTGCCTAGTGGACAGTGCCTCAACGCACACAATCCTTCGCGATCATTGCTATTTTAATAGCGTAAATAAATATGACGGTCCTGTTATCACAATTTCAGGACTGTCCCAAATAATCGAAGGATCTGGTGAAGCAATTATACTGCTCCCAAATAACACAAGACTTCAAATAAAAAATGCATTATTCTCTCCTAAATCAAATAGGAATCTCGTAAGTTTCAAGGATTTCCGTTTAAACGGATATCACTTAGAAACCAGAGATGAAAATACGGTTGAATATCTGTATGTAACTCGTCAGAAAGATGACCGGAAGATCATCTGCGAACGATTCAAGGGACTCCCGTCGGGTCTCTACCAAACATACATTCAACCAATAGAAGCCAATATGACTGTGCACCAGACGTGCCAATCACTGCCAGAGTTCGAACTCTGGCAAAATAGAATTGGTCACCCTGGAACAGCAATGATGCGATGCATCATTTCTGAATCCCGTGGACACAAATTGAAGAACCTGAAGATTCTTCAAAAGGGTGAATTTCCATGTCTCCCTTGTTTCAAGGGAAAACTTATAACGAGACCATCCCTCCTGAAAGTGGGATTAGAGTCTCCTGGCTTCCTTGAGAGAATTCATGGTGACATTTGCGGGCCTATTCACCCCGCAAGTGGCCTATTTCGGTACTTCATGGTACTGATTGATGCATCAACCAAATGGTCTTATGTATGCCTATTGTCCACCCGCAACCTAGCTTTTCCAAAGCTATTGGCACAAATAATAAGGTTGCGTGCTCATTTCCCCGATAACCATATCAAGAAACTACGTCTTGATAATGCGGGAGAATTTACTTCACAAGTCTTCGAAGACTATTGCCGGGCAACGGGTATTGAAGTTGAACATCCGGTAGCACATGTTCACACCCAAAACGGATTAGCTGAGGCTCTTATAAAGAGACTCCAATGGATTGCACGTCCATTGCTTATGCAATCCCAGTTGCCTGTGGATGCTTGGGGGCATGCTATTTTACATGCCGCATCACTTATTAGGATAAGACCCTCTGGAGGTCACACTTTATCCCCGATGCAACTAGCATACGGGGCACCTCCGGATATCTCTCATTTGAGAGTGTTTGGTTGTGCGGTATATGTCCCAATAGCACCACCGCAGAGGACCAAAATGGGTCCTCAGTGTCGTCTAGGTATATATATTGGGTTTGATTCGCCCTCTATTATCAGATACCTTGAACCCCTGACGGGTGACGCATTCAAGGCATGTTTTGCAGACTGTGAATTTAATGAGAAATTTTTTCCAAAACTGGGCACACAGTCTAAGAAGCCAAAAGCTTCTGAGACCATTAGTTGGGACCAGAAGTCTTTGTCCCTATATGATCCGCGTACTAATCTGTGTGAAGATGAGATCCTGAAGATCCTTCACATCCAGAATACAGTACATCTTTTACCGGATAAATTCACGGACAACCAGAAGATTGTCCGTTCACACGTCCCTGCTGCCAATACGCCAGCTAGGATTGACATCCCCATAGATGGATGCAGCCCACCGGCAGCAGAATTGGTTGTACCTCAAATGAAAAGAGGACGCCCACCAGGTTCAAAAGATAAAGTTCCTCGAAAGAGGAAGACTCCTGGCGATACTAAGATTATCCCTCCACATGATGCTGAGCTCAGACCAGCTACTTCTCCCCTCCTGATTTCCCCAGCTGAGGAAACAATAGGAGAAACATCATTAAATTTTGTACGTACTGGAGAAGTACTGGACAGAAATAGCATAGTCGTCGACGATGATTTTGCGTTCGATATTGCCGTTCACGTCACTGAATATGACGATGACGTCGAACCACGATCTCTAGCGGAATGTAAACGCAGAGATGATTGGCCAAAGTGGGACGAGGCAATAAGAGTAAAGCTGGAATCACTCTTGAAACGCAAAGTCTTTGGACCAGTAGTCCAAACACCAGTAGGTGTAAAACCTGTGGGATATAAGTGGGTTTTCATAAGAAAAAGAGATGAAAATAATGTGATCGTTCGCTATAAGGCACGCCTTGTAGCCCAGGGATTTTCCCAAAGACCGGGGATTGATTACGAAGATACGTATTCCCCGGTCATGGATTCGATCACCTTCCGATTTTTAATCAGCCTAACTTCTCTGGAAAGCCTAGAAATGCAGCTCATGGACGTTGTGACTGCATATCTATATGGCGATATAGATAAAAATATCTATATGAGACTTCCTGATGGGTTTAATCTACCCCAGAGATGAAAGAGATACCTCGGGACGTATTCTCTGTAAGGCTACATAGATCATTATATGGTCTAAAACAATCGGGCAAGATGTGGTATAACAGACTAAGTGATTTTCTTGCACAGCAAGGATTCACGAATAACGAAGTCTGCCCGTGTATCTTTATCAAAATAACGGGAACAGGATTTGTCATCATAGCTGTATATGTAGATGACTTAAATCTCATAGGATCTCCTGCAGAGATCAAAGAGATATCTGAAAGCCTTAAACATACTTTTGAAATGAAAGACCTAGGCAAAACAAAGTATTGTCTTGGCTTACAGATAGAACACCTAAGAGGTGGAATCCTATTACACCAATCTAATTATACAAAGAAACTTCTACGCAAGTTTCATATGGATAAATGTCATCCTTTAGGTACTCCTATGGTCGTAAGATCACTAGATGTACATAAGGACCCCTTCCGGCCACTGGAAGAGGGGGGAGGAGATACTGGGTCCTGAAGTACCCTACCTCAGTGCCATTGGAGCACTTCTATATCTGGCTAACTGTACGCGTCCCGATATAGCGTTTACAGTTAATCTACTAGCCAGACACAGTGTTGCGCCCACAAAGCGCCATTGGAACGGAGTAAAGCATCTTCTGCGATACCTTCAGGGTTCCATTGATCTTGGACTTTACTACCAGAGAGGTGCCTCCCCCAAATTGTTTGGTTATGCTGATGCAGGTTATCTCTCTGATCCGCACACGGCAAAATCTCAAACAGGTTTTGTATTTACCTACGGAGGTACTGCTATCTCTTGGAGATCGGTAAAACAAACCACTACTGCTACATCTTCCAACCATGCAGAGCTCATCGCGATCCATGAGGCGAGCAGAGAATGTTTTTGGCTACGCTCCGTCGTCCAACACATAATCCAATCCACTGGCCTGAAGACCAGTGATCTGGAGCCTACTGCCCTATTCGAAGACAACACCGCATGCATTGCTCAGCTTCAGAAGGGCTACATCAAAGGCGACAGGACAAAACACATTTCTCCCAAGTTTTTTTGGACGCACGAGCAGAAGAACGACAAGCAGATTGAAGTTCGACAGATCCAGTCATGCAACAACTTAGCTGATCTTTTTACTAAGGCATTGCCTAAATGTACTTTTGTAAAGCTTGTAAAGAACATTGGTATGCGACAGTTGAAAGACCTGCAAGCCTGAAGCTTCTACGGTTCAGGGGGAGTAACATGTGAGTTGCACTCTTTTTCCTTAAGCTGTTGGGTTTTCCCACTGGGTTTTCCACAGCTAAGGTTTTAACGAGGCAAACACACTTACTCTGGATCCAGAAGTATCCACCCCTTGCCTCAGTAGCTGAGACCGAAGTGATGAATGTGTAAGGGGGAGTGTTATGAATGAGGGAGGCCTTTGGCCTCCCCTCCTTCATTACCCATTCATTAGGCCCCCATTACTTAGAGTAATGGGGACCCTTGGTCTCCTAGAGGCTTTTGGCCTCCCCACTATGAGATATATAAATAGAGCACCATGGCTCTTAGCCATGGTGACTTATTTCTTAGCAATGAAATTCTCTCTCTCTCTCTCTTGAGTTCATTATCATATAACAGAATGTCCTTAGAGGCATTAAATATCAAATGCCCTGTGGGCAATTTTGAATGCCCATGCGGGCATTAATTTTTGAATGCCCATGCGGACATTTTGATTGCCCAGGACCCAGCCCAAGGGCCGGGTCAATTTGTTTCTCCTCAGCGGGCGCCCGAATTTAGGCGTCTTGGGTGGCGGCCAGCAAATGTGGGGCCCATAGTGGGCCCCAGGTGACTAGGGTTTCGTGCCCTGTACCCGAAGGCTGCGGTTTTTGGCCAAAAAGCTGATTTTGGGCGATTTTTGGACGTATGTTTGAGGGGTCAAAAGGACTCCGATTGACTCGCCGTCTTTTTCTACGCGTTCACCGTTCAGCGCCTTTCGATTTGATAGGTTGTATCAATCGTGAAGATCAACGGTGAGGGAGTTAAAATTCACGGAAGTTTGGCCCTTGTGAAAGGCAAACTAAAATTGAATTTATTAACTCCAAATAATAGTCCCACATCGGTTGTGGAGAAAGGGGTAGAGACAGCCGCCTATATAAATAAGGGCCTCCCCTTTCTCCAAACTCGTCCCAAGCTCAAGATCTGAGTGGCTCCCGTAAATGTTGGAGCATGCTCGGATCGAGGCTTAAATTAATTCTTCTTCTCCCTATATTTCTGCCTTACACCTGAAGGGCTCTAGCGAAGACACGAAGGAGTTCGGATTCAGATCCGAAATCTTGGTGAAGTCTTTCACTCGCGTGAAACTTTCTTCGGCGCGTGGTTGGCTCGGCGACATGAGAATTGCTCGCCTCGGGATGCGGAGCGGTTCGAGAAGCGGTTCGAGGAGCGGCTCGGCGTGGGACGGGGAGCGGCTCGGAAGACGGTGCAGAACATCTTGCCCAGGGTTGAGATTCCGGGTATGTGTTTTTAGAAGCTTTCGTTTTAATTATTCGCAGTAGTTTAGATCCCTCTTGGGGTGGTCAGATCCACCCCGAGTTGGCAGAGATCCTGGCTAAGTGTCTTGTTCCTTATGGCTGCATGTTAATTAGATTAACATTATTTTTCACTGCATATTTTTTGCTTCCGTACTCCGTCCGACTTAGGACGGACACGGATTTGTGCCCTAATGGTTCTATAAAACCCTTCAGTCCCGACACATGCGATTTGAAGCGTTATATATATATATATATATATAACCCTTCAGTCCCGACACATTCCATTCCGCTTCTATAAATTGGTTTGGTTTCCTGGTCATATTCCGAAATGGTCCATCACACTCCTGCGTGCTTTTAGGGGTAAGCTTCTTACTAAAGATGTTATCAGTAAATGGGGTCTTAACACATCAGTTAACTGTGTTCTTTGTGGCGGTGATTTCATGGAAGACTTAAATCACTTATTCTTCTCTTGCTCCTACACGGGTTACCTTCTCAAAAGGTGTATGCTAAAACTGAATGTCAAAGATCAGTTTGGCATCTCTTTGACTAATATTGGTGATTATTACTTGGAAAATTTTGGGGTTAAAGGAGCTCTGAGCAGAATAGCTAAAACTGCTCTTTCTTCCTTGGTGTGGCACATTTGGCATGAAAGGAATGGCAGGGTGTTCGAGGGGAAGAGCAGAGGTAGAGCTGATATTTTTGAGGCAATTGCTGCTGATGTCAGAGTGGCTATGGTAGGCCAGTAGTCTTCCTCCTCCGAAGAGGCAACAGTTTTTGCAAATTGGGAGATTAGAGATTTGGGCTAAGGCATTTGTTTGCTTACATTCTTTGTATAGTATGCGTAGGGAGAGGAATCTCTAATTAAAGAGTGACGGCGCTTGTGCCCTCTCCTCTTTTTATTGAATCCCCCTTCCTGCTTGCTGTATACTTTGTAAGTTTCTCTTTTAATAAAAATCTACTAACTTTCCAAATATATATATATATATATATATGTATGTATGTATGTATGTATGTATTTCATGCTTAAAGAAGCATACAGTGGAAGCAAAATACCGCATATTCGAAATTGAAGCATGATAGTCTAGAGGTCAACCAAGAACAGGCATATAAAACAAAATAACAAAGTAGAAGCACACCAAATAGCTAGTCACGACAACGACTCACACAAAAGCAAAGTGAACCCACGAAGCATGAAATGCAATAGGACTCGGCTTCCTGGGGTTAGTGAAAATGATTATCGTAGCTAGGTTAAGTGTGTGTGTGGTTCCGTGGCAGTTCATCATTTGGGGTCATCTCTAAGAGAGGGAGAATAAAAAAGAAGGAAAGAAAAAAGAAAAACACGATAAAAACGACTCAAAATGGGAAAAAGGACAAATGACACACAAAGTGCGACTCCCCCAAGCTGAATTTTGCATTGCCCTCAATGCAATAATAGTAAATATTGGAGGGCAACGAAAATGGGAGGGAAGTACGAACCGACACAAGAAGATGAAAAAAAATGAAAGACACACAAGACGAAAATAGAAAAATAAAGAAAATAAACACACAAACCAAATATAACAAAAACACATACACACGAACACATATAAACAAGCACACACCAACGACATGACACGACAACAATCATACAAAAAAATTGATTTCCCCCAAGCTGATCATGACAATGCTAGCAAAAATGTGTGATCATGGTAATGCAGAATAAATGGCAAGGGGCAAGTCAATCAGAAAAGAGGAAAATCAATGTGCAGGAGAGGCAGTCTCCTCATCCTCCTCAGAAGAGACGTGAGGGGTATGGGTGGGAGAGGTGACAGGTGTGCGGAGGAGTGGGGAAGGAGGTGGAGATGGTGGATGAATGGGCTCGGTAGGGATGTGGACGATAGGTGGTGTGTCGGCGGTGGAGGGAGGTGGAAAGGATGAGAGATTGATGAGGATGGTGTGGGTAGTGATCTCGTGCGCATAGCGGTCGGCATCCTGCGACGCGAGTAGGAGGCGGTGATAGACGTGAAGGGTGGCGGAAGTGGTAGGTCTATGGTGATGGGTGGAGAAGTAATGGCGGGAATGGAAACAGTGGTGGTGGTGGCGGTAGGAGAAGATCGTCGAGGAGACGAAGGAGGGGGTGATGGGGGTGGAGTAGGTGGTGGTGGACCGTGAATGTGTGTAAGAAGGCGAAGAATGGCGGCCACGTTTCGCTCGAGTGCAAGGAAATGTGGGTGTGAAAGGAAAGAAGTGGATGGGTCTGAGGAGGTAGAGGTGGATGCGCCAGGCGCAGAGCAGCCATCTCGGCCTCAAGAGCGAGACGAGCAGAGGTGGCCCGTCGGACAGCAGAAGTGGTACCAATGGTAGTGGTCGTGCCGGCACCGGAGGCAAGGCCGAAGAGGGCCGTAGTGAGTGCCTCAGAAGAAACAGGTACAGCAGCCAGGGTGGTGACGCTAGGGCCAGCCCTGGGGTCCTCCCTGAACGCTGGGATATCCTGCTCGCCTAAGTGGGCAGCAGGGGACTGTGGTCGAGGTGCGTCAGGGAGTGGAAACTGAATATGTAACCCCCCTACAAACTCTGGATCTGGAGGAAACGGCCAATCTGCCTCAAGATGAATAGACATGCGGCCAGGATTAGGCAGAGTGGTATATGGTGCATGGGGTGGCCGTAGTAGAAAGCAAACCGACCGATGCCTCGAGGCCGGATCATATGCATGTGCCGAAGGACATCGAGATCGAGATATGTAGAACCTTTGGCACGCGGCAAATCTGGGGGAATGACGATGTTAAAGGGAGGGTGTAAGGCAATGAGAGTAATGAGGCCGCCGCAGCAATATTTACCCTTGTTTGCACGGCTAATCTCAATGAGCTTTTGAATTAGCCACGCAGCGGCGTTAATGCGTATTTGTAGGGCCTCGAAGGTAATCCCGTCAACACCGGGAATGAACGAAAAAGTCATCGCCCACAAAATGAATAAATCAGGGATGGTCACAGTACCGGACTCATCCCTAGGAAAGAAAGCGCTCGATATGATACGGTGGGCGAGACGGAATACGGGGTGGATGATGGAAGAGGCATTGGCCTTGCCTCGAGGATATTGATCGTGAAGAGTGAGGCGTCCCCAAATATGGTCGACATCGAAGTCGTGATGCAATTCATAGGGGAGGAGACTGCCCTCAAGATTTGGGAAACCGAAGATATCGTTGATTGTGGTGTCGGGGACACGGAAGTTTTGGTTTCGGACCCGAAAATCGACATGTGACTCCTCCTCAGTTTTGAGAGTAGAGAGAAATTCTAGTGTGAGGGAGGGATAGGATGGGGCATGGGAGTGGAGGAAACCTAGCCAACCTAAGTTTGCGAAAAGGGATTCGACTTCGGTGAAAACACCGAGATCGACTAGGGTTTGACTATGGGCAAACTTAGTGGCCAAGTGAGATCGTTGGTCGAGTCGAGTATAAAAACCTTTGTGTTCCAGACTCATGAAACGGACTCCATGCGGACCCATCAGTGGGTCCACCACAGGAATGATAGGTTGGGGTGGAGGTTGGGTAGGCGGAGGAGGAGGACCACGTCCGCCCGTGGGGCGTGTGGATTTGTGTGTCTTGCTAGACGGCTCCTCTTCCACCATGATGCGCTTACCCTTGTCTTTATCTTTAGCCATGATTGTGTGGCGATGTAATGTATATGCAAGATTATATGAGTGTGCACACAATCAATGACATTGGAGCAAAATGATGATACTTGAGTAAAAATTGAGCTAAGGACCGAGTGTACCTAGTGTAACGACTGGTTTTCATGTATTTGGATTAGCTATATTATATTATATGTTTTGGTGGATTTTCTCCTTATGCGTGGTTTTCGTCTCCGTAGCTTTCATTTTCGATCGTTTCGTCGCGTTTTCCTAGCTTCTTCCGTTGATCGTCGATTTCGGAGTAAGTCATTCGTGACGGGCTTCATATCGGTCATATCTTATTGTTAGATCAAGCCTAGGAGTCTTAGGAATCGATCTCGGAGCTTCGCGCTCCATTTCGGAACTTTTGGTGCACGTTAGCCGGTACAAGAAGGGGAACCGACCGACTAGATGACGGTTTAGTCGGTCGGCAAACCTTCATGGACCGACTAGTGGGCTTTGTAAATTATTCAGGAGTTATTGTTTCTCGTTAGTCGGTCTAAGAACATTTGTCGACCGACTAGGTTGCAAACTAGTCGGTCAGCAATCGTTCTTTAACCGACTAACTCTATGTTCATTTTTGATGCCAAGTACTATTCATTCTTAGTCGGTCTAAGAACGTTCATCGACCGACTAGATGACAAACTAGTCGGTCAGTAGTTGTTCTTTGACCGACTAAATCTAAATCCTATTTTTGTACAAGAGTTACTGTTTGGACTTAGTCGGTCTGCGTTGGTCAACCGACCGACTAGTTCCCAAACTAGTCGGTCAGTGGTTGTTCTTTGACCGACTAACTAGTGTCGAAACCCTAATTTTTGGGCAGCCGCCGGCTGTGCCTATTTAAACCCCCCCAAACGTTTTCTTTTCTTCTTTCACTTCTCCTGAGCCTCCTTCTTCCCCAAACCACTCTCCAACATTTCCCCAAGCCATTCCTTCCTCCCTTGGAGTTTCCCTCTCTATTTTGGTCTACCACCATGCCCTAGGTCATCTCAAACCCCCAAAAACCCCATTTCTCCAGATTTTCCCCATCCATTCCAGATCTGAACCCTAGGTTCCCCGGATCATTTCTTCAGTTGCCGTGCTCGCTCGGCATCGTTCTTCCGCTTCCGATACGGTAATAAATCGATCTCTTGATATTCTCATAGCCCATTTGTGTTTTTGTGAAACCCTAATAAAACTAGGTTGGATGTTGTTCTAATGTTGTTTTGCCATGGCATCGATCTCTTTTCCGTAGCTAGCATTTGTGTGACGGCCTCGTTGATCGTCATCCTCGGGGCTAGGCAAGTGAAACTTGCCACTTAGGGTTTTGGGCCATGTCTTAGGCCATTTGCTTGTTGTAGGCGTAAAAGAGACTAGGCGACGAAATGATACTCGCCTAGGCATAATTTCAGGGACTAGCTTGAC
Source organism: Scilla litardierei (assembly GCA_030789695.1). Lineage (NCBI taxonomy): Eukaryota > Viridiplantae > Streptophyta > Magnoliopsida > Asparagales > Asparagaceae > Scilla > Scilla litardierei. Next base: position 265,773,964 of record CM061142.1, on the reverse strand, counting down.
AATGAAGCTAGGACTGTCATTTATCATGTTGCATAACTATCATGTCATGTTTAATTTTGATTAACGGTACGCGAATTAATTTTCATCCATGCTATCCATGTTGTATGTCGCATTCGTAGCACACGCTACAATACTTGTGTTTCCTGGCCCGTGTTCCAGAAGCGGGCTACGTGAGTTGGTTGATAGCCAATGCCCGATCTACTTGTTTACCGGCTAGGCACCTGCGTTGCAGGCATAACCCTACGCCATACTTGTTAAATACACTTCCTGGCTCGTGTTTCAGAAGCGAGCATTCCGTGTTCGGAATAATTCCCTGGCTCGATACACGTGGAGGGGTAGAGATAAACGGTCACTTGAGCTTAGGAGTTGGCCCGATCAGCCACTCTAGCCAACATGCGGAATCTCTGTGCACAACTTGTTTACTTGACGTGTTCACTTGGCGTGAACCACTTGACTTGTACTTGTCCGTGTTTTACTTGTTATCCATGACATACTTGCTACTTGTACTTCCCTTTACTTGTCACTTCCATACTATACTTGCCATGCCATGCATCATACTATAACTGCTAGGTTGCTAGTTTACCTTACCTTCAGTTTCCTTGCCCAAGTCTTTTAGACTTGCTGATATGTGCCCCTTTACTCTTTTGGGTGACACATGTTAGATCCCGAGCCTGAGTCCGTTGTTGAGGACGAGGTGTTTGCGGACGCCGTGCCCGAGTATGTGCTCAGCGAGGAGTACGTGGACACTGGGGACCAGTCCTAGTGTCTTCGTTGAGCTTTCCCCTTTTTGTTTTTGACTGCTGTAGTTGTCGGTGCGCAGCACCTATACTCTGTTTACGTTTGTCTTTGTTTGGCCTTGTTCTGGGCCTTTAGACTCTTTCTTTTAGCCTGGTGGCTTATCTGGATGTTAAACTTAATGTTAATGTTGGACAATTTCTGAGATTGAGACTTTGTTTCCGTCTCTCCTTGTGTTATTATTGTTGTTTCGTTTGTGGTTACAGGGACCTGCTTATGTTTTATTGACGCTTATCGGGTTTGGGGCTTCACAGCTCCACTCTCGTGCAGACCTTTTCACGTCTCACCTCCATTTTAGGGAAGCGGGGCGTGACACCCAGTATCGAGGCGATTCCTTGCTCGTAAAAGATCCCACGCAGTGTGATGGAGTGATTTGGGAAGCCGCCGCACGCTATTCCAACAATAAATGGACTTTCGAAAAGTCGGGCTAGGATTAGGGTTTTTGGGGGAAGAGTGATTGGAAGTAGCGGGAGTGAATGAGGATATCGATTGGGAATAAGGGAAACGAACCGTTCGAAAGAAGAAGCTGGAGTCGGGTGAAATGAAATCGGTTTATAGGGTTTAGGTGAACCGATTGGGTGAAAGTTCACCCGATCGGTTGGGTCAAATTTCGAAAATTCGCTGTCGGATAGCGGCTACAGGTGAACCGATCGGGTGAGCTTTCACCCAATCAGTTGACGGCTCCCTGAGAAATCCGAGAGTTCTGTCATCGTCACCCGATCTACGACCCGATCTCTGCTTCAGTCAACCGATCGGTTGATCACTCCCCCAAAATTTCGAGGCCACTGTCATCGTCACCCAGTCTGAGACCCGATCACTGCTCCAGTCAACCGATCGGTTCGCTCATGTCAGTCGAAGTTTGCCACTTTCTGATACGGACCACTCGATCGGTTGTTGCATGAACCGATCGGGTGGGGCAATTCCTGCACAAATTCAAAAAAATCATCTAAGTCTCCTGACAAAAATCCACATAGTAGTACTTATTCAAAAATTGGAAAACTAATCCTATGAAATCTGACAAAATTTCAGAACATGGGTTGCCTCCCATGAAGCGCTGTTGTTTATAGTCGTTTGCTCGACTCCTGATATATTATATTCATGGTGGTTCGTGCGGGCGATGCTCCACGAATGGCGTCCTTTCAGCTGTTGATGGGGAGTTCCTGATTGATGGCAGCGACGACAGGTGAATGGTCTCAACCACTCTCCTACTGTTGATGTCCGGGGGCTTTTCCTTCCTCTTGGCATCAATCGCCACCCTTCTCAAAACTCTGACTTCGTCCGCTGTAAACTCCAAAAGCTCTTTTCCTTTGCTCTTTGTCAGAGCAATTTTTCCAAATCCCGGTGGAGTCGTCCGGGAGACACATTCTTCTTCAGCGACTATCTCTCTTCCTAGCCCATTGTGCTCCTCAAATCCGTCTAAGCCTTTGGGGGGGGTTCCTTGAAAGTACCTCCCATGATCCAGTTTCAACAATCTTCTCTTCCTCTACCTCCTGTAGGTTACATCTGGGCTCCTCCAGAGGATGCTTCATCGACAATGCCAAGTCAAACTCTACCTTTTGATCTCCCACGTTCAAGGACAGTTTCCCGTTCTTGACGTCTATGAGTACGCCAGCAGTTGCCATAAAGGGCCTCCCGAGGATGATCGGAGTGTGATTGTCATCAGGCATGTCCATAACTACGAAATCAACTGGCACATGCACACTGCTGACGTTGACCGGCAAGTCGTCAACTACCCCAACCGGGTACTTCACTGATCTGTCTGTGAGCTGCAGTGTCATCCCTGTGGGTTCAAGCTTACCCATATTTATCCTTTTGTAGAGCGATAGGGGCATCACACTTACGCTTGCACCCAAGTCGACAAGCGCTCGATTAATTGATACATTCCCTATTGAGCACGAGATAGAAAAACTCCCGGGGTCTTTGAGCTTGGGCGGATTGGCTCGTTGAATCAGAGCGTTGCATTCCGCTGTGAGGACAACCTTCTCCTTTCTCGTCCCCTTCGTAACTAGGTCCTTCAAAAATTTGGATAAGAGGGGATGGTCTTTATCGCCTCCAGGAAGGGGATCTGTAGACTCAAGTCCTTCACTATTGCAAAGAACTTGCCAACTTTTCATCGATCTTCGCTCTGGCAAGCCTCTGTAGGAATGGTACAGTAGGCGTGAAGACCCTTGAGCTGTTGCTCTCATCTTCCTTCTTCTCTTCAGAGACTCCCTCCGGAGTCACAGGGTTTGACGCAGAAACTCCATCGTTATGTACTTCTGGATTTGGTCTCTCATTGACCAATGGAGCCTCAGGTTCTTTCACGGCCTCCCTCGCTAGAATCTGGGTACCACTCGTCAGAACTATCACAGAGACATTTGCTTGACCATGCGTCAAGGCTGAAGTTTGGTTGGGTCCCCTCGGGTTCACCTCCGGCTGGCCCGATAGTTGCCCTTGCGCTTTCTAAAGGTTGGCCACCTGTAACCCTAGCTGGGTCACTTGATCGGCCAGAGACTTCTACCCAATTTGCAGCTGTAGATTTATCTTCTCCTGATTCGATATATACTGACTCAATAGACTCTCGACGGGAGAAACCACCCGTTGCTGATTATATTATTGCTGCTGGGGCGGGGGCTGTTGATTCCTCGGGGGGGTACTGCTGATACATCTGCTGCTGAGGGTGAGGGGGCTGATGTAGCTGCTGTTGCTGTTGAGGGGGCTGATACATTTGTTGATGAGGATTCTGGGGCTGCTGGTTGGGTGCCCTGTAGCTGAAATTGTGATGGTTCTGGTTGTTGGGAGTATACGTGGGGTTGGAAATCGTCCTCGGTGGATATGGTGCATTTCCCGTCAGATTGTAAAATAGCGCACTAGCTTAACCATGGGTGCAGAGACGTCTCCACCTTCAAAATCTCCCATAACCTCTGTCTCCACCGCTGCCACATGCTGAGTGTTGGTGCTCCCGGCCCCTACCATGAATGCTGAGATTTGGGTGGCAAGCAAATCAAGTTTGCTTCACAATTTGTCGACTTCCTCCACCCGGTGCATTCCTCCAGCCTTCGGTGTAGCTTGCTCATCGCTTCACCTTTCATTATTTGATGTCATGTTCTCCAGAATGTTTCCGGCATCGACTTCATTCCTTGACATGAAGGATCCTCCTGCCGTGGCATCCATTAAGGACTTAAGGTCGTCCATCAACCCATTGTAGAACAAGTTTATAATCTGCCAGTGGGAGATCTCATGGTGAGGGCACTTCCTTTGCATTTCTGTAAACCTCATCCATGCTTCATGCAGCGATTCATGGCTGGCCTGGGAGAAGGAGGTAATTTCACTCCTTAGCTTCATTGTATTCCTCGGAGGAAAGAACTTGTTCAAGAAGGCATTAGATAGCTTCTCCCAGGTTGTAAACGTATTGGAGTCCTCCCCCCTCAGCCATTGCTTCGCTCTGTTCCGCAGAGAGTGATCGGGCCCTGGATATACACCCAGAGAACGATTGTAGTTTTACCGCAAGCGCACGGTCAAGTGGCGAGCGGGTATCGAACACGAGGAGGTGGTGTCGGTTCCAATCTATCCTAGGTTGGTTTGACTACGAATGTTTTTATTGGTGGAGATGGTTATGGAATGATATAATGGAAATGGTGGTGGATGTCGGTGTCGGTGGTAAAGAATTCGGTCAAATATCGATTCAAATACAATATAATAAAAGTGTCTAGGGCTAGGGAATTCCCACTACAGATCGTCATACATCATTGTAAATAGTGAATCTCAATATTACTAGACTTGAGTTGAGGTGAACTAGTCGTAACTGAATAGAGAACCAAGCTCACGCTCTCGCGCTATTTCCGGTCTATAGCAAACCTAGGATAGGGCCCAATCTCTTGCAAACCCTAGCCTAAGCCACTAGCATTAGGATCGACATCATCGTTCAATCGCTCCTCGAGCCCACTCTCGTGCAAACTCAAGTTACGATCTAGGTTGTGATAGTTCGTATTCGTCCAATCTCTTGCAAACGAATATGGGTATAGATTTATAATAAAAATCCTAGCTTTGGTCCAATCTCTTACAAACCAAGTCTAGAGAATCTCGATTATAAACCTAAATCGAATATCTAGGCCTTCCCATCGATTAGAATCCAATCTCTTGCAAACCCTAGATCGATGGAAATCCCTAGCTATCCGTAATAAATCAATCACAACCTAACCTCCTAGCAATTCTAGCAATTTAGAAATTCATTCATCACAAATCTGAAATTAGATCCATAGGGTTCATCCCCATGCCCTAGAACATCAAATCTACTCTAGCATAGCAATAACGATATGAGAATCAATAAAAATCATTGCTTGCATACAAAAAGATAGAAAAACAAAGATTCAAACAATAAGAACAAAATACTTAGCTTGATGAAGATCTTCAATCCAAAATACAAGCTTTTAGATCCAAGAGGGGGCCTAGGGCATGGCCTAACCTCCAAAAGAATCACTAATAAAACATGTGGGGGCTAAGAAAACATAATGGGGATCCTCCCTAATGGTGGCTACAAACCCCCTTTTATATCCCCCAAAACCCTAGCAAGAAACCCTAGAAAACCCCTTAAATTCGTGCCCAAAAACAGCCCAAACCGCAACATAAAATCCGGGCCCATCGCCGACTCGGCCGAGTGGAAAATGTGACTCGGCCGAGTGGAAATTCCAGCACTGCATCATCAACTTGCAGAAATTCTCCAGATTTCATCCGACCTCCGATTTGCGCGTTCTTGGCGGCGTTGGAATCTTCATGAAGTCTACTATCCATAAAAAATATGAGAAACATACGTTTCTTGCTGGAATGATAGCAGATTTCAAAAGAGTGGGAGGCTGTCTGAAAATCTGGGCGCTGCATGTCCTCGGCATCACTCGGCCGAGTTGACTTCTCTACTAGGTCGAGTGGACTTCTCTACTCGGCCGAGTGACAGAACCTGTAGAATTCCAGTAAGTCAGGGATCTTGGGGGCCTGTCTTTGGAGGTGACTCGGCCGAGTGGCTTTACTCACTCGGCCGAGGGGCATTCGGTACTCGGCCGAGTCAGAACCGTCAAAAGCATGTACATTTCCAGTAAGTCGGCCTCTTTTGATGGTGGATTTCTCATGCCACTCGGGTGATGCGATCTTCTTACTCGGTCGAGTGGGATACCATCCATCGGCTGAGTGCACGCCCAATTCCTTCTGTTGGAGCGTGTCCGGTCTGGTCGGCCGAGTGGTCTTCTTGCTCGGCCGAGTGGCTGCTCCACTCGGCCGAGTGGCATGCTGTAGATGCCCAATCTTCTCTGTTTCTCCTCCTCGTCGCTCCTACGGAGTTTCTTCTTCTTCCACCCGTCTCCCATCGTCGAATAGCACTCAAAAGTGCCTTGGGTGATGCTCCAGAGTGGGTGCAAGTCCCTTAAGCTCATTTTTGCTCCCGATCGCTCCATATTTCCTGAAATCCGACAAAAACAAGAAATAGTGAAAAGTAACGCAATATCGTCGAATACTCGTGAAAATCGCAATATGAGCAATCGAAATGGCGTGAAAATATGCAGAAAAAAAGGTGTAAAATATGGAGTGATCAAAATCCCCCAAGCTTACCTCTTACTCGTCCTCGAGGAAGATAAGTAGAGAGACGGACTCGGGAGATGAAAATAAAGAAAATGAAATAAAAAAGAAAGAACACGAGGTGGAAGGGGTCGCTAGATTCTTCTCTCAGATCTCAAGACATAAGCTACACATCACGACAACTTGGAAAATACGAATCACTTGCTATAAGGATTTCAAATCTTACATAAACATGGTTCTTGCAAGTTTTTAAGAACAACAAAAGGGATTCTCTAAATTCATACAATCAATTCATATCCACGTCACGCATTTCATAGGATTTAATATACAAATGTTGGCAATGCACTTTTCAATCAAGAGTTATAACTGAAGCATATAAGAATCACACCAAGCATGCAATAGAGAATGGAATAAGAGACATTGCATTCACATATTTATTTCAAATCATGAAAAATCTCCATATCTAATATATTTTGCAAAGTCTAAGCATTATCGAATATCCCCATTCATGCACGTCTCCACTCTAAGGTCATACTTACTCATTTGGTCAAATGAATTCACCCCCCAAGCTTAGCTTGGGGGCATCACATCTAAAGGAATATGATAGTGGAAAATGGGATTTTTGCCTTGGTTTTCCCAAGTATTTTGTGGCTCCAATATTGAGATAGAGAAATATTTTTTTTTTCTTTTGGACTTTGTTTCTAAGTTTTCGTTTTGGCTTTTTGTAGGAGCTATATGATTTGTATTTTTGGTTTTTGGCTCCTTTTTGGATTTTTGGACTTTTTGGAGCTAACTTTTCTTTTGTGGGGATTTTTGGGAAATAGATGCGATATAAGTAGCTTTAGGAGGTGAACTCAAGTGACATGTAGAGAATAAAAAGATATATGTGGAGAAAGAAATAATGTAACACTCGGTTCACTCTAAGATGTGCAAGAACGGTTCAATAAAATAATACTTCAACTAAAACTCATATGTAAGTATGGATATTCTCAATCATCTCAATAAAAAGCGAAGTCAAGCGGTAAAGAGTACTTTCATATCAAGCATGCAACAGAAGGTGAATAAGATAATAAGGCAGATGCTTCCGTTATACAATTGATGCGTGAATCTTGGAGCACTTCCAACAAAAGCATACCAAACACTAATCCATACATTCAGCTTCAATTAATATCATGCATTCATATAGAGGAATCATCAAAAGAATATATAAGCAAGCACATGGATAGTATGACTATGAAATACTCTAAGTAGCATGGCAAGGAATAATAAGCATCGTGATGGTTGCTAAAGCAATAAGAGACATCATCATAAGGAACAAATCTAGCGAAAGGAGGAAAAGAAAATAAAGATATAAAATAAAAGAGAGGAAAGAAAAGAAAAACAAGCACACAATATGATGCATGAACACACATAAAAGGAAAATAAGATGGAAAAAATCAAAAAGATGATGCAAAAAATTTTGAAAAATTTTAAAAATCCTAAAATAAAGTAAAAAATGCAACTAATGCATCTAAATGGCATGGAAATGCACTCCCCCAAGCTTAAACTTCACATTGTCCTCAATGTGATCATAATGAAAGAATATGAGGAACAACGATAATAATAAGGGGGTGAATGAAAAATGATGAAATGAATGACATGAAATTCTAATGCAACTACATGCACATACAATGATGCATGAGAGCGCTTTCCCCCAAGCTTATACCAAACAATCATATTCAAATGACTCGATCAAAAATATCATGGCTTTGCAAAGCGAGTTTAAATCAAATGAATAAGAAAGTGAGTATTCACTTGAAAGAAATGCTCGATGGTGGTAAGCAAAAGGATGTGGCGTATCAAAATATGGAGAGGGGAATTAATATATATAATGGGTTTGTGGTGTAAAAGATTTTTGTGGCCGTCATATGAGGTGATATTTATTCAAGCAAATCTATACGGTCCTCTCGCTATCGAGAGAATTCGTGTTTATTTAAAGCATAAAAATTTCTACACTACTGGATTGATATCACCTATAGCAAAAGGCGGATCCAGTATCTTTGCCGATGCAGGCAACTGCTCCAACTGCTCTTTCCGTGGCTCTGCCAGATGCGTCTGTCCACGGATTCCAACGAACTCCAGCAATGCATCCCCCAGCATTCCCACAAGGACTCCACCTGTACCCTGCAGAGAATAGTATGCATCATTTCGCTGCAAAAAATTCACCCTCGTAATAAAAGTATCCCAAAGAGGATCGTCTATAGAAATATATGAAATAAATAATGGTAGACGATACTTCCATGGAAATAATCCAATATCCTCCCGTGCTGTGATAGGTGTCTCCATGATGCCTTCTCTAAGCTGCTCAGGTAAATCTAGATCATATGTGTGGACTTCCTCGATATGCTCGTCAAACTGTGACATGTCCAAGCATACCTCCGGTCCATAATCGTATGTATGCTGCAAAAGGTATGACGTGTCAAAAATATCTGAATCAAAATAAATATCAAATGGAATGCATGATTCAGAAATGGAGTGGGTAAAAATATCTCCCTGAGTGGGAGCAGTAAGCTCTGTGGGATAGTCCTCAACGTCAGTGGAAGGATGAGGTGGCTGCGGGAGCTCTAATTGAGGAGAATAGTGCTCGGGATCCTCATGAATGGCTATGTCCTCATCTCGATGTACGACCTCCTCGATGATAAGCTCTGGCTCTGTATGTAAGGCCTCCTCAAAAGCATGCTCGGGCTCCGCATGTGAGGCCTCCTCGTCAATATGCTCTGGCTCGACAGTGTGCTCCTTTGCCTTCTCATCAACTATCAATGTGGGCTCTCTCTAGAATGGTGATGTTGGCTGCTCAAGTGTGTCAGCTTGTGGGGATGTATCATGTGGAGGGGAATGCCCGCAAGCAATCCAAAAATATAGTCTATCCCCTTCAAGACTGACATGGATGTCCTCCTCAATTGTTCCTGCAGCTGAAACACGGTTCATAACAAAATCTGTAAATCGTAGCTCAAATGCATCACCTGCTGTAATGCTCTCTGAACCGGTGAACCTCACTGACTCCAAGAGACCCTCCAATAATCTCTGAAATCCATCCTCCTCTGGCTGCGCTGGTGGCTCAATTTCTTCTTCCTCCACTGTACCTTCGTCCATCCACTCTTCATATGCAACAGCTGTATTGTAGGATGTGGGATCGACGGCGGCACATTCTGGCTCTGGTAATATGATTGGAGATGATTCTTGCCCATAAGATGAAGGAACAGAACGGATATCTTTGGGAATCTTCGCAACCTTAAACATGAGCGCATTCATTTCAAGTTGCCTCTTCACCCGTTCCAATAGAAGGTTACTCTTTTCAAGCCCGGCTTGCATTTCAACCTGGTGTGCATGCATCTCATCAAAAAAGATCATTTGTCTCTCATCAAGCTCGGGCCAGTGCATCTCCTCAAAAAAGTATTCTCCCATCTGAGCACTCTGATCAAAATAGTATCCTCCCGTCTGAGCACTCTGATCATAATAGTATTCTCCCATCTGAGCACTCTGATCAAAATAGCAATCTCCCATCTGAGCACTCTGATCAAAATCTGTGGTCCACGTAGTATAATCCATAGCACCTGATCAACAAAGATAAATACCTGGAGAAAAGATATCAGTGGCACAAAAAATATAGAAATGATAATAATGGTGGCGGGGGTGAAAATTTCCTTTTGTTAGGTTTTTTTTCGTAGTCTAATCAACCTAATTGTGACAAATTGGCACCCAACGGAAAACACCTCCCCGGCAACGGCGCCAAAAACTTGATCGGGCCCCGGATATACACCCGGAGAACGATTGTAGTTTTACCGCAAGCGCACGGTCAAGTGGCGAGCGGGTATCGAACACGAGGAGGTGGTGTCGGTTCCAATCTATCCTAGGTTGGTTTGACTACGAATGTTTTATTGGTGGAGATGGTTATGGAATGATATAATGGAAATGGTGGTGGATGTCGGTGTCGGTGATAAAGAATTCGGTCAAATATCGATTCAAATACAATATAATAAAAGTGTCTAGGGCTAGGGAATTCCCACTACGGATCGTCATACATCATTGTATATAGTGAATCTCAATATTACTAGACTTGAGTTGAGGTGAACTAGTCGTAACTGAATAGAGAACCAAGCTCACGCTCTCGCGCTATTGTCGGTCTATAGCAAACCTAGGATAGGGCTCAATCTCTTGCAAACCCTAGCCTAAGCCACTAGCATTAGGATCGACATCATCGTTCAATCGCTCCTCGAGCCCACTCTCGTGCAAACTCGAGTTACGATCTAGGTTGTGATAGTTCGTATTCGTCTAATCTCTTGCAAACGAATATGGGTATAGATTTATAATAAAAATCCTAGCTTTGGTCCAATCTCTTACAAACCAAGTCTAGAGAATCTCGATTATAAACCTAAATCGAATATCTAGACCTTCCCATCGATTAGAATCCAATCTCTTGAAAACCCTAGATCGATGGAAATCCCTAGCTATCCGTAATAAATCAATTACAACCTAACCTCCTAGCAATTCTAGCAATTTAGAAATTCATTCATTACAAATCTGAAATTAGATCCATAGGGTTCATCCCCATGCCCTAGAACAACAAATCTACTCTAGCATAGCAATAACGATATGAGAATCAATAAAAATCATTGCTTGCATACAAAAAGATAGAAAAACAAAGATTCAAACAATAAGAACAAAATACTTAGCTTGATGAAGATCTTCAATCCAAAATACAAGCTTTTAGATCCAAGAGTGGGCCTAGGGCATGGCCTAACCTCCAAAAGAATCACTAATAAAACATGTGGGGGGGCTAAGAAAACATAATGGGGATCCTCCCTAATGGTGGCTACAAAACCCCTTTTATATCCCCCAAAACCCTAGTAAGAAACCCTAGAAAACCCCTCAAATTCGTGCCCAAAAACAGCCCAAACCGCAACTTAAAATCTGGGCCCGTCGCCGACTCGGCCGAGTGGAAAATGTGACTCGGCCGAGTGGAAATTCCAGCACTGCAGCATCAATTTACAGAAATTCTCCAGATTTCATCCGACCCCCGATTTGCACGTTCTTGGCGGCGTTGGAATCTTCATGAAGTCTACTATCCATAAAAAATATGAGAAAAATACTTTGCTTGCTGAAATGATAGAAGATTTCAAAAGAGTGGGAGGCTGTCTGAAAATCTGGGCGTTGCATGTCCTCGGCATCACTCGGCCGAGTTGACTTCTCTACTCGGTCAAGTGGGCTTCTCTACTCAGCCGAGTGACAGACCCTGTAGAATTCCAGTAAGTCAGGGATCTTGGGGGCCTGTCTTCGGAGGTGACTCGGCCGAGTGGCTTTACTCACTCGGCCGAGTGGCATTCGGTACTCGGCCGAGTCAGAACTGTCAAAAGCATGTACATTTCCAGTAAGTCGGCCTCTTTTCATGGTGGATTTCTCATGCCACTCGAGTGATGCGATCTTCTTACTCGGCCGAGTGGGATATCATCCATCGGCCGAGTGCACGCCCAATTCCTTCTGTTGGAGCGTGTCCAGTCTGGTCGGCCGAGTGGTCTTCTTGCTCGGCCGAGTGGCTGCTCCACTCGGCCGAGTGGCATGCTGTAGATGTCCAATCTTCTCCGTTTCTCCTCCTCGCCGCTCCTACGGAGTTTCTTCTTCTTCCACCCGTCTCCCATCACCGAATAGCCCTCAAAAGTGCCTTGGGTGACGCTCCAGAGTGGGTGCAAGTCCCTTAAGCTCATATTTGCTCCCGATCGCTCCAAATTTCCTGAAATCCGACAAAAACAAGAAATAGTGAAAAGAAACGCAATATCGTCGAATACTCATGAAAATCGCAATATGAGCAATCGAAATGGCGTGAAAACATGCAGAAAAAAGGTGTAAAATATGGAGTGATCAGAGAGAACAGGAACAATCTCAACCGGATAGCTTCGGTTGACACGCCATTGATTCTAAACGTCTCACACTTCTCCAGGAACGAGTCTAGGTGCTCGATCAGGTTCTCCATAGGAGCTCCAGAAAAATGTTCATGTTGGATCCAAGCCACCAGCGATGGCTTCAGCTCAAAATTCCCGGTCGTAATGGCCGGAGGCTGGATACTAGACGTGGATCCGATGGACGGCATGGAATACTCGAACAGAGACTTCTGAGGAGCTGTATTGTCTCCCATGGCGGCAATTCCTTCTCTTCTCCTTCTCTCTGTGTTCAGACGCCTCACGATGGTGTTAATCTCGGTATCAAAAGGAATTAAGTCGTCAAGACTTCTTGAGCTCATGTGCATCAAAAATCAAGAAATACCCGTGAAGCACGTATGGTATGACACCAGACAAAAACAAATAATAAAGAATAAAGAATAAAAAATAAAAATGAAGAATGTGAAAATTTTCACGGGGTAGGGATATGAACTAGTCTCAGGATGACAGGATCCTGAAAGTAATCAAGCACGTTGTCTTTTTACCTTTTACCTTTTTACCTTTTCACGGGGTAGGGATATGAACTAGTCTCAGGATGACAGGATCCAAAGTCCTAGGTTACCTTTTTACCTTTTACGTCTTTTCTGTTAGCTTACAATCGTGACAACAAACTGAGAATTGGCTGGCTCACCCACCGGGTGACCCAGTTCCTGAATGTTTGCAAGTACAACACACGCCTCCCTGTGATCGACCCCCATGCCACACTTCGACACCGTACGCTTGTGGTTTATAAATTCTAATTCCAGTATCCCCGTCCCGATTTGCGTGGCAAACGGACGGCCGATCAAGCTCTATGGCGTCGTTGCCAGGGAGGCAACGTGCTTGTTACACTCAGGACCTTGTTATCCTTGAGACTAGCTCACATCATCACCCCGTGATTATTTTCACATTCTACATTTTTATTTATATTTGTTTTTATTTCGTATCATACCATACGTGCTTCACGGTATATCTCAATTTTACATGCGCATGAACTCAAGGAGACTCGATGATTTAGTTCCTTTGGATCCTGATATCAATGCTACCTTGAGGCGTTTGAACGCAGAAAGAAGAAGAAGAGAAGAATTTACCGTCATGGCAGGAATCGTCACTCCTCTAAAGTCTTTGCTCGAATATTCGATGCCGTCTATTGGGTCTACATCCAGCATTCAACCTCCAGCCATTACGACCGGAAACTTTGAGTTGAAGCCATCACTTGTGGCTTGGATCCAACAAGACCAATTTTCTGGAGCTCCCATGGAGAATCCCATCGAGCACTTAGACTCTTTCTTGGAGAAGTGTGAGACATTTAAGATCAATGGCGTATCGACCGAGGCTATTCGGTTAAGGTTATTCTCGTTCTCTCTGCGGGATAAAGCGAAGCAATGGCTAAGTGGCAAGGACCCCAACACATTCACCACTTGGGAGCGGCTTTCGAACGCATTCTTGAACAAGTTCTTTCCTCCGGTGAAGACGATGAAGCTGAGGAGTGATATCTCCTCTTTCTCCCAGGCTAGCCATGAGTCGCTTCATGAAGCGTGGGTGAGGTACAAGGAAATGCAAAGGAAGTGTCCTCACCACGAGCTCCCCCGTTGGCAGATTATCAACCTATTCTATAATGGACTGAGGGACGATTTGAAGTCCTCTATGGATGTCGTAGCGGGTGGATCCTTCATGTCAAGAAACGAAGTGGATGCCGGAAATATCATGGAGAACATGGCGTCCAACAACGAGAGGTGGAGTGATGAGCGTGCGACACCAAAAGCCGGTGGCATGCATCGGATTGAGGAGGTGGACAAGCTATCAAGCAAATTTGATTTGCTTTCCACCCAAATTTCAGCATTTATGGTTGGAGCCAGTGCCGCTAGCCCACAAAAATAGCGGCCGTGGAAACTAAAGTGAGTGGAAGCTTCGGTGTTGCAGATATTTCGGTGCCCGTGGATCAAGCAAGTGCCTTATTCTATAATCCTACGGGAAATATGCCTTATCCGCCAAGAACGAGTTCTAACCCTGGATATTCTCCCAACAATCGGAATCATCCGAATTTTAGCTACAAGGCACCCTACCAACAATTTCAGCAACCTCCTCAACAACAGCAATACCAATCTCCTCCGCCTCAACAAATGTATCAACAACCTCCACCCCAACAACAACAACAGTACAATCAATAACAACGAGTGATCTCTCCAATTGAGAACCTTCTAGCTCAATACATTTCAAATTATGAGAAGATCACTCAAGAGTTACAACTTGGGCAGAAATCCTTGGCCGACCAAGTAACCCAATTGGGTTGCAAGTAGCCAACCTCCAAAAGGCGCAAGGACAATTGTCGGGTCAATCGAATGTGAATCCTAGAGCACCGAGCCAAACCTTAGCCTTGACACCTAGTCAAGCGAATGTTTCTGCTATTGTTTTGAGGAGTGAAAAGGAGATCCCGGCACAGGAGGCCAAGAAAGATAAGGAAGCGCCCAATGTCATTATGCAACCGAAGATAGAGATGAAAGACAACGGAGCTTCAACATCGAGTCACGTGACTCCGAAGGAAGATTCTAAGAAAGGGAAGAAGAATGAAGGTGAAGACTTGAGAGTTTTCAAGCCTTCGGTCCCATTTCCACAAAGGCCAGCCAAGGCCAAGATCGACGAAAAATATGGCAGGTTCTTTGAAATGGTGAAAGATCTAAGTCTTCCTATCCCGTTCCTTGAAGCAATTGAAACTATACATTCGAACGCAAAATTTCTCAAGGATCTAGTGACGAAGGGAACAAGGAAAGAAAAGGTGGTTCTTACGGCGGAATGTAGCGCCTTGATTCAACAAGCCAAACCGCCAAAGCTTAAGGACCCGGGAAGTATTTCGATCCCATGCTCTATAGGGGAAGTCTCTATCAATAGAGAACTTGTTGATTTAGGAGCAAGTGTGAGTCTGATGCCCCTTTCACTCTACAGAAGAATCAACATGGGGGAACTGGAACCTACTGGGATGACTTGCAGCTAGCAGATCGATCCGTCAAATATCCCGTGGGAGTCGTCGATGACCTACCAGTTAATGTCCGTAGCGTATGTGTGCCGGTGAACTCTGTAGTGATTGATATGCCCGAGGATAATCACACTCCGATTATTCTCGGAAGACCTTTTATGGCGACCACCGATGTGCTTATCGATGTGAAGAAGGGAAAGTTGTCTTTGAACGTGGGTGATCAGACGGTGGAATTCGACTTAGCGTTATCCATGAAGCTACCACCTGAGGAATCTAATTGCAATCTTCTAGAGATTGAAGAAGAGAAAGTCTATGAAGCGGGAGCATTGAAAATTCTTTCTAGAGACCCTATTGAAGCCTTGGATAGTGTAAAGGGGCACTCTGGGCTAGACGAAGAAGAAATTTCTGAGTCAAAGTGTGTCTCCCAATCGACTCCCCATGGATTTGAAAATAATGCTCAGATAAAGAGCAAGGGCAAGGAGCCTTTGGTACTCACCGCCGACAAAGTGCGAAACTTGAAGAGAGTGTCGTGTGTCACCAACACCAAGGAGAAGCCCTCGGATATTACCAATGGGGGAGTGATTGAGACCGTCCACTTATCGCTACCGTCAACAGCCAGAACATTCGTCCCCACTGCTGAGAAGACGCCAAACGTCGAGCGTCACCCATTAAAGCCACCTAGAGCATCGTATCGGGAGTCAAGCGAACGACTATAAAAAAGAGCGCTTCATGGGAGGCAACCCATGTCCTAAATTTCTGTTGGCTTTTAATAAGATTAGTTTATTGATTTTAGTGTATAAATTCTGCTGTGGAGATCATTTGTTGGGAAACTTAGAGAATTTGAACTTTTTGTGCAGGAATTGCCTCACCCGATCGGGTCATACACCATCCGATCGGGTGGATTGTTTCAGTAAGCGGCCATGCTTCAGTTGAGAAATCAACCGAACGGATGATAAATTCGGCCATCGAGTGACCGATCGGGTGAATTAAAACAGAGACTGCGGGAGTTTTTCAGAGAGCGGTCAACCGATCGGGTGAGTTCTCACCCGATCGGGTGACCTGTAGCTACTAATCCAAGAGATTTTTTGAAAATTGATCCAATCGATTGGGTGGATTTCCACCCGATCGGTTCATCAAAAGCCTATATAACCCAGCCCCCCCACCTGACCACCATTTCACCCGACTTCCAAAAACCAATTTCGACCCGTCCGTTTGAATTTCTTCCACACGATCTTCTCCGTTGCTCCCTCCTGTTCCTAATCATCCTCCTCCACTTCCTCCACTAATTACCCACCATCAAAGCGCCTCCATTAACTCCATTCACGCTGCAAATCCCGTTAAACCCTAGCCCTAACCCACTCCCCCCCCCATTTTCAAAAACTTTATTTTTTTTGGATTGGTGTGCGGCGGCTCTCCAGATCACTCCCTCACGCATTGTGAGATCTTTCGGAGCTAGGAGCTGCATCGATTGCTGTGTAAACTTGTTCCATAACTTGGTTATTATATTGTCCAGGAATTTCATTTTGTCTCTTTGTCATTTGTTGTGTGCACTCGTCTATCATCATACATATCATATTCGATCGCCACACTATCATGGCTAAGGACAAAGATAAGGGTAAGCGACCTATGGTGGATAAGGAGCCGTCTCGCAAGAGACAACGACCCACATGTCCTATACGTTGATGCGCTCCTCAAACACTGCCTACCCAACCACCACCCCCACCTATCATACCTGCAAGAGACCCACTACTTGGACCTCAGGGTATTCGCTATATGAGCCAAGCCCACAACGATTTTTTCTCTCGCCTCAACCAATGTCCTCACCTTGCCACCAAGTTCGCACACGACCAAACCTTATTCACTCTCGGAGTTTTCTCCGATGTCGAATCATTATTCGCGAACTTGGGATGGCTTGGTTTCCTCCACGCCCATGCACAATCCTACCCTGTGCTCACACTAGAATTCCTTTCCATGATCAAAATCGAGCCGGGGTCCAACATCGTTTTTCGCCTTCGGAACCGAAATTTCCGTGCTCCTTTGACCACTATCAATGATATCTTCGGGTTCCCTAATCTTGAAGGCAGCTCCATTGCCAATGAATTGCATGCCGACTTTGATGTCGACTTCTTTTGGAATCGTTTCACTTTGCACGATCATTAACCTAGGGCCAAGGCCAAGGCCTCTTCGATTATTCACCCAGTCTTCTGCCTCGCCCATCGCATTATTTCCAGCACTTTCTTTCCACGGGATGAGTCCGGCACCGTGACCATCCCGGATCTTTTCATTTTATGGACGATGACTTTTCCTTTCATTCCCGATGTTGACGGGATTACTTTTAAGGCACCGCGTGTTTGCATCAATGCTGCCTCATGGCTAATTCAAAAGCCTGTTGACATTAGCCATGCGAATAAGGGCAAATATTGCTGCGGTGGCCTTATAACACTCATTGCCCAACATCCACCTTTCAACATCGAGATTCCACCCGATTTGGTCCGTGCCCGAGGATCTACCCATCTTGATATCCATGTCCTGCGGCACACTCACATGATCAAGCCGCTCGACAGCGGTCAATTCGCTTTCCACTATGGCCATCCCCCTGCACCTTATATCATTCTGCCGAACCCTGATCATGTCACTATTGAGCTTCCGGCAGATTGATCATTCCCACCTGATCCTAAATTTGTGGGGGGCTGCACCTTCAGTTCGTTCTACCTGCCGCTCTGCGTTCACCTTCTCCTGTCGCCCACTTTGGCGAGCAGGAAATACCTGAGTTCAGAGGAGACCATGGGGCTGGACCCAGTACCACCACCCCGGCCACTACTACTGTTTCTTCCGAGGCTCTGACTACGGCCCTGCTTGGCCTAACCTCTCATACAGGTATGACCACTACCGCCGGTACCTGCTCTACTGTGCATCGTACCACTTCTGCTCGCCTTGCTCTCAAGGCCGAGATTGCTGCTTTGCACGCTGGCGCATCCTCCTCTATCCCCTCGGATCCATCTATCTCTTTTCTGTCACATCCCCGTTTCCTTGCTCTCGAATGAAATGTAGCCACTATTCTCCGCCTTCTAACCCATATCTACGGCCCTCCGCTACCATCACCACCCCCATCACATCCTCCGTCGCCTCCTAGAAGATCGTCCCCTCCACATATTCTTCCAGTGTCTGATCCCACCACTTCTTTATCCCCCCACCCTCCATTACCACCGACACCCCACCCATCATTAACATCCCCACCGCCCACCTGTGCACGTCCTCCATCTCCTTCTCCAGTTCTTCGTACACCCGTCACCTCTCCCGACCACACCACTCCACTCTCTTCCGAGGAGGATGAGGAGCCTTCTGTTTCTGCATCATGACTTCCTTTTTTCTGATTTTCCCCCTAGCCAGGTTTTCTGATTCACCATGATCATATCATTTTTCAGGCATTATTGAGATCAGCTTGGGGGAGATCTATATTTTTTGTTTGTGGTCGTGTCATGTGTGTTTTCCGTGTACTTGTCTTTTATATGCTTGAGTGCTTGTGTGTGTCTTTTATCTTTCTACGTCTCGTTTTCTGTGTTTTTCATGTTTTTCCGTTTTTTTATCCGTGCGTGCTTCCCTCCCATCGTTCCTTGCCCTCCCGCACTTCATGCTATTGCATTGAGGGAAATTCAACGTTCAGTATGGGGGAGTCGCATTATGTGCGTCAGTCGTGTCTTTTTCGCCATTTTTGAGTCGTTTTCGTTGTGTTTTTCTATTTTTCCTTCCTTTCATTCTTTCTCTCCTAGAGATGGCCCCGCATGATGAAACTGCCACTAAACCACACACACACACTTAGCTAAGCAATGATAACTATCTTCACTAACCCTAGGAAGCCAAGTTCTGTTGCATTTTATGCTCCGTGGGTTCACTTTGCCTTTTGTATTGAGTTGTGTGTTGTGACTAGCTAGTTGGTGTGCTTCTACGTTGTGATTTTGTTTTATATGCCTATCCATGGATAACCCCTAGACTATCATGTTTCAATTTCGAACATGCGGTATATTGCCCCTACTTTCTGCTTCATTATGCATGAATCATCCTATAAATGTACGCTTCAAATCACATGTGTCGGGACTCTACCAATAGGACTAGGATAACCCATGTTGGTTACGCTCTGATCCGCGAAAAACATCTTTTGCCAAGTGTTTAGAATTTGAATTCTTTTTTGTTTTGCTTAGTGCAAATCCCCTCGTCGTGTACTTTACTTCCACTTGGGAGAGAACACTATTTTGCCACTTACCGGCACATCGTTCTCCCGCTTTTGGAGAATGCGCATTATCCCACTTTTATTAAAAAAAGAGAAAAGGGGAAAGAATTTGTATAGACAAAATCCAAAAAAATATACAAAAATCCATAACCCAAAAAAAATTCTGTTGTGAATATCACTCCTACAGTTGTGAATAAAGGGAAGGCGAGAATTTGCACCAAGTACTCTCCTCCAAACCTACTCACTCCCTTTCATTTTCGAACACGCCTGGCATAGGAGCTTTCTAGCAATCATCTCGGTAATTGTGCGGTGATTTCTGAGTTTCTAGCGGTAGAGTTCCAAACATATGACATGTTTCTATTCTTACTATATTCTCATGCTTGCTTGAACTATTATTCACCGCAAACTCGAATTGATTAGATATTTGGGTCATTCCATGGACATGTGTATATGGAGCTTCATCGCATGTTTTAAATATTTACACCGTTGGCTAGCTCACAACCACACTCACTCGCGCTTCACCGCGTGAACCCACGACACTAGTAGGAACTCGTATTCCTGGGCTTAGGGTTATGCTTCTCGCATGCTTGCTTAGTGTGTTGTGTGTGTTTCCATAGGCTCTGACGGGTAACCTAGGATTTCCTTTTCTTTTTCTGTTTCTCTCTTTCTATTTTCTCCCACCGGACTTCTATTCTCACTCGTCTTTCTCGAGGACGAGGAAGAGTTCAGCTTGGGGGATTTTGACGTGCGTTTATATTTTATATATTCACGCACTTGTTTTTCGTCGTTATCCGTCGCTTTTCGTTGTTTCGTATCTGTTTCTTTGTGTTTTTAGTTCCTTTTTACTTTCATTGTGTTTGTGTGCATTTGCAGGACATTGCTAGTGCAGGGGACATATACGACCAACATCATGAGTCCCCGGAGCAATGGAAGGTGTCGCACGAGATCCCGAGAGCCATTCATCAAAGATAACCATGTATCAGCTCTCACCCGATCGGGTGGAACAGCCACCTGATCGGGTCATGCGGTCTGTGTCAGTCCTGAGGAAGAGACAGATCCACCCGATCGGTTTAGTGATCGGGTGGATGTATAACAGAACGCAGTTTCGAAGGCCAAAGATCACCCGGTCGGTTGACTTGTCAACCGATCGGGTCACCTGTAGCTGCTATTTCCTAAGCTCGAGAAATCGAAGACACACCCGATCGGTTCAGTGATCGGGTGAGATTTATCAGAG
Source organism: Scilla litardierei (assembly GCA_030789695.1). Classification (NCBI taxonomy): domain Eukaryota; kingdom Viridiplantae; phylum Streptophyta; class Magnoliopsida; order Asparagales; family Asparagaceae; genus Scilla; species Scilla litardierei. Next base: position 265,753,238 of record CM061142.1, on the reverse strand, counting down.
CTGAAGACTAATCTTTTCGTCGCTTCACCCGATCGGGTGAATTCTCATTTGATCGGGTGAATGTCTGTTTGTCTTTTTGTAGGAATATTCCCTGGCATCTTGCCCATTTGAATAAATAGGGCTAGGTTTTCCCAGAAACGTAATCCCCATTTTAAGCTGTTTTAAGGGATTTTTGGCTGCTCTGAATTAAACTCTAATTGTAAGTTCTTTGATCGTTCTTATATTTTGATATTGTGTTTATACTTCTATTTGCTACAGTAAACAATCACATGATTTCTATTCTTATGGCTCTATCTTGTTTTATTGCATTTCATACCATGTATAGTGAGTAGTTCTTCAATCTGGGACATTGGTGGAAGCCCCTTCGTGGGTTCTTCCTAGAACGGCCATAGGACTAGTGATCCGATTGGATCTATGGATTTTGATGGTTACGCGGGGGCGTTTCATTGTCATCGGCGGAAAAAAGACCGCCTTTGACCGTTGGGCCAAGAGGAAATAAAACGGGAGTTTGATTCTCTAGCCATAGCTTACCCCCTAGCGTAGACATTGAGTCCTTGCACATGGGAACGGCTTGGACGAAATGCTGGGAGCGATCGTTGTGAGCTTAGTGCTCCCGGAGTCGGATGGTGTTGGACATGGGAATGCCCACCGTCCGAAGCCGAGTAGACCTAGCGTATCATCCTGGGCATCGACCGGAATATCAGGCACATGGGACTCTAGGTACCACTTTTAGAGGCAACGTCTCACCGCCAAACCCTAGCATTCGGTCACATTCCTATCCTTCGGTCGTAATAGTAAGAATCCATGATTAGGGTGGAAGCCAAAGTCCTAGGTTACCTTTTTACCTTTTACATCTTTTCTGTTAGCTTACAATCATGACAACAAACCGAGAATTGGCTGGCTCATCCACCGGGTGACCCGGTTCCTGAATGTTTGCAAGTACAACACATGCCTCCCCGTGATCGACCCCCAAGCCACACTTCGACACCGTGCGCTTGCGGTTTATAAATTCTAATTCGAGTATCCCCATCCCGATTTGCGTGGCAAACGGACGGCCGGTCATTCGTTTGTTTTTAAAGAAAGGGGTTGGTTAGGATTTTAATATAATTAGTTTAGTAAAACGTAACATTAGATAATAATTTAGTGGTTGCATTAAAATTTAGTAAAAATATATTAATAATATTAATAATAAGATTATTACAAATTCATCCCTAGGTATCCAAAAATTGTAACCAAAATACCGGGGCGATCGCGCCTCTGAGAGGGTCATGAATATGGGGTCCAAACGCGAGTACGTGTCAAAGAAATAATGATAAAAATAGGAGTGCAAAATACACACAAACCAACACAACAGGGAGATACGTACGAAAATACGTACGATAGAAATGTGGCCGTTACAGAAAACATAATAAAATCAGCTCAGTAGACGTCGTAAGGATTATCTTAACATTTAATATGTCGGGACGAACCTAATTCAGATATATGTTTAATCAAACTAGAGAAACGATCGTACCGTAGTGTAGTGCTCGTCGAGACGAACCCAACGACACCAAGTTCATCGAAATCAGGCAAGTGTGCAAATTGTTATGAATTTTTGAAGCTTAATGTTTAAATTGTCGTTTTCACTTAAAGCTGAATAACAAGAAATTGACCCGTGAAATGATGTTCACAAAAAATACCATGACGACCCATGCTTAAAATGTGACACATTGACATAAAATTTTGCATGCTTATGTTTCAAGAGTAAATAACGAAAAATAGTTGATTGCAGCATGTTTAATAAACAACCCATTTGATTTCGTTGTTTAAATTGTTTTAGGGTGTTGTAACTCATGATAAATGCTGAAATATGGTCATATGCTCCACATTTTATTTGTACACACGACATTGGATTGGACATTTGTAGAACATCTTAAAATACTTGAACTCACGAATTCATGCGCCTCAAAGGCGAAATCTTGAATTCGTGAACTCGTGCAAATCGTTAGGCTGGCTCGTGTTCCAGCACATTTTTGGGTGGGGTTAAGGTTGAGCTGCCACTGAGCGTGCGTGTAGAGGCCCCCTTCAAGAGCACCACCTAGGCGGTGGGTGGCGTCAATCACGATTATACCCCCGTGAGAAGGATCGATCTACTCTCCGTGACTTAAAGGCGTGAACCCTATGAGTGATAGAAAACACTGACACAGAAATTGAACTCATTATTACTATCTCCGTTGTACACTAGAAATGCCTTGTTAATAATGTTTGTAGAAATGCCATGCTCTTTAGTGCTCGTTTTAAATTCCTTAGAACTGCCATGCTTAGAAGTACTGTACTTTTCTTTAAATTGCCATGTTTATAACCATGCTGCTGACATCTTGTATAAACAGTTAATGCTTCATAATTTTTTACTATTCGTACACCTCGTCTTGGATTGTCTTACTTTCACTTGCCAGACCTTGTTGATATACATTCATGTTTTTGGAATGTATGTCAGATCACGAGCCAGAGTACCAGGAGGACTTGTTCGAGACGCCTGACCCAGAGAGACAGGAGTTTGTTGTTGATTCAGAGTCGCTCCCTGCGGAGGATTAGAGACCGGTGCTGTTGCCGCTTTTCTTTAGATTTGCTTTAGTACTTGTTTTAGGGTATGCTTTCCTTGTTGTAGTTTCTTGGTCTATGCTGAGGCCTTATCGTTTTATTTCGTGTACGAACATTTCTAGATGTGCTTTTAATCATATGAATGTTCTTATTGTTCTAAAATGCATGCAAGAATTCTTCGCGGTTATTGTCACAGACGCTTAATGAACTCGGGCTTCATCGCCCTAGTTCACGCAGACATTAGTAACATTCTCGCTTCCGTTGCCTTTGGAAAGCGGGACGTTACAGGTTTTAGTGGTGGCCCATGCAGGTCATGCATTTGCAAAACTTCAGAACAATGGAACTACCACCATTAGCCAAAACATCCAGATATAACTTGTACACAAAATTTACCCGAGCTTCTTGTCTAAGCATGGCAGGAAGATACAACACCCGGAACGGAGATGGAGCTGACAGGAGTGGTACTCCCGATATTCATGAGCTCATGGGCGTCATGAGAGGAATGCTGGAGATCCAGCAGCTGCTGATCCAGCAGGGTCAGCAGCCTGCTCCGATTGCACCACCATCTCCTCAAGCAGAACCCGGGATCAGGCAATTCCACGAGCTGCAACCTAAGAGCTTCTCAGGGAAAGAAGGGCCTTTAGCTACTGATGAATGGGTCCAAGGAACTGAGGATAAGCTGAGTGCTGCTCGAATCCCTCAGGCAGGATGGGTCGACATAGCGAAGCTCCAGCTGACAGACAATGCTAGGAGTTGGTGGCAACTGGAAGAGAGACGCTTAGTCAGACCGATCTCTTGGGGCATGTTTCGGGAAAGGTTTGAAGCTAAATACTTTCCCAAGGCAGCCAAAAGAGAACTCCAGCAGCGCTTCGCTAATCTGGTCCAATGAGATAGGACCGTTGACGAGTATGAGGCTGAGTTTGCAATGCTTAGCCGTTTTGCACCCCCACATGCTCGAAGATCCAAAGAACTGTGCATATCAGTTTCACCAAGGCATGAATCCCAAAGTTCAAGCCTCGATGACCTCGACGAGACTGACGAACCTTCAGGACATTTTAAACTGTGCACGGGAACATGAGATTGTGGCAAGACTTCCAGTGGGACCTTCAGCTGGAGGAAGCAAGCGTCATATGGAGCCGCCTAGGATGGTGCCTCGGGGAAATTTCCGACCTCCACAGACTACTCAGTTCAAGAGGCCAGCTGCACCTGCCCCCAACCAAGCTCAGCCAACTTGCCACTACTGCGGCAAGCTTGGACATGTGAAGAAAAACTACAGGAGGATGCTGAATCAATGCTTAGTCTGTGGATCGCCTGCTCATGCTGCAAAGGACTGCCCTGATAACACTCGACCTGTACCTGCTGGAGCACCTGTACCTGCTGGAGCACCTAGACCTGCTCAGTGGATAGTGCCTACACCTGGACAGCATGGACCGCCCCTGGTTTCATAGAATCAAGCCTTTAAGCAGGCCAACCAGCCGAAGCGCCAGGCGTACACCATGACAGCTGTGGATGCTGAAGCTGTGGATGATGTGATCGCAGGTAACATCTAGACTTAGTCCTTAATTTGTTTATACTATTCATGCTTGCTTAGTTAGATCACCCTGCTTAACTTAGTTATATTATATCCTAGGTGTCATCTTAGTTTCATCTCACCCAGCCCTGACCCTGTTTGATTCTGGGGCCTCTATGTGCACCTATCCCGGAAATTTGTAGTGGAACATTCGAATCCCACTTACACCCTTCCCAAGTGTTGGAATATTACTACTGGAAATGGTGTGGTGAAGGTTGCTTGGGATGCAGACCATGCCCGTTGGTGATTAGTGGACACGAGTTATATGCTGACTTTATTGTCCACGACCTACCCAACTTCGATACAGTTCTCAGCATCGATTGGTTAGGAGCTTTCTATGCCACGATCGACAGTCACAGGAAGAAAGTGGTATTCGAAATTCCTAACCACCCGGTGTTTGAGTTCATCAGTGGAAGTCGCTCGCTTGGGCCTGTCAAATTCCGGGCCCAGCCGAGTGGATCGATTATTGCATCTATGATTGCTCAACCAGAGAAGCCTGCAGTAGTGAGAGATTTTGAAGACGTCTTTCCTGAAGACATTTCTGGATTGACGCCCGATCGAGCGTTGGAGTTAGGCATTGATCTTATGCCGGGAGCCCAACCGATTTCGAAGGCGTCTTACCGTATGGCTCCTGCGGAGTTGGAAGAGTTAAGGAAGTAGTTGGATGAGCTATTGTAGAAGGGTTTCATTCATCCCAATGTATCTCCCTGGGATGCACCTGTCTTGCTGGTGAAGAAGAAAGACGGATCGAGGAGAATGTGCATTAACTATCGGGAGCTGAACAAGATCACAATGAAGAACAAGTATCCGTTGCCCCTCATTGATGATATCTTTGATCAGCTTTGTGGATCGAGAGTATTCTCGAAGCTGGATCTTTGGAGCGGATACCATCAGGTGAAAGTCAAGAAGGAAGATGTTCCCAAGACAGCTTTTCGGACTAAGTATGGGCATTATGAGTTTGTTATCATGCCATTCGGTGTGACCAACGCTCCTGATGTGTTCATAAATCTCATGAATCTTATCTTCTATGATTTCCTAGATAAGTTCATGGTGATTTTCATAGATGACATCTTAGTATATTCGAAGAGCGAGGAGGAGCATGTCGAGCATTTGAGGATGGTCTTGGACACGCTTCGACGTCATAGCCAATATGCCAAGTACAGTAAATGTGAATTCTGGCTGGATAGAGTTGCATTCTTTGGGCATGTAGTGTCAGGAGCTGGCATTTCAGTGGATCCGGAGAAGGTCAAAGCAGTCAGTGAATGGCCTACACCCTGATCAGCATCTGACATCAGGAGTTTTCTTGGATTAGCAGGATATTATCACAGATTCATCAAGGACTTCTTGAGGATAGCTAAGCATATGACGAGATTGACGAGGAAGGACGTCAAGTTCAGTTGGTCAGACTCTTGTGAGCAGGCCTTTAGCACTCTGAAGGAGAGACTGACTATTGCACTGGTATTGGCTATTCCGGACAGAACTGGAGGCTTCGAGATATTTTGTGACACATCGGGCAATTGACTTGGATGTATTCTGCACCAGCACAATCATGTGGTCGCTTATGCTTCACGATAGTTGAAGATTCATGAGAAGAACTATCCGATCCACGATTTGGAGTTAGCCGTTGTCGTCTTTGCATTGAAGATCTGGCGACATTTCTTACTGAGTGAGAAAATGAAAATTTTCACTGATCACAAAAGTTTGAAATACATATTCACTCAGAAGGAACTGAATATGAGACAGCGTAGATGGTTGGAGTTGATGGCTGACTACGACATCAACTTCAGTATCATCCGGAGAAGGTGAATGTCGTACCTGATGCTTTGAGTCGACTACCAGAGGTGATGATTCTTACGACTCAGTGGAAGTTACAGCAGGATTTGCGAGAGTTAGATGTCAAAGCTGTTTTACCTGGAGTCACCTCTTCGTTGATGAACATGCAGATTTAGTCGACGATTGTAGATCGGATCAAGGCTGCTCAAGCTGGAGATGCCAAGTTGCAGAAGATCAGAGAGTAGGTTGAAGCAGGACTCCGGACCGATTTCCTTATCCATGAGGATGGATCCCTGAGATATGGTAGTAGGATCTGCGTACCTGCAGGAGATATCAGAGAGGAATTGACGAATGAGGCTCACAGCTCACCTTATTCCATCCATCTTGGAGGTACGAAGATGTACAAGGATCTTCGTCAAAATTTCTGGTGGCACAGGATGAAGAGAAGCGTGGCACGGAGCGTTGCCAAGTGTCTTGTGTGTCAGCAAGTGAAGGCTGAGCATCATCGCACTGCTAGACTGCTACAACCCCTGTCGATTCCGGAGTGGAATTGGCAGCACATCACGATGGACTTCGTGACTGGCCTACCTCGGAGCACCAAGCAGAATGACGCAATCTGGGTCATCGTTGATCGATTGACCAAGTCTGCGCACTTCATACCATTCCGAGTGGGACAATCCACGGAGATACTGGCAAGGAAATACATGGAGGTAATGACCTGACTCATACCTTATAATTTCTTTCTAGTACAAATTGTGATGTGAGATATGTCATGTAAGAAATCGTACGGCTGCATGGAGTCTGGTGAGCATTGTATCAGATCGAGATACGAGATTCACATCTCAGTTTTGGAAGAGTCTGCAGACCAATCTCGGTACCAGCCTGAAATTCAGCACTGTGTATCATCCGCAGACGGATGGCTAGTCAGAGCGGACCATTCAGATTTTGGAGAATATGCTGAGAGCTTGCATTGTGGATTCTAAAGGCTCATGGGAGGATCATCTACATCTGGTGGAGTTATCCTACAACAATAGTTATCAGGTGAGCTTTGGCATAGTGCTATTTGCTGCTCTCTATTAGAGGAAATGTCGATCGCTACTGAGTTGGGATGACATCGGAGATAGAGGGCTTTTGGGCCCCGAGATGATAGTTGAAGCGGTTGATGTTGTGCGGGATATCAGGGACAAGCTTCGGATCGCTCAGGACCGTTACAAGCATTGGGCAGATGCTAAATGGCATCCACCTGAGTTCCAGCAATAAGATCATGTATTCCTGAAGATCTCCCCGAATCGAGGAGTGATCCGCTTTGGGAAGCGAGGCAAGCTCAGTCCGAGATTTATTGGAGCTTTCGATGTGCTAGAGCGAGTTGGAGAGGTGGCTTATCGCTTAGCGCTGGTACCATCTTTGGATGGCATTCATGACGTCTTCCATGTGTCTCAGATCCGACATTATATCAGCGACCCTTCTCATACTATGGACTACTCTGAGATTACAGTCCGTCCGGATCTGACGTATGAGCAGCAGCCAGTGCAGATCCTAGACAGACGTCAGAAGGCACTCAGGAATAAGTCTGTCAATCTTGTTAGAGTGATGTGGCGGCACAACTCGCCAGGGGAGTCCACCAGGGAGAGGGAAGATGAGATGTGAGAGCGCTACCCTCATTTGTTTTCTGATCAGTGGTTGTTAGAAATTCCGAGGGCAGAATTTTCTGTAAGGTGGGTAAGATGTAACGACCACTTTCCAGTCGTACGTATTTAATACATATTCTGTTATTATGTGTGTTTTTCTGCATTTGATTTTTAGTTGTCATTTCTTTAGCTCAGACGCTGACCGGACCCCGTATTCACGATCCTCTCGGAGGCGCGATCGCTTCGGTATCTTTCTTTTTAATTTTCAGATGTCAAGGGGCAGATATGTAATAACCCCCTTAATATTATTTTTATACAAATGTTAAGGATATTTTTATAAGTTTTAAGTTTCGAAAATCTGTTAAAAAATTCAAAACCGCATTAAAATAAATCAAAACGTTTGAAAGTTTAAAACAAAACAAAACGGTTAAAATCGGATCCTAACTAACTAACCCCCCTTTCCATGTTTCCCCCTCAACTCCCCCCACATTCTCTCTCTCCCTAACCCTACTCTACAAAAGGAAAACTAAAACCTAAAGAAACCCTACATCTTTCCCTATCCCTACAGCAGCCGCCCTATTCCACTTTGCAAACTAGCTGAAAGGCCAAACCCCTATGCCATTTTCATGCACCCCAGCTTACACAAAACCCAAACAAAAAAAGGACAGCTCTCCTATAAACCCCATACTCACGTAACCCCTCACTCTAAGTTTCACCTACCCTCTCCCCCTAAACTTTGCCTGTTTTCCCCAACAGCCCGAGAACCCTCTGGCGTCCTCCCCCTCCGCGCACAGCCCCCATCCGAGCCCCTCATCTCCCCCTTCGACCTGCAACCCAACCGCTGCCCTTGCCCAACCTACGCATGCCACCGTTCCATGCCGACAGACCGATATATCCCTCAACAGCCCTCCGACAGGCCACACCCCCTGCAGACAGCCCGACAGCCCTGCCTCCCACATGCAAACCGCCGCCAGCTCCTCTCTAAGGCTCCGACAGCTGCCTATAACCCTCCTGGCGACCACCAACCCGCCTGCCTTCTTCCCGCATGCTGACAGCACCCTTCCTCGCCTGCAGCAGACCGCCGGTAGTCCCCCTGGTACGTGCCACCCTACCACACAGATCCTGAGGCTTGTGTCGCTGTTTGAGGACGTACGCATCGTTGCTACCTCCTTTGCAGTGTCTCGACCTTACTCTGTTTCACCGGTTAGTAGATCTATCCCTTACTATGTTATAACCCACACTCTAGATTAGAAAACATAATAAAATCAGATCAGTAGACGTCGTAAGGATTATCTTAACATTTAATATGTCGGGGCGAACCTAATTCACCTGTATGTTTAATCAAACTAGAGAACCGATCGTACCGTAGCGTAGTGCTCGTCGAGATGAACCCAACGATACCAAGTTCATCGAAATCAGGCAAGTGTACGAATTGTTATGAATTTTTGAAGCTTAATGTTTAAATTGTCGTTTTCACTCAAAGCTGAATAACAAGAAATTGACCCGTGAAATGACGTTCACAAAAAATACCATGATGACCTATGCTTAAAATGTGATACATTGACATAAAATTTTTTATGTTTATGTTTCAAGAGTAAAAAACGAATAATAGTTGATTCATTATGTTTAATAAACAACCCATTTAATTTCGTTGTTTAAATTGTTTTACGGTGTTATAACTCATGATAAATGTTGAAATTAATATGGTCATATGCTCCACATTTTATTTGTACACACGACATTGGATTGGACATTTGTGGAACATCTTGAAATACTTGAACTCGCGAATTCGTGCACCTTAAAGGCGAAATCTTGAATTCATGAACTCGTGCAAATCGTTAGGCTGGCTCGTGTTCTAGCACATTTTTGGGTGGGTTTAGGGTTGAGCGGCCGCTGAGCGTGCGTGTAGATGCCCCCTTCAAGAGCACCACCTAGGTGGTGGGTGGCGTCAATCATGATTATACCCCTGTGAGAAGGATCGACCTACTCTTCGCGACTTAACGACGTGAACCCTATGAGTGATAGAAAACACTGACACAGAACTTGAACTCATTATTGTTATCTCCGTTGTACACTAGAAATGCCTTGTTAATAATGTTTGTAGAAATGTCATGCTCTTTAGTGCTTGTTTTAAATTCCTTAGAACTGCCATGCTTAGAAGTACTTTACTTTTCTTTAAAATTGCCATGTTTATAACCATGCTGCTGACATCTTGTATAAATAGTTAATGCTTCATAATTTATTACTATTCGTACGCCTCGTCTTGGATCATCTTACTTTCACTTGCCAGACCTTGCTGATATACATTCGTGTTTTTAGAATGCATGTCAGATCACGAGCCAGAGTACCAAGAGGACTTGTTCGAGACACTTGACCCAGAGAGCCATGAGTTTGCTGTTGATTCGGAGTCGCTCCCTGTGGAGGATTAGAGACCGGTGTTGTTGCCGCTTTTCTTTAGATTTGCTTTAGTACTTGTTTTAGGGTATGCTTTCCTTGTTGTGGTTTCTTGGGCTATGATGAGGCCGTATCGTTTTATTTCGTGTACAAATATTTCTGGATGTGGCTTTTAATCATATGAATGTTCTTATTATTCTGAAATGCATGCAAGAATTCTGCACGGTTGTTGTCACAGACGCTTAATGAACTCGGGCTTCATCGCCCTAGTTCATGCGGACCTTAGTAACGTTCTCGCTTCCGTTGCCTTTGGGAAGCGGGGCGTTACAGGGGTGCAGAAAGGCCTTTTGTGTTCTTCACTAGCACGGTTGTATGATGCTCATACACGAACATGTCAAGTCTTCTTCAGCTTCTCTCCAAATAGCCTACACGGCCGTGCGGCTGCTTGTGTGTTGGTTTTCAATGCATGCCTCCACATACGGTCGTGTGTGATACTCCACACGACCGTGTGGCTCTTCTTTTCTCCTCTTTTGCTCGGGCTGAGCTAACATGGTCGTGTCATGTGACACACACGACTGGGTCATGATGTTCTCTTTTTGCACTCTCTTCCTCATTTTGAATCCATCGCTTTGCCTCGCTTAACTCTAATTAACTCCAATTAGCTTGATATTGACCTGAAATGCACATAAACACCCAAAGAGTGAAAGGAAACAAAAATGGGATGAAGTGACATATAAAGTGGGATTTTATGTGATGTAATGCATGAATAACTCCCACTAAAATGTGTAAAATAATCACTCATCAAAATCCCCCAAGCTAAACTCTTCCTTGTCCTCAAGGAAGACAAAGAGAGAGTAGAGAATGAGGATATGCATGCAGACAGATGTTATCGAGAATTTCCAAGAGATCAAACATATATACATGGGTGGTGAAAATTTTAGACTTGGAAATCATAAAGATGTCAACTTCTCTCTATCAACCAAGGCATAGCCTAGAGCAACGTTCTAGCAAAATCCAACACACAATATACATAGTCATGTTCGTGTTCAAATCCTAATATATTTCCTCTATCCCGCACTATGTTATTGAAATGAGAGCCGAAGTTATGCAAAGATCAAAATAGGATTTAATATCGTATATTGGCGTATTAGGAGGTGGCCCTCGTAACACAATATTGTTCCTAGATTCGTAAGGTTGCTAGCTTCATTCACATTTTTATTTTATACTTGGATATATTCTTTTTTTTCTTTATTTTCTTTTTGAAATCATAGTTGGTACGTGTAAGGAGCGTTGTGTAAATGACTCCCAGATCAGACGGCCTTAGGGCATTCGGCCAAGAAGGACCCCCTCGGACCTACTAGCTCAAACCAAGCATGAATTCTCATTTATATGCACTCCCCCGAGCTAGACTTTTTGTCATGGATCCCCAATGCGTCCTCAGGCTTGAGGACCCGACTACTAAATCATTGCTAGAAGATGTTAGTTCTTGGTTTCAAGACTAATGTTATTTTGATGATGATCAATACATTATGTTAGTGTGATAATCAATCTTATGTTTTAGTCTCAGTTTATCTTAATGATTGTATGTTGATGAGACAAAGCATAAGGCTTGGAGGATATTACAAGGGATATCTTAAAGACCTCCAAGAGTGATGGTGTGCTCAAGCTTGGATGAAGTCATGAAGATCATTTAATGAAGCCAAAGCTTGGAGCATGATGATGGATGGACATCTAGAGAAGCATTGTCAAAGCTTAGAGCTTGATGAAGGGAAGCTTATCAAGGAGTGCCAAAGCTTGGAGATGATGGAGAGCATCAAGGCCTTGTGAGCTTGAAGACTTAGACTCTAGGAGATGCAATTTGTAATCCATGTAATTTCATTTACTTGCATTTCTCTTTTTGAGTCTAGGACTATTGTAATGCCTTGATAGATGGCCATACTCTCATGCATTTTCATTTCACCATCTTAGTGAGCCTTAGGATTATCATAGAATCCAACCCAATAGGTTCATCTTGCCCAAAATCTAGCCGTTGCAGATTTCTTCCCTTTGGCTTTTTGGCTGGTTTTATGGGTTCCTTTGGCTTCCTTTATATAGGGATTGGCTTAGTTCATTTAGAACTCTTGAAAGGGTTAGGAAATCATAGAAGATCTTTGAATCTCTTCTCTAAGCCACTCCTTCCCCATTCCCTCATTAGAGCTTCATTCTTATGCTATAGCATCTAAGCTCTAGGGAATTTCTACAAGGGATCTAATTCTCATTCCTTTCTTGGAGAACATCTTTCTTCTCTTCATTTCATACACTCAAATGAGAAGTGTTAGGATTCATTCCTAGAAGAGAGAAAGATCATCAAGTGCAATCAAAGCCTCATCTCAAGCACTTGAGTTTCACTTGCATGCCTTCTTCATCACATTGGTAAGACCATATCAAGGCATAGGTAAGTGTTGTTTCATTTTGTTTTGTGTTCGAAACCCTAATTCTCTTTGTGGGAATTAGTTACTCTCTTTGTGGGAGTTACTCTCTTTGTGGGAGTTTGGTTCTTTCTGTGTGAAAGAACAAATCCTCTGTGTGAGGTCTCTCTGTGTGAGAGTGAGGATATCTCTTTGTGTGAATCCTAAATCCTCTTGGTGAGGTCTCTCTCTTTGTGGGAGTGTATCCCTTTGTGGGATTGTGTATTCACTTCTCTGTGTGGGATTATAGTGAATACTGGTGTGGCTGGATGTACCCAAGTTTTGGGGAACCAGGGTAAAATCTCTGTGTTTGCGATTGTTGTTGTTGAGCACTCTGTTTAATTTCCGCTGCTTATTGTGCTTTAATTTTAGTAACTTTTAATTAAGCACTTTGCTTGCTATTACACTATTCACCCCCCTCTAGTGTGTGTGTAGCCCCGCAGGGTCCCTTACAGAAGAACGATGCATATATGTTTTTTTCTCATTTGCTATTTTTTTCTCAAATGTGAATGAGCTGGGCTAACTCCACTCCCCTGTACTGGAGTAACCATGTCGTTATCCAAATCATATCTGATTATTAGCCGTTACACTCAACTAAAACTCATATGATACATGCATAAAATGGGTTCCCAATAAAAAAATACCCTAGGCCATTTCGAGTACTTCTATCTTAGATAATATGAATACACTCCTAAAAAGCATATTAATATGAAGAATTGCACTAAAACAGACTCTAGGCAGACATCAAGGCCAACGTCGAGAAATTGAACAGAAAGATATTAATATAAGAATTTGTTACAAAAATACATGCATATAAAGCTTGACACCATTGGAATCCTCGATAAAATTATATATACATACATATATATATATATACATACATATATATATATACATACATATATATATACATATATATATATAGTTTGGAAACAATCGGAAGTCAAGCGGGCCTGCCATTGGGGAAAATACTAAAGCAGCAGCAATTGGCCCAACAAATGAGAATGGTTGGAGATTGGTCGCAAGGTGAGATATGGGCATGGCGAGATCTGGTGGCAACGGACAGACCCAAGGTGGAGAAAAGGATATCGAGAGTAGAGGAGGATATCATGCCAAGGATTATCGAGGCCCTCATAGAGGGGGAGAGCACCGTAGGTCAATAACCCTATTTCAAGCAGGCAAAATGATCAAGTTGGAGGTGTGGGAAAGGTGTTCGACAGAATGCCTATTCGACCCAAAGTTGCTATTAAGATTGATACATCTGCATCAAAGCTGTCTTGGTCAAATGTATGTGCGAATAGACGATCTTATGAAGAGTCCATGGCCATGTCTTTCATCCCCCCCAGTAATCAAGGAAGATGGCTCGGCCATTGCTAGAGTATCAGGCATGCTCTTGGCTCGTGGGGCTGAACGGTGGAAGAATACACTGGTTGGATATGTGTTGGGTGATGTGCCCTTTTATAGGCAACTACGGGCTTGGGTGGATCGTCTATGGAAAATCAGGAAGAGAGTTCAAATCTATAGCCGTGATAATGTATTTTACTATTTAAGGTTTGAATGTGAGAGAATCCTTCATGTAGGGCCATGGCTTTTTGATGGCAGATTGTGTAATGCCCTGCTAAGCTACTGCACAAGTATTAGAGGGGGGGTGAATAGTACTTTAAAATAATTAAGAGGCTAATTCCTAATTACCGTGCAAACTCTACCAATTAATGCGGAAATGCGGAATAGTAAATAATCGACAACAAATAAACAATCGCAAACAAACGATATTACTGGGTTCGGATCCACCCAAGTCTCCCCGACTTGTTCCCGGTGATCCTACGTCCCAACCACCCGGATCACTTCCGGATACTTGAGTTAGAAACTCGAACTCAAGATTTCCACTATTGTAACGGCCGCTTTCCGACCGTTCGTGTTTCCTGCGTGCACGTGCTTTATCGCGCATGTATTCTATTTGGCTATTTCTGAGCTCCGGCATATGCGATACGATATGCCATCGCGATCGTTTCGGGGTGTTGGATTTTATTGTAATTTTTGGGAACGTCGTTTCACGGCTCGTTTTCTCGTAAAACGACTTTGAACGATAAGGGCGTTTTAGTCATTTGACTTAAAAAGCCGTTTCCAATTTTACGTAAATTCTTGGTTGGAGTTACGCATGATCGGGCTCCGTAGATCTGTGTATCTCGTCTCCACGATCGCCCCGGTATTTTTGGATTATTTTTCTGACGCCCGGATTGAGAAATATCGCCCGGATAAATCTGGACCGTTGAATTGCCCTGATCAATTTCGAAATTCAAAATTGATTAGCCAAATCTGGCTATATCCCAAAGTATTTGCTCAAGAATCTTTTCTAAACTGCCTACTCTATTGATCCCAAGACTTCCCCCAAGTTGTACCCCTACTATCCCCTACCCTAACACATTTAACCAATAATCATATAGTTATATATCAAAATTTAATTATTAAAACCCCTAAGATTGATTTCTATTCACGTGCAACATTAAGACCTAGTTTTTTTTGACAGCCGCCGCAACTCCTCTCACGAGAGAGGCTCTTTCTCTCCCTTGTTTTCAAACGACAACCCCCCTTTACCCTCTCCCTCTCGCTCTCGACCTAAACCCACCGGCGTTTATCGCCGTCGCCGGCCAACCCTTCGCCCACGTGCACCCCTCTCACCGCGGCGGCCACCCCGATGCCCGACCACCCAGAACCGCTCGCCGGTGGTTTCTCTTCGCGGTAGCAGCAGCGCTGTCACCGTCTCCGTTCGCTGCACGCCTGCAGTCGTCGCCGGAGGCCCTCCCCGATCGCCGTCGACTCCCCGCGACCCGCCGCGGCCGCCTGAAGACTCGCACGTCGCCGACGGAGCCTCTGATCGCCGGCTGCCTCCTCCCCACATCGCAGCAGCAGCAGCAGCCCGGACGGCTGCTGCTCGTGTATTCCGGCCACCGCTTGACGATTGAGCATCGTCGCGACCTCTGATCCGACCGACTTCCCCTGTCGTCGGCCAACGCGACCACTCCGGCGTCCACCCTCTACCCACCTGCAAAGCTCGCACGGAGAGAACACGTAAGCTGTAGAGTTTTTTTTTGTGTTGTGTTAACGATTTTAAGTCATCAACCCGTAAGAAGATGAACATGATTAGTATACTTCTGACATTAGTGCTATCAGGATATTATAATAAGTGATTACATGTAAATTTATTATATATATGTTAGCTGTAGGCTGTAAGGTTACATCAGTGTACATACTTCCTAACTAAACCTTATAAGTTAAGTTAGTGTGTACTTTTCATGCTGAAACTGAAACCCTAGTCTTAGTATTAATTTCATTTTTTGCATGTAGGATAGTTATTTTTTTTACATAGGTGAGTAACCAGTATGATTATTCTTACAAATAGGTGTTAGAGTTTAATCATTATTGGTTACCCTTTTAACTCTATGATGCAGATATTCTAGTACGTCTCATTGCTACCGTCTAGACCCCGACGATTCCCTCTGTGTAGCGCTACTCACGGTCGAGGAACCGGAGCGAACGCAACATGATCCGTAGTTGTTTCTAGACCCGACGCCAAATTCACGCGTAAACATCTTTCAGGTTGGTACCCCTAACTCGTAGCACAACCCACACCATAGCGAAACTGAAAATCTAACTAAAACTGGACAACTACAATTAAATTTACTTTTCCGCACCAGTAAAACGCTGCTCACTGTAGATATCGACCATCGAACGATTTTCTGTGCATATAGGATAGTGGTCGATCTAGGCTGATAAAACACCAAAAACATGACTTGGACGATCAGGGTAGCCCCGATAACCTAGAAACGAACCTAAATAGGATGTATTGAAATCGCGACCTGACATCGTCGCCGTGACACTGTTTCAGACGGACTACTGCAGACGCAACGACTGGACGAGACGCCCCGGACGGACGACACACTCGCCATCGCAGGCAAGTGTATCCACTTGCACTTTTGGCCGTGCTTAGGCCCTAGTTGGTTAGAATTGTTAACTATGAACAAACAGAACCGGACGTGAAATGATAGCGTCCGGGACGCCCTTGACGGCTCAGACTTGACGACGAAGTCTGAGCCTGACAACAACAACTGTTGACATCATAGGACTATCTTGCGTATGCGTGCGTGTGGACACCCTAGAATAACAACTCCCTACACTTGGTATGTCGTGTCCTGCTACACAAAAAGCCTTCAGGCGTTTCGGATGCTTTCCCCCGCGAAAGTGATCCCTATTACACAAAAAGCCTTCGGGCATTTCGAATGCTTTCCCCCGCGAAAGTGATCCCTGTTACACAAAAAGCCTTCGGGCGTTTCGGATGCTTTCCCCGCGGAAGTGATCCCTGTTACACAAAAAGCCTTCGGGCGTTTCGGATGCTTTCCCCCGCGGAAGTGATCCCTGTTACACAAAAAGCCTTCAGGCATTTCGGATGTTTCCCTAGCAGAAGTGATCCCTGTAATTCTTGTCCTGAGTTCCTGGGTTGGGGTAGGGTTGAGCGTGCGCACGGGGAGAGGGTCTGGCTGCCCTCGAACCGTAAGGCGTGAACCCTTTCGTGTCTCATTTGTCTTGTCTTGTCTTGTCCCGTCCCGTCCCGACTTGTCATGACACCTGTAGGCTAGTCCCGTAGTTGGTAGCACACGCTACGACTACTACTTGTTGCGCTTTACTTTCCTGCTGCGTTATTTCTGTTTGTTACTCAGTTATAACCCCAGCATGCTAATCAACCAGTAATCGTTGTCAGAAAGTTGATACACTTGCAGTAGAGTCTAACCCTTTTTGTAGACTTTACCTGACGTACAGTTCCTTTCCTTTGGGGTGTTGTACGTCAGGTGCTCAGCCAGAGTTCATAGACGAGGCAGACTCACTGGAGTATGAGGAGCCGAGGACGTCGACCCAGAGTACGTGCCCGACGGGGCCCAGACCTAGAGGTCTTACTTTCAGAGGTTACCGCTTTTAGGTTTGCTTTTAAAACTTTTGTTGCCATGCTTAGGCTCCTTTTTAGACTTTGTACTCGTTGGATATTATATCTTTAATTTAATGAATGCAACTTCCTTTCTGTACTATCTGTTGTTTCGAACTTTATTAATGCAAGAACCTGAAACTTTTAAAATGGTACCCCTACAGATGCTTATTGGGTCCGAGCTCTTCAGCTCCGGCCTAAGCGGGCCTTAGTCACGCTTCGCCTCCGTCGTTTTGGGAAGCGGGGCGTGACAAGTTTTAGTGGTGGCCCATGCAGGTCTTGCAAAAGTTCGGAACAATAAAAGTACCGCATTGATTTAATATCCACGTACAAGTCTGATTAGGTTTTCCCAGACTTAGATGGTAAGAAGAATTAGATAGACGCCCAGGTTTGATAGTCTGATGCCTTGGTTAAGATTTAGTCATCCTCGTCCTAGGATACCTTAGTGGCCACACTTGACTCTGACCGTGTTAGATTCCTAGAGCTCTTCTTTTAGTCGCCCGCCCTGCTCCATCGACTTCGGGCCCAGCAGAACGTAACCTTGATTCTCTTTGGAACTTTTCCCCTTAGATCCCGATTGTATTTAGCTCGTTAAGAAATCTTAGCGACGAGCTCTCCTGATCTTTAGACGACCCGATAATTAGGACCCCTGACTTCTAGCGTCTCTCTGATTATTACACTTCTGTGTTATCAATCGTAGGGTCCCATCGTAGCCCCTTGCATCTTATCCTATGTGTAACCAACATGCGATTATTTTCCTTTCTTCCGTTTCACGTGATCGTTTTCAGACGATTATCGTTGAATCTTCGAATCCCTTCCTTGGCCTATTCTGCTCCCCCCTAAAGTATATTCGAAATTCCGCATTAAGTTTTTCGCTCAGCTTAAATTCTTTAAAACCCCCTATATTATATCTTTTTAAAATTTCTTGTTTTTTTTTCTTTTCGGTTGAGTTAAAATTCTTTCACTGATTTTAAAACCTCCTTGGTCGTAAAATTATTTTACTATCTCGTGCCTATTTTCAAATCGGTATCTTTCGTATTTCAGTTTTAAACCTTATTATCAAATTCTATAATCCAATATATATAAATTACTTTTCTAAACTACAAAAATTATTTCTAACAACTTACGTACGTACTTTAGAATATTTTCTAAGCCAAGGGGGACTTTAGATTTCTTTTTGTATATATATATATATATGTATACATACATATACATAGCAGCCCTATATTCTTCGTGCTTATACTTCAAGAATCCTTGTTTAAAATTTATTTTTTTTTCATTTGCAAAACAACAGCTACCTCACCCTGCTTCTATTTCCTTCACCTGACTCTTATTCCAAATTGGAATAAATTCTACCATCTGCTCACTTCCTCCTACATTTTTTTATAAGTATAAAAGTATATGATACTATATTTTACACGTAATTCTCCCGTCATCAATCTAGTTATTTTGAAGAATATTTTTCGTTCCATCCAACCAACGATCTCCTTATCCCGCCTTATTTGAACTCATTCCTTCCGATTCATTTCATTACACTCCTGGTTTCTGTTTTTCCTTAGGTTGTGTAGACATTAGTCCTTGTAGTTGTCCATGCTATCTCCAGTATAGGAGTAGGCCCTTGGTAGGTGATGTTGTCGTGGTGCATGAGTATAGGTAGCGTGTGTAGACCTGTATGAGTGTGTTATCTTTAAGATCATAATGATTGCCTTTTGTGTCTTGAATGTGTACTCAGTGTTAACTGTGATATGCTTAAATTTGTCTGAATGACGATATTCATACGTATATGAATGGGGTCATAGCAGGCAATTTCCTTAGACGTAGTTTTTCGCGATTATAAAATAGCTCATCTTTGACTGCGTGTGATTGTATTAAAACTCTTTGTTTTCTTTTAAATCAACCCCTTTAAAGTTTTTGAAATTAGCTCACAAGATCACAAATCACTTATCCTCCCTCATCCATTACCACAACTCCACACGGTTTTCCAAATGTTTTAAAATAAGTTATTGGTCTTAAGTTTTCCTTTCCCTTCTCTCTTCTTTCTCCCTTCGAAATGTTATGTTATGGTTGTTATAGTTTTGAGACTAGCTATTATTGTTGTAGGATTTTGTTGCGGATAGGCTCGGGGAGAGATGAGATTTGTTATAACAATGACTAGCCGATTTTGGATCAATAGGATGTTGGAATAGATTTCTTTCGGATGAAAAGAATGGGCGGACCAAGACTTATTTATAAAACCGAAGTGTGGCGGACTCAATGGAGAATTTTGGTTGAATGAGATTATATGCGTGGAGATGAGAACTTATCAGATTTGAGGTTTAGACGAGTGGTAGATAGGGATGGCTACAGAGTATGGTAGGAGTTAGGATGACCATGAGATTGAGTAGAGCTTTTATTAGCATCGAGACTTGATTGTTGAGTTGACGTGAGAAGACTTTGGGAATGATACGACGCGTTGAGATGAATGGATGGTAATGTAGGTGGACTTAATTTTTGTTGGGATTAGGATGAGATGTGATTCTGATAGTTCGATTATTTGGCGGATAAATTTATGGGAAGATATGACAAGAATGTATTGAAGACACGGCGATTGTTGATTTGTGAAGGTATTATAAGATAGACAAATGTTTTTGTCTTGGATTGGTGGTTGACTAGAATCTCATTTTTGAAGATTGATTAATATTGGGAAGAGATCGAGAATTTAAAAGTTTGTTTCCGAGCAATGATGTTTAGTAGAGTGGTATGGTATGAGACGATGATTATTAGCCTTTTATGAGAACTTGAAGTTGGAAATTTGAACAGCAGCAATGGGTCTATAGTTAAGTGTTAGGATGTGAGATTAGCCGTGGCTTTATCCAGTGAAAAGAAGGATTATGATGGATTACCTGCGGAACGAAGTTGAAGTTATAGAACTAGAGACCTTTGTGTGGAAGATGGGAGTTATATGCTTAAGGGTATTTAGAAATCATTATGGTTAGTATGAGTGATTCCGAGGGCGGAATCATTTCTAAGGTGGGTAGAATGTAACGGCCGCTTTCCAACCGTTCGTGTTTCCTGCGTGCACGTGCTTTATCGTGCACGTATTCTATTTGGCTATTTCTGAGCTCCGGCATATGCGATGCGATATTCCATCGCGATCGTTTCGGGGTGTTGGATTTTTATTGTAATTTTTGGGAACATCGTTTCACGGCTCGTTTTCTCGCAAAACGACTTTGAACGATAGGGGCATTTTAGTCATTTGACTCAAAAAGCCATTTCCAATTTTACGTAAATTTTTGGTTGGAGTTACGCACGATCGGGCTCCGTAGATCTGTGCGTCTCGTCTCCACGACCGCCCCGGTATTTTCGGATTATTTTTCTGACGCCCGGATTGAGAAATATCGCCCGGATAAATCTGGACCATTGAATTGCCCGGATCAATTTCGAAATTCAAAATTGATTAGCCAAATCTGGCTATATCCCAAAGTATTTGCTCAAGAATCTTTCCTAAACTGCCTACTCTATTGACCACAGACTTCCCCCAAGTTGTACCCCTACTATCCCCTACCCTAACACATTTAACCAATAATCATATAGTTATATATCAAAATTTAATTATTAAAACCCCTAAGATTGATTTCTATTCACGTGCAACATTAAGACCTAGTTTTTTTTACAGCCGCCGCAACTCCTCTCACGAGAGAGGCTCTTTCTCTCCCTCGTTTTCAAACGACAACCCCCCTTACCCTCTCCCTCTCGCTCTCGACCTAAACCCACCGGCGTTTATCGCCGTCGCCGGCCAACCATTCGCCCACGTGCACCCCTCTCACCGTGGCGGCCACCCCGATGCCCGACAACCCAGAACCGCTCGCCGGCGATTTCGCTTCGCGGTAGTAGCAGCGCTGTCGCCGTCTCCGTTCGCTGCACGCCTGCAGTCGTCGCCGGAGGCCCTACCCGATCGCCGTCGACTCCCCGCGACCCCGCCGCGGCCGCCTGAAGCCTCGCACGTCGCCGACGGAGCCTCTGATCGCCGGCTGCCTCATCCCCACATCGCAGCAGCAGCAGCAGCCCGGACAGCTGCTGCTCGTGTATTCCGGGCGTCGCTTGACGATCGAGCATCGCCGCGGCATCTGATCCGACCGACTTCCCCTGTCGTCGGCCAACGCGAGCACTCCAGTGTCCACCCTCTACCCACCTGCAAAGCTCGCACGGAGAGAACACGTAAGCTGTAGAGTTTTTTTTTGTGTTGTGTTAACGATTTTAAGTCATCAACCCGTAAGAAGATGAACATGATTAGTATACTTCTGACATTAGTGCTATCAGGATATTATAATAAGTGATTACATGTAAATTTATTATATATATGTTAGCTGTAGGATGTAAGGTTACATCAGTGTACATACTTCCTAACTAAACCTTATAAGTAAAGTTAGTGTGTACTTTTCATGCTGAAACTGAAACCCTAGTCTTAGTATTAATTTCATTTTTTGCATGTAGGATAGTTATTTTTTTTACATAGGTGAGTAACCAGTATGATTATTCTTACAAATAGGTGTTAGAGTTTAATCATTATTGGTTACCCTTTTAACTCTATGACGCAGATATTCTAGTACATCTCATTGCTACCGTCTGGACCCCGACGATTTCCTCTGTGTAGCGCTACTCACGGTCGAGGAACCGGAGCGAACACAACGTGATCCGTAGCTGTTTCTAGACCCGACGCCAAATTCACGCGTAAACATCTTTCAGGTTGGTACCCCTAACTCGTAGCACAACCCACACCATAGCGAAACTGAAAATCTAACTAAAACTGGACAACTACAATTAAACTTACTTTTCTGCACCAGTAAAATGCTGCTAACTGTAGATATCGACCATCGGACGATTTTCTGTGCATATAGGATAGTGGTCGATCTAGGCTGATAAAACACCAAAAACGTGACTTGGACGATCAGGGTAACCCCGATAACCTAGAAACAAACCTAAATAGGATTTATTGAAATCGCGACTGACATCGTCGCCGTGACACTGTTTCAGACGGACTACCGCGGACGCGACGACTGGACGAGACGCCCCAGACAAACGACACACTCGCCATCGCAGGCAAGTGTATCCACTTGCACTTTTGGCCGTGCTTAGGCCCTAGTTGGTTAGAATTGTTAACTATGAACAAACAGACCCGAACGTGAAATGATAGCGTCCGGGACGCCCTTGACGGCTCAGACTTGACGACGAAGTCTGAGCCTGACAACAACAACTGTTGACATCATAGGACTATCTTGTGTGTGCGTGCGTGTGGACACCCTAGAATAACAACTCCCTACACTTGTCATGTCGTGTCCTGCTACACAAAAAGCCTTCGGGCGTTTCGGATGCTTTCCCCCGCGAAAGTGATCCATGTTACACAAAAATCCTTCGGGCATTTCGGATGCTTTCCCCCGTGAAAGTGATCACTGTTACACAATAATCCTTCGGGCGTTTCGGATGCTTTCCCCGCGGAAGTGATCCCTGTTACACAAAAAGCCTTCGGGCGTTTCGGATGCTTTCCCCCGCGGAAGTGATACCTGTTACACAAAAAGCCTTCGGACGTTTCGGATGTTTCCCTAGCGGAAGTGATCCCTGTAATTCTTGTCCTGAGTTCCTGGGTTGGGGTAGGGTTGAGCGTGCGCACGGGGAGAGGGTTTGGCCGCCCTCGAACCGTAAGGCGTGAACCCTTTCGTGTCTCACTTGTCTTGTCTTGTCTTGTCCCGTCCCGTCCCGACTTGTCATGACACATGTAGGCTAGTCCCGTAGTTGGTAGCACACGCTACGACTACTACTTGTTGCGCTTTACTTTCCTGCTGCGATACTTCTGTTTGTTACTCAGTTATAACCCCAGCATGCTAATCAACCAGTAAATCGTTGTCAAAAAATTGATACACTTGCAGTAGAGTCTAACCATTTTTGTAGACTTTACCTGACGTACAGTTCCTTTCCTTTGGGGTGCTGTACGTCAGGTGCTCAGCCAGAGTTCGTGGACGAGGCAGACTCACTGGAGTACGAGGAGCCGAGGACGTCGACCCAGAGTACGTGCCTGACGGGGACCAGACCTAGAGGTCTTTTTAGTCGCCACTTTCAGATGTTACCGCTTTTAGGTTTGCTTTTAAAACTTTTGTTGCCATGCTTAGGCTCCTTTTTAGACTTTGTACTCGTTGGATATTATATCTCTAATTTAATGAATGCAACTTCCTTTCTGTACTATCTGTTGTTTCGAACTTTATTAATGCAAGAAACTGAAACTTTTAAAATGGTACCCCTATAAACGCTTATTGGGTCCGAGCTCTTCAGCTCCGGCCTAAGCGGGCCTTCGTCACGCTTCGCCTCCGTCGTTTTGGGAAGCGGGGCGTGACAACTATGAAATACTTGTGAAAAACCTTCACAAGTCAAATCATACACAAATGAACTTGTGACTCCCACAAACCCAGGATCACAAACACACTCTCACAACCGAGAGCGAATCACTTACAATATCAAAGTAAATTGAAATGAAATAGCTTACCACAAAATACATATGCCTTGAGTATACTTACGAATTAGGGCAAAGATGATTTTGAGGAAGATGAAGAGGCACCAAACCCTAGCTCCAAGATGTAGACCAGCAATTGAGAGCTATGAGGTTGATGGTGACCTAGGATCAAGCACTTGGCTTGGAAGGCTCACAATCAATGAATCTCTCTTTTGAAATAAGAGTGAGAAGAGATTCAAGATTGGAAAGAAAGAGCTTTGAATGAGAGGGAATGATTTCTCTTTGATATCTAAACTTGTAATAATATCAGCCTTGAGTGCAATGAATGCAGCTCATCAAGTATATATAGGTTAGAGGGGAGAGAGAGAGAGAGAGAGAGAGAGAGAGAAATGTTTCAATTAAAGCTCCAACTGCTCTATTCTGAACCAAAGTAGTCGGTCAAAGAACAACCACCGACCGACTCGTTCATCAACTAGTCGGTCGGTCAATCAACGTAGACCGACTAATGATTGAATAGGGAATAGGTCGAAGTTCAGACAAAAGGAACTAGTCGGTCCAAGAAGAGTAGCTGACCCCGACTAGTTTCACAACTAGTCGGTCGGTTACTCAACTGAGACCGACTAAGAGATAAAACTGAAGTCTGAGCACAAAGTGATTTAGTCGGTCCAAGAACAAATGTTGACCGACTAGTTCATCAACTAGTCGGTCTCCAAATGTGCATAGACCGACTAACGATAAACAGTAAGTCAGGTGAAAATTGGCATGTACAGTAAAGCTCAACTAGTCTGTCTAAGAAGGAAAGTTGACCGACTAGTTCATCAACTAGTCGGTCGATCAATGAACACAGACCGACTAATTATAAACAGTAGCGCATGCACAAATTGGCATGAACATGGAAAGCTCAACTAGTCGGTCTAAGAAACATCACTGACCGACTAGTTCACATACTAGTCGGTCGGTGAGTCAACGTAGACCGACTAACCGTAAACAGTAACGAGCTATGATTTGAGAAAGCAAACTAGTCGGTCCAAGAAGGATTGCCGACCGACTAGATCACCATCTAGTCGGTTGGTTCTTCTTCTTGAACCAACTAACATGCACAAGAAGTCGCGAATCGAAGCGCGATGCTTCGGGAAAGTTAGTATGGACTTCTTACTAGATCCTATGTCTAAGATAGGAGCGATATGAAGATTAAAACGTAAGACCTACTCAAGGCTTAACATTCTACGGAACGAAGATAAAAGACTATAAATAAAACTTAACGAACCGTCTTCGAAAGCTTCGATCCGAACCTTCATGACTTCTAAAATGGTCCAAAAGCTTCAACGAAGCTTTAGGCATACGATCACGTGATTTGAGAAGTCTCGAGATGTCACTTTGGATGTTCAAATGAATTTGGCGATGATCTCCATAACTGCGCTCATAAATTGTTAGTTCAAAATATATTTATGTTTGTTCATCATCCAAAACCAAATCCGGGGAGTCCAATATCCAACATTCTCCCCCTTTTTGGTGATGACAAACCAACATAAATAATAATAAAAAATAATGATTCAAATGTAATTTACTTACTCCCCCTGTATTGATGAAACGTTAATTCCAAATTAAACAATAATAATACGCATCAAGCAGTCGAGTGAAGTATATAAAATGAGAATCAAATATTGAAATTTAGGATTTGAAATCCAATTTTTATATCTTAACTCCCCCTGAATCTAACATATCAAATTAGATTCTTGGAAAAATGCTTAAATTATCATTTAGCACATGTCATTATTATATCTCTCCCCCTTTGGCATTAGCAAAAAGTGTGGAAGGAGATCAACGACAACAACAATGGCTTCAAATCAAAGCATGGGAGTCGTAGAATACGACCACGGTCCAAATGACACCAAAGAAAAATACGAATGAAATCAAGGCGTGTCAATGAGACCAAAGTCGAAAATCGATAATAAAATCATCAAAACTCAAATTAATTTTACGAATTGAGTTATGTAATATACTCTCCAATATCAACATTCTTGGTTAATTTAGTGCATGGAAAACAATTCTATGTTTTCATAAAATGAATTCTATTTAACCAAGTATTTTCGTCGAGCGACGAAATCAAAACATCAGAGACATATAAAAGAATATAATGTGCACAAGAGAATACATGTCAACATCGATGTATATATATACAAAAAGCATGAGTACATCCAAATGATACATCCGTCAACATACAAAATGTCGATCCAACGATCGAAGCACAAAAGATACAACATCATATCACACATAAAATAGAGTGTCACAAAAATATAACATCATTATAGATACATCAGCAGACATCCAAAAGTCTCAAAAATCAGAACC
This sequence comes from Scilla litardierei, assembly GCA_030789695.1. NCBI lineage: Eukaryota > Viridiplantae > Streptophyta > Magnoliopsida > Asparagales > Asparagaceae > Scilla > Scilla litardierei. The sequence continues at coordinate 265,727,038 of CM061142.1, read as the reverse complement.
ACAAAGCCACCCAAAATATCCTAACCCACACTCTCTCACTACAAGATATCTCATCTAAAGTGCATCGGGAGAGGCCTCAAAGAAGCTCAAGAGGCAGTGGCAGGATCTGCAGCAGCAGCAGGCTCTGCAGGAGTGGAGGTGGTCACCGGATCAGCAGTAGTGTCCACGGGAGCGACAGAAGTGGCAATCTCTGGAGCATCAACAGAAGTGGCCTCGGGAGCACCAGTCGGAGCATCCACCACAAGAGCGGTGGCAACAGGAGTACTCTCGGGGTCACCGGCAGAAGAGGCAACAGCAGCACCAGAAGTGCCCTCGGGGGCACGAGTAGAAACACGCACAAGCTCCTCAATCTCCTCCTCATCCATCTCTTCCTCGTCAGAGACTGACGGAGGGATGTCAATACCAAGGTGGCGAGCAATGCGAGCAAGAATCTCCTCGGTACGAGCATAACGAGACTCCACACGTCTCACTGAACGTGCGAGCTCGTCAAGAGTGGTAGAGGGAGTAGCTGAGGCAGAAGCAGAGGCAGACGTTGAAGGTGTCGTCCTCTGAATGTGACGGAGCGCCGCAAGAGACTTCTTGACGGCCGTCACGTTTAGAGGAGGACCAAGTGGATGCTCATCGTCACGAGGCAAGGTGACACGAAAGTGACGGAATACGAGTGTCAGGAGGCACGGGAATGGGATATGAGCCGACTTCGAGGACTTGCGAATACACTCGAAAGAATCCATCTTATCGAGTATAATCCGAGCCCAGTTAATCGAGCTCCCCATAAAGATGGCATAGATCAACTTCAAGAAAGGCTGGGATGGCAAAGAGGAGGAGCCGTACTTGGGAAGCAAGCACGACTTCAGAATCAAATTCAGGACCCAGGCATTAGGCTTGAAGGACTTGGAGGGGACGCCAATCATGGCGGGAGGAATATCATGGAAAATCTGAGAAAGCACGACCTGATCAAGTGAGGATATGTCATCAACAGAAATGGTAGAAGGCCAAACGAGGAGATACCCAAAACCTCTCCTAAGATTTCTGTCGTGAGGACTATCGGAGTCCCCAAGACAGTCGTCTCAATCGAGTGGGTCTCGTCGTACTGACCACGAACCCTATTGGCATAGAAGAGCTTCACGAGGCGAGGGTAAGGGTGTGGGTTCGCCTTAGGATCATATCGAAGGTAATCGATAAGACCGGAAGACGAAAGAAGATCTGCGAGGCCAAGGAAGTCACTAAACTGTACGAAATGCTCCAGAAGCAGCGGACAGTGTTCGATACGGTTGTAAGCCGCGAGACACATAGGTTCATCGCGACACAACGAATATCAACACCGCCCATCGGCATCAGAGCCTTTCCCTTAGGCTGACGGGTACGGGGGCGTGAGCTAGACTCAGGCTGCCTAGGAGGAGGTGAGGGTTCCCTACGGGTCTCAGTCTCGGGACGGTATTCCTCATCGGAATCAGATGGAGGTGTAGGGGCACGGAATGCAGCCGGCTTGGGCTTGGGCTGAGATTGGGCTCGGGGCTTCGCTGTTGTCGACCTCTTACGCTTAAGAGGGGGCGAAGACGAAGAGGGTTGGGTGGTTTTCGAACGGCGTTTCGGAGGGGTTCGCGTAGGTTGTGGGGGGTCCGAGGGTGGCGAATCGACAGTCATAGGCGAAGGGCCAGAGGGAGTGATCGGAATACGTGTACGAGCCATAAGCGCGGCACGACACGACGCAAGAGATCGAATCGAAGAAACCCTAAATCAAACCCTAGAAATAGGAACCCTAGCCGAAATCTAAGGAACCCTAGCCCTAGAATCTGAAAAACTAACCCTGGAAGCTAGGAGAGGGAGGGAGGATCACCTAGGAGGAGAGGTCGACGGACGGCGACGGCGGGGATGGCCGGAAAGATGGCCGGAATCGACGGTGGGAGAGGGAGGAAGTCGAAAGGTTCGGGGGTTTTCGAGCTGGAGAGAGATAGAAACTGACTAAAAGAGAATTAAGTCGGTTAGATTGAGTTTTAATCGATCGGAAGTCGAAAACACGCAACTGTCCCTGTTGCAATTAGTCGGTCACAGTTCAAGCACTGACCGACTAGATCACGATCTAGTCGGTCGGTCAATGAGCTTGAACCGACTAGTTGCAAACAGTGGCAGAAGCCAAATTAACTGACAAGAATTAGTCGGTCTAAGCTCATCCACTGACCGACTAGATCTTAATCTAGTCGGTCGGCCAATGAACTTGGACCGACTAAGAGAGTTCAAAAATTGAAAATTTTAGAAATTTGATTTCTCTCCTAATTGTACTTCGATGAAACATCAAAATACTCTCATTAATCATTAAACTACCCCCATTAAACATTGAAAATCTGAAATTTGACGATTACGCACAAATCGAGCGAAAATTCCAAAAATTCAACAAAAAATCCAGAAAATTTCAATTAATCTAGCATGTACAAATATAAAGAATTGAATAGCATGCAAGATTATTGAAACCATATGAATCCTAAATCTCGGATTCAACCATAATCCCCAATTCTCGACGTAACCGCACAAAGGAGTCTTCCTTTAGGGGTTTCATGAAAATATCGGCGATTTGCTTCTGGGTTTCAACGTACACTAATATGATGTCCTTTTTAGCAACATGATCATCTAAGAAATGGTGTCGGACATCTATGTGTTTCGAACGGGAATGGTGTACCGGGTTCTTGGAGAGACAAATTGCACTTTGGTTGTCCACCATGATAGGGCAAGTATCACAGTTTATACCAAAGTCTTTAAGTGTGTGTCTCATCTAAAGAACTTGAGCACACGCGGCACCGGCGGCAATATATTCCGCCTCGGTGGTTGAAAGTGATACGGAATTCTGCTTCTTGGAAAACCAAGAGACAATAGAATTTCCTATAAAATGGCAAGTGCCACTAGTACTTTTCCTGTCGGATTTGCATCCCGCATAATCTGCGTCACTATATGAGATTAACTCATACGTGCTAGATTTTGGATAAAGTAATCCAAAATCAAGTGTATAACTTAAATAACGGAAAATACGTTTTACCGCTACTAAGTGTGACTCCTTAGGTTGAGACTGATAACGAGCACATACACATACGACAAACATAATATCGAGCCTACTTGTGGTAAGATAAAGTAAACTGCCTATCATACCTCGATATAGACGAATGTCTACATCTTTACCGCCCGCATCTTTATCAAGATGTGTAGTCGTGCTCATTGGAGTCTTCTTCCCGGAGGCATTCTCCATTCCAAATCGCTTAAGCAACTCCACCGTATACTTCGTTTGGTGGATGAAGATTGCATCGTTCATTTGGCGAATTTGGAGACCTAAGAAATATTTGAGCTCACCCATGTGGCTCATCTCAAATTGATCCTTCATCACATTAGAAAACTCTTCGCAAAGAGCAAAGTTAGTAGCACCGAAAATGATATCATCAACATAAATTTGAACTAAAATTATATCATTATTCGAATACTTAACAAATAATGTGGAATCAACTTCTCCCATTTTAAAACCCAAATCCAAAAGAAAATTCTTTAAACGGTCATATCAAACTCGAGGAGCTTGTCTCAAACCGTAAAGTGCTTTCTTAAGTTTAAAAACATGATTTGGAAATTTTTCATTTATAAAACCCGGAGGTTGAGAAACATAAACTTCCTCAACAACATCTCCGTTTAAAAACGCACTTTTTACATCCATTTGAAATAATTTAAAATCCTTATGGCATGCAAAAGATAACAATAATCTAATTGATTCTAATCTAGCTACCGGAGCAAAGGATTCTTCGAAATCGATACCTTCCTCTTGCCGATAGCCTTGAGCTACTAACCGAGCTTTGTTCTGGACGACGACTTGGTTTTCGTCGGTCTTGTTCTTGAAGATCCACTTTGTCCATATGACGGTGTGGTTCTTCGATGGCAATGGAACAAGCTCCCAAACCTCATTCCTCTCGAATTGAATGAGTTCCTCTTCCATGGCAAGGATCCAAGCGCTATCTTCGCAAGCTTCATTAACATTCTTTGGCTCAATCGAGGAGGCAAAGGCACAATGAGCGAAGTGGTTGACTTGAGATCTTGTCTTGACACTATCATGGATATTGCCAATGACTTGCTCATGAGGATGGTCACGAACGGTATGAAGCAGTTTAGGAATTCCTTGATCACTAGGAACATTCTCAATAACTTCATTACTCGGGTTAGTATCAATAGAATCAATAGAATTAATAGAGTTAGAATTACCAATTGAATCACATAAGACATCCATAAAGTCATCATCATTAGTAATTCTAGTTGGAACAAATCCTTCATTAAATGAAACATGAAGCGATTCCTCGATCGTTGAGGTTCGTTTGTTGTATATCCGGTAGGCTTTGCTACGTGAGGAATACCCAACAAAAATCCCCTCATCGGATCTTGGATCGAATTTGTCCAAACTACCATACGTGTTTTTAATAAAAACACGAAAATGTTTAACTTGAGGTAACCTACCAAACAACAATTCATAACAAGTTTGTTTAGTGCCGGGCCTCAAAAGTATTCTATTAAACACATAGCAAGCGGTGTGTACCGCTTCCGCCCAAAATTGATGGCCAAGTTGGCTATCACCAAGCATAGTGCGAACACACTCCACTAGCGTCCTATTCTTTCTCTCAACAACACCATTTTGAGGAGGTGCGCGAGGGAATGAAAAGGTGTGTGTAATACCAACTTCATCACAAAATGTCTCAAAAGACTCATTCTCAAATTCACCTCCATGATCACTACGAATAGTGACAATGGTGGTTCCTAAGAGATTTTATACTTTCTTAACAAAAATTGTGAAGTTTTCAAAAGCATCATTTTTATTACTCAATGAAAATACCCAAGTAAACCTAGAAAAGTCATCAACGATGACAAGTCCATAACGTGCATTTCCTAATGAAGCAACTCTAGTTGGCCCAAATAAATCTAGATGTAATAGCTCTAGTGGCCGCTTAGAAGAAATGCTTTTCTTAGGTTTAAACGACGATTTTTGAAGCTTGCCTCGTTGACACGAGTCACAAAAGCTTTTCTTTTGAAAGATTAGCTTAGGGAAGCCTCTAATAGAATTTAACTTGGAAAGCTTAAATAGTGTTCCAAAGTTCACATGACCAAAACGTCGATGCCATAAGTGTTGTTCACTTGTGTTGGCAATGAGACATTGTTCATGTGATCATGGAAGATCTAGGATGTATATATCCTTATGGCGTGTGCCGGAAAAAAATAATTCATTATTATCTTTTCTTAAAATATGGCACATTCCTTTCGCAAAGCTAACTTTGTAACCTTTGTCACAAAGTTGACTTATTGAAATGAGATTGTGATTTAATCCTTTAACAAGGTAAACATCACATATTAGGGGTTTAGAAGGATTACCCACTTTACCAACACCTATGATGGTTCCGCTCTCGTTGCCTCCAAAGACGACGCGGTTTCCATTAGCACTAGAGGGGGGGGTGAATAGTACTTTAAAATAATAAGGCGTATAATTCCAAATTAAATTGCACACAACTACCAAATCAATTTGCGGAAGCTTAAATTGAATGACAACAATGAAATTAACAATGCAAACAAACGATGTTAATGGGTTCGGATCCACCCAAGTCTCCCCGACTTGTTCCCGGTGATCCTACGTCCCAACCACCCGGATCCCCTCCGGATACTTGAGTTAGAAACCCTAACTCAAGATTTCCACTATGAATATCTTGTTAAAAACCTTCACAAGATCAAATCATACATGCAATGGCAAAGTGAATCCCACAACCCGGGATCACAAACTTCTCTCACAACCGAGAGAGCCAATAAGCAATATAAAGAGTTTAAATGAAATAAATACTCTTACCACAAAATCCTATACCTTGAGTTTTTCTTACCCAATAGGTGGAATGAAGGATTTGAGGAAGATGAAGTTACCAAACCCTAGCACCAAGGAAATGAGCAGCAATGGGTGCCTAGGGATGATTTGGAAACTTGAATCAAGCAATAGCTTGAAGAGCTCACCAAGAACAAGCTTCTCTCTAGATCTAGAAATGAGAGAGAATGGGTTTCTTGTGAGGAAGAGAGCTTTAGATTTGAAGGAGAATAGCTATTTCTTTTGAACTCAATGAATCTCTTAATGGCAGCTCTGTTTTAGATAGAAATGACCTAGGTTCGTATTTATAGGAACCCAAAAACATAAGTTAGGTCAATCTCCAACGGAAAGAAATCTGAGAGAATTAGTCGGTCAAAGAACAATCACTGACCGACTAGTTCATCAACTAGTCGGTCAGTCACAAAGCATGGACCGACTAAGAGCAGATCTGAGAAGAGATAGAATTTCAGACCTAGAAAACTAGTCGGTCCAAGAACACTGTCTGACCGACTAGTTTCACAACTAGTCGGTCATCCAATGAACGTAGACTGACTAAGAGGCAAAACAACATAGTCTGAAGGCAAGTTGACTTAGTCGGTCCAAGAACAAAAGTTGACCGACTAGATTGTCAACTAGTCGGTCATCAAACATTCTTAGACCGACTAACGGTAAACAGTAGCTTAGGAGAAATTTGGCATGTACAGTAAATCACAACTAGTCGGTCAAAGAAGCATCACTGACTGACTAGTTCACAAACTAGTCGGTCGGTGAGTCAACGTAGACCGACTAACTGTAAACAGTAAAGAACAAAGATTTAACTGATTGAAACTAGTCGGTCCAAGAACAGTGGCCGACCGACTAGATCACCATCTAGTCGGTCAGTACTTGTTCTTGTACCAACTAACATGCACAACAAAGTCCGAATCGAAGCGCGACGCTTCGAGGAAGTTAGAGTGAACTTGTGCAAGAATCCTAGACCTACGAAATGAGCGAAATGAAGATAGAAACGTAAGATATACTCAAGGCTTAACATTCTATCAATCGAAACTAAAAGACTATAAATAAAACCTTAATAAACGGTCTTTGAGAGCTTCGATTGAATCTTCATTACTTCCAAAGCGTTGTAAGAGCTTCAACGAAGCTTTAGGCTTGAATACGAGCCTTTGGAAGTGTTGAGATGTCGCTTTGAATATTCTCGTGAAATTGGCGACGATCTCCAATACTGCGCTCACAAATTGTTAGTTCATGGATTATTTATGTTTGCTCATCATCAAAACCAAATCCGGGGAGTCCAATATTCAACATTCTCCCCCTTTTTGGTGATGACAAACCAACATAAATAATAATCGAAAATAATAATTCAAATGTAAAATACTTACTCCCTCTGCATTGATGACACGTTAATTCCAAAATGAATACAAATGAATTGCATCAAGCAGACCAGTAAGATAAATAAAATGAATTGATTTTTGAAATATCGGATTTTGAAAATCCTTATATGTATCTTAACTCCCCCTGAATCTAACATATCAAACTAGATTCTTGGAAATTGAGTTAAATTTTTCATTTGCGCTATTTATTATCATTATCTCTCCCCCTTTGGCATTATCCCAAAAATGGGGGGCATACAACGACAACAATTAGGAAATGTAAAATCCAACATCGGGAGTCGTAGACAAAGACAATGGACCAACTTGACACCAAGGAAAAAAAATGTGGAAATTAAAACAAGGTGTGTCAAATTTTCCATTATCAATAAAAATCAACGATAATCAAAATCATCAAAAATACCAAATGTTTATTCATTTCTTGAATAAAGAAACATACTCTTCAATATTCAATATTCTTGGTTAAATTTGTGCATGGAAAACAATTCTATACAATTATAGAATTTAAATCTATTTAACCAAGTTTTCATGCGTCGAGCGACGAAATCTCATTTCAAATATATTCAACGAATATTAAAATTTGCACGACGAATAAAAGACAAAGTGAACGATGATGAACATATATATATGCAGAGACAACATGAGTAAATCCAAAAAGATATCACATCGAATATATGAGATACATCATATCAAGCGCTACATATTATCAAAAAGAAATACATCATCATCATCGATACAATATACCCATCAAAAGGAAATACATCATCATCATCATCATTCTCATCAAAATAAATACAACAGCAGCGACGTCATCCAAAATACATCAAAACATAATAACCCTCATACCCTATCCTAACCCAAAATACTCTCGCAGAGATATATCATCCAAAGCGTATATGGAGAGTCCTCGGAACAATGATCACGAGGAGGAGGCAGGATCTGCAGCGTCCGTGGGTCCAGTCGACGGAGTGGACTCAGGATCTGCAGGGAGTAGAGGCGTCTCAACAGATGGAATCGTCGGGGCAGGAGTCGAGATCTCAGCAACAGGCTCAACAGCAGCATGAGTCTCGACAGAAGCAGCAGCAGCAGATACATGAGCAGGCTCGGAAACTGGGTCAGCAGCAGGCTCAGAAGGCTGAAGAGCTGCAGCAGATGGCTCTGGAACACCGGAAGAGGTGGAAACTCCAGGAGCAGAAGAGGAAGTACCAGCAGCAGCAGAAGTGCCCTTGGGGGCACGAGTCGAAGCACGACAGATCTCCTCAACGTCCTCCTCATCCATCTCATCCAACTCCTCTCCCTCAGACACGGAAGGAGGAAGCTCAACACCCATCTGACGGGCCATACGGCAGACCACCTCCTCGGTACGAGCCAAGCGGGACTCGTGACGAAGAAGTATCCGGACGACGTCATCAAGGGTGGCAACGGGAGTAGCAGAGGCACCGGCAGAGGCAGGGACAGACGCTGAAGGAGTCGTCCTCTGAACGTGACGAAGCGCCGCAAGAGATTTCTTGACGGCCGTCGCATTCAGGGGAGGACCAAGGGGACGCTCATCGTCACGAGGCAATGTGACACGAAAATGACGAAACACGAGGGTCAACATGCAAGGAAATGGGATATGAGCCGATTTATTGGACTTTCGAATACACTCGAAAGAGTCAATCTTATCGAGTATAATTCGAGCCCAATTAATCGAGCTCCCCATGAAGATCGCATAGATAAGCTTCAAAAATGGCTGGGATGGTAAAGATGAGGAGCCGTACTTGGGAAGCAAGCACGACTTCAGAATCAGATTAAGGACCCATGCATTTGGCTTGAAAGATTTAGATGGCACGCCAATCATGGCAGGAGGAATCTGATGGAAAATCTCTGAAAGGATGGTCTGATCAAGAGAAGAAATATCATCTACCGAGATATCAGAAGGAAGAAGGCCAGACGAAGAGATACCCAAAATCTCTCCTAAGATTTCCGCAGTGAGGACTATAGGAGTCCCCAAAACGGTCGTCTCAACAGAGTGGGTCTGATCGTACTGACCCCGGATCCTATTAGCATAGAAAAGCTTCACTAATCTAGGGTAGGGGTGAGGATTCGCCTTCGGGTCATATCGAAGGTAATCGAGAAGACCCGACGACGACAGAAGATCAGCTAACCCTATGAAGTCGCTAAGCTGGACAAAATGCTCCAGAAGCAGCGGGCAATGTTCGATACGGTTATATGCCGCGAGACACAAAGGGTCATCGCGACATAAGGAAATATCGACACCGCCCACCGGCATCGGACCCTTTCCCTTAGGTTTTCGAGTAGACGTACGAGGGTGGGTACTAGACTCGGGATGAATAGGAGGAGTGGGTTCCCTATGAGTCTCGGTCTCGGGGTTATACTCTGTATCGGAATCGGTAGGAGTATGGAACGAAGATTGAGAAGCAAGAATTTTGGCCTTAGGCTTAGGCTTGGGTTTGGGTTTCGGTTGACCTCTAGGTTTAGCGGTCGTCGTCCTCTTCTTCTTGAGAGGAGGCGAAGACGACGAAGGATGGGTGGTCTTGGCTCTACGCTTCAGCTCTAGGAAATGAAATCTAACCCTAGGAGGAGAGGAGATCACCTAGAACGAGGGGCCGACGGAGGAGATCGACGGAAATGGCCGGAAAAATGGCCGGAGAACGATCGGAAGTCGAAGGGTTTCGAGGGAGGTCGGGGTTTTGAGCAGAGAGAGAAGAAATATCGATCGATTAGAATGAAAATCGATCGACTAAACTGAGTTTAAGTCGGTCGATTTCCCAAATGACCAAACAGCCCCTGGCACAACTAGTCGGTCACAGTTCAAGCACTGACCGACTAGATCACGATCTAGTCGGTCGGTCAATGAGCTTGAACCGACTAGGTGCAAACAGTGGCTGAATCCAAGAATTACTGACAAGATTTAGTCGGTCTGCGTTCAAGTACTGACCGACTAGATCAAGATCTAGTCGGTCGGTCACTGAACATGAACCGACTAAAGAGTCAAAAACTTGAAAAAATCAAGTTCTCTCCACAATACGCTTGGACGATAAATCTCAAAACTCTCAATAAACATCTAAACTACCCCATTAATCATCGAAAAACAGAAATTTGATGATTACGCACAAATCGAACGAAAAATTAAGATATCACATAAAATTCCCGAAAAATCCAATAATTCTAGTATGAAAGAGATATTGTCAAGAATAATAGCATGCAAAATTATTGAATGAAACATGAATCCTATATCTCGGATTCACCCATAATCCCCAATTCTCGACGCAACCGCACAAAGGAGTCCTCCTTTAGGGGTTTCGTGAAAATATCGGCGATTTGCTTTTGGGTTTCAACGTACACTAGAATGATGTCCTTTTTAGCAACATGGTCATCTAAAAAGTGGTGTCGGACATCTATGTGTTTCGAACGGGAATGATGTACCGGGTTCTTGGAAAGACATATTGCACTTTGGTTGTCAACCATGATAGGGCAAGTATCACAATTTATACCAAAGTCTTTAAGTGTGTGTCTCATCCAAAGAACTTGAGCACACGCGGTACCGGCGGCAATATATTCCGCCTCGGTGGTTGAAAGTGATACGGAATTTTGCTTCTTGGAAAACCAAGAGACAAGAGAATTTCCTATAAAATGGCAAGTGCCACTAGTACTTTTCCTGTCGGATTTGCATCCCGCATAATCTGCATCACTATATGAGATTAACTCATATGTGCTAGATTTCGGATAAAGTAATCCAAAATCTAAAGTGTAACTTAGATAGCGAAAAATACGCTTTACCGCTACTAAGTGAGACTCCTTAGGTTGAGACTGATAACGAGCACATATACATACGGCAAACATAATATCGGGCCTACTTGCGGTAAGATAAAGCAAACTACCTATCATACCTCGATATAAACGAATGTCTACATCCTTACCGCCCGTATCCTTGTCAAGATGCGTAGTCGTGCTCATTGGAGTCTTTTTCCCGGAGGCATTCTCCATTCCAAATCGCTTTAGCAACTCCACCGTGTACTTCGTTTGGTGGATGAAGATTGCATCGTTTATTTGGCGAATTTGGAGACCTAAGAAATATTTGAGTTCGCCCATGTGGCTCATCTCAAATTGTTCCTTCATAACATTAGAAAACTCTTCGCAAAGAGCGAAGTTAGTAGCACCGAAAATGATATCATCAACATAAATTTGAACTAATAAAATATCATTATTTGCATGCTTAATAAAAAGTGTTGAATCGGCTTCGCCCATTTTAAAATTCAAATCCAAAAGAAAATTCTTTAGGCGATCATACCAAGCTCGAGGAGCTTGTCTCAAACCATAAAGAGCTTTCTTTAGTTTAAAAACGTGATTTGGAAATTTTTCATTTACGAAGCCCGGAGGTTGAGAAACGTAAACTTCCTCAACGACATCTCCGTTTAAAAATGCACTTTTAACATCCATTTGAAATAATTTAAAATTCTTATGGCATGCAAAAGACAAAAGTAATCTAATTGATTCTAATCTAGCTACCGGAGCAAAGGATTCTTCGAAATCAATACCTTCCTCTTGTCGATAGCCTTGAGCTACAAACCGAGCTTTGTTCCGGACGACGACTTGGTTTTCGTCGGTTTTGTTCTTGAAGATCCACTTTGTCCCTATGACGGTGTGGTTCTTCGATGGCAATGGAACAAGCTCACATACTTCATTCCTCTCGAATTGAATGAGCTCCTCCTCCATGGCTAAGATCCAAGCGCTATCTTCGCATGCTTCATTAATATTCTTTGGCTCTATCGATGAGGCAAAGGCACAATTTGCGAAGCGGTGAACTTGGGATCTTGTCTTGACACTATCATAGATATTGCCAATGACTTGCTCATGGGGATGGTCATGAACCGAATGAAGCCGTTTGGGAATACCTTGATCACTTGGAACATTCTCAACAACTTCATTAGTTGGGTTAGTCTCAATAGAATCAATAGAATCATTAGACTTAGAATTATCAAACGAATCACATAAAACATCCATAGAATCATTATCATTTGAAATTCTAGTTGGAACAAATCCTTCATTAAATGAGACATGAAGCGATTCCTCGATCGTTGAGGTTCGTTTGTTGAATATCCGGTAGGCTTTGCTACGCGTAGAATATCCAACAAAAATCCCCTCATCGGATCTCGGATCGAATTTGTCCAAACTACCATATGTGTTCTTAATAAAACATTTCGAACCAAAAACACGGAAATGTTTAACTTGAGGCAACCTACCAAACAACAATTCATAACAAGTTTGTTTAGTGCCGGGCCTCAAAAGTATTCTATTAAACACATAGCAAGCGGTGTGTACCGCTTCCGCCCAAAATTGATGGCCAAGTTGGCTATCATCAAGCATAGTGCGAGCACACTCCACTAGCGTCCTGTTCTTTCTCTCAACTACACCATTTTGAGGAGGTGCACGAGGGAAAGAGAAAGTGTGAGTAATACCAACTTCATCACAAAATGTCTCAAAAGACTCATTCTCAAATTCACCTCCATGATCACTACGAATAGTGACAATGGTGGTTCCTAAGAGATTTTGTATTTTCTTAACAAAAATTGTGAAGTTTTCAAAAGCTTCATTTTTATTGCACAATGAAAATACCCAAGTAAATCTTGAATAGTCATCTACGATGACAAGTCCATACCTTGCATTTCCTAAGGAAGCAACTCTAGTTGGCCCAAATAAGTCTAGATGTAATAGCTCTAGTGGCCGTTTAGTAGAGATGCTTTTCTTAGGTTTAAATGAAGATTTAGGAAGCTTGCCGCGTTGACAACAATCACAAAAACTTTTCTTTTCAAAAACAAGCTTCGGAAAACCTTTAATAGAATTCAATTTTGAAAGCTTATATAGTGTTCCAAAGTTCACATGTCCAAAGCGTCGATGCCATAAGTGTTGTTCACTTGTGTTGGCAACGAGACATTGTTCATATGACTTAGGAAGATCCAAAATATAGATGTCTTTACGACGAGTTCCGGAAAATAATAATTTTTCATTATCCTTTCTTAAAATATGACACAATCCTTTCGCAAAGCTAACTTTGTAACCTTTGTCACAAAGTTGACTTATTGAAATAAGATTATGATTTAAACCACTAACAAGATACACATCACTAATTAATGGTTTAGAAGGGTTACCGACATTACCAACACCTATGATGGTTCCGCTCTCGTTGCCCCCAAATACGACGCGGTTTCCATTCGCAATGGGAACCACTCCGGAGAGCAAACGAGCGTCACCCGTCATGTGTTTGGAGCACCCGCTATCGAGTATCCAATTCCCTTTGGAGCTAAATTTAAATTTGTTGCTCCTTCCCTTTTTCTTTTCCTTGAGTACCTAAAGATAGACAATTTCATATCATGGTACCCAAGGTCATTGGGTCCAAGGGATTAGACCTTTGGAAGCCAAGTCCAAGTGGACTTAGACTTCCCCACATAATTCTTACTATGCACAACATCCGAAAAATAAGCATTCATATATATTTGTTTTTCGTCCATGCTTGTGTCCTTTGGGCTCCAAATAGTGAAAATTTTGGGAGCCATCATCCTATTGGGTGCATGCATGCTACGTTGATTTCTACGTGATGCATGTTGTGGATAGGCATACGGGACATGATGGAATGGTGCATGACGAGAATTATTCATATGATGAGGTGGGTGTACATATGCATGTGTGGGAACACGTGCGTGAGGGTGTCTCACTTGGTGTGCACGTGCCCGGGAATGTGTTGCATAAAAATCATCGTAAGTGTGAGACGGTGGAGTAGGACGTGTGTTCCTACGTGGCATGGTATTGGTGTACATGTAAGCATGCCCCTTCTTTGGAGGTCCACCCAAAGTGGGTTTCTTTCCGAAAGAGAGTGTGGACGAGGTGGAAGCACCATTGGAAGATGAACTTCCAATAGAGTGTTTGCTCCCACTCGTTGAGGCTTCGGAAGTTGGCCTAACAAAAGTAGTTACCGACTTGGATGAATTTCCCATCATATACCCCAAGCCAATGTGGTGTTTGGCCGGAAGTAAGTCTTTTAGGATATTATCCAAATGGCCCTTACCTTTGTTGAATTTGTTGATTCGGCCCAATGTGTTCTCATATTTCTCTTTGAGAGAACGCAAAGAAGTATCCAAAGTGGATATTTGCGAAGTGAGCACATAAACACGAGATTTAAGATTCTCGTTCTCAATACTCAAGGTCGAGTTTTGAGAAGTTAAATCTGCTATCTCATGTTCTTCCGTATCCTCAATTCTAGCATGTTCAAGTTTAGATTTGAGATTCACAATCTCATTTCTTAACTCTTCAACAACGGTGTCGTTGTTGGTGATGATAGTCTTAGGCGATGTTTGAATGCTAGCTAGGTCATCTTTTACCTTAGTATATCTATTTACTAACTTAGTATATTTTGACCAAAGTTGAGTGTTAGCATCCCTAAGATCATCCATCATTACCTCATCGCTTTCTTCATCACTATCATCGGAAGAGGAGGATCCTTGATCGTGCTCCTCTCTTGCCATGAAGCACATATGTGCTTGTTCCACTTTCTCATCATCCGACTCTCCGCTTGAGGAATCCTCGGAGTCGGTGAATGTTGCTCCGACAAGTCCTTTCTTGTACCCCTTTTTGTATTTCTTGGACTTATCGAATTTTGGCGCCTTCCACTTCTCCTTTTATTTGTTGAGAGGACACTCCGCTTTCATGTGTCCTGGCTTATTGCACTTGAAACACAAAGGAGAGGAAGAGGCGTTAGAAGAACCAAATTTACCTTTGGTCTTGAAGTTACCTTTCCGAAAGAAACGGTTGAACTTCTTGGCCATGAGTGCCATGGACTCCAAGTCCAACTCGTTTTCCGAGTCTTCATCATCGGAAGATGTGGATGAAGCCGCCTTGAATGCAATCGCCTTTTTCTTAGGCGCATCTAGGTTCAAATATGACTTCATCTTTTCTTGTAGCTTCACCTTGCTATCTTTGCGTACCTCGTATGACATCAAGGTACCCATTAGTTGAACTACGGTATATTTGTCCATGTCATTACCTTCCTCGATGGCGAAGGTACGTTTTTCCCAAGAAGAGGGAAGTCCTTCAATAAGCTTTAAGCACTTCTCCTTTTGAGTGTAGATCTTGCCGAGGGCCTCTAACTCGTTTATTATGTCAACGAAACGAGCGTAATATTCTTTCATCTTCTCTCCCTGTTGCATGTGAAACATTTCGTAATCTTTGGTTACGAAAACGAGTTTAGAGTCTCTTACCCTACTCGTCCCTTCATGTAGTATGAGGAGAGAGTTCCAAATTTGATATGCACTCTTACATGTGCATATCTTATTGAAATCCTCGGGCTCCAATGCGCATTGCAAGGCGTTCATTGCCTTGGCATTGCTTACCTCCACGGCGACTTCCGCGGTAGTCCATTTCTCAAAATCTTCTTCTTCAGGTTCAATATACTCCTTCATTGTAGTTCTCCATAAAGATGCACTTCGGAGGAAGGTTTCCATCCGACACTTCCAGTACCCGTAGTTGGTACCGTTGAAGAATGGAGGCCTCGTAGAGGAATGTCCTTCCATCACGGAAGATGCTCCTTCACGGTTCCTGAAGGTGTCATAGTTGGAAGGTGGACGCACGGTCTTGTTGTCGTTGGCAGACATAGCTGAGTATCTGGCTCCGATACCAAATGTAATGCCCTACCAGCTACTGCACAAGTACTAGAGGGGGGGTGAATAGTACTTTAAAATAATAAGGCGTATAATTCCAAATTAAATTGCACACAACTACCAAATCAATTTGCGGAAGCTTAAATTGAATGACAACAATGAAATTAACAATGCAAACAAACGATGTTAATGGGTTCGGATCCACCCAAGTCTCCCCGACTTGTTCCCGGTGATCCTACGTCCCAACCACCCGGATCCCCTCCGGATACTTGAGTTAGAAACCCTAACTCAAGATTTCCACTATGAATATCTTGTGAAAAACCTTCACAAGATCAAATCATACATGCAATGGCAAAGTGAATCCCACAACCCGGGATCACAAACTTCTCTCACAACCGAGAGAGACAATAAGCAATATAAAGAGTTTAAATGAAATAAATACTCTTACCACAAAATCCTATACCTTGAGTTTTTCTTACCCAATAGGTGGAATGAAGGATTTGAGGAAGATGAAGTTACCAAACCCTAGCACCAAGGAAATGAGCAGCAATGGGTGCCTAGGGATGATTTGGAAACTTGAATCAAGCAATAGCTTGAAGAGCTCACCAAGAACAAGCTTCTCTCTAGATCTAGAAATGAGAGAGAATGGGTTTCTTGTGAGGAAGAGAGCTTTAGATTTGAAGGAGAATAGCTATTTCTTTTGAACTCAATGAATCTCTTAATGGCAGCTCTGTTTTAGATAGAAATGACCTAGGTTCGTATTTATAGGAACCCAAAAACATAAGTTAGGTCAATCTCCAACGGAAAGAAATCTGAGAGAATTAGTCGGTCAAAGAACAATCACTGACCGACTAGTTCATCAACTAGTCGGTCAGTCACAAAGCATGGACTGACTAAGAGCAGATCTGAGAAGAGATAGAATTTCAGACCTAGAAAACTAGTCGGTCCAAGAACACTGTCTGACCGACTAGTTTCACAACTAGTCGGTCATCCAATGAACGTAGACTGACTAAGAGGCAAAACAACATAGTCTGAAGGCAAGTTGACTTAGTCGGTCCAAGAACAAAAGTTGACCGACTAGATTGTCAACTAGTCGGTCATCAAACGTTCTTAGACCGACTAACGGTAAACAGTAGCTTAGGAGAAATTTGGCATGTACAGTAAATCACAACTAGTCGGTCAAATAAGCATCACTGACCGACTAGTTCACAAACTAGTCGGTCGGTGAGTCAACGTAGACCGACTAACTGTAAACAGTAAAGAACAAAGATTTAACTGACTGAAACTAGTCGGTCCAAGAACAGTGGCCGACCGACTAGATCACCATCTAGTCGGTCAGTACTTGTTCTTGTACCAACTAACATGCACAACAAAGTCCGAATCGAAGCGCGACGCTCCGAGGAAGTTAGAGTGAACTTGTGCAAGAATCCTAGAGCTACGAAATGAGCGAAATGAAGATAGAAACGTAAGATATACTCAAGGCTTAACATTCTATCAATCGAAACTAAAAGACTATAAATAAAACCTTAATAAACGGTCTTTGAGAGCTTCGATTGAATCTTCATTACTTCCAAAGCGTTGTAAGAGCTTCAACGAAGCTTTAGGCTTGAATACGAGCTTTTGGAAGTGTTGAGATGTCGCTTTGAATATTCTCGTGAAATTGGCGACGATCTCCAATACTGCGCTCACAAATTGTTAGTTCATGGATTATTTATGTTTGCTCATCATCAAAACCAAATCCGGGGAGTCCAATATTCAACATTTTGAACACCCGCTATCGAGTATCCAATTTCCTTTGAAGCTAAATTTAAATTTGTTGCTCCGTTTCTTTTTCTTTTCCTTGAGTACCTAAAGATAGAAAATTTCATATCATGGTACCCAAGGTCATTGGGTCCAAAAGATTAGACCTTTGGAAGCCAAGTCCAATTGGACTTAGACTTCCCCACATTATTAACATTATCCACAACATCCGAAAAATAAGCATTCATGTAAACTTTTTTTTCATCCATGCTTGTGTCCTTTGGGCTCCAAATTGTGAATATTTTGGGAGCCCTCATCCTATTGGGTGCATGCATGTGTTGTTGGTTTCTACGTGATGCATGACGTGGATAGGCATAAGGAACATGATGAAATGGTGCATGTGGATAATTATTCATGCGATGATGTGGGTGTACATATGCATGTGGAGGAACACGTGCATGAGGGTGTCTCATGTTGTGTGCACGTGCCCGTGAACGTGTAGCATAAAAATCATCATAAGTGTGAGCCGGTGGAGTAGGACGTGTGTTCCTACGTGGCATAGTATTGGTGTACATGTAGGCATGGCCCTTCTTTGGAGGTCCACCCAAAGTGGGTTTCTTTCCGAAAGAGGGTGTGGACGAGGTGGAAGCACCATTGGTAGATGAACTACCAATGGAGTGTTTGCTACCACTCGTTGAGTCACCGAAGTTGGCCTAACAAAAGTAGTGGCCGATTTGGATGAACTTCCCATCGTGTACCCCAAGCCAATGTGGTGATTGGCCGGAAGTAAGTCACTTAGGATTTTATCCAAATGGTCCTTACCCTTATTGAATTTATTAATTCGGCCTAATGTGTTCTCATATTTCTCGGTGAGAGAACACATAGAAGCATCCAAAGTGGATACTTGCGACATGAGCACATAAACACGAGATTTGAGATTTTCATTCTCAAACCTCGAAGTCGAGTTTTGAGAGGTCAAATCCGCTATCTTGTGTTCCTCCAGATCCTCAATGCTAACATGTTCAAGTTGAGTCTTGAGATTAACAATCTCATTCTTCAACCCTTCAACAACGGTGTCGTTGTTGGTGATGATAGTTTTAGGCGAGGTTTGGATGCTAGCTAAGTCATCTTTTACTTTAGTATACCTATTTACTAATTTAGTATACTTAGACCACAATTAAGAATTAGCATTCCTAAGGTCATCCATTGTTACCTCATCGCCTTCGTTGTCGCTATCATCGGAGGAAGATCCTTGTTCATTTTCCTCTCTAGCCATGAAGCACATGTGTGCTTGCTCCACTTGCTCATCATCCGACTCTCTGCTAGATGAATCATCGGAGTCGGTGAATGTCCCGACAAGCCCCTTTTTGTTCCCTTTCTTGTACTTCTTGGACTTGTCGTACTTTGGCGCCTTCCACTTCTCCTTTTGCTTGTTTAGAGGACACTCCGCTTTCATGTGTCCTGGCTTGTTGCATTTAAAGCACAAAGAAGAGGAGGCGTTAGTAGAATTGAACTTCGATTTGTTTTTGAAGTTACCTTTCCGAAAGAACCGGTTGAACTTCTTGGCCATGAGATCCATGGACTCCAAGTCCAACTCGTCTTCCGAGTTCTCATCATCGGTTGATGTGGAAGTAGATGGAGCGGCCTTGAAAGCAATAGCCTTCTTCTTTGGCTCGTCTTGTTTTAGGTAGGACTTCATCTTTTCCTGCAACTTCAACTTGCTATCCTTGTGTACCTCATAAGATATCAAGGTACCCATTAGTTGAACGACGGTATAGGTTTTCATATCATTACCTTCCTCGATGGCGAAGGTACGTTTCTCCCAACTAGAAGGAAGTCCATCGATAATCTTCGAGACTTTCTCCTTTTGGGTGTAGGTCTTACCAAGAGCCTCCAACTCGTTTGTGATGTCGACGAAGCGAGCATAGTACTCCTTCATCTTCTCACCCTGTAGCATATGAAATAACTCGAAATCTTTATTAACTACAACGAGTTTAGAGTCTCTTACCCTACTTGTCCCTTCATGCAATATGAGGAGGGAGTTCCATATTTGATATGCACTCTTACATGTGCATATCTTATTGAAATCCTCGGGCTCCAAAGCACATTGCAAGGCGTTCATTGCCTTGGCATTGCTTACCTCCGCGGCGATCTCCGCGGGAGTCCATTTCCCGAAATCTTCTTCGGCGGGCTCGACATACTCCTTCATCGTGGCCCTCCATAATGAAGCACTCCGGAGGAAAGTTTCCATCCGGCATTTCCAGTACCCGTAGTTGGTACCGTTGAAGAATGGAGGCCTCGTTGAGGAATGTCCTTCCATTACCGAAGACGCTCCTTCACGATTCTTGAAGGTGTTATAGTCGGAAGGTGGACGAACGGTCTTGTTGTCGTTGGCAGACATAGCTATAGACTTGGCTCTGATACCAAATGTAATGCCATGCTAAGCTACTGCACAAGTACTAGAGGGGGGGGTGAATAGTACTTTAAAATAATTAAGAGGCTAATTCCTAATTACCGTGCAAACTCTACCAATTAATGCGGAAATGTGGAATAGTAAATAATCGACAACAAATAAACAATCACAAACAAACGATATTACTGGGTTCGGATCCACCCAAGTCTCCCCGACTTGTTCCCGGTGATCCTACGTCCCAACCACCCGGATCACTTCCGGATACTTGAGTTAGAAACCCTAACTCAAGATTTCCACTATGAAATACTTGTGAAAAACCTTCACAAGTCAAATCATACACAAATGAACTTGTGACTCCCACAACCCGGGATCACAAACACACTCTCACAACCGAGAGCGAATCACTTACAATATCAAAGTAAATTGAAATGAAATAGCTTACCACAAAATACCTATGCCTTGAGTATACTTACGAATTAGGGCAAAGATGATTTTGAGGAAGATGAAGAGGCACCAAACCCTAGCTCCAAGATGTAGACCAGCTATGGAGAGCTATGAGGTTGATGGTGACCTAGGATCAAGCACTTGGCTTGGAAGGCTCACAATCAATGAATCTCTCTTTTGAAATAAGAGTGAGAAGAGATTCAAGATTGGAAAGAAAGAGCTTTGAATGAGAGGGAATGATTTCTCTTTGATCTCTAAACTTGTAATAATATCAGCCTTGAGTGCAATGAATGCAGCTCATCAAGTATATATAGGTTAGAGGAGAGAGAGAGAGAGAAACATTTCAATTAAAGCTCCAACTGCTCTATTCTGAACCAAACTAGTCGGTCAAAGAACAACCACCGACCGACTAGTTCATCAACTAGTCGGTCGGTCAATCAACGTAGACTGACTAATGAGTGAACAGGGAATAGGTCGAAGTTCAGACAAAAGGAACTAGTCGGTCCAAGAAGAGTAGCTGACCGACTAGATTCACAACTAGTCGGTCGGTTACTCAAATGAGACCGACTAAGAGATAAAACTGAAGTCTGAGCACAAAGTGATTTAGTCGGTCCAAGAACAAATGTTGACCGACTAGTTCATCAACTAGTCGGTCTCCAAATGTGCATAGACCGACTAACGATAAACAGTAAGTCAGGTGAAAATTGGCATGTACAGTAAAGCTCAACTAGTCGGTCTAAGAAGGAAAGTTGACCGACTAGTTCATCAACTAGTCGGTCGATCAATGAACACAGACCGACTAATTATAAACAGTAGCGCATGCACAAATTGGCATGAACAGGGAAAGCTCAACTAGTCGGTCTAAGAAACATCACTGACCGACTAGTTCACAAACTAGTCGGTCGGTGAGTCAACGTAGACCGACTAACCGTAAACAGTAAAGAGCTATGATTTGAGAAAGTAAACTAGTCGGTCCAAGAAGGATTGCCGACCGACTAGATCACCATCTAGTCGGTTGGTTCTTCTTCTTGAACCAACTAACATGCACAAGAAGTCGCAAATCGAAGCGCGATGCTTCGGGAAAGTTAGTATGGACTTCTTACTAGATCCTATGTCTAAGATAGGAGCGATATGAAGATTAAAACGTAAGACCTACTCAAGGCTTAACATTCTACAGAACGAAGCTAAAAGACTATAAATAAAACTTAACGAACCGTCTTCGAAAGCTTCGATCTGAATCTTCATGACTTCTAAAATGGTCCAAAAGCTTCAACGAATCTTTAGGCATACGATCACGTGCTTTGAGAAGTCTCGAGACGTCGCTTTGGATGTTCAAATGAATTTGGCGACGATCTCCATAACTGCGCTCACAAATTGTTAGTTCATAATATATTTATGTTTGTTCATCATCCAAAACCAAATCCGGGGAGTCCAATATCGAACAGATTGTTGGATATTGGACTCCCCAGATTTGGTTTTGGATGATGAACAAACATAAATATAATGTGAACTAACACTTTGTGAGCGCAGTTATAGAGATCGTCGCCAAATTCACATGAATATCAATTACGACGTCTCAAGACTTCTCAAAGCACGTGATCGTATGCCTAAAGCTTCGTTGAAGCTTATGGACCTATTTAGAAGTCATGAAGATTCGATTGAAGCTATTGAAGACGGTATCGTCAAGTTTAATTTATAGTCTTTAAGCTTCTTTTGTAGAATGATAAGCCTTGAGTAGGTCGTACGTTTTAATTCTTCATAACGCTGATATCTTAGCTCTAGGATCTTAGTAGAAGTCCATAAAATCCTTCCCGAAGCATCGCGCTTCGTTTCGCAACTTCTTGTGCATATTAGTTGGTTCAAGAAGAAGAACTGACCAACTAGATGGTGATCTAGTCGGTCAGCCAAGCTTCTTGGACCGACTAGTTTCAGTCAGTTAATTCATAGCTCTTTACTGTTTACAGTTAGTCGGTCTAAGTTGCCTCACCGACTGACTAGTTTGTGAACTAGTCGGTCAGTGATGCTTCTGTGACCGACTAGTTGAGCTTTCCCTGAACATGCACATTTGAACCTAAGCTACTGTTTATCTTTAGTCAATCTGTGGTCTTTGACCGACCGACTAGTTGATGAACTAGTCGGTCAACTTTCCTTCTTAGACCGACTAGTTTAGTTTACTGTACATGCCAAATTTTTCACCATACTTACTGTTTCTCGTTAGTCGGTCTATGCTCATTTGGTGACCGACTAGTTGGTGAATTAGTCGGTCAACATTTGTTCTTGGACCGACTAAGTCTATTTTAGCCCAGACTTCAGTTTTATCTGTTAGTCGGTCCACGTTGAGTAACCGACCGACTAGTTGTGAAACTAGTCGGTCAGCTACTCTTCTTAGACCGACTAGTTCCTTAGTCTGTACTTTGATCTTTTCTCAGTTTACTCATTAGTCGGTTTACGTTAATTGACCGACCGACTAGTTGATGAACTAGTCGGTCGGTGGTTGTTCTTTGACCGACTAGTTGGGTTCAGAAAAGAGCCGTTGGAGCATTTAATGACTCGAATTTCTTTCTCTCTCTCCTCTATCCTATATATACTTGATGGGCTGCATTCATTGCTGCCAAGGCTGATATTATTGCAAGTTTAGAGATCAAGAGAATTCATTCCAAGCTCATTCAAAGCTCATTCATTCCATTCAATAATCTCTCCTCACTCTTACTTCCAAAGAGAGATTCATTGAGTGTGAAGCCTTCCAAGCCAAGTGCTTGATTCTAGGTCACCAACATCCCCAAAGCTCTCCATCGCTGATCTACATCTTAGAGCTAGGGTTTGGTGCCACTTCTTCCTCAAAATCATCCTTGCCCTAATTCGTAAGCAATACTCAAGGCATATGTATTTTGTTCGGTAAGAAGTTTTCTTATTTCATTTCATATTTGATTTGTAAGTTTCACTCTCGGTTGTGAGAGTGTGGTTGTGATCCCGGGTTGTGGGAGTCACAAATTACATTTTGTATGATTTGACTTGTGGAGGATTTTCATAAGTATTTCATAGTGGAAATCTTGAGTTAGGGTTTCTAACTCAAGTATCCGGAGGGGATCCGGGTGGTTGGGACGTAGGATCACCGGGAACAAGTCGGAGAGACTTGGGTGGATCCGAACCCAGTAACATCGTTTGTTAGCATTGTTATTTTTGTTGTTGTCATTCAATTTAAGCTTCCGCAAATTGATTTGGTAGTTGTTTGTATTATATTTAGGAATTATACTCCTTGTTATTTTTAAAGTACTATTCACCCCCCCTCTAGTACTTGTGCAGTAGCTTGTAGGGCATTACTGTAGGATCCTGCCAAAACAGAGTTAGGATCGATAATATGAAGTTTAGACTTACGCTTGCGTATGCGGCACGGTAGTCTACGAACTTCGCCTTCGGATTCGCCACGACGGATCGAGTCTTCTCACGAACGGAGTAAGGCTACTAAATCCACAATCTAAATCTCTACTTTAGATTAAAAACTTGGATAGAGGAAGAGAAAGGATTTCTGCAGAGCTTCGCTAGAATGAAGTTGCATGCATGAATTTCATGCAAAAAATGTAAGAAATGGCTTACCCTTGGGTCTTATTTATAGCCCCCAAGGTAGTTATTTTAGGGTAAGTTGTTCCTTTGGAACAACTTAATTAAGGTGTACCATGATACATGGCACATTATAAGCTTAAGTTGTACCATATGCATGGTACAACATAAGCTTAAGATATTCCCCCTTTATTAGCCATATGTCGCATGCACTTATGCATATATAATGCGACTTTCCCACTCATCCAGAGATCCTCTCCGCAAGGGAACAGATTCCCTTTGCACACGACTTCGTGTGCGCGACGTTCGAGGTCTGTATTCCCTCGTACATCCCCCACAAGGGTGTACAAACGTCTTCCATATCCAACATCTCCCACTCACACTTGAGGGGATTGTAAGAGAACGTCTTTCCCTTAGTTCTTTCATCTATCATACCGAGAAATAGACCGTGCGACCGTCATGCGCGTAGAGTCTGTTGTTGTGCACTTGTTAGAGATACACAACGACCTCGAAGGTGCAAAGTTGAGTAGTTCAACGCATGCTTTACCCTAGATTATTTCTTCACATTTCTTATACTTTATATTCAACAATTGAATCCCATCTGGATCACAATTGGCTGGCCAGCTTTGAATCATTAAAGTCCAAATGTGAATATGAAATCAATCTTCCTCTTCTTGTGAACCTTCTGATCTTGACTTGATTCGCTTTTCTAACGTACCCCGCCGAGCCGAATTATCATAGCCCATAAGTAACACGCTAAGATAGCGATCATCTCGTCAAATCTAAAGGAACCAATTGGAGTCCTTGAGGGTAAGAGTTAAGACCCGTATGGCCTTTGAGTCTCACATAATAGCAAACACTATTGCTACTAACTCAGTGGTCGAAATGCATACGTGGTATGAACACGTATTACAACATCACTCCTTTCCCAGGGAGAGTATGTCTTAATGATGTTGTACGGATGAAAAGATCAGACACCACAGTGCCTATCTTTTTGAGTCCCTTTACTACTCGTGAAATATTCACGGACTCTCATCCTGCATAAGACAGATAGGATTTAAAAAATCCTACGAGATCTCTTTCAAATATCCTTGTGATACAGATCTCAGATCTTTTGTAAGCATCCATATGATGCAGATCTATCATTCGACTATCTTGTTTAAGTCATGACTCTAAATCATTCGTCTAATGATTTTGACTTTAAACTAGTCTCATCTCTATCTTATCCATCTGATAAGATAAGGCGGTTGCTCATGTGAGAGAGCCAACCTTTATCTGTCCGACATACACACAATTCAGCTGAGATTTCAAAAATGTACACAAACATTTCTTTAAGAAATTCATATGCAATGTTTGAAAAAGAACTTATTCTTTTATTAAATTTGATCTTTCTTAGACATGGGAATATATATTGGTACAACTCAGCTCGTACGCAATCCTTGGGATAATAAGTGTTTATAAAACACATTTCTGGGGATTGCTTTCGTAAGCTGATCCTCTATCATCTCATGCGTAGATATGTACCTTATGTCTACCTTCTTGGTTTTATCATAGTCTTTTGCAAATCTGCAGTTCCTTTAAGATACTGCATTATCCTCTTAACCGCTTTCCAGTGTTCTTGCCCTGGGTTGGATTGGTAACAGCTTACCATTTCCAACGGCAAAACAGATGTCCGGTCTCGTACACACCATAGCGTACATAAGACTATCAACTGCACTGGAATATGGAACTTTTTCCATAATTTCCTTTTCCTTTTGGTTCTTTGGACATGATTCCAGATATAAATTATCGCATATGCTTATATGAATATCAATGGACTTGCAGTCCTGCATATTAAATCGTTCTAGAACCTTCTTTATATAAGTCTCCTGTGAAAGAGAAAGAAGTTTCTTCGAACGATTCCTTGAAATCTTAACTCCAAGGATATATGCGGCTTTTCCTATGCCTTTCATCTCAAATACTGATGAAAGCCAAGCCTTGATACTCATCACAAAGCCCTTGTCATTTCCGACTATTAAAATGTCATCTACATATAGAGACATAATAACATGTTTGCTTTTAATCCTCTTGATATATACGTAGTTATCTTCATCAAGTATGGAGAATCCATTTGATAAGACAACTTCTTGAAATCGTATATACCATTGCCTCGAGGATTATTTAAGACCATATATGGATTTACGAAGTTTACAAATCTTATGTTCGTTTTCTTCTTTTACAAACCCTGTTGGTTGTTCCATATAGATCTCCTCGTCCAATTCTCCATTGAGAAAGGCAGTCTTTACATCCATCTGATGTAATTCGAGGTATAAGCAAGCTACCATTGCCAGAATCATGTGAATCAAGGTAAAACGCACAACAGGTGAGAAGGTCTCTTCGTAGTCTATCCCTTCCTGTTGCGTGAAACCTTTCGCGACAAGGCGAGCTTTATATCTGTCAATAGAGCCATCAGCCTTATGCTTGATCTTGAGAACCCATTTGTTCCCAATTGCTCTATGTCCTCTGGGTAAGTTAACTAAGTCCCAGACTTGGTTAACTTTCATGGATTTCAATTCCTCCTTCATCGCTTCCATCCATTTTTCTTTTGCAGGGCATGATACGGCCTGTTTGAAAGTAGCAGGCTCGTCATCATCTTGTAGTAAAGTCATAAAGGTTTGCGGAAATTCATCCTCAAATCTTAGAGGAGCCAACCTTGTACGACTACTACATCGTATTTGAGATTCTTCAAGTCCTTGTTTACTCGAATTTAGATCAATTCTAATATCACTCCCACTTGGAATGTCGTTAGAATTGCTCCCACTTGGATCATTATTCCCGTATGGAATAGGATAATCGTCATTCGTATAATCCATTGGTGAAGTAATCCATTGGTGAAGATTGAAACGTATTTTCGTTTTCACCAAGAATTCTCCCACTTGAATGAGGTAATCCTTCTTTGATCATAAATCTCAAATAGAGATAAGTCCTGACTTATCTCGCCCTGTCTTGGAAACTCGTTTTTCCAAGAAAGTGACATCCCTCGACTCAAACTCAATTAGCCCACCATTGTCTTCCTGACTAACATAAAACATAACCTTTGGAGTTTTCTACGTATCGTATAAAGATACATTTCCTTCCCTTTGGCCCAAGTTTGCCATACCTATGGGAGGAAATATGTGCGTAGGATGCACAACCCCAAGGTTTCAAAATGTTTAAGTGAGGAGACCTTTGGTTCCACAACTCACAAGGAGTGGAGCTAACTGATTTAGAGGGTACGCGGTTCAAAAATGAAAGCGGCCGTCAATAATGCATCACCCCAAAAGGTGATTGGCAAGTTAGCTTGCGCCATCATTGAATGGACCATTTTTCATTAAAGTCCTATACCTCCTTTCTGCAACACCAATTTGTTGAGGAGTATAAGGCATAGTTACCTGATGTACTATGCATTTTTCATCATAAAGTTCCTTTAAACTTGTTGATTGATATTCACCGCCCCTATCGGTTCGCATGACCTTAATCTTGCGATCTAATTGATTCTCCACTAAACTCATATAGTTTTTAAAGCAGGTTTAGTGCTTTCACTTTTGTGGGATATCAAATAGATATGACCGAATCGGGTGAAATCATCAATAAAAGTGATGAAAAATAGGACTTCCCGCGTCTTGTCTTGACATTCATCGGACCACATATGTCCGAATGGATAAGCTGTAATGGAACCTCGGCCCTTGTGCCGGTTCCAAACAGCTTGCGACAAGATTTCCTCACAAGGCAATGTTCGCAGGTCGACATTTCAACCTTTGAAACATTGGATAGAAGGCCACGTTTGGCAAGTCTATCTATACGCATTGGTCCAATATGACCAAGCCTTGCGTGCCAACAAATTATATTAGACTCATTAGTCAAAGAATTTGTCACAAGGAAATTTTCATTACATGAGGAAATACATTGTACTTATTACAATAAATCCTTTGAAATACAAACCCAGTACCAATAAAGGAATTATTACAAAATAGGTCCATATTACAATCATGAAGGAACCAACTATAACCCAGACCCATTAAATTGACCACAGTATTAATATTCCTTTGAATATATGGAATGAAGAGAACATCATAAAGTAGGAGAGTGTGGCCATTGTCCAAGTCTAGCTTGCAATTCCCAACGCCTTTCTCTACAACACGTGTGTTGTTTCCTACATTGATCCACTTCATTCCTTGGGGTATCCGGTGATACTCCACGAAGGACCGTCTGTCCTTTGCTATGTGGTCGGTGGCACCTGAATCAATTATCCCAAAATGGATTAGATTCCACAAGAAATATTGAACTAGAAACACATATGTAACTAGTATTACAAGTTACCTCGTCACTTCCACTCGTACACGAACGAGCATAGTGACCGAGCTTGTTGCACTTGAAGCACTTGATCCTTTTCAAGTCTTTCTTCTTGTGCCATTTCTTGTGCCCACCCTTATGTTTGGGTTCCTTGGTAGACTCAGGTTGCTTATTACGTTCATTAGAAGACTTCGAACGATCTTTACGTTTCTTTCCCCCGTGTGAGGAACTAGCAACCATGTGCACTTCTGCACTTGGCTTGGCAGCCGCAAGCCGCTCTTCCTCTAATTCGAGGTGCTTGGAAACATCGTTGAAGGTCTTGATGCTCTCATCATGAGTGAGATGCATCTTCATCTGATCCCACCCATTTGGTAGGGAACGTATGACTGCTTGGATTTGTTGCTCATCTGTGAGCACATGACCTGCATCCTTTAACTCCGAGATAAGGTTCGCCATATGTCGTAGATGTTTCCCCATGGAATGATCTGGACGTTTCTTATATGAATCGAACCTTATAGTTAAGGAGCGAAGTTTGGACACCGATGTGCCACCGAACTTCTCCTCTAGCTTGGACCATATGTCCATGGCTAGGTCATGTTCTCGGAAGATGCGCATTATGTCATCAGCCATACTGCTTAATAACGTAATGCGCGCTATCTTATTCTTCCGAGACCAAGCATCAAAAGCTTCCTTGTCTCGTCTGTGTTGGGCCGTAGTGCCCAACTCGGGTTCAATCATTACGTTCTTTAGAGTTTTGAGCACTTCTTGCTCCTCTAAAACGTATTGTATCTTAATGGACCAAAGTTTGTAATTATCGCCGTTGAGTTTTTCACCTTTGTTTAACTCAGCGACGATATTCTTTGAAGCGGAAGACATTTTACTTTTAAAATGCTGCAAAAAGACACAAAACCGAAGGTTCGATCAAAACATTGCATAAAAATTCTTAAAATATATAACTCCCACTTGAAATGATAATAGAGTATCCCATTTGGATAGTTCTAAAAAATTCAAATCCCACTTGGAATTATATTATATTTGATAAGTTACTTTCGAAAAATATTGAAGATGTTGTTCTAGAATCGAAAAGGTCTCTATGATTCCAATCACCATCTAGAACAACCTTCAATATTCCCCCATCACTTATCAAACAATAGTACTCTTATAGTACTAGCAGCGAAAAAACGAGTTTGAAAACGTATTTTTCAAATATAATTCACACTTAAAATGATAATAGAATATCCCATATGGATAGTTCTAAAAATCAACTCCCACTTGGAATGATATTCATAATTTGATAAGTTACTTTCGAAAAATATTGAAGATGTTACTCTAGAGTCGGAAAGGTCACTATGTTTCCAATCACCATCTAGAGTAACTTTCAATATTTCTCCCTCACTTTATCAAATGTTAGTACTCTTATAGTACTTTGCAGCGGAAAAGCGTTTTTTGAAAAACGTATTTTTCAAAAATTCAAAATACATTGGCTAATCTCCGTAGAGTAGAGCACAACGTCATAAGTACATTGGCTAATCTCCGTAGAGTAGAGCACAATGACATGGCTAATCTCACATGAAGTAGAGCACTAAGGCTAATCTTCAAGGAGTAGAGCACAATTTCATAAGTACATTGGCTAATCTCCGTAGAGTAGAGCACAATGACTTGGCTAATCTCGCATGAAGTAGAGCACTATGGCTAGTCTTCAAGGAGTAGAGCCCAAAGAAAAACTTCATTAAAACGTTAGTCCCGTATGAACTAGTCGGCACTGTGGTTAGCCCCGTATGGACTAATCGACACATTCGAGTTTGACCAAGGCCTTTTGTTACCCCGTATGGGTCATTTGGCAAGTTTGCAATCGACCCAGACCTTTTGTCGGATTGGTCGACCAAAAACACCAAATTGGTCGACCAATTTTTGGTCTACAACTTCTTCCCGGCCAGGGCCTCTGCCCTGGCCGGGGCTTGGCCAAGGGCCGGCCAGGACCTCTGCCCTGGCCGGCCAGGGGCCTTGGCCCCCTCGGCCAGAGCCTCTGCCCTGGCCGAGGCCGGCCAAGGCCGGCCAGGCCCTGGCCGAGGCCAGGGCATTGGCCCTGGCCTCTGCCAGGGCCGGCCAGCCGGCCCTGGCCCCTGCCAGGGCCGGCCATGCCCTGGCCGAGGCCAGGGCGCCGGCCCTGGCCTCTGCCAGGGCCGGCAGGCCGGCCCTGGCAGTGGCCAGGGCGCCGGCCCTGGCAGTGGCCAGGGCGCCGGCCCTGGCCACTGCCAGGCCGGCAGGCCTTGGCCAAGGCCGGCCATGGCCGGCCTGGCCTTGGCCGGCCACTGCCGGCCTGGCCATGGCCGGCCACTGCCGGCCTGGCCTTGGCCGGCCACTGCCGGCCTGGCCATGGCCGGCCTGGCCTTGGCCGGCCACTGCCGGCCTGGCCATGGCCGGCCTGGCCTTGGCCGGCCACTGCCGGCCTGGCCATGGCCGGCCATGGCTTGGCCATGGCCGGTCATGGCCAAGGCCATTTGGCATTGGCCGGCCATGGCCCCTTTGGCCATGGCCGGCCACCCCCTTTGAATGGGGTTGCCGCACATACTCCTCCCCCTTGATAGGGTGGTCGCCGGTGGTTATTGGCCGTAGCCAACCCCCTCCGCAAGTGGAGGGGGGGTGCATAGCCTTCATAGCCCATTTGGCCATGGTGCACATGCATCAATTTCCTCTTACCCGATGGAAATAACTACCATCATCTTCCTCGATGAAGCACCCGTTCGTCGATGAAGCACCCGTTCGTCGAGAAATTAGTTATTTCCTAATGGTCGTGTGCCAAAAATGAAAAATAATATACTACGTGAACGGTCGGTTCTTCCCGTCACGGAGAGTTCCTACCATATCCGTAATGATAGGAGACCCTAACGTGAAAACAACAACCGCTGTGTTCTCTCCGTCACGAAGCGTTCCTACTATATCCGTAATAGTAGGAGACCCATTCGTGAAAAAGACAACGACTCGTTCATAGTTTCGACGGGGCGGTGGTGTGACCGGGGCGAACCCATATGGCTCTGATACCAATGTAGGATCCTGCCAAAACAGAGTTAGGATCGATAATATGAAGTTTAGACTTACGCTTGCGTATGCGGCACGGTAGTCTACGAACTTCGCCTTCGGATTCGCCACGACGGATCGAGTCTTCTCACGAACGGAGTAAGGCTACTAAATCCACAATCTAAATCTCTACTTTAGATTAAGAACTTGGATAGAGGAAGAGAAAGGATTTCTGCAGAGCTTCGCTAGAATGAAGTTGCATGCATGAATTTCATGCAAAAAATGTAAGAAATGGCTTACCCTTGGGTCTTATTTATAGCCCCCAAGGTAGTTATTTTAGGGTAAGTTGTTCCTTTGGAACAACTTAATTAAGGTGTACCATGATACATGGCACATTATAAGCTTAAGTTGTACCATATGCATGGTACAACATAAGCTTAAGATATTCCCCCTTTATTAGCCATATGTCGCATGCACTTATGCATATATAATGCGACTTTCCCACTCATCCAGAGATCCTCTCCGCAAGGGAACAGATTCCCTTTGCACACGACTTCGTGTGCGCGACGTTCGAGGTCCGTATTCCCTCGGACATCCCCCACAAGGGTGTACAAACGTCTTCCATATCCAACAATTACATTTGGTATCAGAGCCAGATACTTAGCTATGTCTGCCAACGACAACAAGACCGTGCGTCCACCTTCCGACTATGGCACCTTTAGGAACCGTGAATGTCACGCCCCGCTTCCCAAAAGATTTGGAAAGCGAGACATGGCCAGCCCGCATGGACTCGAGCCGTTGAGGCTCGGGGTCCAATAAGCGTCTAGGCAAGTTATGATGCGGAGGTGAAGGTCCGATCGAACAATTTAGCATGAAACAACAGATATAGCAGCAAAAGATATTATTCAAACGCAGAAGGTAACCAACAAGAGTTTAACATAAAAGCTAAAACTGTACGTACCGGAGACAACTAAAGGAGAAAAAGTCTGCTGGGGTCCACAGGTTGTGGCAGCTCTGTCAAGTCTGTGACATGTGCAAAACACATGTCAGCAACGAACTAATGAGACCATAATTAAAGCATTTATACAATTCTAGCAGTTCGATATGGAATTTAAATGACAACCTACACAGGAGTTCTAGAAAGCAGGAAAAGTAAGGGTTGTTCTAATCGATCTGCTAGGGGTGTCCATCTAGTCAGATCGTCTAAGAGTTGTTCATGTAATTCTGTCAATCTGCCAGGGGTGTCCATCTGGTCAGATTGTCCAAGTCTAGAAAAGGTCAAACGACCGGAATGCATCCCTGCGAAGCAAACAGGAGTGCACCAACTGCGATACAAAGTTAAAGCCTAAGGACTCAAGCTGCGTAGGCGGAGGGGAGCTACCCCCCAGGCCCAGCTAGACTCTTTTGTCCTACCCCACCCGCGAGTCGTTTGTGTTATGGACACGAGCCAACAAACGCTCCATCTAGACACGAGACAAGACAAGGATCACGAATGATATAGCATATCATACCGGAGCACACCAGTCACGGGTGAGCCAAAGCTGGGGAGCACCAGTTCTCAATGGTCACCCCCGTCGTCGATCCGAAACAAATCATTAATCATGAATGATACTACGTATCATACCGGAGCGCACCAGTCACGGGTGAGCCAAAGCTAGGGAGCACCAGTTCTCAATGGTCACCCCCGTCATCGATTAACTATCCGTAAGCGAGACATTCCTGGACGAGCCAGCAACGTTCCACAAGTCCGTAAGCGAGCCGTCTCTGGGCTAGCCAGCAGACGCTCCACAAGAGTAGTGCCAACCTCCGTATAGGAGAGGCCCACGCCTGTGATCTTCTACAAGGATCCACACAATCAAAATGTCTGGCTTATTAATTAGCATGCGAGGTTCAAGTTGCATTTTAAAGGTGGGTTCGAGCAGAAAATAACATGTGATCATTTTCAAGTATTTTGAAGAAATAAATCTAGCAGTTCTAACATCAATTCTAGAAAAGTATAAAAGCAGTAACTAAAGTCTCATTCCTTGCCTGAAAGATTCCGACAAGGATGTAGTTCAGCAGGGTCTAGGTCAACCAACGGATCTACGGGACCTCAACACGGCGCGAAAGCTACACTGGCGTCGGGTAGCGACGCCAGGGGTTGGATTCCGGTATCGTGTAAGGTAATGGCGTCGACTCGGGAATGGTAACGGGTCGCGAAGGAAACGTATCATATCTGCGTTAATGGATTTGATATAAAGCTAAGTTAAACTAAATAAGATATTATTGATCTAACTTGTCTAATTACTGCTTTTACACTAACATACTTATCAATAATAATCTAATTTAGATGACCCATATGGTATAACCCTATTATAGAGATTATAATATGATGTTATTAGATGATCATACTGATCATATATAGAAGTCTATACATCAAATAAGTTATAGCTTACAGCTCATTATAAACACATATAGACATGAATATTTAATTTAGCAAATGCATTTCTGAATAGTAGAACGAGTTATATCATATAACTTATACATACAGCAAGATCATTATAGGCTAATAATAATAAGTAGGGTTCAATTACACACAAACTTACCCCCGAGTTGTGTTGCTGCCGTGTGTGTGTGACAGAAGGGCCACGGCGGCGGTGACGGACGGCGGTTGAGGGGGACGAACGGCGCGAGGGGAACGCCGTGCTTCGCTGCGGCCAAAGAGGACATGCCCGTGCATCGAACGACATCGACAACAGCCTGGGGGCACGGTTGCTGCGAGTTACGGCGCCTGGCGGCACTGTGGTGATGCAGCACCGGTGGGGAGCACGGAAGGGGTTCCGACGAGGCTAACGGCACCGGAAACAGCCGCTGGGGCGACAGCCGCTCGAAGCAACGGCGGACAGCCGCTGCCAACGGCCTGAGCGGTGCTACCACGTGAAGATAACGTCGCTTTGCTGTGAGAACAGCAGCTCGTCGCTTTGCTGCGCTAGGGGAGAACACCACCGGGGTTCGGCGGCCGGGGCAGCTCCGACAGGGCCTGCGTGCGGGTTACAGCGCTGGCTGCGGCTTGTTGCGCGAGTAGCAGCGCTGCTGCGGCGCCTGGGAGGACGGCAATGCCGGCGGTTCTTAGGGGGGTTCGCGGCAATTGCAGTTGGAGAGAGGGGATCACCGGCAATGGGAGGCCGGAGTTGTTGCTGGGCGATTAAGGGAGAAGGCCGGCGACTTGCCCGGAGAAGGTGGCCGAGCGCCTGGGCACGCGAGCAGCATGGATGCCACGGAGGGGAGAACGCCGCGTAAGCGTGAGAGGAGAAGGAGATCTCGGCTTGCGTGGTGGAGCTGGCGATCTTGATGCGTGGGGTGAAGGAGATACAGGCGGCTGCTGCTAAGGGTTAGACCTAGGGTGGCGGCGCTTCTTCGGTTGCTGTGAAATAAGAATGGCTAGGGTTGAAATATAATCACCCTAAAGTTATTTAAATAAGGGGAGAGGCCACGTGAGACTAGGGTAGGGTTATATGATTAGAAATTTTGATGTACATCAAGTTTGTACATCAGTTAGCCTCTTAGAGTTGTTGTACCATCTTATTATAATAATTATTATTATAAGGAAAACCCAATCATAAGCTGTGGGTGTTTTGGGCTAGGTGGTCTCAGGTTTCTAATAGGAAATAGGGTAGGTTTGCAAGGAGTAGGTGCAGGCTATACTAAGTTCAAGGAAATAACCTATGTTCTAATTTCTTTGTGTGCTGAACAGGTAGCAGCCCGTGAGCATGGTGGGCTGGGCTCGTGGTCGGGGCTTAGGTTAGATGCTATAGGCTTAAGATTCTTCTTCAAGACTAAAACGAGGGTTTGCATGTGTGCTACGTGCACGTGCATCGAGGCATGGGTCCGGGGCATGCACAGAGCTCCGAGACACTCAAGTGCACATGCGTGCGGGGTTGGTTGGGTCCGGTTATGCTGATACAACGGAAAACGTTGTATCGGATCAATACGCGTGATCCTGCCGAGATACGGGTTCTGTCCGCGCACGCGGGGTCTCACTGGTCTACGGGGGTCGCCTACAGGTTCCTGGCATAAGTACGGTCATGTACGTGTGGTTCGTCCCAGAATCGCCCGTCGATTTGCGTGTATATAGCGTGTTGTTCAAACGGTCGGTGCATAAAGCAATTCCAGTGTGAACGAGGTGTTGGCTTGGGTTGACACGTGTTCCCAAGTCGGACACGAGTCACAGAGGCTATCTATAGGTTCAAGCAAGGTTCTAGGGTCCTACTGCGTGCACAGACGACATCTGCTATGCACACAGACCAAATCACTTCACGCACAGACCTAATTGCTGTGCACACTCACAAAATTTAAATTGGCCCAAAAACGGGCCGTTACAGTGAAGGAGCATCTTCGGTGATGGAAGGACATTCCTCAACGAGGCCTCCATTCTTCAACGGTACCAACTACGGGTACTGGAAATGCCGGATGGAAACTTTCCTCCGGAGTGCATCTCTATGGAGGACCACAATGAAGGAATACATCGAGCCCGAAGAAGAAGACTTCGAGAAATGGACAACCGCGGAGGTCGCCGCGGAGGTAAGCAATGCCAAGGCAATAAACGTCTTGCAATGCGCGTTGGAGCCAGAGGACTTCAATAAGATATGCACATGTAAGAGTGCATATCAAATTTGGAACTCCCTCCTCATTCTACATGAAGGGACGAGTAGGGTAAGAGACTCTAAACTCGTAGTTGTAAACAAAGATTACGAAATGTTTCATATGCAACAGGGCGAGAAGATGAAGGAGTATTACGCTCGCTTCGTCGACATCATAAACGAGTTAGAGGCTCTCGGCAAATCCTACACCCAAAAGGAGAAGTGTTCGAAGCTTATCGAAGGACTTCCTTCTTCTTGGGAAAAGCGTACCTTCGCCATCGAGGAAGGTAATGACATGAATAAGTACACCGTAGTTCAACTAATGGGTACTTTAATGTCATACGAGGTACGCAAGGATAGCAAGCTCAAATTGCAGGAAAATATGAAGTCCTATCTAAAGCAAGACGAGCCAAAGAAGAAGGCTATTGCTTTCAAGGCCGCTCCATCCACATCCACATCAACCGATGATGAAGACTCGGAAAACGAGTTGGACTTGGAGTCCATGGCTCTCATGGCCAAGAAGTTCAACCGTTTCTTCCGAAAAGGTAACTATAAGAACAAAGCTAAATTTGGTTCTTCTAACGCTTCTTCCTCTCCTTTGTGTTTCAAGTGCAATAAGCCAGGACACATGAAAGCGGAGTGTCCTCTCAACAAGCAAAAGGAGAAGTGGAAGGCGCCTAAATTCGATAAGTCCAAGAAGTACAAGAAAGGAAACAAGAAGGGACTTGTCGGAGCAACATTCACCGACTCCGAGGATTCTTCAAGCGGAGAGTCGGACGATGAGCAAGTGGAGCAAGCACACATGTGCTTCATGGCAAGAGAGGAGCATGATCAAGAATCATCCTCTTCCGATGATAGTGATGACGAAGGCAACGATGAGGTAACTATGGATGATCTTAGGAATGCTAACTCTCAATTATGGTCTAAATACACTAAATTAGTAAATAGATATACTAGAGTAAAAGATGACCTAGCTAGCATTCAAACCTCGCCTAAGACTATCATCACCAATAACGACACCGTTGTTGAAGAGTTAAGAAATGAGATTGTTAATCTCAAATCTAAACTTGAACATGTTAGCATTGATGATCCGGAAGAACATAAGATAGCGGATTTAACTTCTCAAAACTCGACTTTGAGTATTGAGAACGAGAATCTTAAATCTCGTGTTTATGTGCTCACATCGCAAGTATCCAACTTGGATACTTCTATGCGTTCTCTCAAAGAGAAATATGAGAACACATTAGGCCGAATTAATAGATTCAATAAAGGTAAGGACCATTTGGATAAAATCCTAAGTGACTTACTTCCGGCCAATCACCACATTGGTTTGGGGTATACGATGGGATGTTCATCCAAATCGGCCACTACTTTTGTTAGGCCAACTTCCGGTGACTCTACGAGTGGTAGCAAACACTCTATTGGTAGTTCATCTACCAATGGTGCTTCCACCTCGTCCACACCCTCTTTCGGAAAGAAACCCACTTTGGGTG
The DNA here is from genome assembly GCA_030789695.1 of Scilla litardierei. Taxonomy (NCBI): domain Eukaryota; kingdom Viridiplantae; phylum Streptophyta; class Magnoliopsida; order Asparagales; family Asparagaceae; genus Scilla; species Scilla litardierei. The sequence continues at coordinate 265,689,543 of CM061142.1, read as the reverse complement.
GACCTCCAAAGAAGGGGCATGCTTATATGTACACCAATACCATGCCACGTAGGAACACACGTCCTACTCCACCGGCTCACACATATGATGATTTTTATGCAACACATTCTCGGGCACGTGCACACCATGTGAGACACCCTCACGCACGTGTTCCCACACATGCATATGTTCACCCACAACATCAAATGAATAATTCTCGTCGTGCACCATTCCATCATGTTCCTTATGCCTATCCATAACATGCATCACGTAGAAATCAACGTCGCATGCATGCACCCAATAGGATGAGGGCTCCCAAGATTTTCACAATTTGGAGCCCAAAGGACACAAGCATGGACGAAAAACAAATGTATATGAATGCTTATTTTCGGATGTTGTGCATAGTAGAAATTATGTGGGGAAGTCTAAGTCCAATTGGACTTGGCTTCCAAAGGTCTAATCTTTTGGACCCAATGACCTTGGGTACCATGATATGAAATTCTCTATCTTTAGGTACTCAAGGAAAAGAAAAAGAAAAGGAGCAACAAATTTAAATTTAGCTCCAAGGGAAATTGGATACTCGATAGCGGGTGTTCAAAACACATGACGGGTGACGCTAGTTTGCTCTCCGGAGTGGTTCCCATCGCAAATGGAAACCGCGTCGTATTTGGAGGCAACGAGAGCGGAACCATCATAGGTGTTGGTAAAGTGGGTAACCCATCTAAACCCTTAATTAGTGATGTTTATCTTGTTAATGGCTTAAATCATAATCTTATTTCAATAAGCCAACTTTGTGACAAAGGTTACAAAGTTAGCTTTGCGAAAGGATTGTGTCATATTTTAAGAAAAGATAATGATAAATTATTATTTTCCGGCACTCGTCATAAAGATATTTATATTTTGGATCTTCCTAAGTCTTATGAACAATGTCTCGTTGCCAACACAAGTGAACAACACTTATGGCATCGACGCTTTGGACATGTGAACTTTGGAACACTTTATAAGCTTTCAAAATTAAATTCCATTAAAGGTTTTCCGAAGCTTGTTTTTGAAAAGAAAAGTTTTTGTGATTGTTGTCAACGTGGCAAGCTTCCTAAATCTTCATTTAAACCTAAGAAAAGCATTTCTACTAAACGGCCACTAGAGCTATTACATCTAGACTTATTTGGGCCAACTAGAGTTGCTTCCTTAGGAAATGCAAGATATGGACTTGTCATCATAGATGATTATTCGAGATTTACATGGGTATTTTCATTATGTAATAAAAATGAAGCTTTTGAAAACTTCACAATTTTTGTTAAGAAAGTACAAAATCTCTTAGGAACCACCATTGTCACTATTCGTAGTGATCATGGAGGTGAATTTGAGAATGAGTCTTTTGAGACATTTTGTGATGAAATTGGTATTACACACACCTTCTCTTTCCCTCGTGCACCTCCTCAAAATGGTGTAGTTGAGAGAAAGAATAGGACGCTAGTGGAGTGTGCTCGCACTATGCTTGATGATAGCCAACTTGGCCATCAATTTTGGGCGGAAGCGGTACACACCGCTTGCTATGTGTTTAATAGAATACTTTTGAGGCCCGGCACTAAACAAACTTGTTATGAATTGTTGTTTGGTAGGTTGCCTCAAGTTAAACATTTTCGTGTTTTTGGTTCGAAATGTTTTATTAAGAACACGTATGGTAGTTTGGACAAATTCGATCCAAGATCCGATGAGGGGATTTTTGTTGGATATTCTTCGCGTAGCAAAGCCTACCGGATATTCAACAAACGAACCTCAACGATCGAGGAGTCGCTTCATGTCTCATTTAATGAAGGATTTATTCCAACTAGAATTTCAAATGATAATGATTCTATGGATGTTTTATGTGATTCGTTTGATAATTCTAAGTCTAATGATTCTATTGATTCTATTGAGACTAACCCAACTAACGAAGTTGTTGAGAATGTTCCTAGTGATCAAGGTATTCCCAAACGGCTTCATACCGTTCGTGACCATCCTCATGAGCAAGTCATTGGCAATATCTATGATAGCGTCAAGACGAGATCGCAAGTAAACTATTTCGCTCATTGTGCATTTGCCTCCTCGATAGAGCCAAAGAATGTTAATGAAGCATGCGAAGATAGCGCTTGGATCTTATCCATGGAGGAGGAGCTCATTCAATTCGAGAGGAATGAAGTTTGGGAGCTTGTTCCATTGCCATCGAAGAACCACACCGTCATAGGGACAAAGTGGATCTTCAAGAACAAAACCGACGAAAACCAAGTCGTCGTCCGGAACAAAGCTCGGTTAGTTGCTCAAGGCTACCGTCAAGAGGAAGGTATTGATTTCGAAGAATCCTTCGCTCCGGTAGCTAGATTAGAATCAATTAGATTATTATTGTCTTTTGCATGCCATAAGGATTTTAAATTATTTCAAATGGATGTTAAAAGTGCATTTTTAAACGGAGATGTCGTTGAGGAAGTTTACGTTTCTCAACCTCCGGGCTTCATAAATGAAAAATTTCCAAATCATGTTTTTAAACTAAAGAAAGCACTTTACGGTTTGAGACAAGCTCCTCGAGCTTGGTATGATCGCCTAAAGAATTTTCTTTTGGATTTGAATTTTAAAATGGGAGAAGCCGATTCTACACTTTTTGTTAAGCATGCGAATAATGATATAATTTTAGTTCAAATATATGTTGATGATATCATTTTCGGTGCTACTAACTTTGCTCTTTGCGAAGAGTTTTCTAATGTTATGAAGGAACAATTTGAGATGAGCCACATGGGTGAGCTCAAGTATTTCTTAGGTCTCCAAATTCGCCAAATGGACGATGCAATCTTCATCCACCAAACGAAGTATACGGTGGAGTTACTTAAGCGATTTGGAATGGAGAGTGCCTCCGGGAAAAAGACTCCAATGAGCACGACTACGCATCTTGACAAGGATACGGGCGGTAAGGATGTAGACATTCGTCTATATCGAGGTATGATAGGTAGTTTCCTTTATCTTACCGCAAGTAGGCCCGATATTATGTTTGCCGTATGCGTATGTGCTCGTTATCAGTCTCAACCTAAGGAGTCTCACTTAGTAGCGGTAAAACGTATTTTCCGTTATCTAAGTTATACACTTGATTTTGGATTACTTTATCCAAAATCTAGCACGTATGAGTTAATCTCATATAGTGATGCCGATTATGCGGGATGCAAATCCGACAGGAAAAGTACTAGTGGCACTTGCCATTTTATAGGAAATTCTCTTGTCTCTTGGTTTTCCAAGAAGCAAAATTCCGTATCACTTTCAACCACCGAGGCGGAATATATTGCCGCCGGTGCCGCGTGTGCTCAAGTTCTTTGGATGAGACACACACTTAAAGACTTTGGTATAAATTGTGATACTTGCCCTATCATGGTTGACAACCAAAGTGCAATATGTCTTTCCAAGAACCCGGTACACCATTCCCGTTCGAAACACATAGATGTCCGACACCACTTTTTAGATGATCATGTTGCTAAAAAGGACATCATTTTAGTGTACGTTGAAACCCAAAAGCAAATCGCCGATATTTTCACGAAACCCCTAAAGGAGGACTCCTTTGTGCGGTTGCGTCGAGAATTGGGGATTATGGGTGAATCCGAGATATAGGATTCATGTTTCATTCAATAATCTTGCATGCTATTATATTTCGAAATATTTCGTTCATGCTAGACTTATTGGATTTTTCGGGAATTTATGTGATATTTTGAATTTTTTCTCGAATTCATGTTTTGAATGTCGTATTTAAGATTTCGATGTTTAATGGGGTAATTTAGATGATTATTGAGCGTATTGCGATATATCGTCCAAGCGTATTGAGAAGAGAACTTGATTATCACTTTTTGGACTCTTTTAGTCGGTTTCAGTTCAACCACCAACCGACTAGATGCTCATCTAGTCGGTTAGTAGAAGAACTTAGACCGACTAACTTAAGCTTTTTGAGTTTCCTCTCCATTTTAACTCTTTAGTCGGTTCATGTTCAGTGACCGACCGACTAGATTGAGATCTAGTCGGTCAGTAAATGAACGCAGACCGACTAAATCTTGTCAGTAAATCTTGGATTCAGCCACTGTTTGCAACTAGTCGGTTCAAGCTCATTGACCGACCGACTAGATCGTGATCTAGTCGTTCAGTGCTTGAACTGTGACCGACTAGTTGTGCCAGGGACTGTTTGGTCATTTGCGATCTCGACCGACTTAAACCAAGTTTAGTCGGTTTGTTTTCATTCTAATCGATCCAAACCCCTTCTCCCTCAGCTCAAAACCCCGATCTCTCTCGTGCCCCTTCGACTTCCGATCGATCTCCGGCCGTTTTCCGGCCATCTCCGTCGATCTCCACCGTCGGCCACTCCTTCTAGGTGATTTCTTCTCCTTCTAGGGTTAGTTTTCCATTCCTAGTGCTAGGGTTAGTTCGGTTTCTAGGGTTTCTAGGGTTTAATTCTTTTTCGGCTAGGGCTTACTTTTGATCTTCCTTGTGCCATGTCTTGCTTCGACTATGGCAAGAACACGTATCCCGATCACTCCATCTAGCCCCTCGCCGATGACCGTGGATCAAAACCCTTCGGATCCCGAGCATCCAACCCCTCCGAAACGTCGAGCCAAGACCACCCAACCTTCGTCGTCTTCGCCTCCTCTCAAGAAGAAGAGCACGACGACCGCCAAGCCTAGAGGTCAACCCAAGCCCAAACCTAAGCCCAAGGCCAAAGATCTTGCCTCTCGTTCTTCATTACATACTCCTACCGATTCCGATACGGAGTATCACCCCGAGACAGAGACTCATAGGGAACCCACTCCTCCTACCCATCCCGAGTCTAGCACCCTCCCTCGTACGTCTACCCGTAAGCCTAAGGGAAAGGCTCCGATGCCGGTGGGTGGTGTCGATATTTCGTTGTGTCGCGACGACCCTATGTGTCTCACGGCGTACAACCATATCGAACATTGCCTGCTGCTTCTGGAGCATTTCGTCCAGTTTAGCGACTTCCTAGGGTTAGCTGATCTTCTCTCGTCGTCGGGTCTCCTCGATTACCTTCGATATGACCCGAAGGCGAATCCTCACCCCTACCCTAGATTAGTAAAGCTTTTCTATGCGAATAGGATCCGGGGTCAGTACGATGAGACCCACTCTGTTGAGACGACCGTTTTGGGGACTCCTATAGTCCTCACAGCGGAAATCTTAGGAGAGATTTTGGGTATCTCTTCGTCTGGCCTCCTCCCCTCTGATATCTCTGTTGACGATATTTCTTCCTTAGATCAGACCGTCCTCTCTGAGATTTTCCATCAGATCCCTCCTGCCATGATTGGCGTGCCATCTAAATCTTTCAAGCCAAATGCATGGGTCCTAAACTTGATTCTGAAGTCGTGCTTGCTTCCCAAGTACGGCTCCTCATCTTTACCGTCCCAGCCCTTTCTGAAGCTTATCTATGCTATCTTTATGGGGAGCTCGATTAATTGGGCTCGCATTATACTCGATAAGATTGATTCTTTCGAGTGTATTCGCAAGTCCTCTAAATCGGCTCATATCCCATTTCCTTGCTTGTTGACCCTCGTGTTCCGTCACTTCCATGTTACGTTGCCTCGTGACGATGAGCGTCCCCTTGGTCCTCCCCTGAACGCGACTGCCGTCAAGAAATCTCTTGCAGCGCTTCGTCACGTTCAGAGGACGACACCTTCAGCGTCTGCCCCTGCCTCTGCCAGTGCCTCTGCTGCTCCCTCTGCCACCCTGGATGATGTCGTACGGTTACTTCGTCGTCACGAGTCTCGCTTGGCTCGTACCGAGGAGGTAGTTTGCCGTATGGCTCGTCTGATGGGTGTTGAGCTTCCTCCTTCTGTGTCTGATGATGAGGAGTTGGATGAGTTGGCTGAGGAGGATGTTGAGGAGCTTTGTCGTGCTTCGACTCGTGCCCCCGAGGGCCCTTCTGGTACTGCTGCTGGTGCTTCCTCTTCCGGTGCTGCTGTTGCTGCTTCGTCTGCTGGTGCCCCCGAGAGCACACCTGTTACCGCCACTCCTGTGGTGGATACTCCGACTGGTGCTCCCGAGGCCACTACGGTTGCTGCTCCAGAGGTTGCCACTTCTGCCGTCGCTCCTGCTGATCTTTCGGACGTTCCTGCTGATCCAGTCACCTCCTCTGCTCCTGCTGAGCCTGCAGTTGCTTCTGATCCTCCCGCTGCATCTTGAGTTTCTTCGAGGCCTCTCCCGATACTCATTAGATGATCTATCTAGTTGTGAGAGATGTTGGGTAGGATAGTGTGGGTGGCTATGTATTTTGGGTCATTTTGATGTCTTTTTGATATTTTTGATGATGTGTTTAGATGTCTTTTGATGATGATGTATTTTTGTTGACACTCCGATATCTGTGATATGATGATGTATTTTTGTGCACCGATCAGTCGATCGATGTTTTGTATGTCGGTGATGTACTCTGCTTCATACTTTATATATATATATACATCGCAGTTGACATCTCATTCTATTGTGCAATTTATAATTCTTTATGTCTCTGATGTCTGATTTCGTCGCTCGACGACAATAACTTGGTTTAATAGAAATTTCTTCTATGGCAACATAGAATTGTTTTCCATGCACTAAATTAACCAAGAATGTTGATATTGGAGAGTATATTCCCTAACTCAATCCGTAATATTGATTTGAGTTTTGATGATTTCGTTTTGCGATTTTCGATTTTGGTTTCATTGACACGCCTTGATTTTATTCATATTTCTTTGGTGTCACTTGAACCTTCGTCGTATTCTACGACTCCCGTGCTTTTTAATTTGAGGCCATTTTTGTTGTCGTTGTTATCCTCCCGCTCTTTTTGCTTATGCCAAAGGGTGAGAGATATAATAATAATGATGTGCCAAATGAAAATTTAAAGCATTTCTCCAAGAATCTAACTTGATGTGTTAGATTCAGGGGGAGTTAAGATATATAAATGGATTTTCAAATCCGATATTTCAATAACCTACGTTTGGTATTTCAATAATTCAATAATCGATTCTCATTTAATATACTTCACTCGTTTGCTTGATGCGTATTATTTTTGTTTAAATTGGAATTAACGTGTCATCAATGCAGGGGGAGTAAGTAAATTTCATTTGAATTATTATTTTTGATTATTATTTATGTTGGTTTGTCATCACCAAAAAGGGGGAGAATGTTGGATATTGGACTCTCCGGATTTGGTTTTGGATGATGAACAAACATAAATATAATGTGAACTAACACTTTGTGAGCGCAGTTATGGAGATCGTTGCCAAATTCACATGAATATCAATTACGACGTCTCAAGACTTCTCAAAGCACGTGATCGTATGCCTACAGCTTCGTTGAAGCTTATGGACCTATTTAGAAGTCATGAAGATTCGATTGAAGCTATTGAAGACGGTATCGTCAAGTTTAATTTATAGTCTTTAAGCTTCTTTCGTAGAATTTTAAGCCTTGAGTAGGTCGTACGTTTTAATTCTTCATAACGCTCATATCTTAGCTCTAGGATCTTAGTAGAAGTCCATAAAATCCTTCCCGAAGCATCGCGCTTCGTTTCGCGACTTCTTGTGCATATTAGTTGGTTCAAAAAGAAGAACTGACCGACTAGATGGTGATCTAGTCGGTCAGCCAAGCTTCTTGGACCGACTAGTTTCAGTCAGTTAATTCATAGCTCTTTACTGTTTACAGTTAGTCGGTCTAAGTTGACTCACCGACCGACTAGTTTGTGAACTAGTCGGTCAGTGATGCTTCTGTGACCGACTAGTTGAGCTTTCCCTGAACATGCACATTTGAACCTAAGCTACTGTTTATCTTTAGTCAATCTGTGTTCTTTGACCGACCGACTAGTTGATGAACTAGTCGGTCAACTTTCCTTCTTAGACCGACTAGTTTAGTTTACTGTACATGCCAAATTTTTCACCATACTTACTGTTTCTCGTTAGTCGGTCTATGCTCATTTGGTGACCGACTAGTTGGTGAATTAGTCGGTCAACATTTGTTCTTGGACCGACTAAGTCTATTTTAGCCCAGACTTCAGTTTTATCTGTTAGTCGGTCCACGTTGAGTAACCGACCGACTAGTTGTGAAACTAGTCGGTCAGCTACTCTTCTTAGACCGACTAGTTCCTTAGTCTGTACTTTGATCTTTTCTCAGTTTACTCATTAGTCGGTTTACGTTAATTGACCGACCGACTAGTTGATGAACTAGTCGGTCGGTGGTTGTTCTTTGACCGACTAGTTGGGTTCAGAAAAGAGCCGTTGGAGCATTTAATGACTCGAATTTCTTTCTCTCTCTCCTCTATCCTATATATACTTGATGGGCTGCATTCATTGCTGCCAAGGCTGATATTATTGCAAGTTTAGAGATCAAGAGAATTCATTCCAAGCTCATTCAAAGCTCATTCATTCCATTCAATAATCTCTCCTCACTCTTACTTCCAAAGAGAGATTCATTGAGTGTGAAGCCTTCCAAGCCAAGTGCTTGATTCTAGGTCACCAACATCTCCAAAGCTCTCCATCGCTGATCTACATCTTGGAGCTAGGGTTTGGTGCCACTTCTTCCTCAAAATCATCCTTGCCCTAATTCGTAAGCAATACTCAAGGCATAGGTATTTTGTTCGGTAAGAAGTTTTCTTATTTCATTTCATATTTGATTTGTAAGTTTCACTCTCGGTTGTGAGAGTGTGGTTGTGATCCCGGGTTGTGGGAGTCACAAATTACATTTTGTATGATTTGACTTGTGGAGGATTTTCACAAGTATTTCATAGTGGAAATCTTGAGTTAGGGTTTCTAACTCAAGTATCCGGAGGGGATCCGGGTGGTTGGGACGTAGGATCACCGGGAACAAGTCGGAGAGACTTGGGTGGATCCGAACCCAGTAACATCGTTTGTTAGCATTGTTATTTTTGTTGTTGTCATTCAATTTAAGCTTCCGCAAATTGATTTGGTAGTTGTTTGCATTATAATTAGGAATTATACTCCTTGTTATTTTTAAAGTACTATTCACCCCCCCCCCCCCCCTCTAGTACTTGTGCAGTAGCTTGTAGGGCATTACACAGATTGGTCGTACTTCAGCAGTGGAGCACCACCCTTTGCCATGACCGCGACATACTCTCATCGGTGCCGGTATGGGTTCAACTACACGGAGTGCCATTAAGCATGTGGACTCTTAAAATTTCGAATATTATTGTGTCAGTTCTAGGTATGCCATTGTGTATGGATAGATCGACTGCGAGATTGGAGAGGTTGTCCTATGCTAGGTGTTTGGTTGAGGTCGACGCCAAGCAACCACTCCCTCAAACTGTGGCGTTGGAGTTAGACGATGGGACCACTATGTCCATCGAAGTAAAATTTGAAGGGGAGCCCCCTAGGTGCAGTCACTGTGTATGCTTTGGTCACTCCGATCTTCAGTGCCAAGATTCAACGAAGCTCTCTTCAATCCAAAACACCACTTCTGTGCCATCGAATAAGCTGCCGGCAAATATGTCATATGGCGGGGAAAATATTGCAGTTGAGGAAGAGGATACCCTAGGTGATGCTGGGGATAATTTTGTGGATGAGGGCCTACCTTCAGGCATATGTGATGGGAATAAGGCTAGCAATACTCTGAAGAATGCAGGGGATATAAGGGGAGGCTGGGGAAAATACTGCGGCAGAAATCCCACACACAACTGGAGACTCAATGGGAGAGGAGGCTCAGTTGGAAGGCAAGCAAGACGAATCTTTAGTAACCCAAGACAATGCCACCAATACAAGTACAACACCCCCAGAGAATGACACAGTTACATCCAAAAATGCTGCGGACAAAGACAACGTCCTTAGGCCCTCCCCTTCTCTACTGGATGAAACTATAGATGTTGATATTGACAAAATACATGTTGAGCTCACATATGCTAACTCTGAGTGGGAGCAGGAGCAAGAAACTTTGAGGAAGAAGTTTGATACAGTAATGACCAATGAACAGAAATACCAACCCCAAAGCTCTACTGCTGGCGGATATCGGAAAAGCTTAAGGCTAAAGGATGGTACGACTGGGCGCCAACACCCTCCCCCCATGACGTTATTCGTCTAGAACATGCGAGGTCTCAATAACTCTGTCAGGCGCAGAGAGCTTCGCGATAGGCTTAAAGAGCTGAAGCCTTTGATAGTGGTTCTATTGGAGACAAAGTTGAGAACAAATGTGAGTAAATTGAGATCTTTTCTACCGAGAAACTGGAAGCTAATCGATAACTTCTCGTTATATAAAGGAGGGCACATTCTCATTGGGTTCGATCCCAATGCTTGGCAATGCACTATGATGACCTGCTCTCCTCGGCACATTTCCTTTCGTTGCCTTAATGCAGGTGGGCTCCCGCTAATCTTTACGGCTATCTATGCCTCTAATCTCAGCATGGAACGAAAACAACTCTAGCAGCAGCTCAAAGAGGATGCGGGGAAGGTTAGTGGCATTGCCTGGATATTGGGGGCCTTCAACTGTGTATGATATTCAAAGGAAAAAATCGGAGGGTGCAAGCTTGTCACTGGAGTGCTGGATGAGTTAAACACATGCCTTAACAATTGTGCCTTACTTGAGCTAAAATGTAGTGGGAGAAACTGAGTTGGAGCAACAGAAGATTGGGATCCAGCTGTATCGCAGCCCAACTAGATCGAGTTTTATGCAATGCTGACTGGATATACAAGCTGTCGGAGTCCTTCGTCGAGTACCTTGACCCACGCACGAGCGACCATTCCCCCCATGTTGATCAAACTCCATACAAAGGTAACATTCGACCCCAAGACATTTAAATTCTTCAATCACTGGATGTGTTGGTCAGGTTGTAAAGAGCTTATCAAAGCAAGCTGGGAACAATACACCCATGGCTTCCCTATGCAGCATGTTACCACCAAACTACGGCGGCTTAAATCAGACCTCATGGGTTGAGCTAGCAAACAGGCATCCTTGAATTCCTTATCTGATTGCCGCAGAAAGCTTGAAGAGATCCGATCAATGGCAGCTATTCATGTTGATTTAGAATTGCAAAAGAAGGAGAAGGAGATCTCAATTCAACTGGAAAATATTATTGAGATGGAGGAGGAGATGCTTCAACAAAAAAAGTCACCAAGATGGATTAGTCTGGGCAATAAGAATACTAAATTTTTCTATACTGCAATGAAGGCCATACAGGGGCACAACAATCATGGGCATTTATTGGATGCTGATGGAAATCAAAACAGAGCTTTTGAAGACTTAAATGTTGAGGCACCAAAGTTCTATGAAGCTCTTTATAACCAAGATCATTATTGGAACGTGTTTCCCAAAATAATCCCAAAGCGCAAGTTAACTATCGAAGCGGCTGCTTGGATAAACAGACGCGTCTCAGCTAAGGAAATCAAAGAGGCAGTCTTCAAATAGGAAGTGACAAATCTCCAGGATCCGATGGTTACAATGGATTTTCCTATCACCAAAATTGGAGTATAATTGGTAAATACATAACAGATGCAGTTCTATCCTTCTTTCGTTCAGGCTCCTGCTGCATCAAATAAACCATACCTTCCTCACTTTAGTGCTCAAGAACTCTAATGCTATTGGCTTGCGTCTCGTCTCCACGATCGCCCCGGTATTTTCGGATTATTTTTCTGACGCCCGGTTTGAGAATTATCACTTGGAGAAGTCTCGACCGTTGATTAGCCAAACCAGTTCGAATTCAAATTGATAAGCCAAATCTGAAATCATCATGCATATCTCCCCAAAATCTGTCCCCTCTATCGTCCCCTAGCCTTTCCCCTAATTGCACACCCTCTATCTCTTACCCCTAACACATCTAACCTATAAATCTATTGTTATATATCAATTAAACTATTATTAAAAACCCTAAGTTTTATTTTCTATTCACGTGCAAACCCTAGGACCTAGGTTTAACAAAAAAAAATTCATCAGCAGCCACCGCAACCAAGAGTTTTCCCCGAGTCTCCTTCTCGACCCTCTCTCGCACAATCACCCCCCGACGCCGGCCACTTCTCCGACTTCCGCACGACGCCACCGAGGCCACCTGAACGCCGAGAGCCATCGCCGGCGGCCCCCCGCAGCCGCCCGACACCGGCGACAGCCGCACAGCGAGTCGCAGAATGCCCCCGACCCCGCCTGCGACCCCGACGCTGCCTGCGATCCCGTCGGCGAATGCATAGCGGCTACCACGTGACCCCGACCACCCCAGAGATCTGACGCCGCTCTCGGTCCCTTCCAGGGCCTGCCGGTGGCCATATCTTCACCGCAGGAGCCACGGCAACAGCCCAGCGGCTGCTGCTCGCTTTTTTCGACCGCCACGCTAGCCCTCCGATCGCCGGAGGAGCATCCAACCACCGGAAAAAGCTTCTGTGGTTTTTTCGCAGCTGCAAGCGGCAGCAACTGCTGCTTCTATTTCTAGTGACGCGCCGCCATAGGCGCAGCCCCCACGGCCCCGAGTCACAGCCTAGCCCCTCCCTGAGGCGCCGCACCACCATCAACGCGTCACTGTCCTCGTCGCTTCACCCACAGCGCACCCTAGGAGGAGGAATGTGATAAGGTTAGTGTGCAGCTCCTTATTAGGGTTATATATATGTATAGAGGTCGATATATAGGATGTTATGATATATATAATCGCAGCACTAGTTTTAGATATTAATCTAAGTGTATAGCTAGTTATATTGGTATTAGAAAATGTGTTAATATTGTTATAGGGTACTGGGAATTTGCAAGCTTGGTTACCCAAGCAAATGTGTTAATATATGCTGGTAACATCACACAGACTTCTTAATGAGTTATTACCTTAAGTTGAGTTTTAAAAACAGTAAAGTCTAATAAGTAATTTTGTTTAACTGATATCGGAAATCTTATGACGCGGAGATGGTCCCGCCTTCCGTACGACCACACCGGCGTTCTGAAGGTTGTGACAGTAAACTCCGATGCACGTGTCGCGGTTTGAGGACATGCACGTCGTCGCTACCCACATATGTTACATCGACGGTTAGTACCCCATCGTCGTTCTTCAACCCACATCATAGTATAGAAAACCTAACTAAAATTTGAAAACTCGGACTAAATTTATTTCCAGCACCAGTAAAACGTTGTACAAACATAGAAAATCGACGAACGGACTTTTTGACTGTGCACATAGGATAGATTCGTCGATTAGGCTGAAACATCAAAATGTGACTTTTGACGAAAAGGATAGTCCCGATAACCTAGAAACGAACCCTAATAGGATTTGATGAAATTGAGACCTGACACCGTCGCCGTGGCACTATTTCAGACGGACTTCCGCGGACGAGACGCTTGGATGAGACGCTTCGAGAGGACGACACACTTGCCATCGCAGGCAAGTGTATCCCACTTGCACTTTCGGCCGTGCTTAGGCCTTAGTTGGGTAGAACTGATAACTGTGAATAAATAGAACCGGACATGAAATGATAGCGTCCGGGACGACCCTTGACGGCTCAGACTTGACGACGAAGTCTGAGCCTGACAACAACAACTTTTGACATCGTAGGGCTATCATGTGTGTGCGTGTGTGTGGACACCCTAGAATAACCATTCCCATCTTGTCACGTCCCGTCCCGTCTTGTACAGCCTGCGGGCAATAGGGCACTCACCAGTGAGTGGGTGATCCCTTGTACTGATACACAGCCTGCGGGCAATAGGGCACTCTCCAAGCTAGAGAGAGTGATCCCTTGTACTGATACACAACCCAGAGGGCAATAGGGCACTCACCAAGCTAGAGTGAGTGATCCCTTGTACTGATACACAGCCCAGAGGGCAATAGGGCACTCACCAAGCTAGAGTGAGTGATCCCTTGTCGTGATACACAGCCCAGAGGGCAATAGGGCACTCGCCAAGCTAGAGCGAGTGATCCCTTGTCGTGCTTGTCTTGTCTTGTCATACTTGGGGTTTGGGGTTGGGTTGAGCGTGCGCATGACAAGAGGGTCTGATCCCCCTCGAACCGTAAGGCGTGAACCCTTTCGTGTCTCACTTGTCTTGTCTTGTCTTGTCCCGTCCCGTCCCGACTTGTCTTGACACCTGTAGGCTAGTCCCGTAGTTGGTAGCACACGCTACAACTACTACTTGTCGTGTTTTACTTCACTGATGTGTTTACTTTCTGTTGTCATCCGGTTATAACCTCAGCATGCTAAACAACTAGTAAACCGTCTGTTATAACCCCAGCACGCTAATCAACCAGTAAACCATTGTTTAATGGTTGGTGCACTTGCAGCAGAGTCTAACCCTTCTTGTAGACTTTACCTGACGTACAGTTCATTTTCTCTTGGGTACTGTACGTCAGGTGTTCAGCCAGAGTTCGTGGACGAGGCAGACTAACTGGAGTACGTGGAGCCGAGGACGTCGACCCAGAGTATGTGCCTGACAAGGACCAGACCTTGAGGACCTTTCGGTAGTAGCTTTTCAGAGGTTATTGCTTTTTGTTTGCTCTTCGTTAGTTTGTTGCCATGCTTAGGCTTCTCCTTTTAGATTTTGTACTCGCTGGATATTATCTCTCTATTTTAATGAATGCCACTTTCTTTCTGTACTTCCTATTGTTTCAAACCTTATTAAATGCAAGAACCTGTAAATTTTAAAAATGGTACCCATACAGACGCTTATTGGGTCCGAGCTTCACAGCTCCGGCCCAAGCGGGCCTTAGTCACGCTTTGCCTCCGTCGTTTTGGGAAGCGGGGCGTGACAGGTTTTAGTGGTGGCCCATGCAGGTCATGCAAAAGTTTGGAACAATAAAAGTACCGCATTCATTTAATATCCACGTACAAGTCTGAATTAGGTTCTCAGTCTTAAATGGTAGGAAGACTTAGACAGACACCCAGGTTGACAGTCTGACGCCTTGGTTAGGAATTAGTCATCCTCATCCTAGGATACATTAGTGGCCGCACCTGACTCTGACCGTGTTAGATTTCTAGAGCCCTTCTTTTAGTCGTTCGATCGGGCTCATCGACTTTGGACCCAGCAGAACTAGCCTTGATTCTCTTAGGAACCTTCCCATTAGATCCTGGTTACAGTCTAGCTCATTAGGAAATCTTAGTGCCGAGCTCTCCTGATCTTTAAACGACCCGATAATTAGAATCCCTGACTTCTAGCGTCTTCCTGATCATTACCCTTTAGTGTTATCGACCGTAGAGTTCCATCATAGCTTCGTGGATCGTATCCTAAGTGTATCCATCATGCGATCTTTTCCTTTCTTCCAATTCACGTAATCGTTCCTGACGAGTATCGTTGATCCTTCGAGTCTTTTCCCTTGCCAAGTCTGCTGCCTCTAAAAGTATTTTCGAAATTTATTATTAAGTTTTTTCGCTCAGCTTAATTTCTTTGAAAACCCCTATATTATATATTTCAAAACTTCTTGTTTTTCGGTTGAGTTAAAAATTCTTTCACTGATCTTGAAACCTCCCTGGTCGTAAAATTATTTTATTATCTCGTACCTATTTTCAAATCGGCATCTTTCGTGTTTCAGTTTTAAACCTTGTTATCAATTCTATAATCCAATATATATATATATATATTACTTTTCTAAACTACAAAATTTTATTGCTAATCACTTACCGCACGTACTTTTAGAATATTTTCTAAACCAAAGAGAACTTTAAATTTCTTCTCGTATATGTATAAACAGCCCTATGTTCATCGTGCTCATACTTCAAGAATCCTTGTTTAAACTTACTTTCATTTGCAAAACAATCGCTATCTCATCCTACTTTTATTTCTTCCTCTAATTTTTTCCAAACCGTAAAAATTTTTATCGTCTGCTTACTTTTCCCTACATATTTTTATAAGTATAAAAGTATTTGATACCATATTTTACACGTAATTCTTCTTTCATCTATCTAATTATTTTTAATAATAAAATAATAATAATAATTTTGTTCCATCCAACCAACCATCTTCTTACCCCGCCTTATTTGAACTCGTTCTTTTCGATTTATTTCGTTACACTTTTGGTTTCTGTTTCCTTTATTTGGTGAAGACATTAGTCCTTGTAGTTGTCCATGCTATCTCCAGTATAGGAGTAGGCCCTTGGTAGGTGATGTTGTCGTGATGCATGAGTATAGGTAGAGTGTGTAGACCTGTATGAGTGTGTCATCTTTAGGATCCTGATAATCGCATTTTGTGTCCTGGATGTGTACTCGGTGTTAACCATGATATGATTGAAGTTGTCTGAATGACGGTATTCATACGTATATGAATAGGGTCATAGCAGGCAATTTCCTTAGACGTAGTTTTTCGCGATTATAGAATAGCTTATCTTTGACTGCATGTGATTGTATCAAAACTTTGTTTTTCTTTTAAACCTAACCTTTAAAGTTTTTTGAAATTAGCTCACAAGATCACAAATCGCTTATCCTTCCTCATCCATTACCACAACTCCACACGTTTTTCCAAATATTTTAAAATGTGTCTTTGGTCTTAAGTTTCCCCTTTTCCTTTCTCTTCTTCTCCCTTAGAAATTTTGTGTTTATGATTGTTATATTATTGGGACTAGCTATTACCGTCATAGGATTTTGTTTGCGGGTAGGCTCAGGGTGAGATGAGATTTATTATAGCAGTGATTAATTGATTTTGAAACACAAAGAAATTAGATTAGATTTCTTTCGGACGAAAAGAATGAGCTGTCCAAGACTTATTTATAATACCGATGTGAGACGGACTCAATGGGAAATTCTGGTCGGATGAAATTATATGCGAGGAGATGTTAACTTATCAGACTTGAGGCTTAGACGGGTGGTAGATAGGAGTAACTACGGAGTATAGTATGAGTTAGGATGATCATGAGAATGAGTAGAACATTGTAAGCATCAAGACTTGGTTGCCGAGTTGACGTGAGAAGGCTTTGAGAATGATATGACGCGTTGAGATAAATGGATGGTTAGGTAGTCGGACTTAATATTGCTTGGGATTAGTTATAGTAGGTAGGTTGAGATGTGATCTTGATAGTCCAAATTATTTGGTGGATAAAATTATGGGAAGACATGACAAGAATGTATTGAAGACACGACGATTGTTGATTTGTGAAGGTATTATAAGATAGACAAAGTTTTTGTCTTGGATTGGTGGTTGGCTAGAATCTCATTTTTTGGAGATTGATTAACATTGGGAAGAGATGGAGAAATTTAAAAGATGTTATTGAGCGATGATGTTTAGCGAAGTGGTATGGTATGAGAAGATGATTATTATTCTTTTGTGAGGACTTGGAGTTGGAAATTTGAACAGTAGTGATGGGTCTATAGTTAAGTATTAGGAGGTAAGTTTAGTCGTGGCATTGTCCAGTGAAAAGATGGGTTATGATGGATTATTTGTGGAACGGTGTTAAAGTTATGGGAATTAGAGATTATTGTGTGGAAGATGGGAGTAGTAGGCTTAAGTGCTTATAGATATTATTATTATTATTAAAAGTGTTTCTGAGGGCGGAATCATTTCTAAGGTGGGTAGAACGTAACGGTCGCTTTCCGACCGTTCGTAGTTTCTGCGTGCACGTGCTTTATCGTGCACGTATTTTAATTTGGCGAGTTCTGAGCTCCGGCATATGCGATGCGATATGCCGTTGTGATCGTTTGGAAGTGTAGAATTTTATAGTAATTTTTGGGAACTTCATTTTGTGACTCGTTTTCTCGCAAAACGACTTGGAACGATATGGGCGTTTTAGTCAATCGACTCAAAACGTCGTTTCCAATTTTACGAAAATTCTTGGTAGGCGTAGCGAACGATCAGGCTCTGTAGATCTATGCGTCTCGTCTCCACGATCGCCCCGGTATTTTCGGATTATTTTTCTGACGCCCTGTTTGAGAATTATCGCTTGGAGATGTCTCGACCGTTGATTAGCCCAACCAGTTCGAATTCAAATTGATAAGCCAAATCTGAAATCATCATGCGTATCTCCCCAAAATATGTCCCCTCTATCGTCCCCTAGCCTTTCCCCTAATTGCACACCCTCTATCTCTTACCCCTAACACATCTAGCCTATAAACCTAATGTTATATATCAATTAAACTATTATTAAAAACCCTAAGTTTTATTTTCTATTCACGTGCAAACCCTAGGACCTAGGTTTAACAAAAAAAATTCATCAGCAGCCGCCGCAACCAAGAGTTTTCCCCGAGTCTCCTTCTCGACCCTCTCTCGCACGATCACCCCCCCCCCCCCCCCCCCGACGCCGGCCACTTCTCCGACTTCCGCACGACGCCGCCGAGGCCACCTGAACACCGAGAACCATCATCGGTGGCCCCCCGCAGCCACCCGACGCCGGCGATAGCCGCACAGCGAGTCGCAGAACACCCCCGACCCCGCCTGCGACCCCGACGCCGCCTGCGATCCCGTCGGCGACTGCATAGCGGCGACCATGCGACCCCGACCACCCCCGGAGATCTGTCGCCGCCCTCGGTCCCTTCCACGGCCTGTCGGCGGCCATATCTTCGCTGCAGTAGCCACGGCAGTAGCCCAGTGGCTGCTGCTCGCTTTTTCCGACCGCCACGCTAGCCCTCCGATCGCCGGAGGAGCATCCAACCACCGGAAAAAGCTTCTGTGGTTTTTTCGTAGCTGCAAGTGGCAGCTGCTGCTGCTTCTATTTCTAGTGACGCGCCGCCATAGGCGCAGCCCCCACGGCCCCGAGTCACGGCCTAGCCCCTCCCCGAGGCGCCACACCACCATCAACGTGTCACTGTCCTCGTCGCTTCACCCACAGCGCACCCTAGGAGGAGGAATGTGATAAGGTTAGTGTGCAGCTCCTTATTAGGGTTATATATATGTATAGAGGTCGATATATAGGATGTTATGATATATATAATCGCAGCACTAGTTTTAGATATTAATCTAAGTGTATGGCTAGTTATATTGGTAATAGAAAATGTGTTAATATTGTTATAGGGTACTGGGAATTTGCAAGCTTGGTTACCCAAGCAAATGTGTTAATATATGCTGGTAACATCACACAGACTTCTTAATGAGTTATTACCTTAAGTTGAGTTTTAAAAACAGTAAAGTCTAATAAGTAATCTTGTTTAACTGATATCGAAAATCTTATGACGCAGAGATGGTCCCGCCTTCCGTACGACCACACCGACGTTCTGAAGGTTGTGACAGTAAACTCCGAGGCACGTGTCGCGATTTGAGGACATGCACGTCGTCGCTACCCACATCCGTTACATCGACGGTTAGTATCCCATCGTCGTTCTTCAACCCACATCATAGTATAGAAAACCTAACTAAAATTTGAAAACTCGGACTAAATTTATTTCCAGCACCAGTAAAACGTTGTACAAACATAGAAAATCGACGAACGGACTTTTTGACTATGCACATAGGATAGATTCGTCGATTAGGCTGAAACATCAAAATGTGACTTTTGACGAATAGGATAATCCCAATAACCTAGAAACGAACCCTAATAGGATTTGATGAAATTGAGACCTGACACCGTCGCCGTGGCACTATTTCAGACGGACTTCCGCGGACGAGACGCTTGGACGATACGCTTCGAGAGGACAACACACTCGCCATCGCAGGCAAATGTATCCCACTTGCACTTTCGGCCGTGCTTAGGCCTTAGTTGGTTAGAACTGATAACTGTGAACAAATAGAACCGGACGTGAAATGATAGCGTCCGGGACGACCCTTGATGGCTCAGACTTGACGACGAAGTCTGAGCCTGACAACAACAACTTTTGACATCGTAGGGCTATCATGTGTGTGCGTGTGTGTGGAAACCCTAGAATAACCATTCCCGTCTTGTCACGTCTCGTCCCGTCTTGCACAGCCTGCGGGCAATAGGACACTCACCAGTGAGTAGGTGATCCCTTGTACTGATACACAGCCTACGGGTAATAGGGCACTCTCCAAGCTAGAGAGAGTGATCCCTTGTACTGATACACAACCCAGAGGGCAATAGGGCACTCACCAAGCTAGAGTGAGTGATCCCTTGTACTGATACACAGCCCAGAGGGCAATAGGGCACTCACCAAGCTAGAGTGAGTGATCCCTTGTCGTGATACACAGCCCAGAGGGCAATAGGGCACTCGCCAAGCTAGACCGAGTGATCCCTTGTCGTGCTTGTCTTGTCTTGTCATACTTGGGGTTTGGGGTTGGGTTGAACGTGCGCATGGCAAGAGGGTCTGATCCCCCTCGAACCGTAAGGTGTGAACCCTTTCGTGTCTCACTTGTCTTGTCTCGTCTTGTCCCGTCACGTCCGGTTTGTCTTGACACCTGTAGGCTAGTCCCGTAGTTGGTAGCACACGCTACGACTATTACTTGTCGCGTTTTACTTCCCTACTGTGTTTACTTTATGTTGTCATCCTGTTATAACCTCAGCATGCTAAACAACCAGTAAACCGTCTGTTATAACCCCAGCACGCTAATCAACCAGTAAACCATTGTTTAATAGTTGGTGCATTTGCAGTAGAGTCTAACCCTTCTTGTAGACTTTACCTGACGTACAGTTCCTTTTCTCTTGGGTACTGTACATCAGGTGTTCAGCCAGAGTTCGTGGACGAGGCAGACTTACTGGAGTACGTTGAGCCGAGGACGTCGACCCAGAGTATGTGCCTGACGAGGACCAGACCTTGAGGACTTTTCGGTAGTAGCTTTTCAGAGGTTATTGCTTTTTGTTTGCTCTTCGTTAGTTTTTTGCCATGCTTAGGCTTCTCCTTTTAGATTTTGTACTCGCTGGATATTATCTCTCTATTTTAATGAATGCCACTTTCTTTCTGTACTTCCTATTGTTTCGAACCTTATTAAATGCAAGAACCTGTAAATTTTAAAAATGGTACCCATACAGACGCTTATTGGGTCCGAGCTTCACAGCTTCGGCCCAAGCGGGCCTTAGTCACGCTTCACCTCCGTCGTTTTGGGAAGCAGGGCGTGACACTCCCTGACGTGGGAAACTATTACCTTGGCCACTTCGCTAAAAGGGATGTTTTGATCTTGCTAGCCAATACTACACGTGCTGCTATGGTTTGGCATATCTGGAAAGAGAGGAACATGAGAGTATCTGATAAAACTTCAAGGGCCAAGACCCTACTGTTTGGGGACATTGCAGCGGATATCAGAATAGCATTACGTGACCAAGACTGCAATGACCCAGATGCTGCTGAAGCCATGTCTAATTGGGAATTTAGAGATCTAGGCTGAAAAATTTTGTACATTTTCTATT